>CM050165.1:32987933-33612933 GCA_027410445.1 Discoglossus pictus | reverse complement strand
CCAGCCTCCAATTAAGCTAACCATCTTCACCCTGATAAGGACAAGGATAGGTATAAAGGGTTTAAGAAGAACCTAAATCAGTCGCAGAACCCACAGTACATGGTGTTGATATAACTTTGTGCCTGAAAATATTGTACTCCCTTCTAGACAAAGCCACCTTAACACATTGGGTTTATTGTGGGTCAAGACCAGCAGCAGCTGAGTTTGATCTTTAAAAGTGAGTTTAATATTTAATATATGTATATTAAATGTAAAATATATTGATGATAAATATCTCATTAAAATATAAAACTCCTGTTAGGGCATTACAATGGTCACTTAATGATCTTCTGACTATAGCTGTCAATTCAAATCTGTTAGACTGCCCTACATTTCTTCTGTGTTTTCTGTGGCTCACGTTATCTTTTATCCCTTAAAATACACACTTTTTGGAGTGATAAAATAGCAAAACAAACATATTCCATACCTATTCTAAACTTCTTCCAATGCATTACTTCATATGTGTAACTTAAGTTTATAAATTAAATAACCTTTGCGGTTGTTTCTGTTTAATTGTTCAGTTGTGTCCAAATCTCCATGACCCTATGAACAACAGCAAGTCAGGCACAACTATCATTTTGACTCTGGTTGTGCTTAACCATAAGGTTTTGTTTGTAAAAAAAACTGGACTGGGGTGCCAGTTCCCTCTCCAGTGGACCTCGATTGGTCTGACCTCTCTACTATGACCTGCCCATATTGGGTGACCCTACATGGAATAGCTCAGAATTGTATTAACGTTAACAAGCCCTTGACCACGACAAGTTAGAGATCCAGGGCAATTAACCTTTAAAATAGTCCTATTCAGCCATTTCAATACAACATAAATTCAATATGCAGCTATTTTGTGACACACAGAGCTATATTTATCAAAGTGGGTATATGTGGGGTTAATTACCCCCATTTCTTATGTTTTTATAACTGATAGTTATCAAGCAGAATTAAAAATGACCCCATGGAAAACATGTGGACACATTCTATGTTTTAACTCCATGTGCCCTCCTTTTTCTGCACTTTTAGCTCTGCTTGAAAAAAAAATACCCCAAATAGTGTTGATATATAGTATCTATCTTGCTCTGTAGTTTAAAATAATTTGGCTCCTTATCTATATAAGTTTTACAGCCTGAAAATGTCCTTCCAACCTAAGTAAGCATAATTTGCTAAAGACCCCAGGTTTTCTGTAGGAGTCATACCATTGTTTGCTTCACTGGACAGCATGCCAAAAAAATTTAATGAAATTTAAGATATTATAACAAATCTTCAAGTGAATGGAAAACAATGGATACTGAATCTATTTTATCCCATTGTTTGATATATGAATCAATTAATAAAAGTACCCTAAGCTGTCTGTATAATTAGTGATATATGCACATCTTGCACTTTGCATATATAATGGTGATACCAGTCCTATCAGTTATCATTAAAGACATGACCTACCATTCAAACTACTCTGTTTTAATTATGTGCTGGAAGTCAAAAGAATGACATTGGACTCAAATCCTTTGAATAGTCTGTTAATTTTTGTGAAATTCACAATTAGTCTCTTTTAATTAATTTTAAGGCTTTCACTTCAAGTTTTTGTTTGAAATTTCTATTGTTAGAATTGTTCTTATAGAATGGATGTCCAAAGCAATGAAAAACTCCAAAGATTACTGCCCTCTGAGCAATCATAATTAATAGCGGTTACTGATATACATACATACACAAGCAGGAGAAATGTAAGCAGAATTATTTGCCCTAAAATACACTGTAAACAGAGGGGTATCACATGAAGTCACACTGAGAAAAAAAATCTTAGAAATGTATTAATCAAAACAGATACAGTATATACCCACAGAAAATTGGCATGTGCGTATGTATTCACCCCCTTTGTTCTGAAGCCCATAAAAAGCTCTGGTGCAACCAATTACCTTCAAAAGTCACATAATTAGTGAAATGATGTCCACCTGTGTGCAATCTAAGTGTGACATGATCTGTCATTACATATACACACCTTTTTTGAAAGGCCCCAGAGGCTGCAAAACCTAAGCAAGAGGCACCACTAACCAAACACTGCCATAAAGACCAAGGAACTCTCCAAACAAGTAAGGGACAATGTTGTTGAGAAGTACAAGTCAGGGTTAGTTATAAAAAAATATCCAAATCTTTGATGATCCCCAGGAGCACCATCAAATCTATCATAACCAAATGGAAAGAACATGGCACAACAGGAAACCTGCCAAGAGACGGCCGCCCACCAAAACTCTCGGACCGGGCAAGGAGGGCATTAATCAGAGAGGCAGCACAGAGACCTAAGGTAACCCTGGAGGAGCTACAGAGTTCCACAGCGGAGACTGGAGTATCTGTACATAGGACGACAATAAGCTGTACACTCCATAGAGTTGGGCTTTATGGCAGAGTGGCCAGAAGAAAGCCATTACTTTCAGCAAAAAACAAAATGGCACGTTTTGAGTTTACGAAAAAGGCATGTGGGAGACTTCCAACATGTATGGAGGAAGGTGCTCTGGTCTGATGAGACTATAATTTAACTTTTTGTCCATCAAAGAAAACGCTATGTGTGGCGCAAACCCAACACATCACATCACCCAAAGAACACCATCCCCACAGTGAAATATGGTGGTGGCAGCATCATGCTGTGGGGATGTTTTTCAGCAGCCGGGACTGGGAAACTGCTCAGAGTTGAGGGAAAGATGGATGGTGCTAAATACAGGGATATTCTTGAGGAAAACCTGTAGCACTCTGTGCGTGATTTGAGGCTAGGACGGAGGTTCACCTTCCAGCAGGACAATGACCCCAAACACACTGCTAAAGCAACACTTGAGTGGTTTAAGGGTAAACATGTAAATGTGTTGGAATGGCCTAGTCAAAGCCCAGACCTCAATCCAATAGAAAATCTGTGGTCAGACTTAAAGATTGCTTTTCTTAAGTGCAAAGCATCCAACATGAAGGAGCTGGAGCAGTTTTGCAAGGAGGAATGGGCAAAAATCCCAGTGGTAAGATGTGGCAAGCTCATAGAGACTTATCCAAAGCCACTTGGAGCTGTGATTGCCGCAAAAGGTGGCTCTACAAAGTATTGATTTTAGGGGGTGAATAGTTATGCACATTGACTTTTTCTGTTATTTTGTCCTATTTGTTGTTTGCTTAACAATAAAAAAAAAATCTTCTAAGTTGTGGGCATGCTCTGTAAATTAAATGATGCAAATGCTCAAACAATCCATGTTAATTACAGGTTGTGAGGCAACAAAACACGAAAAGGCGGGGGGGGGGGGGGGTTTGAATACTTTTGCAAGGCACTGTATATATATATATATATATATATATATATATATATATATATATATACACACACAGTGTATATACACACACACATAATTGTAACACAATTCTGCACATCACAAAACTTTGCAGTATAAAGGAATGAGGGAATGTAGTTTAGCCACAGTAATTATTTGTGTTTTGTTCTTATCTCACGTCTTTGTACCCTGGCTTCAATTAACCCCTTGCTGCTGTAGGCGCCCTGACTGCTTTTGTAGAGCAATTTGTTGCAGGACCCTCCAGCAGCAGAGGATTAATCAGCTATATTTATTTGGAGATTTGCTGATAACACATGGTGTCAGATCTATGCTCCTATTTTCTGCTTTTAATTTCAGTCTGCTGTAGAATTAAAACACGCACTGTGGAAAGAAACCAATTGCAAATGTTAGTGAAATTTATTGTCCTATTAAAGTCATATTGGGCCTTTGTTTATGAAATGTATTTTTCTTGATTTGAGGTTTGAGTCAGTTTGATAATGAGGCTCTGAAAATTCATGGCCCCCTTTTTGCAGCTTAATTTAGGCTTTATATCAAATATGTAAAATAGCAGTAGCCTCTGTGTATAATACATTTTAACTCTCGTGCTTTGCTATTGTTTTTCAACCTGTTCTTGGAATTGGCAAATGATGACAAACTAAAAGTAATTGCATTATCAGTGTATTACAGTGTGTTGTACATTATATGTTTGTTTTTATAATTAGTGATATGTATAGGTCAATACTTTTATTTTTTATTAAAGACACACAGAGGAAATTCCAAAACTATATTTATAAACAAGTAAGGTTACCAATGAATACTATTATAAAATGTATTTAGTAGTTAAAACTTAGTTTTACTGTAAATCCCTATTTTATACCCATGATTCATCCTCCTGCTTCCTGAGAGAATAGGGTGGTGCTACCTGTGGTGAATCCATTACTTTTGTGAGCTTATTTCATTGTTTGGATCTATCCTGTTATGGCGTCTGGACAGGTCCGCTGCTCCAACCGCTAGATGACGCTGCCGATATTTTGCAGCGCTGACAACATGTGAGAGACGTTCTAAGCTTATAATATTAGCCTACCCCTTGAACTAACCCTAACCCTCACCCTAACAGTTTACCTAAGCCTTGACTCTATGATATGGCAACACCATCTAGCGGCTGCTCACCACCACTGCTGCCACCTTGTGCTGCACTGCAATAACAGGATAGGTCATCATTGTCTTAAATACTTTAAATTCCATCTATTTTACCCTGCGATATTATTTTCCATCTTTTTTATTATTATTTTTGCTCGAAAAGAATTACATGGCCAAAAAGTTTTTTATATCTTTAACATTACATTCCATATATCCCATCATTGCAGTCTTCCTTTCTTTGCTGGAGAAGAACTACAAGCAGAAGGAAGTCCCTCCATATTACTTCTCAACACTATATATATATAACAACTAACATGAGGGAAATGTAATATGTTTCAGGGTGAGTTCTGTTGGACAGCACCCTGGTATGGGTATGTGCCAATACATAATTAATAATAAAATATCACATTAGTGTTTAATACAAATAGTTATCTGCAGGTTGTGAGTAATCTAATCCATCATCACATATTCATTGCATGCCAGCACGTTACTTATTAAGTTCATTACATTATGATTTTCCATCTGATAAACTTATTTCTGGTAACTGGCACCAAATCCCACAAGTTGAATACTATAAACATTTCATATGGCACATCCTTAAAGGAATACTATAATGATTTCAAAGTAACTTTCTTACTTAAATTGCCTTATAAGGCAAAAAAGTTTGGTTTTATATAATGTTTTAACTAGGTTAACCAATTGATTTCATCCTCCTCCATGTAATTATGATATACGATTTACATGTTGCTTACTTTTAAGAAATCCCCAGAGTAATAGATTATCACTTTCTGCAACCTCCCCCTTTCCTGCTCTGGACGACCCGTGCCTAAGGTTGTAATGTCCAATATGTCTACTCTTAGGAAAGATAGAGCGGGAAAGGGGATAATCTGTTATTCTGATGACTCCTTAAAACTAAGTGAAGTGTACATTTTATATTATAATAATAATAATAAAGAAGATTAAATGAATTAATACAATTAAAACATTTAACTAAAACTTAAAAAAATTGCCCAGAACTTCAAATGCATACTCATGTATGCTGATTCATATAAATCAATTTACTAAACAATTAGTGGCCCTTTAATCAGCATGGACCACATAGGGAAAAACACTTGGGGGAATTTACTAAGCATCATGTGTCATCTCTTGATTTACTTGGCACTATTTTCTAGTGGAAAGAAAGCAGGCCTTCTCACCTGATCTCAGCTTTTCTGACCTCATCTCAGGTGAGAAAGTGCTTAGTAAATCCCCCCATTATTTAAACCAAATGGCCTTTTTCTTTTTAATTATTTAACAATCATATCTGTGACTGAACATTGATTTGTTAGAAGAATCTATATTGATTGTGACGTGACACTAATGAGTTTGAGGTTAAGGACTGTATATATTGTTACCACTGATGGAAAATAATCTGGACCTGCATATTTCTTGTTCACTACCTCTTATTAAGGCTAAGTGATCCAGAAACTATTCTGATGATTCAGGCAGCAGTTTCATGCAAGCGTTTGCTTTTCTAGAAGGAAATAACAATGCAAGCAATCAAATTGGCTTGAGCAGGTCTTTGACTGATCTCATGATTGATACAGTATAAGCATGTAAATAATACACTTGTATTGTGTCAGCACACTCTTGATTAGTTTTTATTTAAACTCTACTCTCTAATTTAAAGGGATACTCTATAAGGCGCTTTTATGAAGAGCTAAACTCATTAATGAGAAAAATTATTTCGGAAGTAAAAAAAAAAAAATCACAATTTAATGCATTAACATATATATATATATATATATATATATATATATATATATATATACAGAAATTGCCCGTCAAAAATGACGGGAGTAAAATTGTAAGGCTAGCAATGCTGTTTGCCACACAATGCAAGGCTATGGGGGCTCTGAGCACCTTCGGCGCTCATTGCGTGGCTCGTACTGTTAGTGGCTTGGGTTAAGTGTTACTTCCTTGTGTTAAATGTTAGTGGCTTGGATTAAGTGTTAATGGCTTTCGTTAAATGTTACAGCCTAAGACAAATTTTTTATGTCCTACGAGCTAGATTTACATCCTTGGGCCTCGTTTTTGTCGTTTTGCGTTTTTTCGTCAGCCTTTTTTTTTTTTTCTTAGGCGATTTTTGATCGAGAAAAAAACGGCAAATATGCATCAAATTTTTTTGCAAAACCACACTCTGTTGAGATAGCCTTCATTGAAGAATAATTGTCGGAAAATGTTAAAATGTTTATTTTTTTTACTTTCTAAAAACATTCTGCCAATTATCTTTTTTTTATTGAAAAGACCCAATGAAAAAAATAATGTAATGTTACAGTGGTTCTTAAAATATTAGTGACTCAATATTTTGCAAACTAAGGGCCTCATTCTATTATCGGCCGTAGGAGATGCGGAGCCGCAAGGACCGGCCGCAGGCTATTTGCCTATTCTATTCCCTTCCGGCTGGGGGCTCCGGCAGGCTTGCGGCCGGCGCCTTGTTATCCCTTGCGGCCGCACGAGCCGCAGGAAAGCCTTTGATCTTAAACGTCCTCAAGAGTTTCGGCCGCAAGAAAACCCTGGTTGCTATTCAATTGCTCCGGGAACCCTCTCGACAAGACTAAAACCGAGCCGCAGCTTACTTGCACCAAAAAGGTCCCGCAAGCACACAATTAAGCCATAATAAAGCCATCCTGCACTCTGAGGAGACTATAAAGTGATTGTAGGTGTTAGCATTCATAGCACAACATTCCTCTACACTCAAATCCGAAAAAAAATTTTTAGTTTAATTTATGTCAAATATCCATGGACAAAGTCCTGAGTGCTTGGAGCACCTCAGACCCGCCCACGCTGCGGCCGGAAAATAAACAGTTAATGAAATATCGGATTTGGGCTGATGTGCAAGCTTGAGAGGGGGTTGCTATTAATCCTCATGTCCCCCATTATGATCCCTAGCATTTACAGAGCTTTACAGTGCCGTCTTGAATTTATATTTGCATTTAAAATTTTCAGACCTTGCGGACGGTTGCATGATATGCGGCCGGCCGTCAGGGGGATATCCTTGCGGCGCCATCTATTTGAGTTGCAAGGTAAAGGTAGCTCTACACAGGGCCGTTTTACGGCCGCAAGGAATCGCAGCTTTGCGGCCGTTTTACGGCCGATAATAGAATGAGGCCCTAAGAAATGATCACACATATTTTCTTATCTTTCCAGATATAAACAAATCTACTGAACTAATTATTGTTGATGGTCATTCCAGATCAATATCACATATATAGTTGTCATAACTACGGGTTGTCAAAAGTTGTTGCTAGCGCTGCGGACTTCGCAACATTTACGTACTTACGACACAGAAATACGAGACGCGGGACTTAGAAAAAAAACACATTACGACCTCGCAAAATTACGACTTTAACGGTCGACCCGCTCAAACCTCAAAACATTCAAAACACAATAAATACACACAATAAACACATAAAAAAGCATACCCATAGCAAGAGGGAGCACCCAGGGCCTCTGCAAGTTAAGTTACACCTCCATTTAAGTCCAAATTGAAGAGTTTAGACACTCGAAAATCACCTAAGCGAGAGAAAAAATGGCTGCAGAAAAAAACAAAAATGAGGATACAGGATCGTAAACACGCAAAACACCACCAAACACATACGGATTTTCCGGAAAAAAAACAGACGAGGTCCAAGAACAAGGATGCTAAATCCCCAACAGCCGCGTAACGCACATTAGGCGCCATTTTACAACACTAACTTACATAATGCGGAAGTACACAGCTACCCTAACTGCTTCCCCTCACGCACGCACACTATTTACACTACACACTGCACACATTGCTCACACTTACAAAGCAGCTCCACAACACTCAAAACACACATTGTATGCTGCAGCAACATCAAAACAGATTGTCAGCTCTTCTGCACAATGCTTCCTACATTTATTACTTCAAAATAGGTAAAGTATATTCCTTTATTAATGTATTATTTAGTTCATTACCATACACCCAACAGCATTAGCTCACTTACAATTTGATTCCCGTCATTTTTTGACGGGCAATATTCTAGATATATTATAAAAATATAATATAAATAATATGCACAAGTATAAAAATGTGGAAAAATGCTGACCCTACATTGATTTGGGACAGGAAAGGCTGTTCTACCACTACAGACTGAGAACAAATGTATGCATATGTGTATAATATTAATGAAAGCCTAGTGTGTCTGGCACATAATAGATTACCTGTGTAACCACATCAGGGTTATTTTATGGAACTAGAATTAGAATACATGGAGGATAAATGAAAGAAGATTCCTGCGTTCACATAGCTAAACTCTGAATGAAAAGGTGAACCCTAAACTATATTATACTGTTATACAGAAATGGGCTTATTACAGGAATTATCATATAGGGGAGCAGATTAATGTATTTAGTGTAGTGGAAATGACCCAACTGCATGGCTGGCCTGTCATGTTTAGTCAGAAGGGACCAGGGCTGGATTAACCATTAAGCAAAATAATCACATGCTTAGGGCGTCAAGGGAAGGGGGCACCAGAGAAGTTTTCCACTGCCAGATTTACCATGGACCATATGGTGCAAAACTACAAATGGTGCAGCTGAACCAGGTTCCACAAAAAGGAGTTCATAGAATAAATTAAAAATTGCATGCATACATATATATATATATATATATATATATATATATATATATATATATATACAATAATAAAAATAATAATAAAATATTAATTAAAGAGGTTAATAATATACATTGTAACAGTTTTTTATTGTTTATATTTTGAGTTAGATATATGGAGGCACCTTTTAAGTGCTTAGGGCCTCTAAAGGTCTTAATCCACCGCTGGAAGGGACTGTTACAGTATTAAAAAAAAATATTTTCTTACTGTCTGAGTTTCAAAAATACATACACTTAATATTTACACTGCTCTACACACTTACCGTATGTTCTGTAGAGCAAAACAACTCAAGGCTTCTCGACACACTCATGTGGTAAAAGGGGTTTATTTATTGGGGAAAACACAATGACATATGATTGTGACACATAATGACATGAAATATACAACCAAAACAGGGCTGGCACCAGATAACACTCTAACTTTGAAAACATGTTCAGGCACTAGCCATAATGGGTCAGCCGGCCCAATATACGGGCATGAAACTTCCCTACAACTCACCACGCCAGCAACTGCCCTTCATCAACCACTGAAGGAGCAAAGCAATATCCTCCATAACCATTTTGCTAATAACTGATAATTAATACTTGACAATTCCATATGTGAAAGGACAAAACACAACAATAGCAATATGCCAACACAGTTTTTTTTAATTAAATCACCAAAAGGGAAGAAACATAGAAAGAATGTGAAAAATCGTTTTTGCTGGATTAGATGGCTTATCTTTAAATATGGATCTTTTCTTCCAATGAAAGGATGGGAGGAATAGAGAGAATTCCGTAAAAAATAGAGTAACCGGTCAAAAATTAGACAGTCAAGATGCGGTGGATAAAAAGGAGCAAAAAGTTTTACTGCATAGCTAGTGCAAATATGCATAGCTTGAGATTCCTGATGTTCGACTTAAGGGACCAAATACAATAAACATGAAACATATAATAGGGTTGTTTGGTTATTTTTGTGTCTATCTTTCAGTACACATTAAATTATTAGATAACTTCTTGTTTTTGTACCAGTCAACACAAAAATGTAAAATAAAACTACACAAAAAACAATAAAAATAAATTACAAAAGCATGCATTGCTAAAGTATTAACAGTTTGACACTTTTTTTCACAGACGGGGTAAATTCGGAGCAAAGGGGTTTGTAGCTGTTAAATAAACAATTTCTTCTTGCAACAAGGCCTACCACCCTGTTCTCACCATGTCACGGCCGGTGATGACTTACTGCCTCCCAAGCATGACCAAGCGATTAGAGCAGCCCTGTCTGTGTATCTCGACAGTAATGGGAGCTCTCTTTCCATTTGCCATGCATTGAAACCTGAGCGCTCCGCTCCGATGGCTCGTGCATTTTCAGTTTGATGAATTCATTATTCTCCATCTTTTCCCTCCCTTCACAGCAAATCTTTCCCGAAAAGCCGGTGCTTTTCCTTTAAGTGTTTCATTTTTCTGTCTGCAGATTTGTCACAATGTCTGGGGCTGAGTCATCTATTTTACAAAGCACTTCAATATGCATTTTGAAATGTGGATACCAAGCTGAAAATCATCCTATACTTTTCCCCCCTCCATGCAATGGAAACAAAATGCATTTTTAGCATACTCGTTTACTTCTATTTGGAGATACGCTTTCAGATTGCTAAGCAAAAATCAGGTAATCTATACTCAGCAAGCAGACACAGCTAAATTCATAAAAATAGCAGAAGCACAATTACTAAAAATCAGTAAAAGGAATTTATGATAGTTATTAGCAGACATTATGCCACTCCTGTTTCTGTCATACAGAAACATTTTCGTATCTATCTTCCCAGGTTATTACTGCTTTCTTATTAAGTTAGAAAAATATCTAACATATGTTAAAAATTATGATTTCAAAATAATTGTTTGTTACCATTAATGCAATACAATTAATTTGGTTAATTAAATAACCACTGAAGCATATCTCCCAACTGTCCCCCTTTAAGAAAACTCTTCCAACAATACAAAATGGATAATCCCAGATTTAGACACATATGCCTTAAATCCAACCTGAGTTATGTTCCGATTTCATTTTCAGGTCCCTCTCAACTTACAGCCTCATTGAATTTGAGCCTCTTAAGTCCAACGTGTAGATCGTGTGGACATTTTACGCCGCTATTAAATTAAAAGTGCTATGAATTACGAGCTAGAGATGCTAAAAATGTAAACCAGTACTCAGCCGTCAGAGTTGCGGGGTAGAACTCCATCTATTAAGCAAGCTAATAGTTACGGGTTTAGATGGAGCCAATGGCAACAAAGATCGTCATCATTGCGTCACAAGAAAATGGAGGATGATTTCAAAGTCTTAGTGGGTTCAATTACGAGTGAACCCACATTCAAGTCACAATGCAATATTAATAAAGCCGCAAATAGGATATTCTATCACATGCAAGTTACAGTATGTATTAACACATTGATTGCTGTGATCGATATAACACAATAAAGATACATGAAATCAACTATTTTTCTGAGCCAATTTGTGGGCTTGAGAATGTTATGCTATTAATTCTAAGACCTAACATCACTTTCACTTTCAATATTAGTACAGTAGTGAGTTTTTATTTGATTTACAAGTGCTACTTATTGCACTTTAACCCCCTTGCGGGTCATCTCGAGCACACGTTGGCTTCTGGGCTCCATTTGCGTGTTACGTGCTTGCTTGCGAGTGACTTTGTTGCAATTTTATAGCTAAATTGAAAACGTAGTGGTTACGGTCTTGACGGATCAAAGGATTTACAGCCGCGAAGTTCAACGTTGTTCAACACATAGTCTATTCTCGACCGTCCTGCATCTTAACACACAAGTCCGCTGCAAGCTACGTTACTAAGCTAATTTAATAGCTGTAACCAGTTAATATGGAGTTACGGGCCACAATTTAAAACGTAGCCCCAATTTAGATGTGGATGTTAGTTTCTTGAAGATTCCAGGAGAAAGAAAGAATACAGTATGTTTTTGCTCTTACATAAAGAATAAAAAAATATTTTCACACTTTGCTTAAAGGTATATGTAAGTTTCCCTGTTCTTACCTGTTTCTAATCTAACACCTGCTGCTTATATCAGACACACACATTACATGGAGTAATTCTATACACATTTAGGTTTATTTTATTAAAAAATAATGCGAGCTGCTTACATAGGTACAGTGAACCTCCCAATAAAAACACTGCATTCAAATACATATTTTAACCCTTCACTAACCTTCAAGCAAGTAGCACAATGCAGAGATCAACAGATCAGTGTCTGACTCCTCCTACTTCCTTTTACAAAGGGGCTACACATCCCATGATTCCTTCCTGCACAAACTGCCATAATTGATTGTTACATTGTATTAAAATGGATTAGCTGCTTGTGATTGGCCAAAGCAAATTATGAATTTTATGCAAATTTTAGCAGGGATTTTTAGGAATGTCTACTGATGCTCCAAGAAGTGGCAATGTGGAGTAGTTCAGGAATCTGGGGATGTGTATTAGGAAAGAGGTGAGAGAGCAAGGGCTAGATGACCGCAAAGTATAGGGGGTGGGTTCTGTGAGAGAAGAGCAAAGGAGAGGGGGATCTGTTATTGGAATGGATCTTGGATAGAGGCACTGAGTGTGTTGGTGCCAGGGGGGTCACATATATATAGCAAACTGAGGTGGAATAAACTTCAGTGTGAATGTGAGAGTTGAATTTAGCTGCAGAAACTTATATGAAAATAAATTACACCTTCTTACAGGAACTCTACCCTTTTACTACAACGTGGCATTTGTCTCTGCTTGCTCCTGATTGGCCAAAACGAATTATGAATTTGATGCTAATTTAGCCTGAGTTTGTACAGATGTCTACTCTAATTTTAAACTGGCAAAACATAAAAGATATTTTGCTAACTTCAAGATAAGTTTCTTAATGTTTATTTTGGATTTTTTTAATGCAAAAATTGTTTTTCATACACTGCTGATTCTCCTCTATCAGATGCATTGATCTATCCATGAAATTTAGATATGCCTTTATGATATTAGTTAATTTATTAACAGTCTAAATGAAACACTGTATTTTATAAAGAAAAAAAACTTCATTTATGTGTGAAGTATATAACAAACTAATAATATTAGCAGTTGTATAAGCCATAAACAGAAAAGTGACCAGCCTGAAAATGCCAAATTATTAATTATGATTTGTTTTTCCAGGAGCCAGTTGCAAATTGGTTTCATAGCATCCGAGCAGCTGATCCGTTTCAAGTCACAGCAATAGGTTTTTCAAGGAGCGTCACATAACCCCTTTAATGTGAGTATGTAAGATTGGGTGCCAAACTTCTTGTTAACATTTGGCCTCATCAAACTAATAATCCTTGAATTAAGTGCAATACCCAATGTAATGTATAAAAGCATCTTTGGCATGTTGATTGAAGATGAATCCTGCAGCTTTTCCCTGTCATGTGCCATACACTAGATTTTCTCAGATGTTGTATCTAAGAGGCATATGGCATAATATAATAATACAAATAAACCTTCTGCAATGTAGTGGATTCTAAATGTACTATCCCAGGGGTGAGCGGACTTTAGCTTCCCCCTCCTTCTAACCATAAAAATAATTGAGCCCCCTGAACATCTTGTTTCCATAATTTTTTTGGGAAGAATGTCCTCCAGTCTAAATCTTTATCTTCTCTGTGTTCTTATTTATTTCACTTCCCTGTTCTCTTTCTATCCCTATTTTTTCATGCCCTTATTCAAGCTCGCGACACTCCGCATCTTTGAATAAAGTTCAGTACTGTGGCGTAGTGTAGTTAGTGCCTACAAGAGCAGTCTGGGCCTGCAAGAGCCCAAGAGTTTCTGGGCCTGCAAGAATCAAAGTGCAGCCTGTGTTTATAAGGAACAAAGTGCAGCCTGTGCCCATAAGAACCAACGTGAATATTGTGCCTATAAGAACCAAAGTGCAGCCTGTGCTTATAAGAACCAAAGTGTAGCTTGTGCTTGTAAGAAATAACGTTCCAAGCAATTGCCACTCTCCTCCTCTACATCACCACTATCCCATTGGGTCCTCAAGTCCTCTCAGTACAGTTAAAGTTTAGTTAAATGTTATTTGATCTAATTATTGTTATTTATTTATTTATGTCTGTTTAGTTTTAAGGTTTTGTATCAAAAAACAACACGATCAGTTCAAAATTCTGGGGTCCGTAACGGATTATTTAAATTTACATTGATCCTTATGGGAAATGATACTTTGGAAATCATCTTGACGTCCAGAACGGATTAAGGACTAGTTCCAATGTACCACTGTATTTATTTCACTAGGAATATAAAATATCTATGTATCTACTTTATGTTATTAAGAAGTGCTTGTAAACTTTTTTGTGCCTAAAATCTTACACTTTTACTTGTTTGGGTCCGCCCTCTGTTGCTCATGAAAATACAGAGTGTGATGTGCAGTGTTTCAAATTAGCCTGTCAGTGATCCCACTCAAGCAGCATGTTGTAGAATGTTATCACTGATTAGTTGCTGTGAGACAGGTACCCCTGCACTTACAAGTACACCACCTTCATGAGCGGCAGAAGGGAGAACAAGTTTGAAACTAATTGAAAGATATTAGGCATAACAAAACAGAACACTTCTTCATAAAATACATTATACAAAAGTAAAGGAATGCAGAGGTATATTTTATTGCTAGTGAAATCCATAAACCCTCCAAATCCCTTTATGTGGCAAAATAAAAAACACATAACTGCTTTATAGTGGCAGATTATTTTAGTATTTTTAATAATTAAAAAAGCCGCAAATAATTATCCACTATAATTATTCTTTTTTAAAATGCATATGAACGTGTGTGTAATAATTGTGTGTGAGAACAATGGATAAAAAAAATCCCTGGTGTCTAGTGGATTGAAGTGATCACAGGCCTCTCCTGTGCTGTGATCACTTGTTGGATTCCTCCGTGCTGATCCGCCCTCCCGATACACCCAACTGAGACAGCTGGTCTCGCATGACGTCACAATTTTGAGTAGCAGAATCAATGTAATATTTGTTACATCACATCCTGAGACTTGAATGATGGGTGTGTGTGTAGATATCAGTGGAGGAAGGGGTGTGGAGGAGGCAAACGGCAGAGAACAAGAGCTTTTGTTTGTTAACTGGATAAGACACCATATAACTGAAACTGACAACACTCCTGCCTCCTCACTGGCAGACACCTTGCATCATTCAATGATCATAGCTCACCAGAAATATGCTCTTAATCAAACCAAAGTGCAATGAAAAAATTATATATGTTTGAATATGCTAACGGATGGGTGTTGTTTCATAAGTAAAATTTATGAATGAGTTAAATATTATGGACTGGATTACTTATTGCTATCATGAACATGTATATGAAGTGATGTATGTATATATATATATATATATATATATATATATATATATATATATATATATTCATATATATATATGTGTGTTTGTGTACGAGTGTGTGAGAGAGTTATACAAGGGGTTGCCACAGACTCTGCAAAGATATCTTACCCTGATTTAAGACTGCTCCTGAGTATGGGAGGGGATGGTTATGGACGGATTGTTTGCAGTTTGTGTGACCTGGAGAAAGACACACACTGTGAGATCCCAACCTGCAGCTTATGACCACTTAGCCAGTGATTTCTAACAAACTATTGTACCGTCTGTTTTGCTCTAGCCAGGTTAGCTGGATAAGAACTGGTTAGTAAGGAGTTTATTGGTTGAGGCTGTGTTTTAATTGACTCTGCCTATTATTTTCATTTTTTTGTTTGCTATTTTTGTGTCACTGGATACATTTTTAGTAAAACTTGGAAAAGTATATACAGCCTGTTTATTGTGTACCTGCATCAAAGTGCCAGAATCACAGGCACAACCCAAAAGAGACTGGTAATGTGCCACATGTGGTGTTAGAAGTGGAGGAACTTGTGAAAGATCTGGCACAAGCCACTGCTTGTCAGCAAGAAACTACACAGTTGCTGAGACAAGACTTCAGCTGGAAACAAACCAATTACTTGTGGTCCTGTTGCAACACCTAATTCCTGTAAAATACTACATAGCGGTTGGCTAGAGATGCCTAAGAGAGGGTTGTGAATATTTGAGAAGGGTGTTGACATGGATACAGACAAATATTTGTCTTCTAAACCCAAACAGCACCCTCTCTTAGGCATCTCTAGCCAGCCACTATTTTTTACCACATTAATTCATTATGTCTGGCTTGCCTATCTTCGACTAACCCATTGTCCTTTCCCTGCCATTCATTTAGGATATGAACAGCTTCTTCAGGCTCCTGAAACCACACTCCAGTCTACATTATAAAAAATATGCAATGTAAATCGGATGCTACAGCCGTTATGTGCCAAACCGAGTCTGAAATCAGAGAGGACTTCCAAAAACTGAACAACTAAAGCACTAGAACTACCTGTTCAGGGTATTACCTCCTCATCCACTCGTCAGCATCTCCTTGCCTCATTAGGCTTCACTTTTGACCCTCTAAGCAGGCTGGATGTAGCTTTAGCCTGACCAGCTACATTATCTAGAAGGAAGGACCAACCACAAATAACATCGCTGTGTGTGTATATATATATATATATATATATATATATATATATATATATATATACACACAGGTGCAGTAGCACTAAGTAAATCAGCATTAAATGGGGCATTTTAGAAAAAAAAAGCGCTAAGCAGGGATTAAAAAAAATTCCAACGTGATTTGGCACCAAAACTGCACTATCGCGAGATTTAGCACTAAGCGGGAAAAATCGAAAGTGAAACCGCGCATTCGAAAATCAGCGCTATGCGGGGAAGCGCAAAGCGTGGTATACCTATGTATATATATTTATTTACATATACACACAAGGGCTTCTAAATGTTTGTTGTTTTTTTTTCATTTCTGGCTCCTAAATATTTTTTAATGCAGGGCTTCCTTCCTGGCTAGTAAAACTGCTTCTATAAAATCTTCTTGACTCCTAAATGAAATCAATTTTGCACTATCTATCGATCTATTCACACACACAAAAACATCCCCTTCTGGATTGCTACCTTGTCATGGAAGCTGTGAGCTATACCATGTCGGATCATCCAAGAAGGGCAGGTCATAGTACAGAGGTCAGACAAATCATGGTCCACTGGAGAAGCACATGACAACCCTCTCCAGCATATTTGCCATGAAAAACTTATGTATAAGCATAACAAGACACAAGATGTCCCGGAGAGTTGGAGATGACAGAACGAGTAAACAACAAAATATATATATCACAATGTAATATCTCAATGTTCAAAATGTGTTGATCTCGAAGGTACCCATGAACAAGTTTAATTGCATGCCATGACGAAAGTCTGATGAGTGTGGAGAACTGCTTTTCTAACACAAATGTTTTCAGTCTTGGGCCGCTGATTAAAAAGGTACTGTGTGCAATGGTTACTACAGATAAAAACACATTGTAAGCTTCATAAGATTATTCTGTGCTTTATGCATATATGTCCTTAGATCTGAAATATGTCCTTTGCACGGTTTGCATTTTAATTCAGGCTATATTTTCATGACAATTAGTACCAATGTAATATCCTATATAATATAAACACAAAAATATACAGGAATGTCACTGAATTATACAGAAGGATGCTTCGGGTCAACTGTTTCTGTACAAACACTAATGTATCACCTCTTGCTATAAAGCACTGTGTGGAATCACAATATACTCTGCACAAGACGTGAGGGAATAACTGGACACACAGCACATTCTTGGCGTTTAGAATATCTGATTTAGTGGAGAAATAAAATGATAGAAGGTTCTAAGCTAAGACGATCATAAACTCTTCACAAGTATCCTCCACTTAAACACTCCCTTGTTGCCTCTTAAGTACTAGTTAAATAATCTTTCTAAAGCCTGGAAATGGTGACTCCATTAATTCCTATTGCCTAAATATGCTTAACCTTTCCTATATAATGTGTCTTTTTATAAGTGTGTTTCCTATCCTAAAGGAAGCATTAGAAGAAGCTTTATTACTGATATATATGTATAGGATTGTTGTCGGTCCTCTAACATATAGTATATAGTATTTTGCTGCAGATCACATATTTAATAAAGTATCTAATAAATGTGAACGGTTTGAAATCAGTATTCTCACAGACAGAAATCATTTATCAAATTAAGAGCAAAATGTAAAATTTAAGTTAATTGTTGTAGATCAGCTCGGAGTGGCCAAAACCTGACATTTACTTCTCAAATTAAGCCAGTATATGACAATTTGGAAACTGCTGAACAATCCAGTAAAACAAAAGAATGATTTCCTACATAACATGCTGCAAATATCAAATGAAACGGAGCTGGAAAGCTTTAATATCAGATTAAAACAAACACGTCCTCTTACTCATATTCAAAAAATAACCATTCAAGTTGCAGCTGTTTTTGGTCTATTTGGTCTGAATAACCTGAAGACCGCTATTTAGGCTCTTTTGAAGAACTTATAGTGAGCAAAATGATATACAAACAATTATTAATTTAGAATGAACTATATGGGGCATGAGCAGTGGCATTATGGTCCATAAAACCTATTTTAGAAGTAGGATTATATGTAAAGTGGTATTAAGCTTAGGAATGGAACATAATTATTTTTTCTAAATTATTTTTTGAGTAACTTTACTTTACAATAAGCAACTGTTTTTAGAAAACAAAAAAGACAGACAGACACAACCTTAACATTTTTAACTTTTATAACCATTAATTTGTTCCTGTTGGGATGCATTTTTCATCCTTCCTGTTATTTTTTCAAGGGGGCATGTGCTTGTAAACTAATAACCTTTCCAAACATCCTGCTAAAAGTGTTCGAAATTGTATCTGCCACTTTCTCATTTTGGTGACAGAAACATCCTCTGCATTCAAAGTCTCCATCCAACTCAAAACTAATATAATATATTAATATTATGGTAGATTATACTGCAGTGTAACTGTATTCAAAAGATAATACATTAGAGGGTGTATCATTTTTTACCTTTTTAAAAATATTTTCCCTGTTTTCAAGGATAATTTTTGTGTATTTTCATTAATATATGACAACAGTAGTCCTATAGAAAAGTATCTCTGGAGCAATGATCACTTTGCACCAAATGTGAATGGTTTGAAATCAATATTTTGACTTGGAGAAATAACTACCGTAATCAAATTAAGAGCAAAAAACACAATTGAAGTAAATGTTGTATATCACCTACAAGACTTAATGTGACCAGTACCTTACATCTCAACGGAACCTTTAAGGAAGAGTTTGGAAACTGTAAAACAGGAGAATTAAGTCTTATATGAAATTCTGCAAATATCAAGTTGAACAGAGAGACCGGAGGCATTCAGATTAAAACAAACAATAATAAAAATTGCCCTTGCAGTTGTAGTTGGAAAGAATGGTCTGAATAACAAATTAAAAGCACCCACACCACACCAGTGGATATAAAAAGTCTACACACCCCTGTTAAAATGGCAGGTTTCTGTGCTGTAAAAAAATGAGACAAAGATAAATCATTTCAGAACTTTTTCCACCTTTAATGTGATCTATAAACTGTACAACTCAATTGAAAAACAAACTGAAATATTTTAGGTAGAGGGAAGAAAAAATATAAAAATAAAATAATATGGTTGCATAAGTATGCACACACTTAAAATAATACTTTGTTGAAGCACCTTTTTGATTTTATTACAGCACTCAGTCTTTTTGGGTATGAGTCTATCAGCATGGCACATTTTGACTTGGCAAGAATTGCCCACTCTTCTTTGCAAAAACACTCCAAATCTGTCAGATTGCGAGGGCATCTCCTGTGCACAGCCCTCTTCAGATCACCCCACAGATTTTCAATCGGATTCAGGTCTGGGCTCTGGCTGGGCCATTCCAAAACTTTAATCTTCTTCTGGTGAAGCCATTCTTTTGTTGATTTGGATGTATGCTTTGGGTCATTGTCATGCTGAAAGATGAAGTTCCTCTTCATGTTCAGCTTTCTAGCAGAAGCCTGAAGGTTTTGTGCCAATATTGACTGGTATTTGGAACTGTTCATAATTCCCTCTATCTTAACTAAGGCCCCAGTTCCAGCTGAAGAAAAATAGCCCGAAGCATTATGCTTCACTGTGGGTATGGTGTTCTTTTGGTGATGTGCAGTGTTGTTTTTGCTCCAAACATATCTTTTGAAATTATGGCCAAAAAGTTCAACCTTGGTTTCATCAGACCATAACACCTTTTCCCATAGGCTTTTGGGAGACGTCAGATGTGTTTTTGCAAAATGTAGCCAGGCTTGGATGTTTTTCTTTGTAAGAAAAGGCTTTCGTCTTGCCCCATAGCCCAGACATATGAATACAGGAGATTGTTGTCACATGTACCACACAGCCAGTACTTGCCAGCTATTCCTGCAGCTCCTTTAATGTTGCTGTAGGCCTCTTGGTAGCCTCCCAGACCAGTTTTCTTCTTGTCTTTTCATCAATTTTGGAGGGAGCTCCAGTTCTTGGTAATGTCACTGTTGTGCCATATTTTCTCCACTTGATAAAGACTGTCTTCACTGTGTTCCATGGTATATCTAATGCCTTGGAAAAAAATTGTACCCTTCTCCTGACTGATACCTTTTAACAATGAGATCCCTCTTATGCTTTGGAAGCTCTCTGTGAACCATGGCTTTTGCTGTGGGATGCGACTAAGAAAATTTCAGGAAAGACCAACTAGAGCAGCTGAACTTTATTTGGGGTTAATCAGAGGCACTTTAAATGATGGCAGGTGTATGCTGACTCCTATTTAACACGATTTGGAATGTGATTGCTTAATTCTGAACACAGCTACATCCCCAGTTATAAGAGGGTGTGCAGACTTATGCAACCACATTATTTTTATTTTTTATTTTTCTTCCCTCCACCTAAAAGATTTCAGTTTGTTTTTCAATTGAGTTGTACAGTTTATAGGTCACATTATAGGTGGAAAAAGTTCCGAAATGATTTATCTTTGTCTAATTTTTTTTACAGCACAGAAACCTGACATTTTAACAGGGGTGTGTAGACTTTTTATATCCACTGTACAATATGTTCTTTTGAATAACTGATAATGTGCAAAATGTTGTTAACATTTTTAAAAAGTAAAAAAACATATTTAATTTAGTACCTACTATATGAAGAATGGAAAGTTGCATTACTGTCTAGAAGTATGTTTATATGTAAAGTGGGAGAAGATCCGAGAAGATAGTATACATCACTTGTGTGAGTGAGGTAACTGGTGACGGCATCCATGATAGAGCAAAATGAAGGCTCATGGATAAGCAGGCAAGGTGTATTATACCAGGACAGACAGAAAATACAATGAATACAGAAGATTGTTCATTCAGTCTTATAGTAGAAATGGCTTATTATATAGATATATTTAAAATGTATCAATATAGATCAAATAATTAAGTACAAACAGTTCTAACTACAATACTAGTAACACCCTGTAATTCCCTGAGTACAACACTCTCCGAGCATGTGCCTGGATTTGCATATATTTCACCCAGTTGAATATATATTCTTTTTAAGAAACCATTCCTAGTACAATCCCTAAACACAAGTTCTGGCAAACTGTAAGGATGCCTTGTATGCAAACCAGGTCTAAGTGAACCAAGGTTGCTATATATTTCCAATGGAAGTGGTTAGGAGAAAACATTGTAAAGGAACAGAATCAAGCCCGGGATCAGCATAGGGCCAGACTGATGATTTATTAATGATTTTTCAATCAAATGTTGGTTCTTACCTGGTGTCAACTTCATGTCATGTTCCTATATGTTGTTTTAAAGAAGGTAAAAAGTATTTTATAAAATGAAAGTATGAAATGTATTAGACTTGGGTAAACTATCCCACATTATTACATCTGGCAGTACATTTAAACTATAATTACAAAAAAAGGGTTTGCTAAAGATCTACTGATGCTTGAAGAGTGTAGATAGGACAGTTCGTGAGTTTTAACATTATTTATGTAATTTTATATCAAAGAAAACCAAATATGCTTACACCAGATTACTGAAGCCCCAAGAAAAATTCTATATTATTTTCATAAACCAAGACACCCAAAACTTACAACTGACATTAATTTTAAATCAATTAAAGGGATATCTAAGTGAGCTGGGTTTCAAATGTTTCCTAATTAACAGCTACTGGTTTGTAGAAAAATATGTATTATATTGAATAATATGCTAGATACTGATATGTGGATGTGCAGGAAGCTTACATAAAGTTTACCCTGCATGGTACAGTAAGTGACCTCTTAAGGAAATTATCGTTTGCTGGGGTCACAGCTGAAATTGCCCATAAGGAGACAGGCAGGGAGAAAAAAAAACAGACAGCAACTGCCAGATTGTGATACAAATGTTTTTACTTCAAATTTTTCAAATTGCATACCAATTTAGCCTGGGTTTGAAGGATGTTAACCCTAACTTTTAACTGACAGAAATGAAAATATATTTTGCTAACTTTAAGGTAAGTGTTTAAATGCTTATTTTGGTTATTTCTCATGCAAACAAATGTTTTCATAAATTACTAATTCTCCTCTATCAGATGCACTCATAAACCAGCTCACTTACATATCCCTTTAAGTCAGGTAGTTTTTTGTTTGCGGATGTATAATTTCAAGCAGTTGTATTTTGAAAAATATAACATCCATGCAAAAGTCAAACAAATAAATGGTTCAAAATTGTTTATGAGTGGTTGTAAGCATTGCCTGGCTGAAAAAAACACTGGAAAATGAATTTATGCATAAATAAATAAATAAGAAATATTCATACAATTCTGAAAATTATATTGTAACATAACTTTTGACAATTCGTTGCAATATCAGTAATATATCAAAAATACTACATTTGTGTGTAGATGAGCATGCTAAAAAATAAGTTAATAAACGTATTTTCTGCTCAGAATCTAAAGAAATACAGTATTTGCAGAGAAGATTATATAAATATATATACCTTCTATGTAGATTCAAATGGCTATTTTGAGCTTAACATTAGAGATGGATTCATCTCTTAACTTTGAACGCAGTTGAAGTGGAATTACAATATTAAAGTTCCACATTAAACACTGCAGGCATGCAATCACAATGATTACTATGATGGTATCTAATCTTTTCATAATTATTGCAGAGCATGACTGCAAAATCAATGACTGCTAACTCCAAACTGGTCATTACCGAGAGAAAGTAAAATATGGTGATTCAGATTCAGTACATCATCTTTTTTTCTTCAATACAAACGCACGGCTCCGATGCTTTGTGTTTGTAGACAAACACATTTAGCAAAATTATTATGCAAGCAGAACATTATCTTATTTGCTTGCCATAGTTCATATAGTGTAGTCTATTAGTAACGATGAGATGTCTTTATCCACCACAGGCTTTGATAATATACCATAGACTAAACATTTGCATTTTCTAGAAATGTGCTTCCAAAATACTACAATCCAAACAACAAGTTAATTGCATTGTAAGGAGTATGGTAAACTGTCTATAAAGTTTACTAGCCAATTTTCTCTACAGTGAATCATTCCTGAAATATTAATTATTTGTGAGTTCTCTGCTAGTGTGTGGCTCAGAATGCTAATTTGCAGTTTTGCACGCTTGGTAAATGGGGGGAGGTGGTTTTGTCTAGTGGGTATCTGCTAATTTTTCAGATACAACGAGCACCACCAACACACTGATCTCCATTGGCTGGAGACATATTGTTTTAGAGGTTTTCCTTTAGCAACAAGCTTCTGATGTTGTGATAGCCTATCAATGATTGTTTATTTTGTGATTATATCAGATTGTCTCTCAGCCAAAACCCTTATTCTCCCCTTGATGATCTTATTAGGATGAAGACTAAACACTCAGCTGGAGGTAACACTCCTCGTTGACAATTTTTTAATACTGGATATTGTTATTATAAATGCTTAAAATAGGAAATACTATTAGTGATCAATGCATAACTAAAACAAACTAGCTACTCTTGATAGGGTATTACAGTGATCATTTAAAGATGTCGGAACAGTTATGGCTTCCCTGCTTTATTTCCTAGCCTTAGATTCTCTATTTGATGAGCCTGCATACAATCTGGCAATGGGACACTGATTCTTCACAAAAGCACATGGCTTGTGGCCTGGATACACAGTAGCTATTCATATCTGTTGGTCATTTTATTACAGAATCATATAGAAGAGAGAAATTATAAAAATGTATATATGACGGTGTGTATATTTTTTATTCTATGCTCATATCCTTATAATAAACTGCCACTGGGCTTCCTAGATTATGATACATTCCACTTCAGAAGCATGTGAGTAGACTGGAAAAGGGATTCAGCAAACTCAAATTCTACATATGCAATCTTTGCCTAGGGGTGCTAGATATAAAAATCTGTCCCTGTATCTACACTGCCTTGCAAAAGTATTCACCCCCCTTGACTTTTTACCTATGTTGTTACATTACAGCCTTTTCGATGTTTTGTTAATCTGAATTTTATGTGATGGATCAGAACACAATAGTCTAAGTTGGGGAAGTGAAATGAGAAAAATATATACATAAAACTATTTTTTAGAAATAGAACACAGAAAATTGTCATGGGCGTATGGATTCAGCCCCTTTGTTATGAAGCCCATAAAAAGCTCTGGTGCAACCAATTACCTTCAGAAGTCACATAATTAGTGAAATGATGTCCACCTGTGTGTCTAAGTGTCACATGACCTGTCATTACATATAAACACCTTTTTTGAGAGGCCCCAGAGGCTGCAACACCTAAGCAAGAGGCACCACTAACCAAACACTGCCATGAAGACCAAGGAACTCTCCAGAAAAGTAAAGGACAATGTTGTGGAGAACTACAGGTCTGGTTAAGTTATAAAAAAATATCTGAATCTTCGATGATCCCCAGGAGCACCATCAAGTCTATCATAACCAAATGGAAAGAACATGGCACAACAGCAAACCTGCCAAGAGACGGCCAACCCACCAAAAATCAAAGACTGGGCAAGGAGGGCATTAATTAGAGAGGCAGCACAGAAACCTAAGGTAACCCTGGAGGAGCTGCAGAGTTCCACAGCAGAGACTGGAGTATCTGTACATAGGATGACAATAAGCCGTACACTCCATAGAGTTGGGCTTTATGGCAGAGTGGCCAGATGAGACTAAAATTGAACTTTTCGGCTGTCAAAGAAAACACTATGTCTGGCATAAACCAAACATATCACATCACCCAAAGAACATTATCCCCACAGTGAAACATGGTGGTGGCAGCATCATGCTGTGGGAATGTTTTTCAGCAGCCGGGACTGGGAAACTGGTCAGAGTTGAGGGAAAGATGGATGGTGCTAAATACAGGGATATTCTTGAGCAAAACCTGTACCACTCTGTGCGTGATTTGAGGCTAGGACGGAGGTTCACCTTCCAGCAGGACAATGACCCCAAACACACTGCTAAAGCAACACTTGAGTGGTTTAAGGAGAAACATGTAAATGCGTTGGGATGGCCTAGTCAAAGCCCACACCTCAGTCCAATAGAAAATCTGTGGTCAGACTTAAAGATTGCTGTTCACAAGAGCAAACCATCGAATTTGAAGGAGCTAGAGCAGTTTTGCAAGGAGGAATGGGCAAAAATCCCAGTGGTAAGATGTGGCAGGCTCATAGAGACTTATCCAAAATGACTTTGAGCTGTGATTGCCGCAAAAGGTGGCTCTACAAAGTATTGACTATAGGGGGTGAATAGCTATGCACATTGCGCTTTTCTGTTATTTTGTCCTATTTGTTGTTTGCTTCACAATAAAAAATAAAAAAAACTCTTCAAAGTTGTGGGCATGTTCTTTAAATTAATTGATGCAAATCCTCAAACAATCCATGTTAATTCCAGGTTGTGAGGCAACACAACACGAAAAATGCCAACGGGGTGAATACTTTTGCAAGACACTGTACATACATGCAATAATGAAAAACATGAGAAACTGGTTTGTTCTTTAGTAACAGGTTATATCAGTACTTTGGTTTACCAACGTGTAATAAACCAATTTTATTAAAATAATTCAAACAAAACCTGTTTGAACTTCATACAATCAAACAGGAAGAGAACAAACATACGGTACTTCAATCTGTAGGTCTCATTGGCTTACAGACAGCAAGAGCAGTTACAAATCTGAATAAGCTTTTGTGGTCTAAGACCTTCATTTTAAACAACAAAACGCACTGTGATACGTTATCAAACACAGCCTTCCTGACGCATCAAGAAAAAACATAATTTGCATGTCCCTTTAAGTGTACAGCTTTTTTTTATATAAATTTTAAAAAAAGGGGCCAATAAGTCAAAACTAGGGTATAGCAAGTTGTAATAAATAGTAGTGTTATATGACTAGCATATATAAATATAAATGGAACAACACAGCATGATTGTCTTAGGCAGTGTAAACAATGAATACATTTTGAAGAGAAGGAGAAAGTACACCTTTAATTCCCAAGACAACCATCCCCCAAAGGAACATCCAGACAAATATCTACCTGTAGACGAGAATCATAATTCAAACCATTTGTAGAGTAAAATTTAACTTTTATTAAATATATAAAATATAAAATATAACGTTACACTACACGTCTCCCATGCTGCACAAAGTACTATCAAATACCAACCGTAATGACACACAAAATAAGTAGTATATATAGATCTAAATGTGCTAGTACAGATATTATTAATTGTAACATAAAGATACAGTATATATTGGTCTTTGTAAAGCACACAAAAAAATCAAGTAAATAACATAATCAGTTTTGTTGAAGAGTAGGAAGTATGCAAGCCAGTAGGTAATGAAGTATTGTACCACTGTGGCCATATTTACATATGTATAGTGGATTAGGCAGATAAGGGCCCACTATTTACCCAATAACCTACCTATAATAAGCTATCCTACACTCCCTATCTGGGACTATTCACACCACTGGCGCACTTACCTACTCTCCAACGAATATACAAGCATACACCATCAACGGAGGTACAGATATTACTGTGCAGATCAGTTACTCCCAAAGGAGTGACGTCATCATCGGGAGACTCGTAGCACAAATCAGACGCGCACGTTTCGCGCTAGCTTCCACAGGGATCAGCTTTTTTTTATGTAATCATTGAGCGGTCTATCACAGTGAGATATGATGCATAAAAACCCGTAGAATATGGTCCAAAAGTATTTGTGAAAATTAAATCAAGGACCAGATACCATATTTTTTACGATAACTTATACCAATATTTTGACATAATTGTATAAAAAATTACACCAGAAGATTACACAGGGAATGATCCATAGAGAGATGACACCATTTAACTGATAGTTTATGTAAGGATACAGAAGCTTTCTCATTCTGGATCGCTACCTTGTCGTGGTGAAGGGGTTTGTGTACTTCAATGAAGCCATGAGCTAAAACACGTATGGTCACCCAAGATTGGATACGAAAGGTCATACAAAATGCGGTCTACTGGAGAAAGAATTGGCAAACCACTCCAGTGTTTTTGCCAAGATAACTTTATAGATAAGCACGACCATAGATGTAACAAATGTGCCTGTTGTGCTGCGGTCCATAGTGTCACAGAGAGTCTGACACGACAAAGAGTAAACAACAACAGAAGCTTTAAGAGATCACATATATAGTTGTGAGCATACGACCTGTTGCTCACGCTTGCGGGCTTGCGCAGCGAGCCTGTGGCCCTCGCAAAGCGTGGGTCGCAGTTGCTGGCAAGGAGCGCCAAAGGCGCACCTTGCCAGCAACTGCGACCCTCGCAAAATTTACGTTGTAATGCAAACAAAATACGACACACGTTACGACCCATTACGACCTCGCAAAAAAGGGCCGCAACACGCGCACATCAAAAATATAACAAATACATAAAAAGCTTACTTACAGGAAGAGGGAGCATCCAGGACCTCGAAAACTAAAGTTACACCTCAATTTAACTAAAATTAAAAGAGTTTAGACACTACAAAATTCTCTAAGCGAGAGAAAAAATGGCCACCCGAAAAAACGAAAACTAGGCTACAGCAGTCTAAAGACGCAAAACACCACCAAACACCTACGTATTTGCCGAAAAACACCTATGAGATTAGAAACAAGGACGCAACCCGCGCAACCCCAAAAACATTACAAACACAACAAATACAAACAACAAAAACATAAAAAGGTTACTCACAGCAAGGGGGGGCCCCCGAGGACCTCTGCAAGTCAAGTTACACCTCGATTTAACCACAAATTATGGAGTTTAGACACCCGAAAATCACCTAAGCGAGAGAAAAAATGTCCACCGAACAAAACGAAAAGGAGGCTAAAGGTCCCTAAACACGCAAAACACTACCATAAACACCCAAAACACCACCAAATAGCTACGGATATTCCGAAAAAGCCCACCAAACAGCTACAGATATTCAGAAAAACTTGCACGACATAGAAAACGAACGACGCTACATCAGCCACATTATATACACCAAACACCCTTAGCTCACTTACAATTTCATTGCCGTCATTTTTTGACGGGCAATTCGCTAGTATATATATAAAATAATGTATAATCATTTCATAATAAAGTGGAAATCTGTGACAAATGGGACTGAGGTCCTGATGTGGACCCAGACCCCTCTATTGACTACCCCTGATGTAGGAGCACTGTAGTTTAAGAAAAACTTAACTTGTGGAGCATTTAACAAAAAATAATTAATTTTATCTATTAAATCATTTCCTGATAGCTGGAGCATGAGTGTTGTGCGTTTCCTATCAAGGGAGGGATATATGTCCTTAAACCCACCTGTACTTGCATATAGATCCTTCAGGCATTTTACTTAAAAATCAGTTTCTCACGTTTACCCCTCAAGGCAAATTGATGCTCTTGCCATTTTAGGAATGCAGCATTAATAACTGAGGCCGATACATTTTGCCACATTATTATTGCTTCGATCAATTACACACGTTTTTCTAATTAACTGGAACTCTTAACACTATAAGCTACATTAATTAGCAGTAATTTTTCTCAACTATTATCTTGATTATGACCACGGCAAGTAATGGAGGCAGCATTTAAAGCAGTGGATCTCATCTTTTTTTTCTTCCTGACACTTTCATCTTGTAATGTATGTGATGTGCCAAGGACTTTCCTAAGGAAATATAATCAGATAAGTACAAAACATGTCAGTTAAGTGAAGAGTACAAATGCAATTTATTACAAAAACAAAGGACCTATGTTCAACCAATTCAACAACATGAATGACAAGAAATATACAGTATTACTAACACTAAGCACGCAAAATATACATTATCTATATGTTTCCCATCTTGCATCATCATTGCTCAATACCATAGATCACACAAAACATTCTAATGTGAAACTAATTAAAAAGGACAAATTTAAAGGAACATAAATACTTTGATATTTTCTCAAAATTACCTTTTTAGTAAATAAATAGTACATTTGTGTTCATGTTTAAATGTCTAAAACAAGTTTCATGCCCAGAATTCCAAGAAATACAGTTATTACACTGTATTTTGGAAACCTTGGCAGGGACCTTCCATTGTGCCCACAAAGGCTGCGCTGTTGCAATCCATAACCAAATAAAACATGGCTTCCCTTAAGCATATGCCCGCTGTATCAAACAGCTTTGAGCAAAGTTAGGGTTGCATTATACACAAAGTAGGTATCCCATCCACGAACGATCCTTTCAAGGTTACTGCCTCTCATCAGCGTGCAGTAAGATCTCAGCTCTTGTTGTGGACCTTATGAGCAGGTAGTTCACCACAACAATCATTTAATATATGGTGGGCAAAAGAGCGATAGAAGCCCTCCACCGTACAATAGTACAGTAAATAAATAGTACATCTGTGTTCACATTTGAATGTCTAAAACAAGTTAAAAAACCTGCTTCCAGCCCAGAGTTTGGAGAAATACAGTTATTACACTGCATTCTGGGAACCTTGCCAGGGACATGCAAATGTGTCAACAAAGGCTTTGCTCTTGCAATCCATAACCATATCAAACATGGCTTCCCTTAAGCATATGCCCACTGTATCAAACATCTTTGAGCAAAGTTAGGGTTACCTTTTTAGTATGATGAGAATCTACTGTTCTCAGGGTGTGTTTCTGCCTAGACCCACAAGGCTCAGGCCTAGGGTAGCATATTTTAGGGGCAGCAGATTGACTGAAGATGCAATGCAGTCCATAATATATATTTGTGTATGCACAGAAATGTATACATGCAGAGATATTTCTGTCTGTAAGTGTACTTGACACACCATCTATATACATAAAGACACAAACTTATGATATAAGAAGTAGAAAGGGAAAGGAGGAGCTACAAGTGGTGGGTTGGGAGGTACACAATCTGAATGGCCGAGAGCAGCATCAAAACCTAAATACGCTATTCTCCTACTCCCACTCTTACCCACAGTTATTCTTAGGATGGTCTTAGTAGAATTCCCTGCCTTATGCTTATTCTCCCCTATCTTTCAGAGCTTTTATTGGAATGCTCAAAATCCTGGATTCAATTATGTATTTAGGATTAATTCTTATTTTTACTGCATGTTTAAATATATATATATATATATATATATATATATATATATATATATATATATATATATATACACTGTATACATACAGTATGTGAACACCCCTTCTCATTAGTGCATTTGGCTATATCAGCCAAACATACAGCTATGCAATCTCCATAGCCAGACATTGGCAGTAGAATGGGTCCCATTGAACAGCTCCATGACTTTCAATATGGCATGGTCCTTTCCAACAAGTCAATTGGAAATATATATATATATACATATATATATATATATATATATATATATATATATATATATATATATATATATATATGAATATTCAGAGTATTGCAGTATATAGTGATACCGTTTTTATTGGACAAACATATTCATAGTTTTCATGACGAGCTTTCGAGAATGGACCTCTTTTTATCAAGTCAGAGACAAAGTGAGGTCCGCTCTCGAAAGCTCATGATAAAAATCTATGAATATGTTTGTCCAATAAAAAGATATCACTTTATACTACAATACTAGATTACTGGACATCACTCTTGGTACTTTTCCTTCAATAAGTTTTGATGGGCAGATATTGCTTTGACACTTGATGCTTTTTAAGTACTCATTGCACTTGTGTAGCCTGTATGATTCAATTTGCATTACTCCTTCTGGGAACTTGGTTGTGTTTGTCACTCATCTTGCCTTCTGAAACCAATTACCGATTAGTACATAGGTACCACTGTATATATAGATAGATAGACAGACAGATAGATAGATACCTGATATACTTGCTAGCAGTACATACTGATCTGTAATGTAGGTTGTAGTGCAAATCATAAAATGCTCAATCAGCAAGGTAGAGGACTTAAATTAAATTATGATTTATGCAGCAACATGTTACTATGTTAGTTTCACAGCAAAGCACTCCTTCCACAATAATGGCTTACTTTAATAACACTAATAGCAAGGCAACCCACACTCCCCAGATGATTGAGTCTAATCATTTTGATTATGACTGCCTTTTTTTTCCAACACTTAAAAAAATTCCAACCAAAAATCTTGGCAGCCTAAATGTCTACTTCATATAAACAAGATTTCTCCTTTTATGCTTTTAACTCTCCAACCTTTGCCATATGATTTGCTATTAACCACTTGACCTGCATGGTTTCTTCTTCAATGCTTTTGGGTTAGAAGTAAGAAACCTTATGCTTTTCAAATGTAACAAGACTTTAGTGTCCATAGCTCTTGTTATTTATTATCAAACCAATTCCTTTATAGTTAATATTGTTTATTGTATAGTAGTTTTGCATGAATAATATTTCACTAATGAACAATATTATTATGTTGTAGCAAAATAATTAATATTTTCACATAGAGATTTAAGAGTATTGCAATAAAATAGGAAATAACAATAAAGAGTATGTGTAGTATTTAGTTTGTATACAAAGCAATAAATAGTAGCACTTGCCAAAAAGCTTTTGCAGTCAATAGAAGGAAAGAAATATCCATTATTTTTCACAAGGAGCCACATTACAAAGGGAGTACATTTAATAAATTGTATTTATTGAAACGAAAAAAATACATATTATGTAAATAAAATAAATGTATTTATTTTAGTGCAAGGAAAAGAAAACAACAGATATATCACTAAATGAGTGTTTACTGATACACTGAAGATATTTCTGCCAGTGACTTGGCAGCATAAAGATGCAGCAACAATAATTCCCCAAATAAGAAGAATCCTTTCATTTAGAGTGAAAGCCACACTTTGGTTATGTGAATTCCAAACAGAGCATCTTTATTGGGAAAATCACAACATATTTGTTGGAACACAATAGGCACAGGAAAACATTAACATAACTGGTAGAGGGGCCAGGCCCAGGACCATATAAGGAAGTTTGTTCCGGGTAGTCATTCCGTAATAGCGAGAGGGGGGAAAAAAGCCTTAGGACCATATAAAGAAGTTCCTTTCGGTAGCCAGACACAGGAGCAGCTGTCCTGCCACCTATAAGCAACAAATGGAGCCTATAAGGCCCTGAAACATATAGGCTCTGGGGCCCTGACCGTACCTGAACAAAGTCTGTAGGTCACATTTCACCATTTTCATTACATCAACCATATTTCAAACAATAAACACATTAAACAATGATAGCAAATAAATGCACAAGTGTTCACCTGTCCGAGTAGTTGTGACATTCATCTTTAATACGTTTGTTTGTTTATTACAAAAGAACCTGTACTCTTACAGTATATAAAGTTATTTATTAAACCTGATGTGAGTGACAAGCTCTTTTTATAGAGAGTTCCAAAATGTGACTGCCCTTACTGTCAACAACCTCTTTCTTTGTTTAGCACTCATCTTTACTACGTTAACGACATGAAAGTTGAATCATTACAGTGGCTCCTGTAAAATGAAATCTGCCAATATCTAGTCTAGTTAACCAGGAAATCATCTTATTCTCAATGAGCATGTGCATTCTAGGTAAAGGGACAGTAATTATGATGCTTTGTTAACCAAAAAACGATTAAAAAAACGATTAAACAACCCAACTGAAAATACTTACCATTAAATTGCTGAAATGGGGATATACACTAATGGAACTGCATCGCATGAAATATATTGTACCCCACTGTATCCATTATTTACACTACGTCTTCGGGAGAGTTTAGGGTACATTTGTTACTTATATGCCTCTTTAAAATGATTACTGTCACGTTTTTAGTTACCTGTATTGTATTCTCATATAAATAATATGAATAAGGAACTTCTAATTAAAAAGTAAAAGTACTTAGCTATGTCCTTTGTTGCTGAGCACACTGAGCGTCCCACATTATAAGCACTTTTCTGAGTGAACCCCACTCCATTGAAAGCATGAAAGCGGCACATTAATAAAGTGAATTCTTGCATTTGGAATGAAAATTAGCCACCGGTTATGAGGATGAAACAAAACAAAAAAAGCTGATTTAATGCTGCACGGTGCCTTTATTCTGAGTTTGAGCACTTTTTTAAATCACCGCCACAGGGCATGTAGAGACTTAGTTTCTGATGAAATTGCAAATGCAGACACACAAATAAAACGTTTCAGTATTGTATCTGATATGCAAAATACTTGTTTTATATATAATACATGATAATGTTTTGCTCAATTTAGTGGTTGACCTTTAAAAGTGTTTTTTCAAAAATGTGACATTTTTGTTAAAATAAGCACAGCTGCTGTTTGATATCTATTCAACATATTGAGTACACAGACTTAAATTTATGGACTACGATATGGATTCCTTTGCATTTTTTAAAATTGCAATCCATATATATTGCCATGACCACTACTTCAATTGGGCTTGCCAAAAACCTGGTTCTGACTCACCCAACGGTACATGATGGTTCTCCTTGTTTTTCCTGCTAGCAGAGATGGAACCAGCCCAGTATTGGACCCACAGAATGACCACAGGAACCGCTAGCCAGAGTAGCAGAGTTCCTGGCAGTAATTCATTTGTAGAATTATTAATCACAATGATAAGGATTAACCCTTCCCTCACATATGTGTGATCACACAGAGAACTGTCTATTAGTCACAAATCCAGCATATTTATCCACATCAGTCACCTATCACCATTAAATCACACCCTTAGCAATTCCCTTTAGCCAATCCTCAAAAACCCTTTCTCCTAGCCATGTGGCCCACCGGTTAATCAAGTGATGTCCGCCTTTCTAACCGCCCCATGTGGTGCTGGAGCCTAAAAGGCTGAATAACTTAATGGGTCCTTTTGTACTTGGTAGGGGGATTCACGCTTTAGTTTATGCTAACTTTCCTCTGTCAGGAAGCTAGCTGCCCAGGGGACCATAATGGTTAATTAGATCTTCCTTACCCATCACTTAATGGAATTACCAGGGCTCCTAGGAGTCTGATGACCCTCCCCTGAACCTCTGAAGAATTCCCCAAACCCCTCAACCTGTTACCCCATAACTCTGGTCCTATTCCCTGAGGATTAAGGCAATTTGTTTTATTATATTCCTTGAAGATACCACACATGATATGGGAATTCTCATACTTAACAGTGCATCTATAAGTAATCTATGTTTACAATCATACCACAGGCAATATTAGCCAACAGTGCAAAACCAGTCCATGTACCCAGATGGTGAGACAATCTCTTTGAAGAAACAGGATCAGTTCTGCCACTTTAACCTGTTGCTCAGTCTCAAAAAGTACATAGGGCCCCTGGATATCACAACATGCCAACAGCAAAACAACCCTATGCTATTCTAGGCAATATTAACTGGTGGTAACCGTCCAAGTACCTATGGGCATGGTTTTAGGAAAACGGGGAGAAGTGTTGTTATTGTACCCCAGACGCCTTTCCCCTGGATACCGAACACACTAGGGGTTCTGTTCTCCATTGACTTGCTCCGCCACTGATTAGCAGGTATGCAAGACTGGAAAATAAAGGAATTTTAAGAGAAAATCTTGCATTTAGATGGCACTGAATGTGTCATGGAGGATTCCATTACACTGCTAGTCTTTCTGTAGCTTGAGGAGAGGCTTATCTTATGAAACCTTACTCTGCCATTGCATTCTACTGTTAAGTGTGCCATTTGGAGAATATGTTTTCAGCAGAAGTGAATATAGATCTTATGTGAATCTATAGTTCTTCCCATTCCTCCCATATTTCTAATCGTTTATGGAACAAAGGCAAAATGCCTGCCATCAATAAAACAAGGTATAAGAAGCTGTACTTATTTATTTGAAACTGAAATAAATATTTTAATCAGTATCAAGTCAAGTTCTTCAAAACAGAATAATATAAATATTACACTTCACTGGTCCTTTAACTATGTCTAGCTCCACCTAGATGAATCTATATTTCTTGCTAGAGTGTATCTATAAATATTTAAATCAATCTCTATAACATGCCTGTAATACCTATATAAATTTAGTCTATCTAGCTCTATCAATGTCTTCTTATACCAAGCTATCAATACAACTAAAATCTCAAAAATGTTTCCCTCTGTATCTAGTAATATTTATTAGGGTCTTCATATATGTTGATTATGTAGCCATATGTGCCACTTTAACCCAAGCTCATATGTTTGTTTGTTGGCAGGAGACTATACATTAAAATAGTGTGCAGCTTAAAATAAAAGTTTGTATTTTTTCTTACTTTTTAAATTGTCTGTTTTCTCCTCAAGTAGAACTGCTTTTATCCTCCTCCCTGTTCCTTCTCGCGGAGCAAGCCCAGCTCAGGCTGAGGGTTGGACCATCATGGAGGTTGGAAGCAGGTGGGCTATAATGTCACTGAATCCACCCTTTGACATAAATCTCATTTCCCCCATGTCACAACCTGTATGTTGAATGGGGTATGATAAGAGCCTATTGCCCAAACCTCTCCCCACAGGTGTAACCGGTTCGTTTTATCTCTGTACAGCAGGAAGAATTTTCATCCCTTGGGTCAGACTGAGAGAAGTCTGTAGTCTTGTGTAGCATAAAGATCTTTCTGAAAAGAACTTACTCCAGCAATCAGGATTCTAGCATCAATAACAAAATCCACACATAAATTATGTAAACCAGTTATAGCATCTTTATTACTGAAACAACAGACATATTTATACTGCACTCTTAGCAACAAAAGGCCAATCAATTCAAATTTGCATCCATGGTTACCCCAATCACCTTCTAACTCACAATACCAGTCATGCACAGGTGTTTGATTGACAGGCTTCCCTCCTAACCTCTTACTATATGATATCATGCCTTTTAATTACTTACCTGGGCTAGAATCACCCATTCTACTGTAACAATACATCAATTACAGTAATTGCATTAACAACAATCCACGGTCTTGATCCACACCCGCCCTGGACTGAAGGATCCATCTGGATGTGACTCAGGAACTAGTCCAGTACTAAGAAATATTGAGCATATATAATATTTCCCTTGTAATTGCTAGCCCCCCCCCCCCCACCACCACCACCAAAGCACAATATAGGCATACATCCCATTGCTCCTATCATGTTCTTAGGCACACCCAAACTATAAACATGGGTACCATAGTATGGACCTAGTGGCACCCAATTTCCCAAATCCAACGCTTCTAACAGGCATAACAAGAAATAACACAAAAATCACAAAGTTCCCAATGTTAACCCATATCTCAGTGGGCCCCTTTCCCCTGGCACTATACACCTATCCTATAAGGATGAGGGTATCAGTCTGTAAGGTATTGCACAGCTTGTACCTTGGCATGCTACAGGCATGACACCCCAGTACTGCTCATAAGTAAATGTTGTATTGTAACAGGTTTGCAGCTACCCCATAGGCCCTGCTAGATGACAGTGCATGGGCCATCATAGCCCAGTCCCCCTTTACTGAGCATGCTCAGTCTGAAACAGAGTCTGACTTGTCAGATCTCTTTTTAAATCCAGCTTCTAGGCAGAGTTGTCCACGCCAGTTGGCAGGCACAGGGAGGTGGAGGTCTGCTTGAGGGAAAACGGACACATTCAAAAGTAAGAAAAATATTAACGATTATTTATTTTAGCTAAATACTGACAAAATCAAGTTGTTGTTTTTTTAGGTAATTCTTAAAGAGCATGACAAACTGGCTTTTTGTTGTGTTATCCATTTTCTTCTAAAGTGAAATAGTCCTGGTAAATTTCATATTGTTGTTGCTGCATTTATATGCAAATGAGCAGATCACACATATTAATTAGCTGCTTTGATGTGCTGACTAATTTTACAGTCTGCTTGACTGTCACTGTACGGTCAAAATAAAGACCATCAATGTTGTCTGTCAGTTAGATCCTTTTCCCACCCTTATCAAGCCCACTCTGAGGCGCTCATTGGCATACAAAATCGATTCTAAATTTTTCAGAAATGATTTAGCTGCCAGTACAATGTTCAGAAAGTTTTCAATGTTCTTTGAAATTAAATCATTAAAGCAAGTGGATTCAGTTAATAGTATGTATTTTCATAATATTACATGTCTTTAAGTAAATATTTAAATCAGATAAACACCCAACTGAAAAGATTATTTTTTCCCATAATCTGCATTACAAAATCATCAATACTTTATTGAAAATTATTTGTTTTTTAAGGAATCACTATTGTGATTAAAAAGATATGTTTAAATTATTTTCTTCTATATGGAACAGAGGAATAAAGTATGTATTTGCTAACTATAGGGTACTCCTGTTCCTTATAGTGTACAAAATGCACCCCTAGCTCTCTGAATCCTGCTGTACTATCTGCAATGTGCTTCAAGTAAAAAGCACAGTGCTTGCTCAAAATATAAATGCATACGCAATGCAAGACATCCAAAATAGAGCAAGGAGGAACGGGCCGTGGCTGTAAACTATCATCATTGTCAAAATGTATAATTCATAGAACACCATCCATAATCCAAAATCATATACAAAAAGGGTACATTTAATTTAATAAGAGGAAAAGCTTAAATTACAAATATAGTTGAAATGTTTAAAGAGGCACCCCAACAACAAACTGGTTTCATTCTAATCAACACCGTGCTAGCCATTTTGCGCTACAATACATTATTCCTGAGATATTTAACATTGTTTGTACATCTCCATTATGCTAATGTGTGCATCAGTATGCTCATTTGTACCTCATAATTTGAGGTGACAGAGTCTCTATAAATGACGATTCAGCTAATTGCTGTACAGTGCTTCTGTAAGTTTACCTAGTATGCCAATATTAACAACTGTGGTTTGCTTGTTATTATTTTACCTAAACTATTCTCTAACTTTTTACCCCAATCATGTAGTAGCAACTCACCCCATAAAAGCCTGCAGACATGGTCAAAAGCTTCAGTTTTTGTTCATACATAACATCAGAACTGGGAAAAAAATATGATCTAAGTGACTTTGATCATGGAGTGATTGTTGGTGCCAGGCAGGGTGGTTTGAGCATCTTAGAAACCGCCGATCTCCTGGGATTTTTACACACTAGAGTTTACCAGAAATAGTGTGAAAAAAACAAACAAATACATCCAGTTGGTGTCAGTTCTGGGCAAAAAAGTTTTTTTAATCAGAGAGGTCAAGGGACAATGGCCAGTTCAAACCGATAGGGAGGTGACTAACTTAAATAAGCACACGTTACAACAGTGGTGTAGAACCTTAAAGTGGATGGGCTAACACACAGAAGACCACACTTGCAGCCCCATTAAATTTGAAGCCCGTAGCGGCTTCGGCAAGCCTGCTAAGGCTGGGGGCTTGTAATTTGGCTGTGTTACAGAGCTATTACATTTCACCATGCCGGGAGTTACAGACCAGAGGTGGAAGCCCATAAACCATTTTTTGCACGTTGGATGTATGGCCGTAAACATGATCAATTAGTCAAACACGTAGTTACGGGTTTAGACGTAGCCAATGGCAAATGAGCTCGTCATCATTATGTCATTAAAAATTGGAGGTTAGATTTCAAAGCCTTGCGTGTTTCAATTATGAGTTTCAAGAAATAACGCAATATTAATAAATCAGTAAATATGATATTCTAGTACATGTGAGTTCTTTAATATTTATTAACATATTGATTGCCGGGATCGATATAACACGGAAATTACACATTAAAAAAAAGTATTTTATATTGCAAATTTGTGAGCTTGAGAATGTTGTGCTATTCATTTTAATGTGAAGACAACATAGGGTTAATCATAATCATATAGTAATAGAGAAATTTTATTGGTGAAAAAACAACGTCGATTAAAAGAATTTAAAAGCAATTTAAAAACACTGTGAAAGGTGATTCCTTCAATGACTCTTGTGACCACTATTACCACTCTATTATATAGTATTTTTAGAGTGTGGTTACACAGGTAAGTTCCTCAGAGTATATAAAAGGGCAACTGCACAATGATTCAAGGGCTATAGACAAAGCCCATAGATGGATGTATATGTATACAATATTAATATAGATTACTGACAAAAAAAAAAAAAAAAAAAAATGAAACACCTACTATTAGTAGCGTTATCTTGGTGTTTCAAAACTGTAAAGGCTCAGCCTCATATGGGAATGTCATGCAGTCTGATACAGATACCAGTCACTATATGCAGCAGAGCTGCTTTCCCTTAATGTATCTGTATACAGAAAAGACTGACATGCTGTTTGCAAAGCAATGGTTATCTCCTCTTAACTAAGTTACTGAGGGTCTGTGTCAGTTCAGGGGTAAGGCTTTAATAGCCCAAATTATATGCCCTTAAAAATGCCTCTGAGTTCTTTTTAGTAGAGCGTTTGCGCCTCCATTAGCTCGGAGTTTCGCGCTTCCTGAATGTGGCGTGCGTGATGACGTCACGCTACATACGCCTGTTACCTAACATGTTTCTACGTTACAAAACGTCTTTGTCAAAGGATCAAGGCGTGTACTGAAAATGAGAGCTATTTAAAGGAAGCGGTAGCCATGGTTACCAACGCTACCGAGTGTGCTACACTGAAATAAATCTCTTATATATTGTAAGCCTGGGAGGAAGGAAGATAATTACATTTGAACTAGTATAAGATCACCCTTATATGATAATGCAGGATTTAAAGAAGTCTTCCATATATAGGTGTGAATCAATGGATATAGTCTCTTCTAGTGATCAATGTGTCACTGGGAAGTGGACTGTAGGGCATATAGTGCTAAAACATAAAGTGCTTGGTGCAGAGGATAATAAAATGATGGATGAAGTCCCAGATAATGAGGGACTATGTAATAAGTACCTATAGTGTGTAAATATAAGATAGAATCATAGGGCCTCATTCTATTATCGGCCGCAGCCGCTGCGGGGCCGCAAGGACCGGCCGCAAGCTATTCTGCTATTCTATTCCCTTACGGCCGTAGGCTCCGGCAGGCTTGCGGCCGGTGCCTTGCTATCTCTTGCGGCCGATCGCGCCGGAGGAAAGCCTTTGATCTAAAACGGCCGCAAGAGATTTGCAATTCAATTGCTCCGGGAAACCTCTCTGCAAGGCTAAAAACGAGCCGCAGTTACTTGCAGGAAAAAGGTCTCGCTAGCACCAATTAAGCACATAAAATAGCTCAAATAAAGCCATCCTGCACTTTGAGAAGACTATAAAGGGATTTTAGGTGTTAGAAAAAATAGCACATAATTATCCTGTACTCAAATCCGTAAAATATTTCATTTTTAATATCCGTAAAATATACATGTAAAAAGTCCAGAGTGCTTGGAGCACCTCAGACACGCCCACGCCGCAGCCGGAAAATAAACAGTTAATTTGAACTCGGGTTTGGGCAGATGTGCAAGCTTGAGAGTGGGTTCCTTTTATTCCTCATGTCCCCCAATATGATCCCTAGCATTTACAGAGCTGTACAGTGCAGGCTTGAATTTATTTTTCAGTTTTTATATTTCACAGTTTACGGCCGGTTCCAAGATATGCGGCCGGCCGTAAAAGGAGATCCTTGCGGGGCCGTATAATAGAATCGCGAGTTAACTGAACCCTCGCAAGGAATCGCAGCCTTACGGCCGATTTACGGCCGATAATAGAATGAGGCCCCTAGTGGAGAGCACCATCTCTCAAGAGGGGCAATAAAGTATAAGCTGAAGTGATAGTGTAAATAAGGCAAAGGTGCCCTATAAAAGAGGCAAGAGATGTGTACTATACCAAATAAAACATATATGTGAAACAAATAAGTGAAAAAATTAAATGAAAAACCTTCATTTAACCCATTGGGTACTTGTGCTTGAAGTTTATAAATCCATTTAGATTCAGATTGTAATAGTTTTTTTTGAAAGTTGCCCCTTCTGGGTCCTGAAGTTACTGAATCTATGATGCAGAACTTAAGTACATCCGGATTGTTGTTGTGGCAATATTTAATATGTCTTGCTATGGGGGTATCATATTCATTGAGAATAGAGTATATATGTTCCCCCATTCTACGTCGAAGCTCTCTACAGGTTTTACCTACATAAACCTTATTGCAAAGGCATGTGGCTATATATATCACTCCTGTAGATTTACAGTTAAAGAAGTTGTTAATTTCATAACTGAGCCCATTAATAGGGTGTATGTAGTTTTTGCACGGTTTTACGAATTTGCAAAATTTGCATCTTCCACATTTGTACATTCCCTTAAGGGGTTTAAGCCATGTCTTGGTCTCAATTGGATTATCATTGTATAGACTATGTACAATCATATCTTTGATATTGGTGCCTCTCCTATATGTTATGCTTGCCTTTGGAGTTAGAGCATCTTGTATATCTTTGTCACTTGTAAGAAGATGCCAATGTTTTTCAAGAATGGTCCTAATAATGTCAGAATCATGACCATATGTCATTATGCATCTAATAAGATCCTGGTTGGATGTGTCGTTAGTTTTGGTGGTATTATTTACCTGTTTATTTGTGACATGTGCATTAAGCAGGTCAGTTCTATTACAAGATAGGGCATGCTTATAGGCTGATTTAAGACTCCTATTTGGATAACCTCTTGTTTTAAACCGCTGTCTAAGTTTATCTGCTTCTATTTTAAATTCATGTTCTGTACTGCAATTTCTCTGAATCCTTAAATATTGGCCTTTAGGGATTCCTCTTTTTTGGGGTCCAAAGTGCTGGCTTTCCCATTTTAGTAGTGTGTTGGAGGCTGTTTCCTTTCTAAAGGTTGAAGTGCATATTTTCCCCTCTGAGTCCTTCTTGATTTTTAAATCTAGGAAGGAGACTTCACTTTTATTTGCCTCAGAGGTAAATCTCAGGCCTATTTCGTTGTTATTCAAATATAATATAAACGCAGTAAGATCTTCTCTATTACCCGTCCAGACAAGAAACACATCATCTATGTATCTTCTCCAGATGAGTATATTACTTCCAAAGGTATGTGCGTTATCATCATATATATATTTGTCCTCCCACCAGCCAAGGAACAGATTGGCATAACTGGGAGCACACGGTGTTCCCATTGCCGTTCCTTGTTGTTGGTGGTACCATTTATGGCTAAAGATGAAAAAGTTATGTTTCAGAACATATTCAAGCCGTGATATCAGCAGTTGGTTTAATTCTTCAAAGATGGAGCCTTTCATCTTAAGAAAATATTTTATTGCATCAATTCCAAAGTGATGAGGAATACTACTGTAGAGAGCCTCCACGTCGATGCATACCAGCCACGAGTCAGTAGGTATAGTTAGGTCTTCTAGTTGCCTAAGGATATCTGGGGTATCCTTCACATATGATGGCAATCCCATCACAAAGTCTCTCAGATGGTAATCCAAAAAAACACTACAATTATGTGACAAATTGTCAGTACCAGAGACTATAGGTCTTCCCGGGATAGGCCTCGTCTTTTTATGTACTTTTGGAAGGGAATAGAAGACTGACACCGTGGGGAATTTGGGGAGCAAAAATTGATAAGTTTGATCATCAATTATTCCAGAGTGTTTAACACCATCTAAGATGTTCTTGAGGGTAGATTTAAATTCGGCTGTGGGATCCTTGAGAATGATCTTATAGGTCATTTTATCCTTAAGGATCCTTTCACACATATCTTTATAGTCCATGTTATCCATTAGGACTATATTTCCGCCCTTATCGGCTGGTTTAATGTGGATGGTGTTATCTTCTCTCAGTTCTTTCAGAGCTGTATATTCAGATTTAGTGAGATTGTATTTTTTTTGTAGCTCATATGGTCTATGTTCTCTATGTCATTCGAGACTTGTTGTAAGAATACCCAAATGTTGGCATAATCTTTTAATTGCGGTGTGAAAGTACTTTTATTTCTCCATCTCTTAGGTTCAATTGTTGCTGTACAGTTTTCTTCCAATAGTTCCATAAGGCCTTGTATAATCTTAATATCCTCTTGGGGTACACCTAGGTTGAGGATTTCCCTCTCTTGCTTCATTTTATAAAACTTATGTAGAGCTATATTTCTAGAGAACAAATTTAAATCCTTTATGTGAGTGAAGGTATCTGCTTTGGATGTAGGTACAAAGGTTAGGCCTTTACTTAATACTGAAATATGTGACTCTTGCATTTTAAAGTGCGATAAGTTGATAATTCTCAGTTCATCCTCTCTTTTACTGGGTACCCTTGAAATTGATTTGGTCTTGTTTGTATCGATCTCCTTGGAAATGGAAAGAAATCCTATTTAAATGCTCTATGGACCTTATGTCTTTGATTATTGAAACTGAGCAGAAAAATCTAGAGAACATTAAACAAAGAGTTATACTGAATCAAATAGAAGTTGACAAATTCAAAGACCTCTCTGACTTTGAAATTTTGTGTAACAAACTGAACTTTAACATTAACAAATTTAAAAAAGACATCAAAGATCGCAAACAAAGGAAATTTCTAAGAGATCAAACAGATTTCAAGACAGGTAGAATATATAAGAGACTACCAGCGAATTCAGAAACTCAAACTGGATCTGAAATTAGTTCATCTGATTATGATACCTCAGATATAGAGGATAATACTACCAGAAAAGACCTCATAGGTCCCAATTTCCATCAATATAAAACCAATAACAGAACAAGAAACTCCAATTGGAGAAGGGACCAATATGAACTACGCCCGAGAAGGAATCAATATGATCCTGACAGACTAACAAGACCTTATTCTAGTTATGAGAATGATCTCCCCCCTACTCCTTTTTTAGGAAGAGGACGGTCTCAAGGAAGGAGATCGATACAAACAAGACCAAATCAATTTCAAGGGTACCCAGTAAAAGAGAGGATGAACTGAGAATTATCAACTTATCGCACTTTAAAATGCAAGAGTCACATATTTCAGTATTAAGTAAAGGCCTAACCTTTGTACCTACATCCAAAGCAGATACCTTCACTCACATAAAGGATTTAAATTTGTTCTCTAGAAAGTTAGCTCTACATAAGTTTTATAAAATGAAGCAAGAGAGGGAAATCCTCAACCTAGGTGTACCCCAAGAGGATATTAAGATTATACAAGGCCTTATGGAACTATTGGAAGAAAACTGTACACCAACAATTGAACCTAAGAGATGGAGAAATAAAAGTACTTTCACACCGCAATTAAAAGATTATGCCAACATTTGGGTATTCTTACAACAAGTCTCGAATGACATAGAGAACATAGACCATATGAGCTACAAAAAAATATACAATCTCACTAAATCTGAATATACAGCTCTGAAAGAACTGAGAGAAGATAACACCATCCACATTAAACCAGCCGATAAGGGCGGAAATATAGTCCTAATGGATAACATGGACTATAAAGATATGTGTGAAAGGATCCTTAAGGATAAAATGACCTATAAGATCATTCTCAAGGATCCCACAGCCGAATTTAAATCTACCCTCAAGAACATCTTAGATGGTGTTAAACACTCTGGAATCATTGATGATCAAACTTATCAATTTTTGCTCCCCAAATTCCCCACGGTGTCAGTCTTCTACTCCCTTCCAAAAGTACATAAAAAGACGAGGCCTATCCCGGGAAGACCTATAGTCTCTGGTACTGACAATTTGTCACATAATTGTAGTGTTTTTTTGGATTACCATCTGAGAGACTTTGTGATGGGATTGCCATCATATGTGAAGGATACCCCAGATATCCTTAGGCAACTAGAAGACCTAACTATACCTACTGACTCGTGGCTGGTATGCATCGACGTGGAGGCTCTCTACAGTAGTATTCCTCATCACTTTGGAATTGATGCAATAAAATATTTTCTTAAGATGAAAGGCTCCATCTTTGAAGAATTAAACCAACTGCTGATATCACTGCTTGAATATGTTCTGAAACATAACTTTTTCATCTTTAACCATAAATGGTACCACCAACAACAAGGAACGGCAATGGGAACACCGTGTGCTCCCAGTTATGCCAATCTGTTCCTTGGCTGGTGGGAGGACAAATATATATATGATGATAACGCACATACCTTTGGAAGTAATATACTCATCTGGAGAAGATACATAGATGATGTGTTTCTTGTCTGGACGGGTAATAGAGAAGATCTTACTGCGTTTATATTATATTTGAATAACAACGAAATAGGCCTGAGATTTACCTCTGAGGCAAATAAAAGTGAAGTCTCCTTCCTAGATTTAAAAATCAAGAAGGACTCAGAGGGGAAAATATGCACTTCAACCTTTAGAAAGGAAACAGCCTCCAACACACTACTAAAATGGGAAAGCCAGCACTTTGGACCCCAAAAAAGAGGAATCCCTAAAGGCCAATATTTAAGGATTCGGAGAAATTGCAGTACAGAACATGAATTTAAAATAGAAGCAGATAAACTTAGACAGCGGTTTAAAACAAGAGGTTATCCAAATAGGAGTCTTAAATCAGCCTATAAGCATGCCCTATCTTGTAATAGAACTGACCTGCTTAATGCACATGTCACAAATAAACAGGTAAATAATACCACCAAAACTAACGACACATCCAACCAGGATCTTATTAGATGCATAATGACATATGGTCATGATTCTGACATTATTAGGACCATTCTTGAAAAACATTGGCATCTTCTTACAAGTGACAAAGATATACAAGATGCTCTAACTCCAAAGGCAAGCATAACATATAGGAGAGGCACCAATATCAAAGATATGATTGTACATAGTCTATACAATGATAATCCAATTGAGACCAAGACATGGCTTAAACCCCTTAAGGGAATGTACAAATGTGGAAGATGCAAATTTTGCAAATTCGTAAAACCGTGCAAAAACTACATACACCCTATTAATGGGCTCAGTTATGAAATTAACAACTTCTTTAACTGTAAATCTACAGGAGTGATATATATAGCCACATGCCTTTGCAATAAGGTTTATGTAGGTAAAACCTGTAGAGAGCTTCGACGTAGAATGGGGGAACATATATACTCTATTCTCAATGAATATGATACCCCCATAGCAAGACATATTAAATATTGCCACAACAACAATCCGGATGTACTTAAGTTCTGCATCATAGATTCAGTAACTTCAGGACCCAGAAGGGGCAACTTTCAAAAAAAACTATTACAATCTGAATCTAAATGGATTTATAAACTTCAAGCACAAGTACCCAATGGGTTAAATGAAGGTTTTTCGTATACTCCCTTCATTTAATTTTTTCACTTATTTGTTTCACATATATGTTTTATTTGGTATAGTACACATCTCTTGCCTCTTTTATAGGGCACCTTTGCCTTATTTACACTATCACTTCAGCTTATACTTTATTGCCCCTCTTGAGAGATGGTGCTCTCCACTAGGATTCTATCTTATATTTACACACTATAGGTACTTATTACATAGTCCCTCATTATCTGGGACTTCATCCATCATTTTATTATCCGCTGCACCAAGCACTTTATGTTTTAGCACTATATGCCCTACAGTCCACTTCCCAGTGACACATTGATCACTAGAAGAGACTATATCCATTGATTCACACCTATATATGGAAGACTTCTTTAAATCCTGCATTATCATATAAGAGTGATCTTATACTAGTTCAAATGTAATTATCTTCCTTCCTCCCAGGCTTACAATATATAAGAGATTTATTTCAGTGTAGCACACTCGGTAGCGTTGGTAACCATGGCTACCGCTTCCTTTAAATAGCTCTCATTTTCAGTACACGCCTTGATCCTTTGACAAAGACGTTTTGTAACGTAGAAACATGTTAGGTAACAGGCGTATGTAGCGTGACGTCATCACGCACGCCACATTCAGGAAGCGCGAAACTCCGAGCTAATGGAGGCGCAAACGCTCTACTAAAAAGAACTCAGAGGCATTTTTAAGGGCATATAATTTGGGCTATTAAAGCCTTACCCCTGAACTGACACAGACCCTCAGTAACTTAGTTAAGAGGAGATAACCATTGCTTTGCAAACAGCATGTCAGTCTTTTCTGTATACAGATACATTAAGGGAAAGCAGCTCTGCTGCATATAGTGACTGGTATCTGTATCAGACTGCATGACATTCCCATATGAGGCTGAGCCTTTACAGTTTTGAAACACCAAGATAACTCTACTAATAGTAGGTGTTTCATTTTTTTTTTTTTTTTTTTTTTTTTTGTCAGTAATCTATATTAATATTGTATACATATACATCCATCTATGGGCTTTGTCTACAGCCCTTGAATCATTGTGCAGTTGCCCTTTTATATACTCTGAGGAACTTACCTGTGTAACCACACTCTAAAAATACTATATAATAGAGTGGTAATAGTGGTCACAAGAGTCATTGAAGGAATCACCTTTCACAGTGTTTTTAAATTGCTTTTAAATTCTTTTAATCGACGTTGTTTTTTCACCAATAAAATTTCTCTATTACTATATGATTATGATTAACCCTATGTTGTCTTCACATTTGAATTTGTAGTGTCAAGCACTAATGGGTTTAATTCCCTAAGATATTACTTTTCTGCTCTATTCATTTTAATACCTAACATCACTTTCCCTTTACTTATAAGTACAGTAGTGTGTGTATATTTGTATTTACAGTGCTACGCATAGGACTTTAACCCCCTTGCAGGTCCTCACGAATACCGTTGGCTTTTTGGCTATATTTGCAGGTTACGGGCTTGAACGCCAGTGAATTTGTTGCAATTTAATAGCATGACTGGAAAGTAACAGTTAGGGGCTTGACAGAACAAAGGATTTGCGTCAGCGGAGTTAAATTTCTGACATCCCGTAGGGTTTTTTCACCCCTTACCCCACAAGCCATTGATGGGTTGCTGTACGCGGCCAATTTAATAGCCGTAAGTCTTACGGGCTATGGTTTTACACGTTGAGGGAATTTAATAGGGTTGTTTGTGTCAGGTTACAACAGGAAACTGAGGCTACAATTGGCAGAAGCTCACCAAAACTGGAAAGCTGAAGATTGCAACATGATAATGGTATGGTCAGAATTTGGCATATAGAACATGAAACCATGGATCCATCCTGCCTTGCATCAGGCTGGTGGTGGCGGTGGTGTAATGGTATATAGAATGTTTTCTTAGCAGACATTAAGCCCCTTAATATAATTGAGCACTGTTTAAATGTCACAGCCTACCTGACTACTGTTGCTGATCACGTGCATCTCTTTAAGGCCACACTCTATCCATCTTCTATTAGCTTATGACCATGAGTTCAGTGTACTCCAATGGCCTGTACAGTGACCAGATCTCAATCCAATAGAGCACCTTTGAGTGGAACAGGAGATTTGCAAAATGAATGTGCATCTGACAAATCTGCAGCAACTGTGTGATGTTATCATGTCAACATGGACTGGAATCCAAAAGGAATGTTTCCAGCAGCTTTTGAATCCATGACAAGAAACCAATAGATGAGGCTGTTCTGGGGGTCCTACCCAGTACTTGAAGTACTTGAAAGGTGCACCTAATAAAGGTACTGAGTGTATAACCAAGTGTCCGGATATCCCTGCATTAAAGGGAAACGGAAATGTTATTTTTTTTCTTTGTTTCATCAGAAAGAAAGTATTTGATGTATTTTCTTTCTCAAATAAAGGTTTAACAGCACAAACACGTATTCATAAGTGTAGCTGCTCGTGGGGGCTTACCTTCTGCCAGCCAATGAGACTAAGATTACAGACCGAGGAATGCGTTGTGCGTTTTCGGTTAGTTTCAATGAAGTTTAAACATAATTTATTTAATATTTTACATGCAAAACAAGCTTTGTAATGTTTAAAATATGCCCTTTTAAATGCATAAAAAACAGTTGCGTTCTATGTCTATTTAAGATGTCTGTGTAATACGAGAGGGAGATGAGAGACAGAGAAGGATGAAAAGACAAGGAAGAAGAGAGAGGTGAACCTGCAAAGAGGGTAGAAGAACATGGAGAAGATAAGAAAGGAGAAGAAAGGGAGCAGAGAAAAAGAGGGGGAGTGGGGAATAAAGAGAATACAAATTAAAGAGAAAAAGATAAAGTAAAAGACAGAGGAAAGAGATAGCGAGAAAAGAGCAACTGTTAGAGGGAAAATACAGTGAGGTATAGAGACAGAGAGGTGATATTCAGACTGGGGGAGAGATATAGAGAGTGGGGAAAGAGTGACATAGATAGGCGATGGGATAGACAGGAGAGAGAAGGAGGGAGTGAAAGACAGATGGGAGTGAGATGGTGATAGAGAGAGATATAGACAGGATAGAGAGATAGAGCAGAGTGAAAGTGATAAAAAGGAGAGAAACTGGGATAGGCAGACAGGGGAGGGTGAAAGAGAGGGGGAAGAGGCAGAAAGGAAAGGAGATAGACACAAACATAGAGAAAAGACAAGAGATATGGGGGTAGAAAGATTAGGAAGGAAGAGAGAGATGGTGTAAGAAAGAGAGAGATGGGTGAAATATGGTGAGATGGACAGGTGAGAGGGATAGAAAGAGATGGGGGGAGATAGACAGGAAAGGGGGTAGACAGACAGAGGGGAACAGATAAGAGAGGGAGACAGAGAAGAGAAGGGAGACAGAGAAGAGAAGGGAGAAAGTGATAGGGAGAGAGTTGGGAATATACAGACATGGGAGGGGGAAGAGAGGGGGAGTGAGTGAGATAAAAAGATAGAGGGTGGGTGGAAAGACAGAGGTTGGAGAAAGAGAGGGGGAGATAAATAGATAATAAATAGATAGAAGGGAGAGAGGTTTGGACTAACAGGCTAGAGGTGAGGGAAGTGAGATATACAGAGGAGGAGATGGTGGATGAAATAGAGGGGAGAAAAAGAGGAAGTGGGGGGTAGACAGGGGAGGCGGAAATAGATAGACTGTGATAGAGAGGTACTTATCACTCTATGTCTAACAGACGCAGGAAAGGGAAAAGAAGAACTGAGCTTGCTGTGCAGTGTTATACTGCTGCCCCGTTCCAAAATAGCTGTCAACCTTATCCCCAAGTATTGCCCTAATTATAAAATCTGTGGGGGTTATGTCCCACATTTTTCAAGTTCCTATGCCCCTGAATGAACTACAACAAAACCTAACAATTTCTTTGATATCTAACCAGTGTCTCTTTAACTCATACCCACCCTTTGTTGGTTATTTAATTTTTACACATTGTTGCGCTTTATAAAATATAATTGTTTAAATGGTTAATGTACTAAATTAGAAGATTCTTACATGGAGATGTTTATATATATCCCAGGTATTGCTGCAGAAACCTAGAGATAACCATCTTAAATCATGGTAAAGTACACACCGCATGCTGGTGACTCGGCCATGGGAAATTATCAAGCTACGTGATATCTCATTTGTTGTACTGAAAACAAATGTAAATAGATTACTAGAAGAATCTCATTTATATATAGAAAATTCATACGACTGCCTGACATGAATGAAAATCTCATATTTTAGATGGCACCTAAAGGAGAAGTACCACTCATTAAAAATAGATCTGCGGGGTGGGGCAGATGGGCTCATCATAAGCCATTATTACTCTTTATCTGCAGATTTAGATTCCAATTAGCACCATATAGCAGGGACTTCACAAGCATTTTTGCAAACTCACTTTAGTTTACACAAAAGAGAATTTTATTCAATTTATTTTTTACAATTATTGGTAATGGTTAATATTTTTCATAGAGCACACAAAAGCAGATTTGTTTTATCTATTTTTTTCTTTTTTTGTATCTTTGATTCTGCTATTGCCATCAATGCAAACATGCCAATAAAAGAAATATGATAAATTGATAAAGCGGTTCAAAGATATTTTCAATATGTATCAACATAACTATGGAATTGGAACATTTTATATGAATATAGTTGAACATTCTGCTATTACATATTTTTTGGGGTGAGAAAGAGGGTGGAAGGAACGGGTTTGAGTATAATATGGGGTGTTGGGGGCAGGTAGAAAGGGAGAAGGGGTGACAGACCTGGCTCTCTTTAAACTCCTGACTTTTACAATAGGATTTAATCCACCATAGAATAAAGATATTTGGTTTGATTTCTATGTTTGACAGATTTATGGCCAATCTTTAAATGCTGCCTCCTTGATGAAAGCTTCTGTGTATATAAATGGATTAGGTACCCTCTGTTGGATTGTGATTGGGAGGGTTTGTGGGTTAAATGGCCATCTTTACACTTTGCTCTATTTTTTAAAAAGGTGTCACAGATATTGTGAATCATAAATAAGCAGATGAGAATATGAATTTATCAAGGGTGGTCATTAACTAATGGAATTGCTGGAATATAATCCCATGGCCTACATTCAGTAAAGTATGAACTTTCTCACTAAGTGGGACACATACAATTCAATTGATATCAGAAGAAGCATCTTATTCATGCTGGAGTACTATTTCATGAGCTCTTGTTCTGACAATTCTTGTACTTATGCTTCCCTTATGTACCTTGTTATATTATATTGGAGAATAAGTTTCGAAGGTACATGAGATATGGGAAGTTAAATATGGTTTAGCGTTCTTTTTCCCTTTAAGTTTGTTAAAGGGACACAGCAAATATAACATTTAAAACTTTAGGTAATAACAACTGATTTATTCATTGCATGTTATTCAACATAACTGCATTTTCTTTTAGTAAACTTGTTTAGTTGTGTCTGACACTCCATGACCCTATGGACCACATCCAACCTGGCACATCCTGTGTCTGGTTGTGCTCATTCCTTATAGTTTCCATGGCAATGATACTGGAGTGGGTTGCAAGTTTGTTCTCCAGTGGACCATGATTTGTCTGCTATGACCTGCCCATCCTGTTTGAACCTACATGATATAGCTCACAGCTTCAATGAGGTACACAAGCACCTTCAACACAACAAGGTAGCGATCCAGAAGGGTTTAGTAGACCTACAGTGGATATAAAAAGTCTACACATCCCAAAATGTCAGGTTTCTGTGCTGTAAAAAAATGAGACAAAGATAAATCATTTCAGAACTTTTTCCACCTTTAATGTGACCTATAAACTGTACAACTCAATTGAAAAACAAAATGAAATATTTTAGGTGGAGGGAAGAAAAAAAAATAAAAAAAAATAATGTGGTTGCATAAGTCTGCACACCCTCTTATAACTGGGGATGAAGCTGTGTTCAGAATTAAGCAATCACATTCCAAATCGTGTTAAATAGGAGTCAGCATATACCTGCCATCATTTAAAGTGCCTCTGATTAACCCCAAATAAAGTTCAGCTGCTCTAGTTGGTCTTTCCTAAAATTTTCTGTCACATCCCACAGCAAAAGCCATGGTCCACAGAGAGCTTCCAAAGCATCAGAGGGATCTCATTGTTAAAAGGTATCAGTCAGGAGAAGGGTACAAAATAATTTCCAAGGCATTAGATATACCATGGAACACAGTGAAGACAGTCATCATCAAGTGGAGAAAATATGGCACAACAGTGACATTACCAAGGACTGGAGCTCCCTCCAAATTGATGAAAAGACAAGAAGAAAACTGGTCTCGGAGGCTACCAAGAGGCCTACAGCAACATTAAAGGAGCTGCAGGAATATCTGGCAAGTACTGGCTGTGTGGTACATGTGACAACAATCTCCTGTATTCTTCATATGTCTGGGCTATGGGGTAGAGTGGCAAGACGAAAGACTTTTCTTACAAAGAAAAACATCCAAGCCTGGCTACATTTTGCAAAAACACATCTGAAGTCTCCCAAAAGCATGTGGGAAAAGGTGTTATGGTCTGATGAAACCAAGGTTGAACTTTTTGGTCATAATTGCAAAAGATATGTTTGGTGCAAAAACAACACTATACATCACCAAAAGAACACCATACCCACTGTGAAGCATGGTGGTGGCAGCATCATGCTTTGGGGCTGTTTTTCTTCAGCTGGAACTGGGACCTTAGTTAAGATAGAGGGAATTATGAACAGTTCCAAATACCAGTCAATATTGGCACAAAACCTTCAGGCTTCTGCTAGAAAGCTGAACATGAAGAGGAACTCCATATTTCAGCATGACAACGACCCAAAGTATACATCCAAATCAACAAAGGAATGGCTTCACCATAAGAAGATTAAAGTTTTGGAATGGCCCAGCCAGAGCCCAGACCTGAATCCGATTGAAAATCTGTGGGGTGATCTGAAGAGGGCTGTGCACAGGAGATGCCCTCGCAATCTGACAGATTTGGAGTGTTTTTGCAAAGAAGAGTGGGCAAATGTTTCCAAGTCAAAATGTGTCATGCTGATAGACTCATACCCAAAAATACTGAGTGCTGTAATAAAATCAAAAGGTGGTTTCAACAAAGTATTAGTTTAAGGGTGTGCATACTTATTCAACCATATTATTTTATTTTTATTTTTTTTCTTCCCTCGACCTAAAATATTTTAGTTTGTTTTTCAATTGAGTTGTACAGTTTATAGGTCACATTAAAGGTGGAAAAAGTTCTGAAATGATTTATCTTTTTCTCATTTCTTTACAGCACAGAAACCTGACATTTTAACAGGGGTGTGTAGACTTTTTATATCCACTGTACATTGCAATTATTAACTTTTTTTTCTAACAATCAGCATTTTGATCTTCCCAGCAAGCTTGAGGAGTTATGTTTATGTTAGAGTGTAATCATTGCTAATCTTTCCTGATTACTCCATCAAGTGGGTAAAAGCTGAGAACAATGCAATATTTCAAATGTATTTGTATTCAAGCAATTTGAGCATGTGCAAACCTTCAAACTAACAAAGATTACAACTTAACACAAAGAAAAGATGCAATGTTGGGTGGAAAGATCAGAAATATTAGTGGCAGGTAAAAATGACAAACTATGTAGGGTTGCTGTAAGAATATACAATTTATAACAACAATTAAAGGGATATGGATTACAATGTGTAATGTATTTCAAGCAGCATATTTAGCATGTAAAAAATATTAAGGAAAACCTGTTTGAACATCCTGTCTAAACTTCTGTGAAATACACAAAGTATGCCATAGTATATATCGGTAGTATATAGGTCACACTGGCAGACAAGTATGACATCTATACCACTGCTCACTATTGACAGAGGCAATCCCCAAAGACCAAGTACACATTTGAATCAGTGGTCTGGAAGTATAATTTGGAAGTAAAATTTAAAGAAAAGGAAAAAAAAAATACACAGTGACAAATGTACAAATGCTTTCATTCAAATGCAACAAAGAAAAACGTATTTCCTTGTCACTTTAATTAACATTTAATATTTTTAAATATACAATATTTGGAACTAGGATGTGCCCCTTTAAATGTTACAAAAATAGTAATAATAACAACAAGCAATATTCCGTTATTCCTCTAGTTTTAATGCAAATCTGCAGAAGGGTGGGACATAGGCCATCATTCTTGCTGCCTGACCAAAGTGAAAAATGCAAATGTGGTGTCAAAGATGGGACAGATTGCAGTCTACAAGAAAAGCTATATTTAGCTAACTAGCCAGAAAGGACATCAACTAAAGCAGTAGAGGCCTGGACACTGACTGACTCCCCAAAGCCATATCCGAGGTGATCACTTTTCTGTGCATCACAGCTCCCTGCCCAAGATGTCATTAATATGAAGAAAAGCTGATCAGTGAAGGGAGACCAAGGAGACCAAAGAAGTAAAAGCATGGCCGGCAAAGCATCATAGCACAGGAAGCAGGAAATATTCCATAAAGAGGAAGATGCATCTTATTTGGAGAGAGAGAGGAATGTTTTAAAAATGTGTTATTCTGCATTGTGGTAATATATTTAACATATACCATTCAGAATACTAAACTTTGACAATAATCCACTGCAATTCTTTATCCACAGAGAAAGTACTGAAATATCAGGTATCCATGTAAAATGAATAGCGATACCGAGCAAAATGTTAGGGGAGAAGACGCATATTACACTGTACCCCTACAAACCCATTCACACCACTGTCACAAACCCTTAGCATGACAATACTGCAGACCCACAATTGTATGGTATTCAATTGGGTCACCTATTACAACCAACCCACTACTTAAGGGAAGCTTAATCTTGTAGATGGGAAGAATAATATCTAGAAAGGTATGTAGCTAATAAGTTATAGAGTGGAAGGTAGGGAATCCATATTTTGTAAATGATGTATGTTTTTAACAGACTATGGGCTCTATGTAGCAGCACAATAAATCCCACCTAGCTATGTTAAACCTCCATCCCTAAAACATTGCAGGAGAACTGCACCACCTAGTCAAAAAAATCTCCACTGATATTTGCTCTGACAATAAATTACGAGTAACACCCAAACCCTATGCTAATGAGATTTTATGGATCACATGCAAATAAGGGCAGTGCCGTAACTGCAAAAATAAGAAGAAAGATTTACGGGTACTAAAGACCACTCGCAAGTAGTTTTCAAACCTTTCTAAGTCCCCCATTTAAAGTGGCAGTATTACACAAAAAGCACTACAAAATGATGACATTTCAACACTATTTGACACTTAACAATCCAATATCAATGTGTAATTAAAAATATGATATGAGTATTAAGACAGTTTTATGACACAAAATGCAACATAACACACTACACAGTACTCAAGGGGTTAATATACTTCACAAAACCACATGGTCTAGGAACAGATGACAGAAGAGTAGAGAAACATGTGGGTGAGAGGGGGGGAAAGACACAGTCGAGGGAGAGGGGGAAGAGACACAGGGGAGGGAGGAGGGAGAGACACAGGGGAGGGAGGAGGGAGAGACACAGGGGAGGGAGGAGGGAGAGACACAGGGGAGGGAGGAGGGAGAGACACAGGGGAGGGAGGGGGAGAGACTCAGGGGAGGGAGAGGGAGGGGAAGAGACACAGGGGAGAGAGATCGAGGCGAAGAGACACAGGGGAGGGAGACGGAGGCGAAGAGACACAGGGGAGGGAGACGGAGGCGAAGAGACACAGGGGAGGGAGACGGAGGCGAAGAGACACAGGGGAGGGAGACGGAGGCGAAGAGACACAGGGGATCGAGGAGGGGAAGAGACACAGGGGCAGGAGGAGGGGAAGAGACACAGAGGAGGGAGGGGAGGGAGAGACGAGGATGGGGGGAAGAGACATGGGAGGGAGAGGGGGAAGAGACACAGGGGAGGTAGAGGGGGGAAGAGAGATACATCGGAGGGAGGGATGGGTGAAGAGATACAGGTAAGGGAGAGGGGGAAGAGACACAGGGGAGGGAGAGGGGGAAGAGACATAGGGGAGGGAGAGGGGGGAAGAGACACAGAGGATGGGGAGAGACACAGGGGAGGGAGGGCGAAGAGACACAGGGGAAGAAGAGGCGAGGAAGAGATACATGGGAGGGAGAGGGGGAAGGACAAATAGGAGGGAGAGGGGGAGACACTTAAAATATTATCCCGTCATTTTTAATGGTCAAGTTACTAGTTGATAAATAAAAACATATACTGTCTATATCTCTTTAATCTTTCCTTGCCTCAGACTAATTATAGCACTTGTTACGGTTCTTCCCACTCATTAGAATATTCATGACGTTCACATTTCCTATTGGCACCTAGGGCCCTGTCTCATCCGTAAAGCTTGGTTTGGCTACTCCCTACACAGAAATCTGTTGCGCCTAAGGCAGGATTTACGGCTGTGGGCCGAGTGTCCTAACCTGGGGCAGCAAAATATTTACATTAGTGCAGAACTTAGGGAGGGAAAAAAGCTCCTGCAGCCAATTTACATGGAGGCCTTTGATGCAATGGAGGATGATGTGAAAGGTATATAAAAGTTTCATGGATTATGAATGCATCTGATAGAGGGGAATTAGTAGTGTATGAAAAATTATGTGCATGAAAAAATCCCCAAATTAACATTATTACATGTACCTTAAAGTTTCTTCAGTTTCCAGCTCATTGGCTAGAACGCCCTACCTACAAAGGCCCCTTGGGGGTGTAGCTCACGCACAAAGTTTCAAATATACTTTGAATTACAAACATTCAAAATTCCTCAATAAAATTTTTTTTTGATATTAAAACGCCCAATCAGGCAAACGTAAACACATGATATCCCACAAACTTCTATATACCGTTAAGGGACTTGAGCCTAAATAAACCTCACGTCTAAATAAAAGCATTATTAGGTAGGAAAAAGTTGTAAAGCTGTTTTTTTATAGGAACTTTTTCCTGCGTCTACTGCCTCTACTGGAAGCATCCATGATACTTTGGTGAAAGTTGTGTGAGCAAGAGGGGCGTTTACATTTCTGAAGAGCAAGGCTTGCATAAATTGATGCACATCGTCTGCTTTTGGGAATGTGAAGGCAAATACCCTCTTCTATGCTCCCACTGATGGATAAAAAAATATCCCCTCATGCTCCAGCTATCACTAAGTGTCAACCAAAGATTGAAATAGTGTCTTAAAAAATTCTGTTTTTTACGGCTTACACAGCTGCTATTGTTATAAGTTCGTTAAATTCTTTAGAAACATGTCATTTTTTTCTTGAACTACAGTGGTCCTTTTAGTTATTAATGACATTATGTGGATTATAGATGAGAGATTACATGTATTATACATAATGGGACTCCAACATACAAGGTGTCAATAAAGGAGGAGTCTACACCAGGGCAGACAAAATACATTCCAAGTGTAACGCTTGTGTCTGTGGGTGTTACACTTGCCTTATAAAAATCTAAGTGCAATATTTTATTTATTTTTTTGTTACACAATCTGCAGAGGTAAATCATTTTATTTAGAAAATGATCAACACAATTTTGGTTCAGTATCAACTCACCAGATGATTGTATCAATCAACTGTAAGTACAATGTAATTTCAATAAACATATTTTATCGATGGCTAGGTTATCACTTTGGCACAAATGCTTAGTTTCCTCTGAATGTCCCTTGGTTGAACAGAGGAAAATTACATGTGTTTAGCTTATAAACATTAAAGGACCACTATAGTTAATGTACAAGGTAAGCTCATATGCAGTGTAAAATAAATAAAAGTTAACATGTTTTCTGCCTTTTGAATCTGTCTGTATTCCCATAAGCAGATCTGCTTTCCTCCACCTCCCTGTTCCTATCAGAGACATGACCAGATGTAACAGGAAAATGGTCTAAAAATGTCTGACCAATTCTGGTTCAAATTGAGCATGCCCAGTAAAGGGGACAGGGTTAAGATGGCTCATGCACTGTCACTGGCCGAGGTCATTGGGGCAGCTGAAAGCAGTTTACAAAAGAGCTATTACCTCTGTGTAGTCAGTGGGGAGGACCAATGATTTCACAGTGTGGGGCCAATGACACGATAGCCCAGCCTGCTTCCAAGCTAAATGATGGTCCAACCCCAGGCAGGGCTGACGAGGCACAGTAAGGTGGAGATAAGCAGCTCTGCTTTAGGAGAAAATAGGCAATTTAAATTTTAATAGTCTGTGCCCAGCAACAAAAAAAAACATATGAGCTTTGCCTTTAAATGCATTACAGTGGTCTTTTAAGCTTTCTTTATATAAGTAAACAACATCTCAACTCAAAAACATTTTACCATATCTTTGCAATGTATTGTATGTGTATATGTGCGCTCCTGAGAGCAGAGATCCTGATCTCTATTTACATTTCTCTTCTCTGTAGGACGTTTGTAAAAATGTCAATGAAACAAATACACCTGCTGATTTACAAGAGTACTTACTATCACATCATTTTTCATTCCCTAATGATATAATTACAGAACTCAAACACACAAGTAGAAAACCATGAGATGCAAGTCTGAAACTGGCAAACCATAAATGCAATATATTAAGCCGAATTTCAGATTAATCTTCTCTGAAAACATGGATAGTTTAATACCAAATGTTGGTCATACTCTATTACAGACATTCTGCATTTAATAAGAGGACAAGTCTTTTTTTTTTAACACTTTTACTATTCTTTCCCTCCTTTTCTCCCTAGGAAATGTCAGTCAGAGTGCCGAGCAGGGGCCAGATATAAGAATGTACCTACATTTGCACAGGTGAGTAAATAAACAAAGACAGCAAGGAAATTTGGACTTTTGAATAGCAAACCACGACCCACCCGTTTCACACCTTCAACTCTCTAAACTTTTATAGTTCACCCTTTGCGTCTTTGTTTCTTTTCCATACTTTCCATTGTTTCTTGCTACTTTCCTTCTGCCAAACTCCCTTTCCTTATTTCTATCCCCACTCATCCCACCCTCTCCCCACTCTATTCCTTTTAAGTGGCAAAATAAAAACCACAAAACTGCTTTTCACAATTTTATTATAATACAATAATTTTTGCTATAATTCAGGTTTGTGATTCTCTATAGTGATGGATTGCACTTTAATAAAGATGAAGCTTGTGTGTTGGGGGAGAGAATGGTGGATAGACTGGTAGTTGCAGAGGGACTAGATAGAACTAATGGCTAAAAAGCGTAGAGGGGTTTGGGATGAATTAACTACTCATGGGAGAGTAGAAGTTGGGTTGTATAGTCAATAAGGAGGTCATGTGAAGTAACTCAAATAGAGCAGAAAGTACTTCACACCTGCAAATAGGATTTGATCGGTCATTACTGAAACATAATGGTTCTCATGATTGAAGAGTTCATTTGGAAGATTATACAATGGTAGAAGAGGGGGTGGGGGTTGTCTGATTTAAAGCCTATAGTAAGAGAAGATATCGATGATGGAACTAGTGATGATGTTGAAGTGGAAGAACAAATACAAACAAAATATTGGTAGGAATATGCTATCATCCCCCAAATATAAGGGAAAGTGAGGAATTGCAAATACTACTACACACTGGCAATGCAGCTAAGCATGGTTAATGATATATATTAACTATCTGAAATAAACTGTATGAATGAGACCAGCAGTTTAGCTAAGGGGAACTGTTTTTGGGTACACTTGGAGATCATTATCTGACCCAAATTATACAAAAACCTACTAGAAATGAAGCTGCCTTGGATCTAGTCATCACAAATAATACTGATATAATATCAAATGTTGAAATAGGTTGACCCTTGGGGAACAGTGATAACATTTGTAGTAAAGTTTAAAAAACAAAAAAGTTCTAAAGGGCAATAAAAAAATTCTTAATTTTAAAAGGGCAAATTTTAAAGGTCAGCAATACAAAATATTGACTGGGGCAAAGAACTGGCTAAATAGATGGATAACTTTTAAAGCTTTAATAACTATAAATAAATCAAAGTAAAAGAAGTATATCACACCCCGTATGGCTCAACAATGGTTTATTTGGTGAAGGCTACATTACCTTCACCAAAAAATTGGTCCTGATGGAATATGTCCAAGGGTATTGAGGGAACAGATTTTGTAATGGCAAAAGCAATAAATCTACATTCTAAGCCTCTCCACAGGGTTGGTATCGGATGAATTTAGGCAAACATATGTGATACTTTTATTTAGGAAGGGAGCAAGAGCAAATCAAGGGAACTATTAATCTGTAAACCTCACTTCTGTAGAGGGGAAGGGATAAAATATATGGGAATATATCTATGTGAACCAGATATTAAGTAGGAGTCAACACAGATTTATGAGGGATAGGTCATGTCAAACAAATTTAATTAGTTTCTGTGAGGAGGTAAGTAGGAACATAGTTCAAGGCAACTCAGTAGATGTAGTTTTTTTCAGTTTTTTGCAAAGTCTTGATACAGTGCCACAGAGGAAGCTATTGTGCAAAGTAAGGGATACTGGAATTGCAGTAAATACACGTTTATGGATTGAGAGCTGGCTAAAAGACAGGAAGCAAAGGGTTGTTGTAAATGGAACATACTCAGACTAAACTAATGTAGTAAGTGGGGATCCTACTGGTTCATTTTTCTCTTTATCTGCGGATGACACTTAGTTGTGCAAGGTAGTAAGAAAATGTAGTTATTTCATTCCAGAGGGACTTACAAAAATTAGAAGAATGGGCACCAAAAATGGCAGGTGAGATTTTGCACAAATAGATGTAAAGTTAAGCAAGCTATTTACATTTTAAATGGAACAAATCTAGGGGTATCAGAGATCGAGAGGGAGTAAGGAGTGCTTGTTTAAGAGGACCTACAAAGCAGTGCTCAATGTCAAGCAACATCTGCAAATAACATATTAGCATGCATTAAGGGGTTATGAAAGTTTCATGCATTAATACATTTCTGCATATATTATATGTATGCAGCACATCTCATAAAACACTTTATTTTTATTTATATCTAAAAACCTATAATGATTATGACATCCAGAGGATGTCTACACAAGCCCCTGATCCCCACCCAATCAGCATGCAGCATCCCGGGAGCAATATTAACCCACTATTTACCTGCTGTTTCTTGCTCAGCCAATAGGAGAGCTGTGATGTCAGCCCCCAAGTCACTGCTGGGATATGACTCCCTCCTGCTCCCTGTCTCTGCTGTTGCCATGGCACCTAACACAGTGCTATGTTTCAAATATTTCAGCTAACCCGATTGGCCAAAACAAATTATGCTAATTTAGCCTGGGTTTGGAGGGGGTGTGAACCTTAATTTTAAACTGTCAGAAATTACAATAGATTTTGCTAAGTTCAAGGTAAGTGTCTAAATGTTTATTTTGGTATTTTTTCATGCAAATATTTTTTTTTCATATACTATTAATTCTCCTCTATGAGATGCATTCATAATCCAGGAAATTTACCCTTTAAGAGAGGTACAGAAGCAAGCAAAATAAATATAATTCTGCCACTATATAAAACACTAGTACATCCTCATTTGGAATATGGAGTACAGTGTTGTGCACCACTTAATAAAAGGACATTGTAGAGTTACTATTGCAATTACTGCTTTTCTGGGCTCTGACTCGCAACTTCACACTTGCACCTGTTTGAGTGCACTATTAAGAGCCTTAATAGTGATTTTCACTTACCTAGCTACATGTCAGTACGTTCTTACGTGAAACAGCCTGAGGGAGGTAGGTAATAACTACTTATCTGCTCTCGTAAGAACTCCAGTAGCTACGACATAGCCTTACGGGAGATCCTGCGGGAACCATGTAATCAGGCTCTTAGTCTGTTACTTTACAAGAAGGTGTATCCTTGTAAACTAATGACCTTTCCATTACGACTTATGAGAATATTGGTGGCTGTAGATTCCATATTGCCATTGTGTAGTTAGATCCTTCCTGTTCATTCAAAGTCCACTCCCACCTGAAGCTGATTGGCAGAAAACAAAATAATAGATACTACATAAAAATCATTACATAGAAAGAGTAAGAGAGTCAGTATTGTTATGTTTTGCCTAAATTAAAATGTAGTTCTTAAAAAAAGTATATTTTAAATATATGACCACAGTGGACCTTTAATTATTTGTTGATCTGTTTTTCTCAATTGGAAGACATTGTTCTACATTGGTGTATATCATGTATACCTAAAGACAATAACATATATTACTTAGGCACTTACTTGTTTTTGTGTTTTTATTAAATATTATTAATATGAGTACAACTTGAATGAAGCTCACAGTCTACTGGTGCACTGTAGAATGGACCACGGTTTGGAAACCTCTGTTCTAAAGCATATTTCAAGGTCTCATGAAAAATACATAATCCAGTATCCAGAACAGTTTTCTCAGATGAAATGAAGAGATACAAAAATCTTCTTTGGTGTGGGGGAGAGGAGAATCGTAGCTGCCTAATGAATGTATAATTGTACTAATATCTGTTAACAGTACCTGGCTTTGCAGCCCATCAAACAGATTAACCAAACAGAAGAACAAGGATACCAGGCAGTGTGTGCTACCCTAATGTTCCACAGATCCATGTAACATCATATTTACAAGTGTCTGAATAGGTCACAGTTTATTTATTGTGGGATAACTAAGCAGGCCACAAAATAATTATTTTTAATTGTGCATTGCCAAAGTTATAAAGCCAAAAGCTAAATGCTGCTGCTATTGTGATTATTGAAACAGTTGTGCCAAAACACTCCACTGCAAAGCATCCCAGCTGTCCTAAATTGTGTTCTGATGGCTAGTTTTCCTTGCGCAATCAAGCATGCCACAATGGGCCACAGAATAAGAGGGCTGAGGGGTTGTTGTTTGGAGGCTGGCATCAATTACAGCTTGAAAGCTGTTCTGAGAACTTCATCATTAACAAATCACTTTCTGAAATTGTTATGAGGTGCTTCAAATATGCAAATAGCAAGCTGCTCGTATGTATACTGCCTGCAAAAAAAATTGGAAATCAAGATTCCCACATTTATTAATGGATATTGCTTTCAACTGCTCTGATTATGCAGTACTGCAAATTAGTTTCTCAATGTGTGTATCTACATAAAAGAGCTGCAGTAGTCATTCAAACAGACAGTGGCAACAGGTACAACCCAGCATGATGAATGGAATAGCCTGGTAAACTCTTGTTATGTTGCTAAGTAGAAGACGCAAAATAACATGCAAGTGGAATAGTAAAGAGCACTAAACCTGGCTATAAATTGGAGAAGACCTAAAATAAATAATCAAAGCATCACTGTAGTACTCATACATTAGGGTCTCATGATTATATTTAACTGGATATCAATAACAACAGTGTTTGAAGAAACACAACAAACGTAAAGTTTCCATTTATTGTGTTTTGGCCTTCTGTAGATTTGCATCTCTCCAATCCCTATCATCTGCCTTGGGGGTGTGAGAGGATATGTCCCAATATGAGTCATTATCTGTATTCTTGTCTGTGGTGGGAAATGTAGGCACTACCTACACTGGTCAAAAAAATATTAGGATGGCCTTCTTGGTAGATCCTCTTTCACCTTCTGGACAATAGGGTGTAGAGAAGTAGACAAGTATATCAGTTATCTACCACTATCCTAACCCTAAATGTAAGAACAAAGTGAGCTAAATCCATGATGCACTGCTGCGCAGCTCTGCAATGTGTGGTAGTGTGGTGGGCAGATAACAGTGCTAAGTTCAAATGTTCAAGTTTTAATATGTTATGTTAGGCATCTGATTTACTCAGAGAAGTAAAGTGTGTTTTTGCCTGGGTTAAAAATGCATAGAAGTTAGGGCCTTGTGTCTGACTGTTTGCATCTGATTTACTCAGACAAGTAAAGTGTGTTTCCCCCGTGTGCAGTGATTTGGTACAGGTGAGAGGGAAGTGTTTTTTGCCTGGGTTAAAATTGCATATAAGTATGGACTTTTGTGTGACTGTTTGCAGGAGGAAGTTCAAAGAAAACGGTCAAATTGTAGCATTTTTTGTAATTTGTAATTAAGAGTCAGTTCAGTGGCAACCTCACTCAGTGTACATCCTGACACTAGAAAAACTGGAAGAACTGATCCCGGGTCCATACGTCTGTAAGAGGTGTGAGCATGTTGCCTCTCTGGAAGCTAAGATTAAAGAACTGGAGAGGAGAATTGCAGCACTTAGTGATATTGCTCCACTGGAAAGGGGGTTGGTGCTCACAGAGCACAGTTTAGTTGGGCCCAGCAGGGAGGGTGGAGATGGGGCTAGTGAGGATGTCCAGGGAGATAGCTGGGTTACAGTTAGAAGAGGAATCAGGGGGAACAGGAGGAGGCAGGCCAGTTCTGAGTTGGCAAACACCAACAGATTTGCCAGATTGAGTGAAACTGTTGGGTATGTCCATGCAGGAATGGCAATGCCAGGTAGAGCTGTTCCCCCTCTAACAGCCGGGTGAACAGTTCTACTGGAGGAATGGGAGAGCAGAATAGGCAGAAAAAAAGACAGGTTTTGGTGGTAGGGGACTCTATTGTTAGGAGGGTAGACAGGGTGATTTGTCACACCGATCCCAGCAATCAAACAGTTTGCTGTCTCCCGGGTGCTCAGGTTCGGCATGTTGTGGATCAAGTAGATAAATTATTGGGAGGGCTGGAAATGAACTGGCGGTCTTGGTACATATTGGTACCAATGACAAAGTTAGTGGAAGATGGAGTGTCCTAAAAAATGATTTTAGAGAATTATGGAATAAGCTTAAGGGAAGGACCTCCAAGGTAGTATTGTCTGAGAAACTACCAGTGCCAGTGTTAGCCCTGGGAGACAGATGGAGCTTAGAGAGGTTAATGCGTGGCTAAAAAAAGTGGTGCACTAAGGAGGGGTTTGGGTTTTTAGAGCACTGTGCTGACTTCTCACTTGAGTACAATCTCTATAGCAGGGATGGATTGCACCTTAGTGACAAGGGAGCTACTGTGCTAGGGGAAAAGATGGTAAACCGTCTGGGGGATTTTTTAAACGAATAGGTGGGAGGGAGGGACTAGATAGAAGTAATGGGGTAGAAAGTATAGAGGGGGTAAGGAATTCAATAACTAGTCATGTGGGAGGAGATTGGGAGAAGATCATCAAGGGAGGTACTGCTAAGTAACTCAAGTATAGTGGCAGGCACTCCAGAAGTACAGACTCATAACATATGGTGTCTGCATGCTGATACCAGAAGCTTGCCAGGAAAAATGGGAGAGTTAGAATTATTAGCAGTAAATGAGAAATGGGATTTAATAGGCATTACTGAAACATGGTAGAATGAATCTCATGACTGGACTGTTAATCTGGATGGTTATAACCTATTTAGGAAAGATGGAGACAATGTTAAAAGGGGAGGAGGGATTTGTCTGTATGTTAAGCGTGAATTTAAGCCTCTAGTCAGAGAAGATATTTATGCTGAAATTAGTGATAAGATTGAATGTTTGTGGGTAAAGTTAAATAGTGGAGCAGCAAATTCCAAAATAATATTGGTAAGAGTATGCCATAAACCCCCAAATATAATTGAAAGTGAGGAAATGCAATTATTATTACAAATTGGAAATGCAGCTAAGCACGGGCAAGTTCTAATAATGGGAGATTTTAATTACCCTGAAATAAACTGGATAAATGAGACCAGCAGTTCAGCTAAGGGAAGCAGGTTCTTGAGTACACTCAGGGATCATTATCTGGCCCAGGTTATACAAGAGCCTACTAGAAATGAAGCTATCTTGGACTTAGTAATCACAAATAATATTGATATGGTATCAAATGTTGAAATAGGGCAACCTTTGGGAAACAGTGATCACAACACAGTCTCATTTGAGATTGAAAAACAAAACTGTAAGGGGCAAACAAAAACTCTGGATTTTAAAAGAGCAGATTTTAACGGTCTAAGGGCAGCAATACAAAGTATAGACTGGGACAGAGAACTGACAGAAAAACACTGAACATAAATGGATAACATTTAAAGCTGTACTAAATATACATACACATCGGCATATACCATGTGGGAATAAAAGTAAAAGGAGTAAATTACATCCAACATGGCTTAACAATGATTTAAAGGTCAAGATACGAAGTAAAAAACAGACATTTATAGGCTTATTAAATTGCGATTCGGCCAATTGAAAAGGGCTCTATATAAGCACATAGCATATTTTTTTACAGAAGTTTTTAGTTAGTGAACTTCTATCCAAAAGCAAGTCTTCACTAACTAAAAACTTCTGTAAAAAATATTTTATGTGCGTATATAGAGCCTGAATTAATTAGCCTAATCGCAATTTAATAAGGCTGTTAAATTCTACAAACAAGACGGGACAGAGACTGCTTTACGTGAGTAGAAGGAAATCAACAAGGCTTGCAAAAGGGCTATTAGACTGGCTAAAATACAAAAAAATTAAATTAGTTGCAAAGGAGAGTAAGACTAACTCTAAAATATTTTTAAGTATATAAATGGGAAGGTGAGGAAGGAAGCTATAGAAACATTACAATGTGACTCAGGCCGTCTGATAATTAGTGACCAGCAAACGGCAGATGAGCTAAATAGGTTCTTTTCTACAGTATATACACAGGATATAACAGTGCTTAGGACACTGCAACATAATGGGGCTACACTGCCATCACTAAACAATTGGTTAACGCAGGAAGAAATCCAAAAGAGGGTGAAAAAATTAAATGTTAATAAAGCTCCAGGTCCTGATGTAATACATCCGCGGGTACTAAGGGAACTGGGTTCTGTAATAGCCATACCATTATATCTATTTTTTTAAGATTCACTCAACACAGGGTCTTTACCAGATGACTGGATAAAAGCAGAGGTAATACCTGTATTTAAGAAGGGAGCAAGAGCAAATCCAGGGAATTATAAGCCTCACTTCTGTAGTGGGGAAGCTTTTAGAAGGGTTAGTAAGGGATAATATACAAGAATATGTCTACTCAAACAGAATTATAAGTAGGAGCCAACATGGATTTATGTAGAATAGGTCATGTCAAACAAACCTAATTAGTTTCTATGAGAAGGTTAGTAGTAACTTGGATCAAGGCAACTCAAAGGATGTAGTATATTTGGATTTTGCATAGGCTTTTGATACAGTGCCACGTGGGAGACTATTGAGCAAACGAAGGGATATAGGAATTGCCATAAATATCTGCTTATGGATTGAGAGATGGCTAAAAGACAGGAAGCAAAGGGTTGTATTAAATGGAACATACTCAGATTGGACTAATGTGGTAAGTGGGGTTCCTCGGGGCACAGTATTAGGTCCTCTCCTTTTTAACAAATTTATTAACGACTTAGAGGTGGGACTGGAAAATAGTGTCCCTATTTTTGCTGATGACACGAAGTTGTGCAAGATAATTAACTCAGAAAATGATGTACTTTCCTCCTGCATAAATTAGAAAAATTGGCAATTAAATGGCAGATGAGATTTAATATGAATAAATGTAAGGTTATGCATCTGGGAAGGAAAAATAACCATGCAATTTATAAACTTAATGAAACAAATCTAGGGTTTCAGATATTGAAAGAGATTTGGGAGTGCTTCTGGACAACCACCTATGTAACAGTTCTCAATGCCAAGCAGCAGCTGCAAAGGCAAATAAACTATTAGCATGTATTAAGAAGGGTATAGAAGCAAGGGAAGTAAATATAATTCTACCACCATACAAATCCCTAGTACGCCCTCATTTGGAATATAGAGTACAGTTTTGGGCATAAGTTCATAAAAAGGACATTTTAGAACTGGAAAAAGTACAGAGAAGGGCAACAAAACAAAAAAGGGGAATGGAGGGGCTAAGATATGAAGAAAGACTAATCAAATTAAACTTATTTTCTTTAGAATACTATTACCCTATATAAATACATCCAGGGTCAGTATAAAGATTTGTCAAGGGAGCTTTTTGTGCCAAGAGGTTTTCAATTGACACAAGGACATCCTTTGATGTTAGAAATAAAAAGATTCCACCTTAAAGAAAGAAAAGGGTTCTTCTTAGTAAGGGTAGTTCATCTGTGGAATTCACTAGCAAGGGAGTTAGTGACAGCAGATTCAATAGATAACTTTAAAAAGGGATTGGATATATTTTTAAATAGAAAGGGTATTCAGGGTTATCCTGGTTAATTAGAGAGGGAATATTGATCCAGAGAGAAATCCAATTGCCTGTCTCTGGGGTCAGGAAGAAATTCATTTTTTTCCCTTTTTGAGACAATTGGCAAAGTTTTATTTGCCTTCCTCTGGATCAGTTAACAACTAATCAGCATATTGCAGATCAGAGGAGATCTTAAAAGGTTGAACTCGATTGGCTAAAAGTCTTTTTTCAATCTCAATTACTATGTAACTATGTAAAATACTGCTAATTGGCTATTAAATAAACAAGTTAAAATGTATTGTTTGACCATATTGTTTGTGACACATTAATAGTATTTTCCATGGTAGCACGACCTTTGCGTTTTGGAAATCAACATGCAGTCATCCGTGTACACTGACACCTGCGCCCCAGACAACAGCGCGCCTGACAACTGCGTGCCTCCCTGCATCCAATCGCCTCTACTACACCTCATCAACTCTCCTCTTCTGCACCCCATCACCTGCACCCTACTGCCTCCCTCCACTCCCATCTTTTACCTCTCTCCTCACCCCATCCCCTCTTTCCTGCACCCCATTCCCACTCTCTGTCCTCTGCACCTATCATCTCACTTTATCCTGCACCTTAAATCCTCTCTCTTTCTCCTCACTCCATCCCCCCTCTCTCTCTTTCTCCCCTGCACTCCACTCCCTATATGCCCTTCTGCCTTCTAACCTGCAGTCTCTCTGGGTGGCGTGCTCTTCTCTGGGGCGCAGGTGTCGGTGCGCGCTGATGATGGGTCACTGTTTACCAGAGCACAATGGCAAAAAGGTGCCATTTTCCACATATGCCTTTCAACAAGTTACAAATTATGTGATAAATATGAGACAAAAACAAAATATAACCAATTGATACATAAGGATTGTAAGTCCTTCCATGAAAACACTACAGTCTTGAGAAAATAATAGTATGTAAGTGATACAGAAGGGTGACAGGGATGAGTGATACAGTAGATTGAGTCCATTATCTGCTTGTATGTCATGGACAGCTGATCTCAGTAGGTTATGCATCAGGGATATGGAACCTCAGACCTAAGTGCTATCGCCACTTCCCCATGTATTAAAGAGAATGAATATCTATAGAGCAATGTGCCTACTAACATAAAGAGACAACGTCAGCAGGGGCCAAATATAGAAACTGGCACAAGGAATATATTTGATTTTCAAGTCTTGTTGCAAATTTAGTTTACAGGTACTGTATGTTGATATGGAAAGAGAAAGAGGGAATCAGAATCAAGATAGCTTTCATAGAACAGGTGTTAAAAAGTTTTGATTTTGCTCTTAATATTTGTCGGGCCCAATAAATAATTTCTGGGAGATAGAGCCCCAATAGTTTTTTTGTGGGTCAGTGATCCTCTATATCCCCTAATCAATGCTGTAAATCAGGGGTCGGCAACCTAATGCTCTACTCTAGAGCCAAATGTGGTTCAATATGGATTAACACGTAGCTTTTCTGTCAAGCTCAAACTTGTCAGTGTTAATTAAAATAAGTTGTGATTACAAATCAGTGTTATTTTACTTCATTGATTAACAAAAGGTAAAACAGGCAAGAACCGCAAAAGTTTGACCATGTATCAATGTGCTGGTTTATAAGAGTGTCTAAATTATGCAGAGTTTCTCATATGCTGCCTCTTTGAGGTCCCTTGCTGTGAGGCTCTCACACATAGATTGGCTCTTTCGTTATAAGATGTTGCAGACCGCTGCTGAAGATGATAGAATATATACTGTTGTCTCTGTGTGGCTTGACAAGCTGCGTGTGCTGTTTAAATTATAGTGGTGATCAACAATTATATACTATACTATATATAACATGCTACAAAAAAAATTACTTGTGGCATACAGACAAACAATTACAATTTGATAATGCACTTTACAGCCAGTTTCTAATGCTCATTAAAAAGACCCAAACTTGTTTTGGAGAGAAAAGACCACTTGAAAAGCATATTACATATATGTTTTGGTTAGCAAGGATAAATTAGACCTGGTTTGTAAAGCGTGCGTAACGTTCCAGTGGGATCGTATGCGCACTTAAAAAAGGGGTAAATAAAGACAGGGGACGGAGGAGGGGGGAAAGAGACACAGGGAAGGGGGGGAAGAGACACAGGGAAGGGGGGGAAGAGACACAGGGAAGGGGGGGAAGAGACACAGGGGAGGGAGGAGGGGTGGAAAGAGACACAGGGGAGAGAGCGGGGAAGAGACATAGGGGAGGTAGAGGAGGGAAAGTCACAGGGGACGGAGAGGAGGAAAAGAGACACAGGGGAGGGAGAGGGGAGAAGAGACACATGTAATAACATTTATGACGGGTAAACGACTAGTTTGACATATATTTCACATTATGACTTTTACCTTACATTTTTGGGTATATTATCCATAAATAGACTGTAAACAACTACAAAGAGTGGCATGAAATATCAATGCTGTATGTATACATGTACTCTTCATTCATTGTACTCTTCAAAATAAGTTACAGTTGTATCAAGAAATTTCTTGAACCATCCTGTGTCAGTCATGGTTAATACAGTTGGGGTAAGAAATTCATTGTACTGGTGGTACCACGCTTTATTCTGGGTATATTCAGTGTACTATAGAGGTGATTGCTTCACTGAATTGTACTGGGTGCAATGTATTTGTGATTTACAGCTTGCTACATTGATTATTTTCATTTATTGGCACAGTGCTGTAGAATCCTTGACCTAGGCTGAAATGATAATTATCGAGGGTCCTGTGATTTTCCTCTGTTTTAATAATTCTTGAACTTCAATCAAGATACAGACAACAACTTCTAATGAGAGGGAAACATTTTTTTCATATTTGTGATATTGGTGTAAGGTACTGCTCAGTTGCAACAATATAGTAGAGTGTATTTATAAATGGTATCCCTCCCTATGGGTTTGGAAAGGCTTGCTCATGATCATAATGGTGGAAACAATTGTGATTTGAGAACACACTGGTCTCTTATCCTGTGTTGTTTTGTCAACTTAAAATTAATTTGCCCAAAACATGTTCTGCACTTTGACCCCAAGGAGTGATAACAGATAAGTAATTTTATTCTAGTCATTTTTATCAGCATCCAATGGCAAAATATATATATTTTTTTTTACAATTAATGTTTTATTGAAAGAGACAATGATGGAATATATGGAGTATACGATCACATGAAAAAGATTTGTAAAAAGAAAATATTAAACAAGACTAATGCTACATCTTGCCACCCAACAAGGAGTAATTGCATCTTAGCTGCTATATAGTAGGTATGTAAATTAGTAACTTAAAAACCTGTTGTTCTATTTGGGTGATTTTTCAATGTATTTGTTCTCGGACATGTCTTGTGCCAAATCAAAGCAAATATCTCATTTTGTAAGCCAAGAGCTGACTGAAAAAATCTAAGATTTAGCAGACTCTGCTTTTGTCATGGACGCTTCTATCTTAGACTGATAGTCTGCTTGTAGTTCAAGGGGGAGGGTTATCTTACTGGAAGTTGCCCTGCTATTTACTACTGTTGTCAAGTGTCTATTCAAAGTGTCAGTCATTCAAAAGAACTGAGCAAAGATGTTATCTGAATCCAAGGTTCCTCTCAGGTGTCTAATTATTTTAGGAATAAAGGTAAAACGTTGGTTGCGATTAACTCAAAAATAAAAACAATACATACTAATTAATTGCTGTATTTATTTATTTAAAATTCTTTAAAATACTTTGCACATTAGCCAATCAGGTTCTTTATACAACCTTACTATCGATATATTCCTTCAGTTGCCTATTAAAGGTTCACTGAGGGTGCTTTTGAACAACTTAACAATAAGAAAAAGTTTATGGAAAGCAAAGCAACTATATTTCCTTTTTCTCAGATGATTCTGCTGCTACTTTCTTGGAAACTAATGAGCTTTGTATTAAACCTGATTAACGTATTGATAGTTGTAGATGCCACATACCAACTGTGGAGATAGATACTTCCTGTGCACTCAAAGTCTCCTTCCACATCAAGGAGTTTTTTTCATGTGTAGTTCTACAAAATAGTACATTAAATAGTTCTTTAAATTAAAAGCATCATATTTGGTGTTATGGGAATAAAACCCTTACTAAAAACAATTTATGTATCAGAGCAAAATCTGGAACCTAGGCCCAAACTGATCTAAATCTGATGAAATTGTATATGTGATAGGAAGTGGTGTCAGGAGGTCAGCGCCTCATGGAAGCTTAGCATCCATTTGCATTCAAATTTGCTGAAACTGCATAACATTTACTTTTGTATAACACATACTTATTTACTAACTGCCTTCTGATTCAAACTGCTAAAAATATGTTTGGCCTTTCTCCTGAGCCCGCCTCGGGGATTAACAAACCCCCAAAAGTTCAGTTGAATATTAACTGCATTAACTTCAGCTACTGCTGTGAACGCTCCTACTGGGAACAATGTTGGGAAGTTGGAAATGTGCATGGAGAAAAAACATGTCATTAACCTCTTAATTACCAAGTGTACCATTTCATATAGCATTACAATTCAAGGAACATGTTTTCAAAAGAAATCTAGGGTTAATGATTGTTTTAATTGTATTCATAATATAATCCATAAAAACACTGATAACTTTGAATTTACAGTACAGTCCCTTCTAGGATAAATTAATTAATATAGCCTTATTTTCTCTTTTTTTAAAATAAAATAAAAGTTTTTAAGTTCCATAACATTGTGCTGCTCTATAAGTGAATTTATGTTATGCTGATGGTCCTATATACAAGCTTGATTTGTTCCATTGCTTTGACAAAGATTGTCTCTTTAATTACAAAATGTTGCAGACCCCTACCCCACAATCTCCATAGTGTGGCCTATATTTCTGGAGAGCACGTCAGAGGAAGAAAAACATGTTAAGGCAGAGCTAGCAACATGGGTAGATACTAATGTGGACATACAGCATCATTGCAGACCTGCAGTTGAGGTGACGGTGTTCAACAAAATTGTCTGCAAAATGTTAGGGTGCAACGGAAATAGTCAACCACTGTGCTTTGCTAATGCACCTCATGTGTTAATAGGGGGCTTTGTAAGTTAGGGTCATGATTTTAAATTTTATTCTTGAGGCTAAGGGAAGCCAGAGGAGTGATTGACAGAGAGGTGATGCCGACACTGAATGTTGTGTACGGAAGATGAGTCTACCAGATGCTGTTGACGTCAGCAGCGTGTAGTCAATGAAATATGGCATGTGTCGTGAACTGGCCTGGTGGGTATCTAAGGTGACATGTATGCATTCTGCAAACATATCAACCATCGCTGTCATGGGTAAAACATGTGATTTATCAGACTTTGAAAAGGGGATGAACATTGGCTTTTGGTCCAAGGGTGGCAGAATTTCTGGAACAGCGAATAAATGGCATTGAACCTGTGGGGCACAATGGCTGCAAAGGTGTGTGAGGGCCAACCAACGCGTTCAACATCCAAATGAACCAGAGTGCTACCAAACGTGTCTAAAACGGCAGTACAGCGATCCCCGTTACGTATGGGACTACGAAGTAAACAGCTGGTCACTGCACCCATTTTGACAAGGGATTACTGTCTGAAATGTCTTCAGTTTGCACAACAGTACCAAAATCGGACCTCTTCCGATTGGCAAAGGGTTGCCTTCTCTGATGAGTCACATTTTCTGCTCCATCGACTGGACGGACATTAGACTGTCAGGCGCAAAACCTCCGAGAACAAACATTCTGTAACCATTGTTGGAAGAACACAAGCTGGTGACGGCAGCGTTATGGTCTAAGGAATGTTTTCTTGGCATTGGTTATCTATCCGTCCCATACGTGTTGACTGTCTTCCCTGGAGAGGATGGGATCTTCTAGCAGGACAATGCAACATGTCATAAGGCTAGAATTGTCCGGGAGTAGTTGGAGGAGCATGTTGAAGACTTCCAAGTACTTATCTGGCCTCCATACATGCACTAACTCACAAATTACTGGTTCTAGATAGCAACAGCATAGTCATATTAGCTACATTTATAATATTTCGAACCTGCCATGTGTTCCTTTAAAGATACATGGAAGGTTCTCGGTTTTTAATATCAAAATAAACTACCTAAATGTTTGATAGCATATCTAAACATAATTTTATTAACAAGTGCTTAAAAGCACTGAAACTTTCCAAATAGTCCCTACAACGGTAATTCCTGCACACACTGTCTCTGTAGTACTAGATGTACTAACCAATCACAGATTGTTTCTTAGCATCATTTCAAAACATACAGTTGATAAACAGTCTGTGATTAGCTAGTACATGTAGTACAAATAGAAACACTATGTGCAAAAGCTGCTGGGGAGGAGCTTTGTTGGGACTATTTCAAAGGTTTCAGTGAGTATCTGTTAATAACATGATGTTTAGATATGCAAACATACATTCAGGTATTTTATTTTAATATCAAAAACAGGGAACTTCCATATCGCTTTAATGTTCTTTTCTTTGCCCATTTCGGTCTGTACGTCTATCAAAAACAATGTGATTAAAATAACTTTAAAAAAAAGACGTGGGCAAAGGCCTGTTTTCACTGCTATAATAAAAAATAAATCCACTACTGGTATAAACACACTCGCATTTATACTGTTTTTATCTGTAAACAAGAAGTCAAAGCCTGAGCAAATATTTCATTTCTGTGTGTTTTTGTCTGCATTAGTATTCCTTTATGTGTGACAAAAGGGTCAGTAATAAGCCAAGCGGAACCCAGAATTTTTTATGCTTGCATTCCATCAGGTTTGTAATTGGAAATAAAGTGAAATCCTAAGGCCTGGAACCTTTATTTCTTCATAATGTTACACACTTAATTGCTCCTGTCATTTACCAACACGATTATGTTGTCTAGAAATGGAGACAAATAATAGATTTTAGTACTTATGCAGGGACTTAAACTGCATGCAGAGAGCCACAAACTACACCATTAAACTGGAATTACAGCTTAAAGTCTGAAACAAAAATTTAACCCCAGTAATCATTATCCCCTCAAAATAAAAGACCACATGAGTCAGATGCATCCTGAAATCCAATTTTTAACCAACAGAGATTCAAAGCCTGTTTATTATGCCAGCATGGAAGTTACCTTGCATTAAAACAGCCAAGAAATCTTATCCATCTAAAACATGACTAATAAAAAAAAATATCTAATGAAATATATAACATAATTTAACCCTATGGATGATAACAAGCATTAATTAAGCACTAAAAAAAAATTACATTTTCTTAGAGTAAACTAAAATGAAGATTGTTGGTTTTACTAAGCACAAACAGATCTCTATTCAAATATCAATGCAAATTTACTGTAAGAAAATGCAATTTTTGATAACATTCAAACAATATGATATTTGTTATTAGCTTTGATTTTAAAATATACATTTGGAACGTCCACAGTTTTTCTTTAACCGTTTCACTTCCAGAGTACCACAAAAAAATATTATTATATTAGATAGGTATGAATGCAAATTTGCAGTAAAAAAAATAGTTTTTAAATAACATTCAACTAACAAAGGATATATTATATTATACCATATTTGGAACTTTAATGGAGTCCTTTTAAAGTCAACATCCTCCTGTGGCAGTGACATCACATCCATGACCAGATTTCCAACAAGACAGCCTGTGAAGGGTGCCTAATTTCACGTTTAAAATGTTCTTTGGCATAAAAAAGGAAATACTGCAGTTCACAGACTCGTAGCTAGGGGCACATGCCTGGAACTAAAGAGTTACAAGAGGGAGAAAGCTGCTGTGACTAGGAGCGCAGGTGATATAAATCCATTCCTGATTATATCTAGGACCCATGACTGTCATAGAACGCTAAGGGTGCACCATAATATTGCTGCCACTGAAAGAAATCCGTGAGATAGTGGGATCCAGATGCCAGGAAACTTTTCTCATGGCTTGACACAAATGTTTGATACAAATAAATTTGAGAGCAACTAATATTGTTGGTTTTAATTATCGGAGGTCTTATCATATGCAAGATGTGCAACCCATTTTCTCCTTTTTTAATTAAGCAGCGTTTATAATTCTAATATTTTTTTTACAGCAGGGGTCAGTGACCTAATGCACATGATAGGATTCTGAGTGGCACTTTGGTAAGGAGCCAGTGTTTATAAGTAAGTTAAGGCCTGTTTCATAAACTTGTCCTGAGCACCACATCATTAGAGGTTTCCTGAAATAATGAAAGGAGAAGATGTGATGGTGATGAGTGGATGAGGGGACATCATTATAGAGATATGTGATGACATCAAAGATATAGTTATGAGGAATGAAGTAATATGACTAAGTTAATGAGATAGGGGTGTAACATGAGTGATCTTATAAGACAGGGTGAGGATGGATGTGATAACTTGGCTACATAGAGGGATGACTGGACAAAACAGGATGAGGAGCAGTGTATAATAACCAGCAATCTACCCCACATAGCAAAGCACAGTAAGCAAAAGGGTGCAATGATACAAAAAAACTGAAATCTGCACTAATTTGTTTATTTAAAGGGACTAGGAGTAAAAAAAAAAAAATCAAGCAGATTTTGGTTATTCATGAAGAGCGTTCTATACATTGTACTAGCCATATTTGGTAAAATAAAGAAATCCTGAGTTATTCATCATTGTTTGCGTGTCATTAGTATACACATATGTGGTTTCTAAATGCCAATTAGCCATGCTAATTAATGAGGTGGTGGAGCAACTGCAGGTTTACCAGGTACATAGCACATGGCCCACTACAGGGTAGGGGGATACTGCTACCAATACAGCTTAGGGTAACATTTCTGGGTGGACTGACAAATTATTTAGCACTGGGGCTATCTGTCCACTCTCTCCTCCAGTTACTAGTGACATAGTTTGTTTTTCTGGTAGCAAAACCACCCAAAGGTGTTTACGGTAGCCCGCTCCCCTAAACTTATCAAGCCCTCTGAACCACAATTTAACATATGATACATTATATTTCTATAAACAAACCTCAAACTAATGCTGAATATCATAGGAATGATTTACTGATATGAAAACGGCCAATACAGAGTGCAGCACATTTTCAATGTTCGTTAAGGTGAAAAAGTTATTGTTGAGATGAAAACCGCACTTTAGTTGCTCTTCATGGTGTGAAAAACCACAAGATTGAATGTTAGAATGATCTATTTTTAATTACACTAATAACATCTAAAAAAATCTAAAGTCTTAAGCCTGTTTACATACAAAGTTTTTCCCGCCTACTGGTTGTTGCATGAAAAAGTAAAAACAGATAGCCGAGCCACACAGTGAAGATTGGTAGCAGTTTTTTTTCCTGGACTCAGGAATGCACTGACAAGTTAACCCATAACTGACCTGTTTAGGTGATTCCAGAATTCCATGCTCTCCACAGATGGGCATGTTAAGGGTTAATTCCTTTTTTATTTTGCTTACTGCACAGAGCTGGGGGTCAGGCAGGGGGCAATCAGTGACCCATGTAAACACAGATTATCGATTTTATCTGATTTCTCTGTAAAAAAAATATGTACGCGTTTCAAAAATTCAACATGCTTTTAGGAGATCTTTACTGTCATGTGGTCCAAACTGTGCTGAATTATGTGACTATTTATTTGTATCTTAAGCATTTCCCCATGGCCAGGAAACAAACAGCAACAGGGCATACTGAAATGCATAAAGCTGTATTTAGCAGTTAAGTTTTAAAGGTTGGTTTGAATTTTGTAGCTTTTTAAAAAGATCTAGCCCTTTGAAGAGATTGAATTTATAAATATGGGACCTCTGTGCCCCACTTATTTTACTGCATGACTGTGACAGAATATAATTTTCTGCTTGTGCTGACTTTCTTGTTAATTGATCATTTTCTAGTAATATGCTGCTATTCTCCTGTGTGCAGTCATAGTGGATACTATAAAGTACATTTTTGAGCTATATAAAAATAAATAATAATACAGCAGCAGTAGCCATAATAGTTGGTCCTGTGCCAAGCCAAGTTTTATGCCGCTCTCAAAGTGTATGTCAATGTTTATGTTATTGCATAAAATATGTCATAAAAGTCAACGTATACTTTGATATCATCATAAAAGTCAATCCAAGAACGACAGACCATCACCGGCAGAAATCACAGGGCTGAGCAGACAAGCTCTCCCCGAAGCTCTGAGAGAAAGAATGTCACTCAATACAATTACATGGCAGCTACATCGCGTTGTGTGTATATTAGTCCCAAGAACCTCTTCAGCTAAAGCGGACTCTGGAGTTTAACTACAGTAGCTGTCAGTGAAATAACTACAGTAGCATGAGTGGGAATAGAAGCATTTACCAAGGAGATATTGACCATCATATTTAAAGGACAACTATGGTCAGTTTTTTTTTTTTCTAGAAGATTCCTTGAACTAACCCTGATAATGGACAAAATAGTTTTAAAAAGTAGGAAAAAAAAAAAACTTGAATTTTATTGTTTATATCTAATTATTCTTTACAACAGTCTTCCAATTTTCTTTTATGAGCTGACCCTGCTGGTCAGTTTCTCAGGAGTGTCGTTGTAATCTGATGAGCTTTCTATTAGGACTAGATCAATAAAATGGTAGATCTCCCAATGGCATAATTGCCTATAAAAGTTAATATATTAGAGACGGCACTGTTTTTCCACTCAACGTATTTTACATGTTTTAAGTGTTATCAAATAGTACACATTAATTTTATGTTTGCATATTTCTTTTAGTTATTAAAAAAAGAAGTACCACAGTGTTCAGATCTTTAAAGAACCACCACTGTAGCCAGACGACCCTCAACATTCAGAAGGGTGCTGTTCCAGAGTACCATTGAATGCCAAAAAATCTTGAATAATAAAAACATTGGTACACTGTGGCTTTACCTCCTCGGACGTTCCTCGGTTGGATGAAACTCACCCCGCAGGGAAAGGCAGCATTTGGGCTGTCTTCTAATGCCCAAGCGTCCTTTTGGGCAAGGGGGTGGGGCTTAGAGTCCCCCCACCCCTCAGCGGAGGTCTCCCCGGCAAGTTCTTGTGTGAAAAAATGTGAATGTCAGATTTGTGAGGTTGAAACCTGTAAATGTTGAAGGTCAGCTGTAGATCTTTAAGTAAATACACTTCTTTTTAGAAAATCAAAATAAACAATCTTTATATATCTCAATTTTATATGCAACTAGCTACTTGCCCGGCAAAAATGACAGGAATAAAATGTTAAGGCTGGCAATGCTGTTTACCACCCAATGTGAGCACCTTCTGCGCTCATCGTGAGCCCTGTCTCTCTCCCTGTTTACTTCCTCTCTTGTGTCTCATTTCCCCCCTCCTCCCTTCCTTGTGGCTCCTTTTCCCCTTCTTCTCTCCCTCCCTTGTGGCTCCCTTTCCCCCTCTTCTCCCTCCATGGTGTCTCCTGTTCTGGAAATGAGTATATTTTAAATATATGGCTACATGGGTCTTTTAACCTGCCTGGCGGTATGATTATGTCAGTATTTAGAATGTTAAAGCGGTACATAAACAAATACTGACATAATCCTACCGGCCCTTTCCCCTTTATCCTCCTCCCTTTTCCCTTTCCCCCTTATCCTCCTCCCTTTCCCCCTTCCCTCTTATCCTCCTCCCTTTCCCCCTTCCCTCCTCCTCCTCCCTATCCTCCTCCTCACTTCCCCCCTCTCCAATCACCAACATTTCCCCCTTCCCCTCCTCCTTTTCTCCCTTATCCTCCTCCCTCCTTTTCTCCCTTATCCTCCTCCCTCCTTTTCATCCTCCTCCTCCCTCCTTCCCCCTTTATCATCCTCCCTTTCCCCCCTTATTATCCTCACAAGCGAGTCACGTCATTAGCATATTCCGGGTCACTTCTCTGTCGAAGACATGCTGCGTGGGGAGAGATGAGTAGGTAGCTCATCTGATCACAGTAACAAGTAAGGAGAGAGGGGGGATAGGGACTGGAGAGGGGGAAGTGAGGAGGAGGTTGGGGGAAGGAGTAGGATGATCAGGGGAGGAGGAGGAAGATGATCAGGGGGGAGGAGGATGATAACGGGGGAAGGAGGATGGAGGAAGAAGGGTGTGCTGAGGGGGCCCAGGCAATTTTGTCAGCACTGGGCCCCCTGCAGTAACCCCGAGCGTGGCTCGGGATTACCGATTTAGAAACAGTAAATTAACCCCGAGCCACGCTCGCGATTACCGCTTAAGCGGTTAAATAATCTGTTGCTTAGAAAAAAGGCATGGACCACTGTTCTATTCCAGCAGTAATTAACCCCCTATATACCATGGCAAAAATAAGTAATACATTAAGTGCCATAGGTGTCCACCAGGACACCCATGACACTCTAAGTAAAAAAAATTATACTACCCTAATAATATTAAACCCAATAAATCAATAAAAATAAATCTAAATTAATCAAACTTAATAAACTCATTAACAGAAAATTTATTACATAAAAACTCATTATATTACAGAAAAGATAAATCACAAAAAATTAATCCTAAATTGCTTAAAATAGAAAAAAACTAAATTTACCATAAATAAAAAATATTACACTTAAAATAAAAAATATTACCACTGAAATCAAAAAATTACAAATAAAATAAAAAAAGTTATTAAAATAAAAAATAAATGAAACTTGTAAAAGAAAAAGAAAATAGTAATACTTTCCTAGGCCCCATGATCATCAATGTCCTGGTCCTCACTCTTCTGCCCTTGACTAGACGGGCTATCCATCTTGATTGAAGAGGTTCCTCCTCTTTCTTGAGTGAAAACCCATGTTCCTCATGTTCGGGCCAGGAAAGGGCCCTCCCCACCCAAAGAATACGCCACTCATCTAACAGAACTCCTACTAGGAGAAGCTTCCCCATCGCAAATGGATGTTGCCGTGCTTGCTGCAACTTAAATAGGGTTTTGGAGCATTCTGATAGGCTGAAATAGATGTCAATCATATTTCAGCGGATTAAAATGAATTTTTCGGTTGTCATCCTAGTATTCAGGACTGAAACAGCAGCACAAAATTGGACTTGAACAGACAAACACAGATTTTATTGTATTGGATTTCTCAGTGAAAATTAACTTATTTAAAAAAAAAAAAGTATTTAAACAGGTTTTTAAATATCTCTACAGTGGTGTAGTCCAAATTATGCCCAATTAAGTGTCCCTTTTATTACAAATGCTTGTTCACACAATTAAACACTGCCACCAAACTAATACTAAGTCACATCCAATTAATACAGAGCCCTAGGGTTTAATGCCTACCCACCAGCCATCCACTCACCTGTGTATCCCCTGGCATTCAATACCAAGTAATAAGTTAGAAATGAACATAAAACATGATGTTTCGGACTTGCAATGTTCATGAGCAAGAATTAAAAAGAAACTTGTAAAACGTGTCAGTGTTAGAATCGGAAACACTCCGCCATATAGACACAGTGTGGCAAAATGTCTGGACATTCTTTCATTTTACTGGTGTTGTTATGGGAATTACTGTGTTTCTTGGCTCTGACTTTCAAATTCACATTTGCATCTGCTTAAGTGTCACGTAAGGACCCTTGCAGGTCTTTTTTACCTTACATGTCAACCCCCCTGGCTGCATATCAAAAAGGTCTTATGTGAAATAGCCTGTGAGAGCCATGTAATAGTTACTTAAATTATCTTGTAACAACTCCAGAAGCTACGAGCCAGCTTTGCGGATGCCATGTAATCGAGCTCTCTTACTTAAATATATGTGTATGTTTTATTTCTGCAATAATGGCCGATTCTTTAAAAATATTTATTTTTAACTTTTGCCAAATTTCCTACAAAAAATGCAATATTTAAAATATCCGCTTTTAAATAATTTGTTCCCATGAATACATGTAATGTTTGTGCCACATTTTCTTTTTTTTTCTAGTGTAGGAAATTGAAGCACATTGGTTGGACAATCCTAATGACAAAAGGCAGCAACAGCAATTGGAAAAATAATTTCCGCACTAACCTTTGGTTAATTAAAGATGTCTTGTCTTGCAGTACCTGTGTAGACAAAAAAAAAAAAAAAAACTTATTTTTAGGTCAGTATTCATGACAAGTTAGCACAAGTAATTGTTGTTTAGTCATTCAGTTGTGTCCATTTTTAAATGAACGTATTACATTTTGCATGCATTCATAAGGAGGACACAATTTAAAATACTATGTTGCCCTATGTTTGATAACGTATACAGTATTTGTAATTAACAATCATCCATCATGTCATCAGGTCGCTGGATTTAATACCTGAAATTCTAAAGATTTAGTTGAATAAAAATAAAACAATTGGAGTTATATTCCCTCTGCAAAGTGCATTTGCAAAAATGTCTTCTAACCACTGTTAATCCAGACAGTAAAACCTGCTGAATATTCTCACGAAACTCAATGTCATCATTGTGAAAAAAGAAAACGATTTCTGATAAGAGGTCTGTTTTGCTAAAACCTCAGGACATCTTTTTCTTTTTTAGTATCATTATGGGACTCAAAAAGTGCTACTCCAAAGCACTTGTAAATATAAGAAGACCAGGTTTTATACATCATAGTGATTTCGATTTCTACTATCCAGTTTTAAATAAAAAACATTTTAATTTGTGATGGTAGACACAACCCACATATGCCCCAAATATTCAAATCGAAAAAGAGCCCTCATAAGTTAGGAAAATAAAAAAAATAAAAAAAGTATAGTAAATGAACAATTCCATAATGTAAACACTTACAATGTGTTAAGCCTAAGGGGCTTAATTGGACAGTTTAGGGACACAGCACAGGTCCCAAATATAGTAGAAAATACATTTGTCTGATATTTAGAGAGAAAAAAAAATAATGATAGATAATTGACATTGAATGTTCTGTTTATAAACAGAAATGTCTACTTAGGTCCCCCTATCTGCCATTTTGGGTTATCTAGGGTAATTAACTCTCACAGTGGGGGCAGATTAGCATGAAGAGCATGCCCAGTTGATAAAAATAAGAATAAAGATAATAACTCTCACAGTGGGGGCAGATTAGCATGAAGAGCATGCCTAATTGATAAAAATAAGAATAAAGATAATGTTTTAACATTCAGAAGCTTATCATTATTCACATATTTACCAGTTGGGTACGCACTTGCTGCTAATTTACCCCACCATGACAGTTAATTACCTCAGATAAGGCAACATTCAATAAACTTACATAGTTTTAAAAGTAATTGAGGTTGAATAAAGATGTTCAGTCCATCAAGTTCAACCCCTTTAGATCTCTTCTGATCATTAAAATATGTGGATTATTTATTACCCGGTAATAATTGTTAATTGCTAATTATTAATTGATCCAGAGGAAGGCAAACAGAAAAAAACCTATTTAAACATCTGGCAATTGTTTCATAAGGAAAACCCCCCATAAATTCCTTCCTGACCCCAGATACAGGTGATCGGACTCCTCCCTGGATCAATACTCCTTCCTTAATTATCCAGGATAACCCTGAATGCCCTTTTTATTAAAAAAATATATACTATCCCTTTTACAGCTATCTATCGAATCTGCTGTAAGCACCACCTTTGGTAGAGAATTCCACAGATTAACCAACTTTACTGTAAAGAACCTTTTTCTTTCATTAAAGTGGGATTTGTTTCTTCTAACCTTAAAGGATGCCCTCTTGTCAGTTGAAAACCTCTTGGCACAGAAAGTTCACTTGACACATCCCTATATTGACCATGGATATATTTATATAAGGTAATCATATCCCCTCTTAGACACCTTTTTTTTTCTAGAGAAACTAAGTCTACTTTGGGTAGTTTTTCTTCATAACTTAGCCCCTCCGTTTCCCTTTTTTTTTTGCCATTCTCTGTACTCTTTTCATCTCTAAAATGTCCTTTTTATGTAGTGGTGCCCAAAAATTATACTCCATATTCCAAATGAGGGCGTACTAGGGATTTGTTTAGTGGCAGAATTATATTTGCTTCCCTTGCTTATATACCCTTCTTAATATTTGCTAATATGTTACTTGCATTTGCAGCTGCTGCTTGGCATTGCTCACTGTTACCTAGGTGGTTGTCCACAAATCCCTTTCAATATTTCAACTTTGTGTCATCAGCAATCCTACTTCTAAGTCATTAATAAATATGTTAAAAAGGAGAGGATCTAATACTGAACCGTGAGGAACCCCACTTACCACATTAGTCCAATCAGAGTATGTTCCATTTACCACAGCCCTTTGCTTCCTGTCTTTTAGCCAGCCCTCAAACCATGAGCAGATATTTACTGCATTTCCTGTATCCCTTAGTTTACATATTAGTCTTCCATGTGGCACCATCATTTAGATATTTTTCCTAACAATCAACATCTTTATTTATTGGTATAAGTTGTCACTTCTGCAATAAATGTAACATTTACGGTTTCATTTACTTTCTGATGAATATGTAGTGAAGGGTATGGAGCTTTGTGAGGTAAAAATATATTAGTACAGGTACATGATATTCTGGTGTTTTAAATATGCTATTTTAAATGCATGACAGAAAGCATGGATTTAAATAGCATTTCCAAATATGTACACCTAAATATTGCGCATTTTGGAACATATTTTCTATAAAAGTAAAAATGACATACAACCTTTACCCATCTATTATAAAGGCAGTGGGGGTGCGTAATTTTCAGTCATAATGTTAACCAATAACAGCCATTTGCTGTTGGCATAACATATCATTAATTATTATAATAATATCTGATTTTTCTTAAAAACCCTTTAGACTTGTTCCTCAGCCAGCCCACTCAGCTCCCCTTAATAACCTCATAAAGGGGGTTGCCAAATACTCTGCTAGAGGTCAACACTCTAATCTTTAAAAAAAAAGTGCATATGTAATATTGCTAATAGAAAAATATCTAGCACCTTTTGCTAGGGCACTATAGTGGTCTTTTAAATAGTTCCCTATCAAAATCCCCTTCTGCTTTAAAAGCAGAAACAAAAACGTTAAAGGCTTTATTATGTTTACTTTCTAAAGCAATTACCCCATTATCTTGTATATGCCTCAAAAGAGCATTTTGAAAATATGGGACTATGGTGGTCTTCATCACCATTAAAGTCTCACAATTGACACGGTTTATTTAAAGACCACTGTCTTTTAGGGGAAGAAAAATTAAGTTGGTGAACTATATAACAAACTAACAACATTAGCAGCTCTACAAACCATTGGCCTCATTCAATTGCTAATTTTTTGAGTTCCAGGGCCGCAAGGGAAGGCCTCAAGCTACTTAGCTATTCAATTGGCTTACGTCTGCGGCCTCTGATCGGGTTACGAGCCTCGAGCTGTGATCCCTTGCGATTTGCTCACTCACAGCTTACTTCCGTCAAAGCCTTTGATATTTTGTGGCCGCAAGAAATCCCTATTCGCTATTTAATTGCTACGATTCAGCCTCCGTCAAGGCGGTAAATGGCGAAATGCAAACCACAGCTTACCTTACACCTAAGAGGTCCTGCAACGGTCTTACTTACAAAACGTAGCACTAATTAAGCAAATAAAAAAATACATCCTGTACTTTAATTAGAAGTGAAAGTGATTTTAGTCTAAAACGAAAATTATGTGTGGGAATTATTAATTCTTAAAGTCCTATGGGTTTCAACCGCCTAGCCTGTAGGACATTTGAATCCAACGTCCATTTTATTTCAAAGTCATATGGACTTGAATGACCTCCGAGGCCATAACTCGTTATTCAAGCCCGTAGGACTTTTGAATCCAACCTCCATTTTCTCAAAGTCCTACGGTCTTGGAATAACGTGGGATACAGTATTGTATTCTGGCGATGTGCCAGCTTGGGAATGTTGTGCCTTTGAACCGCATGTCCCCCATTATGTTGCCTATCATTTACAGTGCTTTACAGAGCTATCTTGAATTTATATTTGCATTTACAGTGCTCTGAGATTGCGAGCTTGAAACACGAGTCACGGGCTCACTGCAAATGCCTACGGCCGATAGCAGGGTTTGTGATTAGTGGGAAACGGGACGTCCTTTCAGTGGCGGCCAACTGAATATCAGCGTAAGAGTAGTGCTATGCAGGGCCATAACCCAAACGCAAGGAATCCCTGACTTGCATCCAAGTTACGGCACCAAATTGAATGAGGCCCCATGAACAGAAAGCCACTTTTAGAGAAAAATATAGAACACTTCCACTCCATCTGACTGGAGTACTTCCTCGTAGCTTTGAATCTGGGGACAATTTTAACCTAGTAAAATATTTGGAATTTGAAACCTACTCCCTTCCCTTGCACATGCTAGGAGCAGCTTACATCAGTAAATGCAAGAACTATCCTGCAAAAATGTAAATGCCACTCTCACATATACATCCTTCACTAAAGTAATATAGATGCCTCACGGGTCACCCACATTTATTTATTTTTACTAATTAAATACTAGTTTTATTACATTTTCCCTGCCTAATTGTACTATTGGCCAGACTCATATTTTTACAAACATCAATATTTTCATCATACAGTGGTCCTTTAATGAAACATACAAAGATATTTACTATTCAAAACTAACTTGTCATATATCCTGTTTTAACAAAAAACATCACTTACAAGTTAGTAACAATTACTAAATGCATTCCCTAGGCATTTACAATTTATCTTCTGATTATGTGATGATGTCTTACTCGGTTTCAGATGCATACTCTAATGCTGACCAACCACTATAAAGGCCAGACTCTCTTTCATAGCCCAGGCAAGTCCTCCGAGTCTCCCAGCCCAACTCATTTGCGTGTGCTGTCAGCCAGAACCGCTGGTTTCCAAGATACAAAGTTGCATTTTTTTCCCCAGCCCCTTAGCGTCCTGCATCTGTGTCTGACCGTTTTCATTGAATATTTAGAATATATCAATGTCATTAAATTTAAATTTAAACTAGGCTATAATACTTTTTTGGCTCAATACACTAGCCTACTGAAGCTAAAAATTAAATTTGCAAGGCCAATGACTGTCCCTCGTGTGAATGAGAAGTGTAGTTTTATTGCTGAATACTATGTCACGGCATTAAACATAAAAAAGAAGTTTACTACAACAGAGAATTTTGCTATTAATTGTGCTAAGCAAGGATTGATCCATTTTACTTAAGTAATAAAGATACAGTCTCTGAAATCTGTGCTTATATCTATATGTCAGTTTGATTCAAGCTTCACCTTTCATTAATATGTTTGAAATGCTACCCATGGGTAAGGCTTTTATTCTTCCTATGGCCTTTTTAGATCTGACAGTTTTTTAGTACTGTCGGGAAGAATTAATCATAATTGCAATCTATCAGGAGCAATAACAAGATTATAATACATACAGTCCATCCAACAGAAATTCTGGCTGTGTGGGGAATTTTCTTAAAGTTACTCATCAGAAATCATCTGGAATAGATGAAGTGTGATCATCCTTAACTTACTTAGGATATATATATATATATATATATATATATATATATATATATTATAAGACTGCAAAACTGTCTCAATGTATGCTTGCTTCCATTAAATGTATGTACAAAGATAGATCACATGTAACCGATGGTGAATGTGTTCATGCTATCAACATAGATGCTCACATTGGCTTCATAAAAAAAAAAAAAACATGTGGCCCTTTGCTGGTTCCATGTTGTCCTTATCATTGGCTCATTTCTATTTAGGGTAACCATGATGGATTCTTATATTTCAAGACATAGCTTGGTCTTTACACCAGACAGGAAAAGGCAAAGTTGTGTAAAGGAAGAGACAAAATCTCATCTTGATGGCCAAGCCTTAATGGCAAATCAACACTGCACAATGGGTCCAACGGGTGAGCACAGATGTTAATATTACAGGTATGTTAAGAGAAGATAAAAAAAATAGGGGTAGAGTAAATGCATAAAATAGAAGCTATTGAAGCTACAAATTAAAATACATAAGGACAGTTTAGATTTCTCTCTAAAAATATATTAAGATGATTATTTGTACATGGCCTACACTATAACATTTCTACATGGGATATTTCTTCTGTGGGTAAATAGCCCTTGATTAAAAGAGGATCACCTACCCCATACTTTATGTTTAAAAAAAAACTTACTTATCTACTTTGCTATCTGCTATGTTAAAGAGACTCTAATAATGGTCTTTTATTTTTAAGAATATAATCGTAATCATGAATCTAAGTAGGAAACTTTTGTAAAGTTTTAGAATATGTGTCTATCTCATTTTAAACTGGCCATTCAAAAAACATGGTCACATACATGGCTCCTCTACTGGCTGTTAGCTTTCATGAGCTACTGATGCTGTCAAAACAGAAGCTCATTATTATTACCCGCAATGTTTGTTTTTTTTCCTTCTGACACGCATTTATTAAGTTTTGCACGGGCTGGGATGGGATATGATGGGGAGGCACCAGCAATTTTACCATAGGAAATAGAGAAATCAAGCATATTGAATACAGTGATGCACATCACAATCCCTGTGATGCTTAGTAAATCTCCATAATTATTATCCTTTATTTGTAACAAGCCAACATATTGTGCAGTGCTCTACAGGGGTTAAGTACAAGGCAAAAAACATATTGCAAAAGTATTTATATTTGAGCTTAAAATCATCCGTACATAGCAGTCGTTTCCAAAGCAGCTACAAGATTGAAAACTCGAACACTTCCCATACTCAATATGTCCTCCTGATTGGAGCAATTAGCAATAACAGTTTTGATAGTTCAGGACGTGGAAGGGACATATATTCCCCCTGTTTCCTGTATAAGCAATTTAGGGTCCATTATGCAAATGCAAACATTTTAAACATCTCCTACTCAGACTTATTGTTCTCTGCTCTACCACTCTGGGTCCCAATCTTTTTTACTCATGGACTACTTATTATACTTTAAGTCCCATGGACCACTCATAAGCTCCTTAGGAGACAACTCAATGATTTTTCTGTCTTTATCAATTTTACTGTGTTCTATATTGCAGTATTGCATTTATACTTCTAAACAATAAGATGTTATACTAAAGGCATTTCTGAACTACTATTTTGAGCACTTTCATATGTATATTCATTTTTTTTAATACTATTTGTTTTGAGGACCACAGAACGCAGTTCAAAGACAACTGTTTTTTCATGGACAACAGTTTGGAAACCTTTGCTCTACCAGTTGAAAAATAAAATATTAATAATTAGAGTCTCTTTTAGTATATTGGTTATTATAGGACACACATCTAAGCAGATGAACATATATAGATGTATTGCTGCATAAAATTAATAGCAATATTTCTGCAAAATTAAAAAATAAGACTAATAATCATCACTGGCATAAATCTGACTTTTTATTCTGACAGCGGGGTTTGATTGCTTAATTTGCTGTAAATCAGTGTCCATTAGAATAGAGCGCCTGGTGATTTCTACCAAATAATCAGTTTGTCAGACATCGCCCCGGATAGTGTGTGCAGTTTACAATAGGTCTTGCGCTGGCTTGTTAGCCATTTGCATTTTCAATGATGTGAGTGAATGCCTGTCTCTGATTACCGGGCTCTTCAACTGATTCTCCTTTGTTTTCCTAAAGTGTATTCACAATACATTTTTAATTGGCTGAGCCATAGGAACTTTGTCTAATTTGCTTCAGTATAAAAGAATGAAAGGAGGGAGAAATTTATGCAGAGAATATATTGGAGCTGCCAAACACTAAGCTGCAACGACAGAAGAAATGGAAGTATGAAAGGGTTGTTAAATCATTCTATATTCTCTTGGGTTAAATGCCATATGTCAATCCTTATGAAAATGCACGTTTGTTAATAGGAGAAGCCATGGATTTGCAAAAAAAGATAAAAGGGGTAATAAACATTACAACTACAAAGAGAGAATATATCCTTTATGTCTCAACTCTATAGATGCGCTGCTATTTAAAGGAACATGGAATTCATCAATACTGCTCTACATCATCAAACAGCAATGAAAAAACAACTGAAAAAATATTTGTAATTGTTAAAATTGATGGATATTTTATGATCGTTTTTAGGAGTATCCTTAAACACAGCTTATCTTGCTTCCTAAAGAGTTCTTGAAATAATATGTGGATATAAAGCTGACATTATTGATACATATACAGTAAATGGAAATTCATCTACAAAGAATGTCAACATGGTGGTGTTGTAAACAGAAAATGGATAGAAAACTCCCAAAATAATGCAAAAAAGAAAGAAAAGCAAGGATTACAAATATGATATAACTTTAAACTAGAAATAGCCACAAATGCTTTATCAACTAAATTATTAAAAGGGGAGATATTGCTTGTTACAAAATAATATTCTTTCCAGGTAAAAAGCACGGGGCCTGCCAAGGGTTTGACCATTTCTGGCCCTCTTCCAACTATCCCTTGAAGTATGAAGTTGAGGTTCCTGATAACCCAACGTGCGTTTCCCCCTTATACACTAAATCTGACTAAAGGCAAAACTAGGCAGGGAAAAAATCAGAAAGCTACTTCTAATAAGAAAAAAACAGTATTGATGCCTTGATTGCTGGTCCCTTAAGGAATTCAAGATACTTTGGTGAAGCTTGCAGGAAAACCGAAATGATCTAACAAATCCTCCACACCTCTCACATTTCCTTCCTCCTCCACCACTCTCTTCACTGAATGATAAAAAGAAGTGAATAAATATAGAAAATATAATTTTTTTTGCTTATAAACAGAGTCTTCAAAAATTCTTGTTTTCTATAAAAAAAAGAATTATGTTCACAGCTTATACAGCTGCTGTTATTAGTTTGTTACATGTGTCACAGACATGCACAGCATGTATACCTCTGCTCCCCAATATGATAAATATGCCCAAGTCTTTTTAAAAGTTATATGGAAGTTTCCTGGATTATGAATGCCTCTGAAGAATCAGTAATGTACGCAAAATAAATTGCATGAAAAAACATACCAAAATTAACATTAATAAACTTACTCTAAAGTATGCAAATTTCTTCAATTTTTTGGCAGTTGATTTTGAGAAGGAATGCCCCTGAAAATCCAAGCGAAATTTGCATAAAATTCATCATTTGTTGTGGCCAATTAGAGGCAGCTACAACACTGTAGCAATGCCTGGGGAATCAGTCTCTGCAGCAAAGCATCATGACATGTGTAGTCTTTTGATCCCACCACATGGAAGCAGCTTCAGGCTTTGCTGCTCTGGATTTCTACACTGTGTTGCTGTTGGCCTGAAGGTTAGTATAGGGTTAAAAAAAATGTACTTGAATGCAGTTTTTCTATTGGTTAGTTTTAATATAAAATAAATCGGTAGGTGTATTAATCAATGTAAAGTATGTTTCTGATATGAGCAGCATGTGTTAGATTAGAAGACGATATAAACAGCGAAACTTCCATATACCTTTAACTAGGTTCTAGGTCTAAAAACTGAATGAACACTGGAGCAACTCTTTCATTAACATTTACATAAAATAAGATTATATCTCAGAAAAACTCATGTTAACTGACAGCATTCGGTTCCTTTTATGAAATGACGAGTGTTCAGTTCCTATGACATACAGCCTGTGTAGTATCTATTCCTTTTGCTCCATGACTCATTCCAGTATTTTCTCTTGGCTAGGAAATTACTATATCAAGCCAGTAACATACAGTATCCTCTGACATGGGATATTAATGATACACTTATTATTCACTGGCCTGATTTCTCTTCTATCCCCTAAAACCATGATAAAAATCTATGTTAAAAATATCCCATCGTAAATTCTTGTTTACTTTGCTTCCAGCCAAAACTTAGTTTTTAATGCAAGAGCATTAAACATCATCTGGCGTCCTCAAAAACAAAAACTACAAGCATTTTATGTCCATCATCAAATAAATAACTTGGATATTATGAAAAGTGTTCTTGAATATGATGAATTGAATAACACTATTTCCTATAAATGGTGACACATTCCATACTACACACATAAATATTTAATAATGAAAAATAAAAGACTTGCCAAAAAATGTAACATTTATTACAAATAGCTTTATACAACAACGTAGGTTTTCCCGTAGTAAATCTAGATCATTTTTATAGTAAAGCTTCCTAGTTCTCAACTGCATCTCTGACTGCTCGATACTCAAAATGCATGGGGTTGCCTATAAAACACTATGGCAAACACATACACTGTTATATAGTTAAGTAGTAACAGAGGTTGAAAAAATCCAGTTCAACCTTTCTGTATCTGCTCTGATCCTTGGAATTTGCAGATTCATTGTCGATTATTAATCCAAACTCAAAGACAGGGCCCTCCATTGTTTGCAATGTGTTCATCTTGAACTTGTCATATTGCCTGTAACTTATGTATAGCGCTACGAAATATGTTGGCGCGTTACAAATAAACAATAATAATTTATCCAGAGAAAGGCAAACAGAAAACAAACATTGAAACATTGCCATTTGTCTAATAAGGGGAAAACATAAAATTCCTGCCTGACCCCCAGATACTGGCAATCCGATTCCTCCCTGTATCAATACTCCTTCTCTGTATTCACTAAATAGTGAAGGAAAAGTCAGTGTCACTATGTTACTGTTCCTCTATTCTCATAATTGTATCTAATAGTAAGTCTGATGTGCATTGCATTTTAATTGTCTATTGCAGGGGCCCTCAACCTTTTAAAGCCTACCACCCCACTTTTGATGGTAACATTTCCTTACCGCCCACTGGTGTGCAGTAACTCAATTTACCCTCATCTCATTTCTGTTTACACACATTATATGGCCCTGTATTTACTGGATAGTGATCCGGTCCTGACTGCTTTTCCTAGGCTCCCTCACCAGCCCTCCAACCAGCCAAGCGTGGTGCTGCGGATCTCCGGCCTGTGATATCACTCCTCAGCAACACCACCTAGCCATTACCCCGCTGCCCACCATGAAAGTTTGTATTGCCCACTAGCGGGCAGTAGGGACCAGGTTGACTACCACTGGTCTCATCTATATTTCTGAATTTCATGCAAAATAATAACAGTCATTTCTGCTATAAAAGAAGCTCAGAATATGTTTCCAGATTAAGATTAGATACATACATAAAAACATCTGTTAAATAACATTTTACAGATATAACAACTTATGAATTTGCAGTAGACCCACAATTTGTATCATGAAATGATTGCTTTGTGATAACAAATTTTGTTCTTAAATTAACAGAAAATTGTAATGAATACCAAGAGGCTTTAATACCAAGTGGCTTCTGGTGAGGCTCATGTAATGCAGGTCCCCGACTGTCTCCTCTTATCTAATCTAATTATCTGCAGCTCCTGGTCTAGTCTAGTCCAATGCAAGAGTATGCTTCAAACATTACAAAATATGTTTTATGCATGGAAAATTAGTAAAGGTTAAAAGCATACCTTATAAATGACCATGCATCACTTTCACATTTTCAGATGCAGCTAATCACTATGGGCCCGATTCAATTGCAAGCCTGCGATGTAGCCCATATGTCTGCGGGTGTGTTGCGGGCTCCCATTCGTCTCCGATTCCGGAGCTATTCAATTGCTCAAGGCCGCAAATTACTGGCCCAAAGCCAAAACTGTAAGCCATGAACTGGTTCGGAGCAGTTCAGGGCGGGAACATGATCAATTCAGCAAGCTTGTAACCTTCAATGTCGAATCAGCCAATAGAAAATAAGACATTATTAAGACATTATTACGGCAGTAAAACATGGGGGCTACATGTCAATCAATTAGATTTGGGGCTCCGATATGTGATCAGACTCACAAACCCTCAAAATAATAAATAATAAAAACGCGTATGTATCCACCCCCTTTTTTATGATGCCCATAAAAATTAATCTGAATTTTATGTGATGGATCAGAACACAATAGTCTAAGTTGGTGAAGTGAAATGAGAAAAATATATACATAAAACTATTTTTTTTTAAATAGAACACCGAAAACTGGCATGTGCCTATGTATTCAGCCCCTTTGTTATGAAGCCCATAAAAAACTCTGGTGCAACCAATTACCTTCATAAATCACATAATTAGTGAAATGATGTCCACCTGTGTGCAAGTGTCACATGATCTGTCATTACATATACACACCTATTTTGAAAGGCCACAGAGGCTGCAACACCTAAGCAAGAGGCACCACTAACCAAACACTGCCATGAAGACCAAGGAACTATCCAAACAAGTAAGGGACAATGTTATTGAGCAGTACAAGTCAGGGTTAGGTTATAAAAAATATCCAAATCTTTGATGATCCCCAGGAGCACCATCAAATCTATCATAACCAAATGGAAAGAACATGGAAACTGGTCAGAATTGAGGGACAGATGGATGGTGCTAAATAAAGGGATATTCTTGAGCAAAACCTGTACCACTCTGTGCGTGATTTGGGGCTAGGACGGAGGTTCACCTTCCAGCAGGACAATGACCCCAAACACCCTGCTAAAGCGACACTTGAGTGATTTAAGGGGAAACATGTAAATGTGTTGGAATGACCTAGTAAAAGCCCAGACCTCAATCATCTAGAAAATATGTGGTTAGACTTAAAGATTGCTGTTCACAAGCACAAACCATCCAACTTAAAGGAGGTGGAGCGGTTTTGCAAGGAGGAAGGGCAAAAATCCCAGTGGTAAGATGTGGCAAGCTCATAGAGACTTATCCAAAGCGACTTGGAACTGTGATTGGCGCAAAAGGTGGCTCTACAAAGTATTGACTTTAGGGGGATGAATAGTTATGCACATTGACTTTTCTGTTATTTTGTCCTATTTTTTGTTTGCTTCACAATAAAAAAAAAAACATCTTCAAAGTTGTGGGCATGTTCTGTAAATTAAATGATGCAAATCCTCAAACAATCCATGTTAATTCCAGGTTGTGAGGCAACAAAAACATGAAAAATGCCAAGGGGTTGAATACTTTTGCAAATATATAAATATATGTAAATTATATATATATATATATATATATATATATATATATATATATATATACATATATATATATATATACACAGGATACATCTATATATATTTATATATATTATATATATATATATATATATATATATAAATACATACACATATACACAACCCCTACTCTCTCCCATTTACCTCTTCCCACTCCCTCCCAGCACCTCCCCCTCACCTCCTGCCTCTGGCTGTCTGGATCATTCTGATAGCTGGAACTCAACGAGATCTTGCGAGATTATATTGCGTGTTCTTGTGAGAGCCCTTATTGGTAATCCGGCAGTTACAAGAGAGGGAGGTATCGGGAAGGGAGTGGGAGAGGTACAAGGGAGGGGAGTTTATATATAATCTGCGGGTCTCTCCCCCCCCCCCCCCGCCCATCCTTTCGGGTTCCTACGCCCCTGGTTAACACCCCTGCATATCCAAGCGAAAATTAGCATAAAATTCATAATTCATTTTGGCCAATATCAGGCAGCTAATACATTTTAATACATTGTAGCAATCTGTAATAGCAGCTTGTGCAGGAAGGAATCATGGGATGTGCAGTCCCCCTGCTGTAGGAAGCAGGAGGGGCCAGACATTGCATTGAGTTGCTGCTGGCTTGGAGATTAGTAAAGGGTTAATATCCGTATATTAAAAGAACAGCCAGTTAAAGTTACACTAGAATGGTCCAGCTTTCAGAACTTTCTTGTATTAAACATCAGCATAAACAACTTTTTAATTTAACGTGACTAACAAAAAAATATATAGTTAACATATGGTTTCATACATCTCCAATAGAACAAGTAGAATTCTCGGGCACATTAAATACACAATTTATAATTTTTTCTTAATTGATCCATGCTTTAAAATAATGAATGTAACAATGAAAAGTAGTATATAATTGCTACCATCAATGAACTGTATATAAACATTTACATTATTCAGAAATAAATATGTAAAATATATAGCACCTAGGGTTATCAGCAAAACGTTTCCTTGAAGACCTACAACAAACGGCCAGTACCAATTTCTATTGTATATGTACAGGCATCAAAATAATATCCTGGAACTGCATAACAGGAGTAGTTTTACCTACTATGGGCCATATTAAATTCCAGCCTCGTAAGTCCAATGTGTAGCTCGTAGGGCTGCGTACTTCAAATTTGGCTGAGTTACGTTGCTATCAAATTAGAAAGGGCTGTGAGATATGAGTGGGAGAAACTATTTCGTAAACCAGTTCGCGGCCGTCGGACTTGGGTGATCGCACGCAAACAATTAAGCAATCTCGTAGTTACGGGTTCAGATGTAGCAAATTTAAAGAGAGATCATAAGCGTTACGTCACTGAAAAAGAGGAGGGTAGATTTCGAAGTCCTACATGCTTCAAATCCAGTTTGCTATCGGCCCAATAGGCCAAAAATAGTGCGATATTAATAAAGCAGTAAATATGATATTCTATTACATGCGAGTTACAGTATATGTCGTAACACATTGATTGCCAGGATCGATATAACAAAAAATAATCATGAAATAAACTATTTTTCTGGCCCGATTTGCTGGCTTGAGAATGTTGTGCTATTAATTCTAAGACCTAACATCACTTTCCCTTATAATAAATGTACTGTAGAGTGATTTTATTTACATTACAAGTGCTACGTATTGTTCTTTACCCCCCTTGCGGGTGCTCTAGCACACGTTGGCCTTTGGGCTCCATTTGCGGTTTATGTGCTTGCTCGCGACCACATTGCACTTTAATAGCTTAGCTGAATTAAACAATTAGCAGTTACGGGCTCGTTGGATCAAAGGATTTATGTACGCAAAGTTCAACGTTGCTCTCCACGTCGCCTATTCTCGGCCGTCTTGCGTGTTAACACGCGAAGCCCGCTGCGAGCAACGTTACAAGGCATCTTAGCACGCAAATAGCTCTAAGATGACAGTTACGAGCTACGTTTTCAAACATAGCTCCAATTTAATAGGGCTGCTAATCGGTATATATCAGTTAAGATAAAAATAGTTGTGAGTCAATTACAATTTTAATTGCAGTTTGTTATAGGTTCAGCACTTCAGCCAAATGTTGATGACCACTGCCCAGTAATAAACTGAAACTTCATTAATCTTCTCTAATGCAACATACGTGTTGGAACTACATACAAAGAAGAGGCAACAGATAATAAACACATTTAAAATATGATGCTATACAAGATTAGATTACTAAGGATATCTTTGACACATAGAAAAAGCGATTGACATTAAACAGCCATGGAACTAAAAGAAAAACTGACCCTTAATATAATCTTTTATGTGATTACTGTACCTTTTATTTTGGATCTCAGTTTATATCTGTTTTAACTTTAAACTGTTGAGTAATTATGTAAATAGAAATAAAGCTTATCTGCCTATTGAAATATAGTACTCGCACATGACTTATATTTCCCCCTGTATTACAGCCTATATGTTGTAATAGTAACATAGGAGTTAGCAGATAATAATAATAATAATTATTACTTTTTTACTTTTTTATAAAGCAACAACGTTTTCTGTACTATTAACAAAGCAGAAAACAGAACAGTGGGTACTATTAGCAAACTCCAAAGGTATATACGAATTATAATGCAATGGAGATACAAGTACAAAACAAATGGAGCAGCAGACAGCTTGATACAACAGAGTTCATGTCCCTGCTACGAAGAGCTTACAATCTAGAAGGTAAGGGTTGGGTGTTAAAAGAGTGACAGATACAAGGTGGCAGTGACCATGGTAGTAGGCTGGTGCACCTGGAGGTGGCTGTGTGTTGCACTGTAGATTTTTGTATGTGTGCATTTTTGTAGAGTATGCAGTCATGCATGTTAAGGCTGAAGGTGATAAGCTTCTTTATACAGATGTGTGTTTAATGAATTTTGGAAGACTTTGAGGCAGGAAGATAATCTGATGGAGCAAGGCCAGGAGATCCATAGAGTGAAGAGAGGAGTATTTTGAGAAAAGTGCAGAGATATGAGGTGCACTAATATTCAGCCTTATTAAATTGCGAATCGGCCAATTGAAAAGGGCACTATATAAGCACAGAGCAAATTATTTTTTTTAAAGAAGTTTTTAGTTAGTTAATTTCTATCCAAAAGTAAGGTCTATACTAACTAAAAACTTCTGTAAATAATATATGCTCTGTGCTGATATAGAGCCCTTTTCAACTGGCCAAATCACAATTTAATAATGTTGTTTATATGTTAGTATCAGGATTTTACATTTATTTTAGAGGCTATTGGAAGCTAATGGGGAGAGGTGGGAGCGATAATGGCATGGTCAACAGTGAAGGATATTCGAGGAGTGGGAACAACCCAGAGTAAGAACAAATATCACCCCATCTATTTCCCAAGGCTGACTATACTTTGATCAGATGGACTGATTTACAAACAATATGAACTGTGCACTGTGTGAGCCTTATAAGTGTATGGTAGGTCTATAAAGCTAGCGAATAATGGACCTTTTGGTACCTGCTAAAGAAAGGGGAGCGTTTTTTTCCCTTTACTCAGTGGCTTTAATGTAGGGCACAGCAGCAGGAGGAGTAGAAAGTGAGGGCATTGCAGGGGCAAGTGATCAGCCCTGATTGCCTGCGTGTGAGAGATGCATCGCCTTAGCAGATGTTCATTGCCAAGGTAATCAACAAAATTCAGAAAAGTCTCCAGCCAATGAAGAACATTGTTGGGTCTGAGCTACTTTGCCCAACTGACCTTATTGTGGGGTTCTGAGTCTCACCTATGAAAGGAAGTTTAATATTGAATACGGTTTATTTTTTTAATCCACTGAACATAATTTTTGTAAATTATTTTTTTCATAAAACATCCAGCTCCTTTTAGAATATTGCAGCGGTCATTGTATGTATTTTGTTAGAGAATTGATTCTGGACCATGATTTCCTCACACAGAAAAATGTATATAAGAAGGTATAAAGAAAGTATGTGATATATAGTATATGTACGCTGATTAGTATTATTTACAGTCTGTATAGATTGAAAATGGTTAAAAACATGGAGCAAATAAAATCTTAACTAAGAAAGTCATCAGCTGATGATTACAAAGCAAAGTAGTTGCCTGACAGAACTTTTTTTATGGCCTAGTTCAGTGCAGGAGAAAAATAAACGTACAAATCACAGCATCCATTAAAAACATGTCCACAAAACCCACATTTGATTTACTCAGGTTCAGAGGAGCCAAATAACCTAAGTTTTTATGTGAAATTTAATGCCAGTCGTGTTTTTTTTGCTTTGCTGATGGGATTCCCAACAATAAGAATTCTAAAAGCCAACTCAGGGGTTTATTTCAAGTAATGTCCTTCACGGTCTTATGGCAATAGAAATACTGACAAGTGTTCATCTCTTCAGTTCTCATTCTCTTGGAATTCAGTATATGTTAAAAAGAAACCAGAAGGAGGAAATTAGATAATTTATACTGTCCTCTGATCCTCTCTAGATCAGGAACTTAATAATTACCCAATGGCAAAGAAGGCGTGTGTGCTCTGTACAGCCTGCTAAACACTTTCCTGAAAAATAAATTAGAAAAAATAACCCAATATTAGTATACTAGGACCCAAATACTCCCCTAACCGCGCCCTTCCTTCTGCCCAAGTCAAACGTCATCTGCCGTGATATATCATATTCTGTCCTACTCTTTATAAAAACTCTTCTATTCAGAGAAGCCTACCAACTTGTTACCAAATATCAGGGATTCAAACAACATAGTCAATGCCTTGGATCCTGCTGCCACAGGGCTGGCTACAAACCATTTGTAAGCTCTTATGTACTCCTTCTGTACCAGTATATAAAATGTCATATTTGTCTTATGTATTCATTGTATCCTCTGTACTTAGTAATACAGAAGATATTGGTGCTTTATACATAAATTATAATAATAAATAATAATAGCAGGTGCAATGTAGGTGACCATTGTAAGAAAACATGACGAGTTAAGCATTGATCAAACCGGATGAGTGGATGAAATGTAAGGTTACATGGTCTATGAGGCAATATTAAATGAATATATTCCAATAAGCGCCAAAGGTGATCAGAGGAGCAAAAGCCTTACATTGTGTGGCAAACAGCATTGCCAGCCTTACAATTTTATTTACGTCATTTTTTACGGGAAATTTTCTAGCTACATATAAAAGTTGAAAATGTAAAGCGTTTTGTTTACATTGTAAAACATTTTACCCATTATCAAGCTTAGGTTTAGTCATAGAAAAACATGTGACCACTGTGGTTCTGTAAGTTCTAGTTATTATTGAAATCCTCACCAAAAATAAATAACACACTAGCTTAATTACTGCACACTGGCAAACAAAATACATCAAAACACAGTTGTACCTTGTTTGCCATAACTCTAAGGACAATTAAATATCCCAAGTCCAGCAAATGACTACATCCCCAGCTGTAAACATAAACTATAGCTGTGGCTTCCTTTATGCACAGTGTTGGAATGCCTGTCATCTGTGGTATGATTTAGCAGCGATAAATGATGTTCACCATGAGCTCCTAATATTAGGCATCAAAACAATGTGCTGGGATTGGAACTAATAGACCACAGACTTATGTTGCCTTGGTAAACCATTTAAAGGCACAGGATTTTGGCAGTTGTTACACACGAGGCTTAGAATGTTTTCAGCTTGAGGGACCCTTGAAAGTTGGACGTGGCAAACATCCATATTACCCAGCTGTTTTGCAGTTACTATGACAGGTGCCATTTTTTCCATTTGATCATGAAACTTAATACGCCTTCAAACATATTTCACTAAACCAAATGTATGCAGCTACATCACATAGATCTCTCTGCACTGCATGGTGGATTTTTCCAATCCATCACATTATCTATGAAAAGTTTATTTTTTCCATATAAAGCAGTATCTCTGGAATAGTCTCTACATTCTCATTCTCTGCATGATATAAATGGATATATCCTAAACAATGACCATAACAAAGGTATGGGGATGCTGTAATTAATGCATTTGTTTATTAGCTCAATTCTGGCAACAGAAACGATTTATTTTTAATCTCAAGCAGATCCTTTTAGTTCTCTGTGGCCCAGTTTATCGGCCTTATACTGTCTGCTACTACCAACTGATCCAGAAAAGTAGAATGACAGAAATATGTTTCTACGTTTTCCACATAATTATAAGTCACATAGGAAGACAATGTACTGGTAAAAAAATACTCTCTTAGCAATTTTGTTAAATGTTATAAGCATATTTTAACAAGGTTTATTTAATTACGTTTATCCTCAGTGTGATTATTATATACAATTTTCCTGCAACTCATTTTTAGGGATCCAACAAACTAAGAGCTCAGTTACATTGCTCCTGTAGCATCTCCTGCAAGGCTGACTCATAGCTACGGGAGATCTTACAAGAGAAGATAAGTAGATTTTACATGATATGTAGCCGGGGGGTTGTCACATAACGGAAAATAACTTGAGAGACTCACAAGGGTCCTTTCGAGTATCCTTAAGCAGATGCGAGTATGAAGTTGCAAGAGCCCAGACATTGTAAGAGAGCCCTTTAGATTTTAAGTTTGAGAATTTTCAATCTTGTAAGGTGCTTTGTGAACATCACTATGTATGTGAGATTTTAAGTACAAAGACAGTGCCCTCCATTCTTTTGCAATGTTTTAATATTGTATTTTGCCCTGTTCTTAACCCTGTATAGCATTACAGAATATGTTGGTTTGTTACAAAAGATAATACAGTAATAGAAAATCAATAAATATTGCAACATTGTGTCTATTTACGCGTTTCTCACTCAAACTGACACATTTATGTTTTCTCTTAATCTTAAACATGAGCATTGCAGTTTAGACACATATATGTTAATTGCCAACTTAATACATGGAATTAAATGGCAGGGGATACACAAGTGGGTGAGTGACATACAGAAAGGAAGACCCAATACAGGTTACAAATAAACAAATATTTGATATTCGATACAAGCCAAAAAGTCTCGTCATTCTACCTAAACAAACTATTTGGCATGAGCTTTGTGGTTATCGCAGACGAGCAACAATTCCTTAATAGGCCTTCTTTCTTTGTTCTGTCAGAAAAATGGGTATTTGTGTTGAGTAATGTGTGGGTTTTTTGTTTTTTTCAAACATTTACCTATCTTGTGGACTTGCCCTTTGCCAGCTGATGAGATCTACAGACTGAAGTGTACTCTCTACATTTCCTGTTAGTTTCCTGCTAGTTAGTTAATAATTTCAAACAAAACACAACTTTTGGAATGTATAAAACATGTTATTTTAAGTGACTGAAAATAACAGTTGTGTTCCATGTCCCTTTAACTGGAAGCACTACCTCTAAATCTTCCAACTTGCAGTATCAACTCATTACCTATTGTTCTTGCAATTCTCATCCTTTTATTTAGCTCTGTGTAAAATTTAAAAGCAATCTGATTATTGGTTATGGAGAAAAAAAAAGAAAATGTATGCAAGGGTATCTTGTGCCGAGAGTTTCAAGAGGAACAGACAACGCACATTTAATTAATCTTTGAAGTTCTATAACATTAAAACCGTTTGAGATGAGGGAAACCATTTAAGGGGGTTTCATTCAACCAGGGAAGTGTGTAGAACAAGTTTCATCAAAATCCGAGAAGGAGGGTGACATGACCTTGTTGAATTGAAGTGGAATTACCCCACTGTATTATGGTATGAGTGGCAGCCAGTGTATGCAAAAGGAAAACTTCTTTATCATACATTTTGCTGGCTGCCACTATTACAGTGGGACTAACAACTTCTGCCACTGTGCCATGGAACCCAGACATAGAGCACCTCACCTCATGCTTTCTACTAAATTGTGGCCCAGTGGACAGTGTTTTTTTTTTTTTAAATAATCCCATACAAAATTATAAAATCAATACATACATCAGAATACATTGTTTACAACATTTTATGTGAAATGTTATAACCAACTAAACAAACATACTTCACACATACACATTCACCACAATTCCTGGATTACAAAGTTTTGCAAACATAGCACAAAAGAGTACTGCTATTACTACGACCAGACCTTATTCTCCAAATCTTATTGCACATTGTCCCATTTTAACCATTTATTCCTCTCATCCAAGAATACTCCCACCCTGCACAAATTTCTTTCAAGTTCCCAGCAGAGGTTCATCTTAGAAATGATCTCTACAGCGGCTGGAATATTCTTATATTTCCATTTAGCGATTATCAAGACTTTCAGAACTGTATAAATTTGAGTCATAAATGCTGTTTCTTCTTTACTGAACTCAGCCACAAATATATGGAAAAGACCACCTTGAGCATTTGGGGAAACCTTTCTTTTCAATACAGTAGATACAAATTCAAAACATTCATTCCAAATTGGTTTGATGAAAGGACACACCCACCATACATGGTATTGACTACCCTTTGCTCCACACCCCCTCCAGCACAGTATATCATTTAAATTATGAGATATCTGGTAAACCCAAACCGGGCTATGTACCATCTGTTAATTAATTTAAATAGGATTTACTTCTGCAAAACATTCTTAATAATGCTGTTGTTAAGTTTAATAGATTTTGTCCAAATTTCATTTGTCAGTGACATACCCATGTCGGTTTCCCAGCTTTTTATTCCCAATAGTTTTACTTTTTCGAATTCAGATCTCAAAAAATTAAAGCATTTAGAAATAAGGTGAGCTGTATCACCTTTTTTAATTATTACTTCAAGTGCATCCCCCTCAGATTTATGCTTATTAATCAAAGAACATTTGTTCATAGACCAACCAGTTTCGATTAGCTATTTTTAATTTTTTACTTAATTGCTGAAAGGTTGCTAGCTTCCCATCTATGTACATATCTTCTACTTTTTGGATTCCTACTTTCTCCCATTTTGTGCCCCAGGAGATATTATTACTTTTGGCCAGTGTGTTAATTGGCGTAATAAGGCTCATACATGGTAAAAGTTTTTTTTTGGTTTATCCTTCTCCTGGCTTTGAACATAGTTCTGATGATATAAGCTTCTTTGCTTATATAATTGGTTGGGTATGCACCTAAAAAGATCAATGCCTTTACATCTTCATTCTTCACATAGGCTTCCTCAATATAATACCATGAGTCGTTGTTTTGAGGGTATACCCATTTTACTAAATGCAATAATATGGCAGCTGTTTGATATATTTTTTAACAATGGATATGATATCCCTCCCAAAATACATTTCCTCACCATACTTTCCCTTTTCAGTTTAATGTGTTTCCTTGAATGTATGAATCTGTCTATTACTGTTTGCAGTTTAGAGATCCCATAAATAGGAAGATGCATGGGCAAGCATCTGAACAAGTAATTAATCCTAGGTAGGATCTCCATTTTAATGTTGGAAATTCTACCTGAGGAGGACATCTTTCAATCCTTCAATAATTTCCTCAACTCTCTCACATAGTTTCTTGTTCAGTTAGTTGCAATCATTGTATTTATATCTTCCTTAAAAATTATTCATAAGTGTTTAAATGTATTGGCAGTCCAATTAAAGTTATATTTGTCTTTCAGATTTTTTTTCCTTCCTTTGATAAATTCATGACCATGATTTCAGATTTCTGTGGATTCAGCTTATAGTTAGAAAAAAAGCCGTAATTCTTGATAAGCTCTGTTAATGAATAGGATGGGTCAGTTAAAGATAAAACAATGTTGTCCGCAAACAGGGTTGTCTTAAACTGTCTCTCTCCCACCCTTATGCCCTTTATGCTTCTAGTACTTCTAATAGCCTCTGCCAGCGGTTCTATCATTAATGCAAACAGGGTGGGGGAGAGAGGGCAGCTTTGGCGGGTACCATTGCCAATATTAAAGTTCATGGAATTAAAACCAATTCCACCTACAGAAGGCGTTGAATACAATGCACCTATTTAATGTGACCCGAACCTTTCAAATTCCATTTTCTTCAGTGTTAGTCTCATGTACTCCCACCCTACTCTGTTTAACACTTTTTCAGCGTCCAGGGACAAGAACAGGGGGGAGCACCAAAACATTTTGCCACAATCATGAGGTCCATCAGTTTACTCACATTATCTGGTCCATGTCTGATCGACTGAAACCAGTTTGTTTATTACACTTTTTATTCTAGTTGCAACAATCTTAGCATATAGTTTCAGGTGGATATTCATACGGGAGATGGGTCTGTAGCTACTACATAGCCGTGGATCTTGACCTTTTTTTTGGGATTATAATTAACTTGGCATGGAGCATCTCTTTTGGGTTCTACCGTAGAGTAAACATTGTGTACCATAGAGTAATAGGAGTAATCCCTTTGATTAGGGTGTAAAGTTCTCCACGCATCATTCATATCATTGGACTTAATCAGATTTATACATTTTTGAGAATTCCTATCAGTCTGAGAAATGATCTTAGACAATTTTGGGGTCTTACGGTCTAGTTCTGGGTCCAACACCAGATTGAAGTCACCAGCAATAATTATAAAACCTTGACCATACTTTCGTATTTTACAGAACATTCTTTTAATTAAAAAAAAGCTGTTTGACTTTAGGAGAATACAGATTACATTTCGTGATTGTTTGACGGTTAAATTCTCTAATTTCGAAAGTGGACAGTGTTTAAAGGGACCATAGTTCCTCCTTGAGGAACCTGAGTCTTTTCTTTAAACTTTGTAAGCAGATTTACTAAATGATAAAAAAAAGGAGAGGAAGGGGACAAAATAAAAAAAGTATTTGGAAGAGGGAGTTATTGAAGTTGAAGAGTTAAACTGCTGCAGCTCTGTTTTTTGGATAGGTAGCAAACTTTTGTTTATGTCTGTTTCTTTTTATTCTTTTTATTTCTTTTTTCATTCAGAAAAGCTTTGTTGTTAAGCAGATACAATTTGATAAGGTTTATGAACAAAAAAGTGAAAAATTAAGCATTCTCTGCTTAGTTTTCAACCCCTACAAATCCCTTTTTGTTGGAGGCAATCACGCAAACCTCCCTGTATGAGCGCTGGATAAAAAAGCATGTCATGACTGATTTTGAGACCCCCCCTGAACCCCACAAATAACTCTATTATTTGGGACTCGATCAAATCTAAATGTTAATATTAAAGGCTATCAAAATGGATTGTGACAATTTGTCTTTTATTTATGTGTCATCTTTAAAGAATTAATGTGTGCATATAGTTACGGTCATGGATGTAATTATCACAGTACAATAAGGCTCACAGGCTCTAAGTTATGTTACCAGGGCCTTACTGTTTCTAGCTAAACTTATCAGTCAGAATGATGTAGGGACCTACTAGGCCCTTATTGTGGTGCCATCTTGACTGTTTTGTGACTCCGGGCTGCATTAACTCCCAGGTGTCTTAATGAACAGACGAGGAATAAGAGATAAAGAGTATTAATGGAAAATGTGTAATGAAAACAAGGAAACTTTCCAGGGACCCCCCTATATATATATATATATATATATATATATATATATATATATATATATATATATATATATATATAGAAACCGTGGAGGGAGATGAAACAAGCCTCTCTCAAGAGGATGGGCTGGGACTGGGGGGATGGTTTATTTTGGGACTGTTAAAATGTGTTGCAGTCTGCACTGATTTATCTGCTTAGCCATGAACGATGGTCTGATCTGAATGGCTGGGTGCTCAGATGAATATAAAGTCACAAACTACAGATTGCTCCTATAAATTACAGTAGAATTAGGGGTGTACTGAGCGCCTCGACTCTGGGTCATGACAGGTCCCTATTTAATTGTCCAAATCGCAATTACCTGAGCCCATAATGGAGCCCGTAAATGTTACTGATATTTAATTAGCATCTTTTAGCTACTCTCATTGCAATTGTGAGTTACAGGCTTAAAATCACTGCGGTTGTCAATAACACAACTCCGTCCTATCTCCTCCTTTGATGTTTCAAGCCGGTAAATGTTACCAGTACTAAAGACGCAAAATCCATATTTAATTACAACAATTCAACAAGCCTGTAATTGCTTTCAAGCCAGTAAATGGCAAATGTATCACAACGCCTGTTTGTAACACTGCAAAAGCAAATAAAAACACAATACTGTACTTAAAAATGCCGGGAAAGCAATGAAAGGCATTATAATTAATTGAACAACTGTGTTATATTAATACCGGGAATCAGGGAGTTAATAAATGTCATGGAACCGCATTGACTAGAACAATTGATTTTATTGATTTCTACATTTCTGGATTGTGAGTCCGACTGCAAATGGGATTTCTAAACAATAATTGATTGTAGTTTAAACTCCATGTATTACTGACATTATGAGGAAGGTCTCATTTACTATTGGCTTTGTCTAAATTGTAACTTACAGGCTTGCTTAATTGATCATGACCATGCCCTGAAATGCTACATACAGCTTGTTCATGGTTTGCGTGTTGGGGCTGTGAGCCTGTAATTGCAGGCTTGAGTCAATTAAATACATCTGTATATGTAACAAGTTTGGAACCTGCAGACAAACGTTCAGTTTGAAGGTAATTACGGGCTAAAGTATTTAGTTGAGATCAAACTAGGGATCTGAGAGTGCTGTTAGTGCCTCTTTTTCTGCTGCTAATTCCTCTACCAATGCATCCTTATTTGTTTCTCCCTTGGCTTTCCTTTCTTACTTTAAAATCTTGTGAATAATAACTCCCATTCCCTTTCCTTATCAGTTGCCATCATAATATTACCATTATTTCAATATTCTACTTTAGGGCTTTTCTAACCTAACCTAAGTGCATCATTTTGAATTCAGACCCCACATATTTAACAATTGTAGTTATTCGTAAATAAATTACTCCCCTGCAATATCTACTCTGTTACATATTGTTGAGTCATCAAAATAAATTAAACAAATTAAACTTAAAAATGTAATGTTGCATTAACTTTCCAAAATGAAGTTTTTAGTGCTTAACACTTGAGCCAATTAAATAACACACAGTGGTATGTATACAAGTTTCAAGTAACTTTAAGCATACTTTAAGTATTTAATGTGTCACATTTAAATGTTTAACACAAGCTAATAAAAAAAAAATCAAATCTAACAAAAGGTATATTGTGTGCCCCATTTGATGGATGTGAAACATTAAGAAGGCAGAGCCTCAACAACAAATACTACTTTATATTGACTGTGCTTTACCATGATCTGAAAACTAAACACAATGATGAATGTTTTTTTTTGCATTATTAGAAAAATAATTATCAGTTATTTTTTTATAGAATCTAAGCAATAAAATATAAAAAAAGTGATTTAACAAATACTCATCTATAGCGGACCATGAATTTGGTGTTTCAGATATTAATAACATTTTTTATATTTTCAGAATCAGATACGGAGTAGTAACCATTGATGTGTTAAATTGAAAGTAGAACTGACTATTAATATGATCATAAATAAGTAAATATAATTTTAGCACATATACTGGCTTATATATTAATAGTGCCCTGGTGCAAACCTGAAGTCAAAAGAGAGCCAATATGATTTTTCCCTTCATGAAAAAGTGAAATTTGTTGTACAGTATTTTGCCAATAAAATTATTAGTCTGTGATGCGATTCATGCTGTGTACCTCTTGTAACCACTGCACTGCATTAAATGCAGCATCTCTAACACAACAGTAAAACTCTATTGTTCCTTACTTTTAAAAATTATCTAAACAAATACAAGCAAACTTCACATGGGACTTGGTTAAATACATTTTAAATTGATATTTCCACACAGACTGTTTTTTTAACTAATTTCTATCTATCTCACTGAATATTACTGGCCAGTATATTTCTATAGCTAACTACACATGGCTACCTTACAGTTACTGTTTGCTCATTGAAGACATACTACTTCATGAAATATTTTTAGAAATTAGAAGAATAATGACAGACTTTGGCCGAGTGTCTAGTATGTAAGTTTTTTCTTTACTGTGGGTTGCCATTGCCTTGATTAAATGACTAATGTGGTCAACATTTTTTTTTTTAAATGTACCATTTTAAAAAACTACACTTAAATATGTATACAGAGAAGATGCTGGTTCAGAACACCTCTTCATGCTTTTTTGGTCGAGTGCTAGTATGACATGGCCTCCTCTCTATCCAAAATAATATTCATCCACAGAAAAACACAGCAAACTACTGTTTATTATGCCATCAAGATACAAGCAAGTAGAGTAATGCACAGTCTTTCAAGTCGTTATGCCCCTCTGTCAAATGATAAAGTCATCCCACAGTGCACACATATATACACCGTGAAGTAAATAAAAATGACCACACATGAACCATACCTTATATTAGCAGAGAAGGCTTCATGGCCCCAAAAGCATTGGCAATTAGAATATCCCCATGGCAACATAGATAAATAAACAAAACAACATTATTATAAAAGGGTTAATAAGAAGATAATGCAACTATATGTTTATAACAGCCCTATTTTATGATTATTTTAGTTTCCTCACTATCATTAAAAAGAAGGGATGAACCACATTAAAGACACCTCATGTGACTAACATTAAAGGAATATGTACATTTCCTGGGTTTCAAATGTTTCCTAATAAACAGCTACTGAGAAGTAGAAAAATATGTATTATATTAAAAAGTTAAATGTACTGTACTTACATGTGTATATGCTAGATACTGATATGTGGATGTGCACACCCCTAGCAAGCTTACATAAAGTTAAATGTACTGTACTTACATATGTATATGCTAGATACTGATATGTGGATGTGCACACCCCTAGCAAGCTTATATAAAGTGTACCCTACAGGGTACAGTGTGTAACCTCTAAAGGAAATGATGGTTGGTGGGGTCACAGCTGAAATTGTCCATAAGGAGACAGGCAACAAAACAGACAGCAACTGCCAGATTGTGATACAAATGGTTCAGTCTTTACTTCCTCCTCAAATTGTATACCAATGTAGCCTGGGTTTGGAGGGTGTTAACCCTAAGTTTCAACTGACATAAATTAAAAGATATTTTGCTAACTTCAAGGTACCGTATATACTCGAGTATAAGCCGACCCGAGTATAAGCCGAGGCACCCATTTTACCACAAAATACTGGGTAAAATGAGTAACTCGAGTATAAGCCGAGGGTGGGAAATGTGCTGCCCCCCTGTGTCCCTCTTGGGCCCTCTGTGTCCCCTTCTCTCTCCGTGTCTCTTCTCCCCTCTCCCTTCCCTGTGTCTCTTCCAACCTCTCCCTTCCCTGTGTCTCTTCCAACCTCTCCCTTCCCTGTGTCTCTTCCAACCTCTCCCTTCCCTGTGTCTCTTCCCCCCTCCCTTATCACCCTCCTCAACCTCCCTCCTCATCCTCAACCCCATCCTCAACCCCCTCCTCAAGCCCCCATCCTCATCCTCCCTCCTCAACCCCCCCACCCTCATCCTCCCTCCTCAACCCCCCCATCCTCTCTCCTCAACCCTCCTCCTCATCCTCAACCTCCCTGCTCATCCTCAACCTCCCTGCTCATCCTCAACCTCCCTGCTCATCCTCAACCTCCCTGCTCATCCTCAACCTCCCTGCTCATCCTCAACCTCCCTGCTCATCCTCAACCTCCCTGCTCATCCTCAACCTCCCTGCTCATCCTCAACCTCCCTCCTCATCCTCAACCTCCCTGCTCATCCTCAACCTCCCTCCTCATCCTCAACCTCCCTCCTCATCCTCAACCTCCCTCCTCAACCTCAACCTCCCTCCTCAACCTCAACCTCCCTCCTCAACCTCAACCTCCCTCCGCAACCTCCCTCCTCAACCCCCCCACAACCTTCCTCCTCAACCCCCCATCCTCAACCCCCTCCTCAACCTCAACCCCCCTCAACCCCAACCCACCTCCTCAACCTCCCCCCATCATTCCCCGTCAACCCCAACCCCCCTCCTCATCCTCAACCTCCCTCCTCATCCTCAACCTCCCTCCTCAACCTCAACCTCCCTCCTCAACCTCAACCTCCCTCCTCAACCTCAACCTCCCTCCGCAACCTCCCTCCTCAACCCCCCCACAACCTTCCTCCTCAACCCCCCATCCTCAACCCCCTCCTCAACCTCAACCCCAACCCACCTCCTCAACCTCCCCCCATCATTCCCCGTCAACCCCAACCCCCCTCCTCAACCTAAACCCCCCTCAATCCCTGTCAACCCCAACCCCCCTCCTCAACCTAAACCCCCCTCAACCCCCCTCCTCCACCTAAACCCCCCTAAATACCTCCCCCTCTCCCTCACTTACCTGCTTGTGCTCTGGCCTCCACTCCTTGACCTGGCGCGCATGTGACGTCACATGCGTGCCACGTCATTAGCATCTACCGGGTGCCGTGCACGGCGCCGGGTCACATGCGCGCCGGCGCCGGGTCAAGGAGCGGAGGCCGGAGCACAAGCAGATAATTGAGGGGAGAGGGGGGAGGTATTTAGGGGGGTTTAGGTGGAGGAGGGGGGTTGAGGGGGGTTTAGGTGGAGGAGGGGGGAGGGAGACACGGGGGGTAGAGAGACACACGGGGGGGTTAGCGAGACACGGGGGGGTTAGCGAGACACAGGGGGGTTAGAGAGACAGGGGGGGTTAGAGAGACAGGGGGGAGTTAGAGAGACAGGGGGGGGGGGTTGAGAGACGGGGGGTTAGAGAGACACGGGGGGGTTAGAGAGACACGGGGGGGTTAGAGAGACACGGGGGGGTTAGAGAGACACGGGGGGGTTAGAGAGACACGGGGGGGTTAGAGAGACACGGGGAGGCGGGGGAGGGGGGGGGGGGGGGGGAGAGTGACTCGAGTATAAGCCGAGGGGGCCCTTTTTTGTCTTAAAAAAAGGTCTGAAAAACTCGGCTTATACGGTAAGTGTTTAAATGTTTATCTTACACTTACATATCCATTTAAACCAAAGCTAAATACAAAATTATCTACAAACTGATACAAGGAAACATGCCCTTGGTTGGGACAAATAATGTATCCCTCTAATTAGCTCATCTCAGGACATGTAGTACTCAAGATTCTCCAATGTTTTAGAACAATGTTGAACAACTGTTTACTACATTCATTTTATGATGTTACAAAAAATTATCTATACGGTTCTTCCTAAATTCTTCCTATCCTCTGGCGATGACACATGAATCATTGAGAATGTAATTTCTTAGTAGAATAGTCCTTTCCAATTGTTTCTCTCTCATTTGTCGAATTCTCTCAGTCTTTATCAAAGGCTCAATTACAATATGCTGCACTTGTCGAAACTGACTTAGGAACATAAACAAAAAAACAAAATAGAGGTGCTCAATCAGAGTTAATCGTTTAGTTCTGTGCACATGATAACCCACTCTGAGAGCAACCTCTTTTAGCTCACTTGTGCCCTTCACAGGGAGAAATATCCTGTACTATATCAGTCTGGTCGCATTCACTAGAGTGACCCAGCCCCGAAATACCAGGCAATTCTACCCTGACTAGGAGAAACAGCAAACCCCAGACGTACGTTCCAGCCTTCATTGGGCCTTGTCAGTGAGGAGTAGCTGATAACTCCCTAAGGCACAGTTAGCAAGGGGTCCACGTCTGGATTCCTATCCTCTATCAACCTTAGGGAGACTAATCCCTAAGGGTCATTTGCATAAACAAAAAAAACAAAATAGAGGTGCTCAATCAGAGAACAAACTATGGGCATCCTTATGTAGCTTAGGTATTGTATAACATACTGGTGTTAACATGTAATGCTGTATAAGAAATGCATGGTTCTCTTGTAATAATATTATTCTCAAGTACATTATCCTGAATAGAGTTGAACAGAGTCTTAATCTTTAAAAGTTGGATCATAAGAGATAGAGAAATATATGAATCTATCTTGTAAGTGTGACCAAATTGCCACCATATAATAGGAATTACTCGTTACCACAAATGTACCCCTTTTATCTGCCAGTTTAATCATAAGATGCAAAGTATTTGATACATTCTTGTTAAGCCTTCTTAGCTAAAACCAGGTGTGGTTAATGTTTATACACCCTGGAGTAAGTAAGTTAATGCACAAATTTGTGCACTGTGGGGTGGGGTCACTAGAAAAAGGGGCATAACACCCCGAAATGTTGTGCTTTACTCTCCCTGTTTGTAATTTGATGGCATAATAAACCATTGTCTAATTGTGGAGTGCTGTATCTTTATATCGATGATACACTTGATAAACAAGCAACATGTTTTTAGAATGTAAAAAAAATAACACTGCCTCAAAATGTATTATCTTTGATATGAAATTATGTGGTTATGGAATATACCATCATGGCTACTTTATGAGGTGGAAAGAGACTTTCAATACACAGGAAGTGTCTGTCTGCACAATGGGAATGTGTCAGTTACATCTGCTAGTGCTCACAGCCAGACAAAACAGACGTTAATTAGTTAACTAGGATACCCCACCTAAGAAAGTACCCAGCAGCAGGGAAGAAAGCAAATTGGAGCTGCACAGTAAGGAATAATTGCATATACAAATTGCAAAATATAAAGGTGGTGCATATGTTTGTTTGTTTTTGCTTTCTAAAAACATTTTGCCCATCATCATACTTAATTATTTAAAAACCATTATGGAAACAAATTTACCACAGTGTTTCTTGTGTTTCTTCTCTGAGGTGATTTCCTGTATTGAAATTTGCCATGTAAAATTATAGTATTTTCATTAGCTCTGGTAATTTCAATTGTACTTGAGTGAATGCAGTTTCCTCCTATTTGTAGAATCATATTTTTATACATAAGTTAATAAATGAAGGGCTGAATTAAAACATTTTCTAAAAATGTTTTGCTTATTTTTATCACTTTTGAACACTAGAAATGCACTTTCAATCTCTGAGCAAGGTGCTAAAGTGCCAGAATAATTATACTGTACCCAAAATATATACACATTTTGGCAAATGAACAGATTGCAAATGAAAGTTGATATATGATCTAATTTCAATCTAAAAAAAACAAATAAAATAAAAAATGTAACGTGAAATTCTATTGGCCTCCTTTCTCACAAAAATATCTATACGTATATATTTCATATCGGTAAATATAAAAAAATGACCACACCCTTTCAAAATCTTCATCTTTTGTCGGCCTAAAGCGCAAAGAAAAGACAAAATAAAAATCAGACTTTTTTCAGTTTTATTTGCAACATCCAGTAAAGAAATAAAACAAAAATATGGTCGCTTTTACAGTGTGTCTTTTGTCATTTTAGTGTTAAAAGGTGAATCAACATCCTTTTTCAACTTCCTAACAGATATTCTTCAAGAATTTGCCTATGTTTTGCACCATTTTTATTCTTTTCTATCTAGACAAGTGTCCTAGTTGCATCTGAAGATAAATACCCCCCAACAGGATGCTACCATCATCGTGCTCTACTGTAGGAGTGGTTTTATTTGGATGGTAAGATGTACTGGGTTATCATCAGATATACCATTTTTCTTTTTGTCCAAAATGTTTGATTTTAGTCTCATTTGACCACAGCACATTTTGTCACTTGGCCAAAGAATCTTTAAAGTGATTATTAGCAAACAATATACGAGACTTACTGTGGCTTTTGTCTTGCCACCCTCCCATAAGCGCCAGATTTGTGGAGTGCTTGTGATTGCCACATTCACAAAATGACCAGTCGTTGTCAAAAAGGCCTATAGCTCTTTCAAAGTTGCAATTGGACTCTGACCAGGTTCCTTCTTACTCGATCATTCAGTTTGGAGGGCCAGTCTGAGCTAGGTAAGATTTGGGTAGTGACATACGCCTACCACTTCTTAGTGATGTTCTTGGTTGTGCTCCATGGGCTTCTTAACGTTTTTGAAATCTTTTTCCACCAATCTCCTTAATTTAACTTGATTTTGGAGTTCTTTTGAAAAACACCTTACCACCCACAGTGGATTATTTGCTTTGAAATGCACTGACAAGCAGTCGAAACCTCTAGAAACAATTGCTTTTATACTGAACTAATCAAAATCACGACAACTAACTACAAGTAGGAGTCAACCGTTTGTTGTGTGATCCATAATGTGGGTTACTGTGTTTTAAAATAAAAACAAAATTATTAAATTAGGCTTGTTCCATTTTTATCTAGTGTTATACAAGAAAAGGTGCACATTTTGGAAGGGGTGGACTTTTCTAAATGCACTAGATACATAGACATATTTTGCTTTATAACATCACATTGCTCAGATTGCATTCAATGTTGCCTTCATGATAAAATAGCCCTATAAATAAGCCCTATGAACTAGTAACAGCACCATTGCACTAGGAAACTAACAGATATTTTACCACGAACGCCAAGTTACAGCACTTTCAAATTGATGTTAACCCTCAAACACAGACCTCACACACTGTGCCGCATCACAAACCTGCAATCATATGCGATCATAGGCAAAGTCAATGATCACACATTCATTTTGGCTAAAGCTAAACTCTATTATTAATTCATTTTTGACTATGCGGATAACTGTCAATCAACTATGTTTTGTAATGCTTTGAAGTCCCAAGAAGTTTGTTTTTATTGCTTTATGCAACATTGCTGATGATCTGCTACGTGTATATTGGCAAATGTGAAAACTCCTGCAGAAAGTAGCATCTACCGAAAGTAATGTGAACCCAGAGAAAGCAGAAGACTATAATCAACCATTACTTAATAAAAATACTGTGCATTTTACCACGAGCAAAGAGCTTTAAGTCTAAGTAGACATATATGATAATATTGCACACATTACAAAGCTAGTATAGTTTTGTAAATTCTCTCTCTATACTAAATCAGATTTTTAATTATTGTACATTCCCGACAGAAAGAAATCTGTAATAACGATATTTAATAGACTCACCATTCAGTTCTTCTTTACAATTGGAATCTAACACTGGCTTCTCAGCCAGCCATAGAACATATTCTGGGATGTTTGTCTTAATCGATTTAAAGGAGAGCAGCAGGTGGTGGCGTTATCTTCCATGGGGGGCAACTTTAAGGTGAGTTTATAATATAATGAAAGCATTGTATTTGCTTTAGTTTTTTATTTACCGGTAATTGATATGTATTTGCTAACTTCATAAAGAAAAGAAATACATCACACAGTACTTTTAAACCAATCTTTTTTATATCACATTTACATTTTCATTTATTTTAGAACATGATGTAATTAACGTATTTGCAACTACTCCACCTTACACTGCAGTGCGCATTAATAAAAGTGTGAATAATTTTACTTATTTATAGTGAATCAAAATACCGGAAGAAGGAATGTAAAAGCAGTTTGCAAAGGAATAGACACGTTAATTGGATATGTTCCCTCAATGGCTGATGGTGGAGTGCCCATACTTAATTATAAATACAGCCTTCATGTTGTATATCTAGCCAGTAAATGTTTCTTCCTATTACAGCACCAGGGAGGAAAACCCTTTCCATTCATCAACTGGATTAAGAAAAAAGACCTAAGAAACTGAAACATAATAGAACAGAAAGAAGGATTCAGCAAACTGGCAAGTGAACAGAAGCCCTAGCTTATCTCCCATTGTGAAGTAATAGAATCTGGGCTAGAGATATGTTCATCAAACGTATCCATGGCACTGATAATTAGGTTAGTGCAGCAAACTCAAACTCAGCAAGCAGTTGTTACCGTAACCTTTTTATGCACCTGATAGGTTAATCCGGCAATTTGCTCTCACATACTTGTGTACTTGTGGCCTGGAGTCCATCCTCGTTATCACATCATTTATAGAACATCATCATGATGGGAACTATAAAAAGACCTTGTTAAAACAAGTGTGGTTCATATTAGATTTAACGTTAGAAGTATATTCCTACCATATGGATAACTGGACATATTCAAGTTACATCTACTGGACTAAGAGCAAAATGCTTCCAAGACAAGATTGTGCACAGTTAACATATTGCCAGTAAAGGAGAGCTTGCTTAGAAAACTAGTTATGATGTACCCTGATATAAATCAAGTCATTCTATAACACAGGATTAGGCTACTAAATCATGTATTACAGAGACTGTGTTAGAACAAATGTGGCTGTGCCAAATATAGTAATCCAACTGCAATTAGTCAAAAAAATAGTTTCAACTGGTTACGTGTGTAAAAAACAAAATAACTATGTGCTGCCATAGTTGTTTTAAGTCTAGTAAGCAGGAAAAGCACAAATGTGATTTGATGAAAGAGGCATAATTAGGAGGAATGTTTAAAACATGGTTTAAAAAAAAAAAAACACCAAAAAGGTTGGTGAAAGCTGAATGAAAATGTTCCAAATGTTTTGTAGTTTTAACAAAGTCTAAAGGTACTCCAGAAACACAAGTTTTTTTTCCATAAAGTGTCTTATAAACTGGCTATACACACTGCTATGTGTTCTCAGTACAGTGGATCTTTCCTGAAACATTCAGCGTTGTTTGTGTGCCACAATTATGGTAAAGCACAGCTCAGTGTTGAGGCTAGATCATTTATTGCAATATTCAACCTGCCCTCCTCCCCCATTGCTGATGATTAGTTTAAACACTTCCCTCGACTCCATTGCCTTCAAATTCTAACGAACGTCTACAGTTTGCAACCTAACTTTGCTTGATGTTGCACTGCCTCACTAATCTCACTTTATGTTATATGCAGTTCCCTATGCCCAAATACCCGTCACACCTCACAGTCAAATTCCCTTTCCTCGCCCAATCTCTGTTCCACTAATCCCCCTTCACTAAAACAAAGTCCCAATAAACATCAGGGAGTCCTCAGACTTGCACACATTCTACATCTGAGACTAATCTACAAACATTTCCCACTCTAAAACAGAACTAATCTTGTCCTGCCACTGACCATCCAACACCACAGCAATTAACATCAAATGTATTTGTATGCTCTGTTCTTATTGCTTGACTATTCTGCTTTACCAAAATATATTTGTACTGTTTGTAACTTAAGCATGTGTTTTATAACATTGAAAAAAAAATAATGCAAATACGGACTAAGTAATACTATGAATCAATTGTTAATTATATTCGGTCTTGGTACATATTGGTACCAATGACAAAGTTAGTGGAAGATGGAGTGTCCTAAAGAAGGAGTTTAGAGAATTAGGGAATAAGCTTAAAGCAAGGACCTCCAAAGTAGTATTTTTTTTAGATACTATGTATGCCATGTGCAAGCCCAGGAAGATAGAAGGAGCTTAGGTAGGTTAATGCTTGGCTAAAAATGTGGTGCACTTCTCACTTGGGTACAATCTCTACAGCATGGATGGATTGCACCTTAATGATGAGGGAGATGCTATGCTAGGAGATAGAATGGCAGAAATGTTGGAAGAGTTTTTAAACTAGTAGGCGGGAGGGAGGGATGCGTTAAATGTAATGATGTAGAAAGTGTAGAGGGGATAAGGGATGAATTTACTACTCATGGGGGAGGAGATGGGGAGGGTTAGTATAGTCAATAGGGAGGTTGTACTAAGTAACTAAAGTACAGTGGCAGGCACCTCAAAACAACAAACTCATAACATCAGGTGTATGCTTGCTAATGCCAGAAGCTTGCCAGGAAAAATGGGAGTGTTAGAATTATAAGAAATTAATAAAAAATGGGATTTAATAGGCATTACCGAAACATGGTGGGATGAATCTCATGACTGGACTGTTAATATGGATGGTTATTATCTATTTAGGAAAGACTGGGCAAATTGTAAAAGAGGAGGAGGGATATGTCTGTATGTTAAGCCTGCATTTAAGCCTATGGTCAGAGAAGATATTTATAGTGGAACTAGCAGTAATGTTGAATGTTTGAGGGTAGAGTTAAATAGCGGAGCAGCAAATTCCAAAATAATATTGGTTAGAGTATGCTATAAACCCCCAAATATAATTGAAAGCGAGGAAATACAATTATTGTTACAGATTAGAAATGCAGCTAAGCATGGGCAAGTTCTAATAATGGGAGATTTTAATTACCCTGAAATAAATTGGATAAATGTAACCAGAAGTTCAGCGCATGTTCTGGAGTACACTCAGGGATCATTATCAGGCCCACTTTATACAAGAACCTACTAAAAATTAGGCTTGGATTTAGTCTCACAAATAATATTGATATGGTATCAAATGTTGAAATAGGGCAATCTTTGGGAAACAGTGATCACAACACAGTCTAATTTGTGATTGAATTAAAAAAACAAGACTGTAAGGGGCCAACAAAAACTCTTAAAAAGGGCAGATTTTAACGGTCTAAGGGCAGCAATACAAAGTATAGGACTGGGACAAAAGAACTGATAGGTAAACATACTGAACATAAATGGACCACATTTAAATCCTTGCTAAATATACAGACTTATCACCATATACCATGTGTGAATAAAAGTAAAGAGAGTAAATCACATCCAATTTGACTTAACAATGATTTAAAAATCAAGATATGTACTAAAAAACAGGCATTTAAAATCATACAAACAAGAGGGGACAGAGACTGCCTTACGTAAGTACAAGGAAACTAACAAGGCTTGCAAAAGAGCTATTAGACTGGCTCAAATAGAAAATGAAAAATTAGTTGCAAAAGAGAGTAAGACTAACTCAAAATATGTTTTAATTATATTAATGGGAAGAAGGCCAGGAAGGAAGCTATAGGAACATTACAATGTGAAACAGGCTATCCAATTAGTGACCAGGAAAAGGCAGATGAGCTAAATAGTTTATTTTCTTCTGTATACACAAGGGAGGTACCGATGGTTGGGACACCGCAACAAAATGGGGCTACACTAAATGAGGTTGGAAAAAACTGTTAAGAAAGTCCCAGGTCCTTATGGAATACATACAAGGGTACTGAGGAAACTGTTTTTTGTAATAGCCAAACCATTATATATAATCGTTCAAGATTCACTCAACACAGGGTCTCTACCAGATGACTGGCGAAAAGCAGAGGTGATACCTATATATAAGAAGGGAGCAAGAACAAATCCCGAAATTATAGACCTGTAAGTCTCACTTCTGTAGTGGGAAAGCTTTTAGAAGGGTTAATGAGGGATAGTATACAAGAATATGTCTATTTAAACAAGAATATAAAGTAGAGGAGGTTAGTAGGAACCTGGATCAAGGCAACTCAGTGGATGTAGTCGTTTTGGATTTTGCAAAAGCTTTTGATACAGGAATTGCAGTAAATATCTGCTCATGGATCGAGAGCTGGCTAAAAGACAGGAAGCAAAGGGTTGTGGTAAATGGAACATACTCAGATTGGACTAATGTGGTAAGTGGGGTTCCTCGGGGTTCAGTATTAGGTTGTCTCCTTTTTAACATATGTATTAATGACTTAGAAGTAGGACTGGAAGAAGTGTGTCAAAGTTTGACAAAGTTGTGCAAGGTAATTACATCAGATAATGATGTACTTGCCCTCCAAAGGGATTTACATAAAATTTAGGAATGGGCATCTAAATGGCAGATGAGATTTAATAGGAATAAATGTAAAGTTATGCATCTGGGAAGGAAAAATAGCCATGCAATTTATAATCTTAATGGAGCAAATCTAGGGGTATAAGATATTGAAAGGGATTTGGGAGTACTTGTGGACAACCTCCTAGGTAACAGGGTTCAATGCCAATATGCAGCTGCAAAGGCAAATAAAAAATATTAGCATGTATTAAGAAGGGTATAGAAGCAAGGGAAGAAAATATAATTCTGCCACTATACAAATCTCTAGTACGCCCTCATTTAGAATATGGAGTACAATTTTGGGCACCACTTCATAAAAAGGACATTTTAGAGCTGGAAAGGGTACAGAGAAGGACTACAAAACTAATAAGGGGATTGGAGGGGCTAAGTTACAAAGAAAGACTAACCAAATTAAACATATTTTTCTCTAGAAAAAAAGAGGAGATATGATTACATTATATAAATACATCCAGGGTCAATATAAAGCTTTGTCAAGTGAGCTTTTTTTTTGCTAAGAGTTTTTCAACTGACAAGAGGACATCCTTTGAGGTTAGAAGTAAAAATATTCCACTTTAAAAAAAGAAAAAAGTGTTTTTCACAGTAAAGGTGGTTAATCTGTGGAATTCTCTACCAAAGGAGGTGGTAACAGTAGATTCTATAGATGACTTTAAAAAGGGGTTGGATATATATATTTTTAAAAAAGGGCATTTCACGTGGGTATTTTTCTGTTTGCCTTCCTCTGGATTAATTAACAACTAATGCCTATATTGCATGTCAGAGACTATCTTAAAAGTTTGAACTTGATGAACTAAAATTATTTTTTAAACCTCAATTACTATGTAACTAAGTAACTATGTCAGCCTACTTAAAAGCACAATGCTTCAGGAGTTTTTACCTACCTTCGTCATTCCAACCTTACAAAGGAAGATTAAAACACTTAAAATGTAATTTTGAGTTTTTGGAAATCATTAAGAATGGATTTATAATAATCCATTGCCCACCTTATGTCTGGGTGCGTTCTTCATACAAATGTTTGTAAAAGAGTTTAGCTTTATTCTGAATACAGAGGCGTGTCTTAGTTCCATGGAGTTTACCTTGTGTGATGAACTTTGTATGCACAATGCATATTTTTTTGTCACAGCAGGTTGCTAAATCTGCTGTGGTCAAGTCAGACCTGATGAACAAGACCTGGCTATTCTGGTTTTTTTATGCTAAGCTAGCAAACGAACAGTTTTTGTTTTTTTACATCTTTTGCTAGAAGCACTTTCCTGAGAGATATAAATCCTGGCTTGAGTCCTGAGTTTAGTAAGCTCCATGCAAATCACATTACAAACCAATATATTGGTAATGTCAAACATGCTATTCACGATCCCAAGCAAGAGGTATAGAACATGAACCCTGACTCCACAGAGAGGACCTTCTAGGAAATATTACTGCATAACATTTAATAATATTCATAATCTCCAGTAACTTGTGGAAGTGATCTTTCAAACTCAACTGGTGCAACAGTGGTCTCCAACAGCAGACTGATCATCCAACAATGATAATATCTTGACAAAACTATACAAAATAGAAATTACCACATTCCACTCTCTCACATTGTGGTTCCACATATTGAGCAAAATAACTAATTGAAGCAAACTACAGTGATACCCCACTTTGCGCTACCTCACTGTGCCCTGATTCGCGATTATGCTGTTTGCACTAAATTTTGCGATGGCTCTTTAAATTGCATTGCATGCATTTAAATCCCAGCTTAGTGTGCTTTTTTTCACTATAGCAGCTTGGCGTGCTTTTTTTTATTCACTATAGCATTAAAATGCCTAGTTTAGCGAGGTTTTTGTATAGCGCTCCTGCATGCAGGAACGCATATACCGCGCTAAACGGGGTATTCGTGTATTTTGTATTTTTGGAAACAGATATGCAATACTAATAAACTAAGACTTTTAAAGAAAGCATTACAACACTATATGTACAAAGACTGCAAGTGACAGAATCACGTTCTGTAGCTAAATAGCACTACAGGATGGTCATATACTTAAAATGGCATTTTAATAAATGTATTTGTCTCCCAATGAGTTGTTTTCTATAAGTTAGTGGTATCAGTGCATAGAAAGGTCCCAACCTCCTGTTTCAAGCACTGTTTGATGAGGAATACTAATAATGGATGGCTTTACTGTAACCAGTTGTTCACAAATTAAAGGAAGGCTATTTGATAACGTGTCACAGTGTGTCTTTTTTCAAAAAAGATCTACAGACTAAAGTATGCTCTGCATTTTCAATGAAGCTTAAACAGGTATTACTTAATGTTTTTAATGCAAAAATGAAATTGTGCAATGTTAAAAACATGGAGCCTCCTTCAATTCGGAGGCCGTAACTCCAGGGATGTAGGCTGTATGTCTGCGGGCCTGCTGCAGGCCTGCATAGTGCTAGATTTGTGTCGCTATTCAATTGACCAAGCCCGCAAGTTACGGCCCGAAAGCCAAAACCTTAAATCATGCAAACGTAAGTAGCATTTCAGAGTGTGATCATGATCAATTAAGCAAGGGCGTAAGTTCCAAGTCCCTACAGCAGTGGATGAGAACTACAGTAGGTAGTTAAAAATGTTCAAGTTAGTCACACTAAAAGCAGGTTTATCATTAACACGTCCAATCAAGAGAGATTATGGTATGAAATGTGAAAGTGCCTACAGCAGTAACCACACACTTTTTTATGATACATTTTAACAGTATTAATTTCACCAGTGATTAGTTGATCAAAGGCATTTCAGTAGAGAGATACTTGAGTACTTGTTAATAGGGAGATTGTGTTTACATATTACTACAGATGGACTAAACCTAATTTTCCATCTTTCTGTAGTATGTTACTGGGTTAAAAAAAACTATGTTTTTAATCTCCTTTCTGTTCAGAAACCTTTTACACATCCAATATGTGGTCTATATTTCCAGGGCTATTTCTTTAAGGTTTCCTTCAGCAGATCAGTAGGGCTTTGTATGAGAGAATGCTAGTATGCAGGTGCTATAACTTAAAAGTTACAGGTAACACAGGTACTAGCTTTTCCTCTGTGTAATGTGATCTCTGGAGATTTTTTATCTTTTTTCCTATGGGGCTATTTAATGTGATGAAAAAGCATGATGGAATTTAACTCCATTGTTAGCAACTGGTACAAAGACACACAAGAGCTTATAAAATACAAGTGAACAAATACAGTTTACAATTAACCAATTTAATCAAATACATTTAGAATAGTGTATTTAGTATATGTTCACTATATAGCCATTTTTATTGATTATTAAGACAAATGCACGGGATGGTGAGCCCATACACATGCATTATCTCAGTGTAGAGGTGATATATTTGTGCAACACCTTAGTTGTCAATCCGCACATTCTGTCACATTAGTAAAAAAAGGTAGTGATTGTACTGTTAAAATCTTAAATTAACTCTAGTTGTAGCTGCTCCAATACAATACATACTTTACTATCAAGTATATCATTGTGCCAGTGTAAAGGAGGTGATATTAACTGGCTCCATTTATGGTAAAAAATGAATGTTGCAATGTATAAGGCATTAGTGCATAATACATATTAATAATCTATTGCAATCGTTGCACAAACAATTTTCCTCACAAATCATTGCTGTAAAAATCTTCATATCCTTTACATACCACTAGTCATAAACTTAGCAAAGACATTATACCGTCCAATGTTACAAGTGGCCACAGATTTTGAAAATAGATGGACTATTCAAATAAAAGTATCCACATATTAGGGATACATATGCTTAATAACTGTACATATACTCCAGAAAAAAGAGATACAATTTTTTAATCATTTTTCTGGAATTTTTGAGAATCTTTTTGGAGAGAAAGTGAAAAAAAGAACACATCTATGTCACTAACATTGGATTTTTATGTTAATGTAGTATACATCCTTCCTATATATGTACTTTAAAGGGACATGGAAAGATTTTCTTAGTTGCATCAGATGTGTCACAGTATTTTTTTTTTTTAAATAAAAGGTCTCAAGCACAAAAATGTATTCAGAAGTTTAACCGCTCTCGGGAGCTTGCCCTATGCCAGCCATTGAGATCTACAGACTAAAGTATGCTCTCTGCATTTCGTGTTTCAATAAAGTTTAAACAGGTTTTACTTAAAAAAAATAAAAAAAATCCAATTATTATCAAAGAAAATATATTCTTGTGAGCCTCTGCTCCTATCATTTCCAAGTTCAGGGTTTACTTAGGGGGGGGGGGGTGCATACAGAGAGCAGCCATACCGGATTGCCATTAAAGCTTTACTATGGTCATTTGTTTTGGACCAATCAGGGTGGTGCCAAAGGGGGGGGGGGGAGATAGAGGGGGAAAGGAGGAAAGAGACACAGGGGAGGGAGATCGGGGGGGAGAGACAAAGAGGAGGCAGGAGGGGAGGAAAAGACATAGGGGACCGGGGCAGAGACACAAGGGGAGGAGAAGAGACATGGGGGGAAGCAACACAGCAGAGGGAGAGGGGGAGGAAAGAGACAGAAGGGGCAAAGGGGGAGGGAAGAGACAGAGGGGAAAAGGGGAATATATATATATATATATATATATATATAATATATATATATATATATATATATATTATATATTAGCCCATCATTTATGACAGGCAAACGACTATTATCAACATAAAGCCCAATCTTACAGAGTCTCTTTAAATACAGAAATAAACCCTTCTAAAGAGGTGCTGCCCCTCCAAATGTGAGACAATTGAGAGATTAGTATGTATGGTTAGAAGAAACTTGCTTAATAAATCATTTATTGTTAATTTGTGAATTAATGTATTAAACTTGTAATACATATTCTTTGGAACAAAACATTCTTGCAACAGAATCAGTCCCACTGTATATGTCCTGCTGGGAGAATTATATACTGTGAAACTATGGCCTAGAAAAACTCTTGCACGCTCATTTCCAGTTGTGGAATCACCAGGGTTATCTTCAAGAAACAAATCACTGACCTGTGGCACTTATCTCATTCTTCCAGACATGGACATTCTGTAGCAGCATTACTATATGGATATATTGCTCTGTGGGAGTGTTTTTGCCAAAAGCCCTTAAAAAAACCTAACACACTGTAAAGAGCAGCACTACATTTTGTAACCAATTTTTCCACAAATAAATGTGAAATTAAAAAGTAAAATAGAGGAATACAATTTTATAAAATAGACTCTAATACCTTGCATTCTTGTCCTACTTTAATGATTTTCTTTGTAGTTTAAGCATTGTAGTTTTAAAAACAGGAACTAAGTATCAGGTTTTGGGGGGGGGGGGGGGTGAAATTATTTATTTTACTTTCACATATGATTTTAAGCTGAAGAATATTATGAAATGTTTAATCTAATGTAATTCTGAACTCAAACCATTATCACCACTGTTCATTACATGAAGTAACAACAGTGAATATATATATATATATATATATATATATATATATATATATATGTATAAAATAAATAGTACAGTTGTGTTCAGATTTGAATGTCTAAAACAGGAATTCTGAGAAATACAGTAGTTACACTGCACTCTGGGAATCTGGGCAGGGACATGCAAATGGAGTGGGGCTGGATTCCAGCTTGTGTAGAAGATTTTATGAGTAGTTTACCACAATAGTTATTTAATTTATGGTGGGCAAAAGCGATAGAAACCCTCCACCGTACAGCAGTATAGTAAATAAATAGTACATTTGTGTTTGAACATTTAAAACAAGTTAAAAAAACGTGTTCCCTGCTCAGAATTCCAAGATATAGAAGGGGTGTTCCATGTTCAAATTCCCAGATTCAAGAGCTTTATAAAAAAGCCAAGTAATTTCCAAAGTCCACATATTATTTTAGAAATCTTCCCCTGCATTATGTTGAAATACAATGAAAGTAGATATCATCCAACCAACACAAACTTATCCTTATGATGATAACTCAACAAACATAATATCCAGCCATACAATTGAATGTTTTAACATCTTTTAGTGGGTCTGAGCCGCATCAATGATCCATAATTAACTGCTCCTCTGAACCATGAGTAGGATCCCTTCTGCTTCCTAATTATATCCCCAATAAAATCCCCAATTAATTTCCATGATTTCAGCCATGATTATAGAATGTAATTATAAAAGCAGAATGACTTGAGTTATGGTCTTAATTATGGTTCGCAAGAGCAGTTAATTATGGTTCATTTTAAGCCATGTCTATGCCCCTCCCTATAATAGCATATTACAATATATCACCTTTTTAAGAAAGAAAAAAAAAAGCACAAGATTGTACAGTTGTTAGCTCACGTATTTGCTATGCAAAATCCCTGTATTTTTGTTATAAAAAGGAAAGCCAATAATCATGATAAATCTAAAGAATTAGTTTACTGTCTTTATGAAATCATGTGGTGGTTTTTGAAATGCCTGTTAAATATTAAAACTTCCCATTATTAGCTTTTAAATAAATTATGGTTCTGTAAGTCAATAAAGTCAATTGCCTCAGCTCTATGTGTACCAATAGTAATGGATGGAAAGTAAAGCCGTAGGACAATACAAAGAAAATCACAAACACAAACCATTTAAAAATATATATCTTTTATTAAAAATATCACATTTAGACAACAAATTTCTATGTTTAAAATAAACAGATGCACAGTATTCTTCACTCAAGCACAAAAAATATTTTATTCTGGATGTGGAACAAACAAAATCTATGTAAAGCCCAGGAGCCAGTGACATTTGTGTAATCACAAATCTGTACAATATATATTATATTTTCAGTATCACTGTATTTTACAAATATTGTAAATTACAAAATAAATAAATGTAGCAAAGAAACTTAAAAAAAAAAATGTTTTCTACATCTTCTTCATAACAACCCTTTGCAAAACATTTCAGGATGCATTGACTATTGTTAGATAAAGCAGCTTGCTATCTGCAAAAGAGTTTGGCTTTTTATTTAAGTGTCTCGATCGCTACATCTGACTTATTTCATAATTCTTTCACTTCTCTATTGTATGGCCATCTTAATGGTAAAATATTGGATTTATTTCCAGTGAATAAATTGTATTTCTTAATTAGTGTATGCAAATTAAATAATATATTTATACTTAAAGGGACATGGAACACAACATGTTTGACTTAAACATTACAAATTTGTATTTTGCATGAAACAAATATTAAGCAAAGCATTAAACTTCAATGAAACCAACAGGAAATGTAGAGATTATACTTTAGTCTGTAGATCTCATTAGCTGGCAGAGGGCAAGCCCCACGGAACCATTTTTTGTGCTCTGGAACCTTTATATGAATAAACAAAATGCCATATTTCTGATCTAGCAAAGAAAAACATTTTTTTGTATGCAGAATCTGAATTAATTTATCTTTGAAATTCCACCTGGCGTTGGAGTCGGATCTGATTTTGCAGTTCATAAAAATTCTGTAATATGACAATATAAAGTTGATATTCTTCATATTATCAAAAGTAAAGGGTCTGGCAGCAGACTGGCCATACACTCAAAAAATAGCATTATCTTCATTAGTTCTCACACTTGCCATGTGTACCTTCTCCACAGAAGCGCTTATTCAAATCTCAGTAGTTTCCTAAAATTATATGAAAAAAATCTTAGTGTATTAAGATACATTATATTTATCTTTTAAAAACTGTAATTTTTTTATTTTAATGTATTTATCTTTTTTCTCATAAATCTTAAAATGTGGATGCAAGTTATGATATTATGGTGGGTATATTGTAAAATTATGCTGCAAGACAGCCACATCATTCCATTAAATATATTAATTATAATGAATGCCCAACACATACCACTACTGTATCAAAGCATACCCGCAATCTATAAACTTAAGTAAATGTAAAGCTGGACAGAGGAGACATGCCTTGACTATGATAATATTTGTATGATGCCAAAATATTGATTGTAACACTAAACATCTTATTGTCATTAAGCAGTTCAGCAATTAATAAATATGTATTTTATCACCAATATTCTTAGCAACATACCACTAATGAGAAATAAATGTCCAAATCTAATACATGATCTACATTCAGTATTCAATTGTACACAAAGTAATTTACTCAATGTTGGACTCTGGGTGTACATGAAAAGGAAAACACAAATACCTAAAGTGAATTAAATATACTTACTTCTCAACATGAGGAATTTCAAGCCTTTTCATACATTCTGGTTGCCATTACATTCCACGGCTAGTTGAGACCATTTCATATTCAATAAAGATCTGAAATGGGTGGGTGTTTTTTTTACTGCTTCTAAAGATGCAAAGAGTACAAACACCTACAAGCGTTAAGATCTTTACTTGATGATAGTCTGGTCACTAAAATCACAGCTTGAAATGTTAATTTTGTTGCAGATGTGAAGAGAAACAATGAAAGTCAGCTTGTTGACCTCGTGAAAAACAGGGCCTTTAGCAAATGTTTTCAAGACCTCTGCTTCTTAATCACGGTTACTGCAATACTATTTGGAAGCTTACAAATAATTAAAAGTTCAGTTAAATCATGTCCTTTGTCTGCATATGCTTCACTAAGTAAACTCCCCGCCTTAACTAATTTAATATGATGGTATTGAAAAAAGTTAATTTTGACATTTTAAAATAAATATGGGTTGAGCACCTTGATTTCATTTTCTTGAAGAAATATTGAAACGTGCGTCGGTTCAGACGCAGGACACAAGTCGTGAGCCGTTGAAGTCATTAATAAGCATCTAGGACGCGGCGTGCATGACTCCATCAGTTATATGAATACTTACTATTGATTCTAGTCCCCACTTACAAGATAGATAGAAATCGTGCCAAAGGAGACAATATTAGAGACGACTTACAGTGAGCACTTACTGGAGAGCGGTTGTGCATCACACCTTTAGTGTACATATACTTTAGTTTGGCATAGAAATCTAGCAATATTTAATTGCAACTTCCAAGCCATATATAGTGCCTTTCAAAAGTATTCACCCCCTTGGCATTTTTTGTGTTTTGTTGCTTCACAGCCTAGTATTAACATGGATTGTTTGAGGATTTGCATCATTTAAATTTACAGAACATGCCCACAACTTTAAAGAAGTTTTTTTTTTTTTTAAATTGTGAATCAAACAACAAATAGGACAAAATAACAGAAAAAGTCAATGTGCATAACTATTCACCCCCCTAAAGTCAATACTTTGCAGAGCCACCTTTTGTGACAATGACAGCTCGAGGTTGCTTTGGATAAGTATCTATGAGCTTGTCACATCTTACCACTGGGATTTTTGCCCATTCCTCCTTGCAAAACTGCTCGAGTTCCTTCAAGTTGGATGGTTTGCGCTTGTGAACAGCAATCTTTAAGTCTGACCACAGCTTTTCTATTGGATTGAGGTCTGGGCTTTGACCAGGCCATTCCAACACATTTACATGTTTCCCCTTACACCACTAAAGTGTTGCTTTAGCAGTGTGTTTGGGGCCATTGTCCTGCTGGGAGGTGAACTTCCGTTCTAGCCTCAAATCCTGTACAGAGTGGTACAGGTTTTGCTCAAGAATATCTCTGTATTTAGCACCATCCATCTTTCCCTCAAATTTGACCAGCTTCCCATTCCCGGCTACTGAAAAACATCCCCACAGCATGATGCTACCACCACCATGTTTCACTGTGGGGATCTTGTTCTTTGGGTGATGTGATGTGTTGGGTTTGCGCCAGACATAGCGTTTTCTTTGATGGCTGAAAATTAACATTTTAGTCTCATCAGACCAAAGCACCTTCCTCCATATATTTTGGCAGTCTTCACAGGCCTTTTTGCAAACTCAAAATGTGACATTTTGTATTTTGCTGAAAGTAATGGCTTTCTTCTGGCCACTCTGTCATACAGCCCAACTCTATGGAGTGTACGGCTTATTGTCGTCTTATGTACAGATACTCCAATCTCTGCTGTGGAACTCTGCAGCTCCTCCAGGGTCACCTTAGGTCTCTGTGCTGCCTCTCTGATTAATGCCCTCCTTGCCCAGTCTGTGATTTTTTGTGGGCGGCCGTCTCTTGGCAGGTTTGCGGTTGTGCCATGTTCTTTCCATTTGGTTATGATAGATTTGATGGTGCTCCTGGGTATCATCAAAGATTTGGATATTTTTTATAACCTAACCTTGATTTTTACTTCTCAACAACATTATCCCTTACTTGTTTGGAGAGTTCCTTGGTCTTCATGGCAGTGTTTGGTTAGTGGTGCCTCTTGCTTAGGTATTGCAGCCTCTGTGGGCCTTTCAAAAAAGGTGTGTTTATGTAATGACAGATCATGTGACACTTGGATTGCACACAGGTGGACATCATGTCACTAATTATGTGACTTCTGAAGGTAATTGGTTTCACCAGAGCTTTTTATGCGGTTCATAACAAAGGGGGTGAATACATACGAACATGCCAATTTTCGATTTTCTATTTCTAAAAAATAGTTTTATGTATATATTTTTTTCATTTCACTTCACCAACTTAGACTATTGTGTTCTGATCCATCACATAAGTTCAATGTTTTGTTAATCTGAATTTTAAGGCTCTAATGTAACAAAATAGGTAAAAAGTCAAGGGGGGGGGGGGGGGGGAATAAGTTTGCAAGGCATTGTATTATAAGAAACAGTTTAATTAAGAAGAAATAAATATAGATGGTTGAGATACAGAATAAATTATAATAAACACACAAAACAAAAAATATACTGTAATCATAACTGTTACATAAAATACTACAGCGGACACTATGGCACTTTATTATCTAGAAGCACTTTCATTATGAATATACGGACACCTTAAGCCCTTTATTAATTGGTTCTGTTATCGATATTTAAGTGCACAAAATCCATTAAAATAGTATTCCACTGGAGTTGAAATCCTGCACCTGTTTATATTTTAAAAAAATTGTATTATTTTAAAATCATGGAATGAACAAAAAAGGTTTTAAAATTATTCTCTCACAAGATTGGTAATTAGGGGTGTGCCCTATAAGAGGATCTTTTATCTTTGTTTTTTGATTATTAAGTTCACATAATGATTAATACAAACCCTATATTGGTTAACATGACAAACATTTTTTCATATCTGTAATGTTTATTGTTAAAATCGAAGATTATACAACACAAAATATTTGCATGCAAATCCACACGGATAATTACAAATTAACTATCAACTTGTTGAAGATTGAGATACCAGCCCATACTTGGGCCCTCATTCAATTGCGATTTGGCCAATTGAATTGGGCTCTAAATAAGCACATAGCATAGTTTTTTTAAATCAGTTTTTAGTTCGTGAAAACCTTGCTTTTGGATAGATGCTTACTAACTAAAAACATCTTTAAAAAATATATGTTATGTGCTTTTTTAGAGCCTTATTCAATTGGCCAAATTGCAATTGAATGAGGGCCTTGGTGTAAATCAGAAAGGCTGATTAATAGAAAAAAAGTGCAAACACAAGATAAAAAATATATAATTTTAACAACATTCACTTGACAAATTATGTATTACCTATGTTTTTAAAATTACTCTACGGTACATTATTATTGACCATGTTTTACTAGCCTAAATTTCTGCAGAATACAAAAAAACATAACTTAAATATATTTTCTGTTTTGCTCTTGGCTTTTTAATAAGCATGAGATAGAGAAGATCTTAAAACAAAAAAATTATAATTCATAAATATAGCAGGTGATAAAACTCAACAATAAGCAATGAAATGTACCCACTGTACAAATCATCCTGAAAAAAGGCGGTTAACCGCCTTAGAGGAAATCCCGAGCGTGGCTCAGGGTTAATGTTCAGTACGTAAAGAGGCAACCCAGAGCCATGCTCGGGATCACACGCATCCATCTTTCGGGATCCCTTCCCTGCGTGCGTAGGAGATGCAAGAGGGCTGAACAAGGCGGTCTGGCCGGGTCAGCACCGCTTTAACACTTGGGGGGCACTGAAACAGCCAGACCGCCAGGGAGGTTAAGGGCAATCTGATTAACTCTATAGTAATCAGCAAACTGAATAGCATGAATATTGTATAGCCTTTTTCCCACAATGAGTGCATTTACAAACGATTTTACTAAATATAAAATGTACCTTCTCCTAGGTTTTGTTTGTTGGGATAAAGGAATAATACAATATACAGATTACTTACTAAATTAAATATTTCTATTACAGCTTTGGAGGCAGTAGTATTGGAGGGTTGGGATACAAACTTCAAAATTAGTAAATAGAAATATCTGGGAGCACTGCCTGAATTACGGGTGGAGTAGCACATATAATTATATATATATATATATTATTATATACATATATATATATATATTATACACACACATATATATATATATATATATATATATATATATATATATATATATATATATATATACACATATATATATACATATATATATATATACACACACACACACACACACACACATATATATACACACAAATATACATATATACACACAGATGTATCACATATATAGTTATGAGCATTGAGGGTTGTTGCTAATGCTTGGCGAAGCGAGGGCCTCAGTTGCAGGCAAGGAGTGCCAAAGGCGCTCCTTGCGCTGGTGGAGATGAGCGCTGTAGGCGCTCATCCCTACGACCCCGCACGACTTAGGCGCTCACTGCGCTGGTGGAGATGAGCGCCATAGGCACTCATCACTACGACCCGCAGGGACTACAGATCAAAAGAAATCTTAATTATACAATTCACAATGCGAGACCCGTAGCAGTTTGAAAAAATAGCAGAGAAAAATTACGGCCCGTAACACTTTGCAAAGGAAAGTGTAAAGAAAAAATAAGAGCCGGGGGACTTAAAAAAAAATTATAAAAAAATCAGGGTAAAAAAATACGAAGTTAACGGCCAAACCGCATCACATCACACACAGCACAGGGGGACAGCCAGGACGTCTGGGAGTGAGGTTGCATGCAAATTCAAACCGAATTTGCAGAGTTTCGGCACTCGAAAAATGCCTAAGCGACAAAAAAAATGGTGGCTAAAAAAAACGAAAACGAGGCTACATGACCTATAACCACGATAACCATGCAAAACACCGCCAGGCACATAAGACTTTTACCAAGGAACGTACGAGGTACAAAACACACTATTAGGAAGGACAGAAAATGCTTGAGAGCCGCGTAACACAAAGACAATCACTGCCATTTTACAACACTAACTTGCAACTAATAACATTCCCATTCTAAAATGCTGCCTTATCCAACTAAACAAACGGTTTGGCCCCTGCACACTTGCCACATTGCTGACACTTTCTCCTCAAGTCAGCAACAGTCCAAAGGAGCAAAAGTACACAAGGGGAGAGGATCGCAATGAGCGCCAAAGGCGCTCAGCGCGGGGCTTGCAATGAGCGCCGAAGGTGCTCAGTCGAACAAAAGTACACCAAGGGACAGGATCGCAATGAGCGCCGAACGTACTTTGAGGACCAAAAGCCTTATATTGTGTAGCAAACAGCATTACCTGCCTTACAACTTTATTACCGTCATTTTTTGACGGGCAATTCGCTAGTTTATATAGAGTTTAGATATATTTCTACAGTGGTCATTTAAATGCATCATTGTTTAAGATTATGTTATATTGATCATCCTAAAACTAAACTAAAGACTACATTGCCCAACCTCTTATCTCCTGAGCAGGTTTAGCAATTTCGCTAGCCTGCAGGTAAATTCATAAAAATAGGAGCATTACATTTGACTTAAATTTCATTCTGTTCCAGCTCTAATGTACATACAGCCAATTTTCAGGTTTGAGAGTGAATTTGGAAAAAAACTGAGGCCCTAGATCTCTAACTCTCCTCTTCTGAAACTGAATGTCTCCATCACAATTATAATTTTTCTTGGCCCTAGTCATACATTAAGTATCTTGGCATAAATATTTCACCAAGGATGGAAGACATATATAAAGCAAACTATCTTATTACTAACAACAGATCTATGCACGTGATCTAAATACCATATTTCATAGACTGGACAAATCTATGCAGTCAAAATGAACATTCAGCCGAGACTATTCTATCTATTCTGTGCATTACATGTTTCAATTATCCCAAGGACTTAGATGGACTTTAAAGACAGATACTCAAAATCATCTGGCAGGGCACATCCCCAAGAATAAACAGATCAATAATGTACAAACATAAATCTAGAGAGGGTCTGTCATGCCCAAACCTCAAACATTACCTATAGCCCAATCTACCCTACACCAACCGGCCTGGGTCTTCATTGAAAACTAGCTAATGCGTCCTTATATTTGGAAGAAAATTATCTGGTTCCCGAAACCCTTTAGTGACTTCTCTCCACAGACACCATTACTCTCCATCCACAATTCGCCAAAGGGTTTAATGAAGACTCTCTAATCTGGTGGAGATCTAAAGGATAAATGTGGATCTAGGTTTATCGACGACGTAATACTTACATATGAAAAATTCAGAGACAATAATGGTCTTCTCCTACGTGAACACTAGAACTACTGTGGATTGAAACACTTAATTACTACTAGAACAAATACCTATAGAAACCCAAAGATGACTTGGCTCCCCTAACCCTAGGCAGCCTATGCTCAATATATGATACTTTTAATTCACCTTCAGAAACCCACAAAAATAAATACTGGTACATAACTGAATGGGAGACAGAGTTAGCTCAACAATGAGAACAGGATAAATTTAAAGAATTTTGGATTAATTTATCACAAGGATCTCTTAATTACAGTATTTTAGAGAACTCTATTAAAGTTCTACATAGAGTTTACATCACTCCAGAATTTACCCCCTTCCCTCCCATTTATAATTGTATACTAACAGCTTATAAACAATAACTCCAAATTTAACAAACCTTTCTTCACTAAGTTTGGATTCTAAAAATGAAAAAATACTCAAAGAAAAAAGGAAAAAGAAGGAGTAAGGAGAGAGAGAAAAATAATAACCCTCAAAAAAAAAAAAAAAAAAAAGACAAAAACCAAGACTAGTTATCGATCTGATGACATGAATCTTTAACATACTTGCGACTTTCATATTATATAATTGTACTGTAACATTTCTAAGAATTTAACGTGTATAATCTAGATATGTATACCATGTTATGTCTCTAACTAATCCTAATAAAAATTAACTTTGCCAACAACACTGGATTAAACTCTTACAACGCAACTTCAGTTTCCAGTAAAAGTATATAAAATATTAAGTGTTCAGATCCCAGCCAACATTAAAGGGCCATTTACCTCACTATAGGTGCTCTTCATGGTGTGAAAGAGCTCAAGATTGTATGTTAAAATTATCTTTTTTTTTCTCAATTACACTTATAACACCTAAAAAATCTAAGGTGTTAGATTGGTTTACAAACACACAGACCGTTCTATGATTAATAACATATGCCGGACACCATGCGGTGAAGGAACGGGAAGACAAAGATTTATACGTTTTTTTAATCTGCATTCAGGAATGCAGCAAAAAGCAGTTAACCTACATGTACAATATTTATGCGTTTCCAGCACAGATTAATTTATGAAGGGTTAACTATTCTTGGTTATGCCCACTAGACAAAGATGCAGTTGTGGATCTGTCTGGGGGCTTGCAAGAGATTTTTGAATCATTTAAAATATGCTTTTAGGTTACCTTTAAAGTGGTGTGCTCTAAATTGTACTAAATTAAGTGGCCCTTGGATGTATGGAATGTGAACTACCCTCCTCCCATTACCCATTTAATTAAGACCTTAAAAAGGTATATAGAAAGTTTTGTGGTTTACGAATGCCTCAGAGAGGACCTTATGCAAACATTTGTTTGCATGAAGAAAAAAAAATATATAAATAAACATAACAAAAAAATGTTTTCCTTAGTTTACATAATTTTCCTTAGATTTCTGGTAGTTGGATTTTCAGTGGGCATTCCTTCTCAAAACCAAGCTAAATTAACATGAAATTAATAACTCGTAGAGGCAACTATAAGATTGCCACAATATGGGTATTCCGTCCCTGCAGCAAAGCATCATGGAATTTGATGTCCGTTTTTCCCTCTCTCCCCTCCCTTGAATGATGCAACTGCTCTAGACGTCTGCACTGTGCTACTTGTTGGAAGGTTAGTATAGGGTTCATTTTTTTTTTTATCCAAATGAAGTTTATATTGGTAGGTACCAGGTGCTTATGTAGGCACTTCTAGGGGAGTAGAATTTTCTTTTTTTTTTATGTAATCTGTATTTGTAGGGAATGATTCATTGCAATGTATTGGATTGTAAAAATGTAAAAAAAAAAACACCTTTCATATACCTTTAAATAAATCTTTAAAAACTGCAGAACAACAATTAAGCAGTAAAAATTGACATTTTGCCCAAAATGTTATATTTCAGATCGTTAACAAATAATTTATCATATACTAACATAAAATGATTACAAAAAAAGAGATCTTGAATTTAAAAGAATAAAAAAAAAGTGATGTTAAGTTTCAACTATTATTATTTAATATATATCGAATTAACGTTAACCCTCAGTTAACAGTATTCTTACCATGCCCAGAAATAGTTAGTTATTTAAAAAATTCAATTTTTGCCACCTTCGTACTAATGTAAAATAAAAGAAGGTTATGGATGGCAGAAATCAACATGTTAAAGATCTTTACAATTTAAGATAAATTGTAAACATATCTTAAAACTATCTAACAAAAAGTAATGTCCAAAAGCTTCTTCAGCCACTGCCAGTTCTCAATTACAGTGAAAACTAAACGTCAGTTCTAAGAGGATTACAGATAGTAATTTAGGGCCCTATTCTATTGTCCAATTTGTAAATGTATATACCTTTAAAGTCACTCTTAAAATTTACACATATTCTATTAGCTACTCGCAATCCGATTACGAGTTACCCACCCACAATCACAATGGGCCAGCAAAACCCGCAAAAACGGTCCTTAGCACTCCACTGGTTTTAGACCAGCTTGAATATTACGAGCGCAAACTAATTAAAGTTACACAATATCGATATTCTATTAGACCCATAACGCTAGATTGCAAATAAAGTCTAACCCACACTTTCTGTCAAAAATATTAGGAGTACTAAATAGGACTACTAATACATTTTTCAAAAACGTATTAGAGCTGTAACATCAATAAAACACAATATTGCACTTTAAACATTAGAATTAATTGCACAACAGTCTCAAACCTACAAATATGCAATTCAAAATAGTATTTTTAAAAGTTATTTCTGAGTAATATTAATCTCAGGACTCAAGGGGTTAATACATATCATGAAATCCACATGGATTAAAACAGATGATCTAATTAATTTGCTGATCAGGCTTGATTGAGAGCCTGATCAGCAAATATTACTTAACGCCACTAATTTGTAGCTTACGATTACAGGTTGCATGTAACCTCTACGTTTTACTGACATCATGACTACTTTCTCATTTACTATTGACTGTGTCCAAGAAGTAAATTACGGGCTTGCTTAAATATGGTCAAATTACATGATCATGCCCCCTGAAATCCTACTTAAAAAAGGCAGGGTTTATGAGTTCATCCTTGAGGTTGGAATTTGCGAGAGATATATACAGTGCCTTGCAAAAGTATTCAACCCCCCCTTGACTTTTTACCAATTTTGTAACATTACAGCCTTAAGTTCAAGGTTTTGTTAATCTGAAATTTATGTGATGGATCAGAACACAATAGTCTAAGTTGGTGAAGTGAAATGAGAAAAATATATACATAAAAACTATTTTTTAGACATAGAAAACAGAAAATTATCATGTGCGTATGTATTCACCCCCCTTGTTATGATGCCCATAAAAAGCTCTGGTGCAACCAATTACCTTCAGAAGTCACATAATTAGTGAAATGATGGCCACCTGTGTGCAATCCAAGTGTCACATGATCTGTCATTACATATACACACACCTTTTTTGAAAGGCCCCCAGAGGATGCAATAACTAAGCAAGAGGCACCACTAACCAAACACTGCCATGAAGACCAAGGAACTCTCCAAACAAGTAAGGGACAAGGTTGTTGAGAAGTACAAGTCAGGGTTAGGTTATAAAACAATATCCAAATCTTTGATAATCCCCAGGAGCACCATCAAATCTATCATAACCAAATGGAAAGAACATGGCACAACACCAAACCTGCCAAGAGACAGCCGCCCACCAAAACTCACGGACCGGGCAAGGAGGGCATTAATCAGAGAGGCAGCACAGAGACCTAAGGTAACCCTGGAGGAGCTGCAGAGTTCCGCAGCAGAGAGACTGGAGTATCTGTGCATAGGACAACAATAAGCCGTACGCTCCATAGAGTTGGGCTTTATGGCAGAGTGGCCAGAAGAAAGGCATTACTTTCAGCAAAAAAAAAAGTTTGCGAAAAGGCATGTGGCAGACTCCCAAAATGTATGGAGGAAGGTGCTCTAGTCTAAAATTGAACTTTTCCACCATCAAAGAAAACGCTATGTCTGGCTAAAACCTCACATCATATCACCCCAAGAACACCATCCCCACAGTGAAACATGGTGGTGGCAGAATCATGCTGTGGGGATGTTTTTCAGCAGCCGGGACTGGGAAACTGGTCAGAGTTGAGGCAAGATGGATGGTGCTAAATACAGGGATAATCTTGAGCAAAACCTGTACCACATCTTCAAAGTTGTGGGCATGTTCTGTAAATGAAATGATGCAAATCCTCAAACAATCCATGTTAATTCCAGGTTATGAGGCAACAAAAAACACGAAAAATGCCAAGGGGGGTGAATACTTTTGCAAGGCACTGTAATTATATTATATAATATATATACCCCCTCTCTCCCCTGTGTTTCTTCCCCCCCTTTCACCCCTGTGTCTCTTCCCCCCCCCCTCTCACCCCTGTGTGAGTTCAAGGCATTTGCGGGCTTCTACTAGAATAGGGCCCTTAGTTAGTTCAGATGTTGTACAGATGTAAAAACCTAAGAATTATGTAGAAAAACTCTGTTCCAACAAATGTTTGTATTCTTGGGAATAAGATTACAGAACAAATTTCAATAGTAACTGGAGACGATTTAGATCTGTTGGCTATAACAGAATCTTGGTATAATGAATCACATGATTGGGTCATAGTCATACCTGTAACAGTTAATTCAAGAAAGATAGAGTTGACAAAAGGGGAGGACGTGTTGCTCTTTATGTAGAACTGTAGTTCAGAATCCCTTTCTGGATCACTACTTTATCGTAGTGAAGCGGTTTGTGTACTTCAATGAAGCTGTTAGCTAAAACATGTAGGGTCTCCCAAGATGGGCAGGTCACAGCAGAGAGATCAGACAATTCCCGGTCCACCGGAGAAGGAACTGGCACGGCTTCGGGGGCATGGGTTGTTCACAAAGCACTATCTTTCGCCTCCATTGTCAAGCGTAAATGACCAAGCCACACCTTCTGGACTACGAACAATAAGACTAAGTGTTGCACCAGAAGCTTGTGCGCTGCCTGGGATTTGCACCTTTTAAAGTTCCATATCGTTTATTCACCGACTCTGCAGACTGGTGCTCCACATGAAGTCCCCCCCCCCCCTCCTGCCGGCTGTTTACATTGGACACAAGCCCTGTTAATCTCCCAATGCTCCCCTTTCCCAACTTTTCCAGGCTGGGGATGTACACTTAGCATCTTTTCATAGCATGTCAAGGGAGAGTCTATATTCTCTCATGCTCCATGCTATAAAATTCTGTGTCCTTGTGACACATCTCAATTTTATCTGGAGGCAGATCCTACCAGCTGACAAGAGCAAGAGGAAACTATATAACCTGCTTAGGTTCTATGACCAACCAAGGATTTGAGTTGGAGTGCTCTACAATGCACCGAGCATGAGTGAGTACCTGATTAATTTAAAGGACTTTCCAGCCACTTGTCTCTTCTTTGGCGAAGGAGAGTCTGTGTACCAGATGTATTATTGTTGCACCACAATGCATCCCCTCTTAGTAGTATTGAGGAGCTGCCTATAGATCTGGCTGCAAAGAAGGGCACCCAAAATTGCGCTTAGGCTAAAAGACAAGTCCTCTTTTATTCTGAAAAAAATAAGTTTGGATGAAACTTGTGTTTTAAACAAGATTAGCCGATTCAGTACAGTATAAAGGACTTTCATTACCTGTTTATTGGAATATAATCTTTCAATTGTGTAAATCATAGAATTTATGTGTATAAGCTTTGTACAGAAAAGGATTTGGTGAAAAACTGAAAACTGTTGACATATCCCTGTAAATATTGAGCAAATATAGATAATAGTGTTGTGAAAGTGTGTCTGATATTATTAATAGGAACAGTAATTATACTATCAATAAAAAGCCAAACAGTCAACCGAGGATTAGATGCATCAAGATTTCCAGTTCTCTGCCATGCACATTCTGGTGATGTAATTGTGTTACATTCATTTGTAGTGATAGCACTGCACAGTTTTAAGCTGCATAGCAGACACTTATCTTAAAAAGAAACATTGGAGTCCCTTTACCAAAGATTAAGAAGTAGAGATTCTGTAACGGGCAAACTACTTTACATCATAATAACATAAGTGTTGAAAGTAGAGGTGGACAACTCACTCCTAAGGTCTCAAACAGTCTGGGATTTCAATATGTCTTTGCCTGAGCACAAGTGGATCAATCAGAATCAGTGCAATTTAGTAACTCACATGTGCCCAGAGATAACAAATACATAAGCTGGAGATACTGCAATCCTCATAGGACTGAGCTGTCCACCACTGCCACAGAGGTAGATAACACTTTCTTTATATAAGTAGACAGAAACAACAATGGTCTTGAATGAACATGATTCAGCTGCCTAAATTGAAATGTGGCATTGCGTAATAATTAACAAAAAAATGAATAATGTCAATAAAACAAATAAAATACACTGTTTATTTATTTTGTTTTTAAAAACCATTATGGAGACAACATCTTCAGTAAACTTTAAAATAGTAGTATGTACTACTGAGGGACATGTCCTTTAGTAAGAACCCTTAACGTAAATGAACATAAAATTAAAATGATTGTCTACTTAATGCATTTTGCGTCTATGCAAATATTACACTGTAAAACCTAGATGACATAGATATATAGTTGGCTTTGAAAGCTGCTTGAATCCAACAATGTTTGGGAATTTATACAAAATACAGGTACAATTCCAACATGAGCAAGGTTAATGGCCCATACTGTGCTTCTATCATGGACTACTGAGGGGTATTTTCAAAAGGAGGTGAAAATGTTGTTACACTGCTTGAAATGAAGTAATTAAAAGGACCAGAAAAGTCTTCATAGGTGCTCTGCGCCATCAGGTTAGACAATAGAAAATGTGTTTACATTTTTAAAATGGATTGAAAATTGACTTGGATATTGTCATTTTAGTTTAGCATTGGAAGCTGTTCCACAAGAACCTGCATAAATAAGAAGGCTGAAGTCTGTAACTGTTATACATTAAATTATGGTTTTATACTCATAAGTAGACTATGGTGGTGCAATTGTAAGCAATCCGTTTTAAGTACTTTTTTCATTTCCAAGTCATTGGTTAGATTCCCCTACCTTTTTTTTAATACAGAATGTACTTATTTATATATACACTTCCCCTCCTTCTCTCTCTCCCTTCCCTCCTTCTGTCTTTCTCTCTCCCCCTCCCCTCCCTCATTCTGTCTCGGTCTCTCTCTCTCCCCCTCCCCCCTTCTGTCTCGCCCCACCCTCTCCTTCTGTCTCTCCCCGCCCTTCTTCTCGCTTCCCCCCCTCCCGGCATTCTTCTCGCTTCCCCCCCCTCCCATCATTCTTCTCTCTTCCCCCCCTCCCATCATTCTTCTCTCTTCCCCCCCTCCCATCATTCTTCTCCCTTCCCCCCTCCCATCATTTTTCTCTCTTCCCCCCATCCTTCTCTCTTCCCCCCTCTTCCCGCATTCTTCTCTTCCCCCCACCCCGCATTCTTCTCTTTCCCCCTCCCATCATTCTTCTCTCTTTTCCCCTCCCATCATTCTTCTCTCTTTTCCCCTCCCATCATTCTTCTCTCTTTTCCCCTCCCATCATTCTTCTCTCTTTTCCCCTCCCATCATTCTTCTCTCTTTCCCCCTCCCATCATTCTTCTCTCTACCCCCCTCCCCTCATTCTCTCTATCACTTAGATAATGTAAGTGCACTTCCATTATCTAAGCAGATCTCATTGGCAGACAAGTGCAAGCTCCCTAGAGCAGTTAAACATTTGAATCAGTTTACTGTGCTGTAATAAATTGCACATAAAACATGAATAAATTGATACATTTACATACACTCTTTCAAATGCAAAAAAAGAAATATACATTATATCCATATAGCTGTAATTAAAGTTTTTAAAGAATACTACAAAAAAAGACTTGTTTAAACATTCCTTATGGTGTTATAGCTATGTAAAGCAAAAGGGTAAATGCCAGAACAGCAAATTCATTAACAAATAACACAATGATAAAATGTATTTGAGTAATATGAAATAGTGCTGATCATGCATAGGCAAAGTGCAAACTGGACACCAGAAATGGAACCCTTTGCCTTTAATGCCGAGCACAATCTGATACTGTGTCACATGATCTTTACCATAATTTCTATTAAAATCATTTCATGTTCGATTGCTTCTCCTATGCTGGCTCATTTGTATTGTTTACAACAAGTCAGTTAGTGGTGGCCGAATCCATGGTAACCCATTTTTTTACATACACTAGTTAAATGGAATGTTGATTATTCTTGCGTTTTTTTTTATGGAAACAACATTTTAAGAAACCACAATGAAGTTATCAATCAAAGTAATCCAAGAGAAATGTATATTCCTTTGTGTGTCGAAGTATTGTTTCAGATTATAATGTATGCAAGAGGAGCACCCAGGATTTATTACTAGTCCAGGACTTACAGAAGTGGACAGGTAGCGATCTGGCTAGGGTACAGCCTGGTACGTCTCTGACATGCATTCACGCTGTGCTTCTTAAAGCTTTCAAGGGTAATAAAGCTATCCCCTTTTAAGCCTTCCCTTTGTCCTGTGCATTTATTTAGCTGCATGCGTACAGAATACAAATAGTGCTTAAAATCTGTCTGCAATCTCAGCAAAGTAACGTAAATGGACATATACAAGATATTCAGCCACCAAATTGACACCATCAGGTACAATTCAATTAACCCCTCAAAAAAAACACCAGTGCAATTTTCTATTGTACTAAATTAAAGCCTGGAAAAGGAGACTTAGCAAGAAGACAAAAAAGTAATGACACTGGTTTTGTTATTTATATTTTTTTAACTAAACAACTCATTTATTTTACAGATTGGATAACCACAAGCAACCATTACGCCTGAGAAAATGAGAAAACTTTGACATGTAGTATTTTGATAGAGACAGTAATTATCCTCCGAGCTGCCTAGAAAGCAGCAAATATTAAAATCAAATATATTAAGAGCCCATGCTCTGCAAAGTCACTGTAACAGGACTGTATCAGGAGCAAACATTGATTTTGTCTCCAATAGAATGAATGCAAAATGAATGCAACGTAATATCTAAATCCCCCATCCTCCAGCCCCCCTCACCCTCTGCTAATCACGTTGCTTGGAAGGGGGACTGCAGCATAGCACTGAGCCGTGGACTAAATCAAACATACTTACAGGTTGTGGGATCTTCCAAGAGTTTGGTGCAGTTTCAAGGACAAATTGTTTTAAGGAAGCCTTCCTAGAATACGCCAGCTCTGATCTCATTACAGAGGCACCCTATTAAATCTGCAGAGACAATGCAACCTTCCTTGATGAAGGGGAGATCTTGGGGAAGAATCTTCTGTTTAAAAGCCTGCTCAATGAGCTGGCAGATTTGCTCCCTAGTTGTGTACACACTGTAGCAGCTGATGTCTGTTTGCAGCCCTGCAGAATGAAACCTTTACTGAACACCAATGGCATCACATTTCAGTAGAGTTAGTGCCAGGCAATAGGGAGCAAAGCAACCCCTTTGACAACTTCACACAATTCAAAAATGCATGTCCAGAAGTAGAAAAAATAGTTCTGATAACCGTGCTTTGCACCTATGTAACATTTTCCAATGAGTGCAGTCCTTCGAAAAACAACTATATGGCCCTATTCTATTAGCTGCTCATAAATGCCTCAAATTCATACTTTTGGCTGCAGGTGTTTTTCTTTTTATAAATGTTTAAATGTATTTTATTGACTCCAGCTCACAATTTCCGACCATAAGGCTGAACACGTAAACCATGCCTTTTTAATTGATTTCAGGGGGCGTGATCATATGATCTGACAATATTTAAGCAAGCCCGTAATTTACTTCACAGCCAATAATAAATTAGACCGTCCTCATGACGTCAGTAAAACACGGAGGTTATACGTAATCTGCAACCGGAGGCTAAGAATTCCTTAGTGGCAATAAGTAATATTTGATGTCCGGGCTCGCAATCTAGCACTCTATAAAAAAATATGCAGACATAACATTTAAAAATAATCTTTTTTTAATTTCATATTTGTGGGTTTGAGACTGTTGTGCAATTAATTCTAGTGTATTTACATGCTTTGCCATGCTTTTAAACTACAGTACAGTTTAATTGCCATTATAGCGTTAATAAGGATTTGAAAAAGCCCTTGTGAGTCCTATTTAGCAATCGTAAAAAAATATTAACAGAAAAGTGATACTTTTTTCAATTGCGGTTCAGACTTTATTTGCAAGCTAGAGCTACAGGTGTAATAGAATATCAATTTTGTATAACTTTAAAACTACCGTAGTTAGCGCGCGTAATATTCAAGCTGGGCTAAACCAATGGAGTTCCAAGGCCGGTTTTGTGGTTCCCAAGGCCTGCAGTGATTATGGGCGGGTAACTTGTAATCGGATTGCAAGCAGCTAATAGAATATGTGACAATATTAAGAGCAGTTGTAAGTGTGTATAAATGTATGAATTGGGCAATAGAATAGGGTCCTTGGACTTCTATGTAATTTAGTAACTGAACTAGTTAGCTGGCAGAGAAAAAAGTTGTCCACTGCTGGGACATGGTTGTGACTGACAGATGAAGATAATAATTGCAACGTTGTTTTTACAATACATTAATTTCTGTAAAACTCCACAAATAGTCACCAATCACACAATTGGTTTAAAAAAATGCAGTTTAAAAACAGGGTAACTTCATATACATATTTAACTTTTTCTATTTGAACACATCCTGCTTATATCAGACACACACACACACACATTACATTGATTCATTTATTCTATACACATACAGATTTATTTCATTAAAAAAAATGGTTTCTACATCCCTAGTGATGCTACATAGGCACCTCATACTAACCAATAGAAACACTGCATCCATGTACAGTGTTTAACCCTAAACCAATCTTCAAGACAACATCAGCACAATGCAGAAATACAGAGCAGCACTGCCTGAAGCGTCTTTCTTGTGGTGGGAACAAAAGATTACACATCCCATGATGGTTTGCTGCAGACAATCTCCGGACATTGCAACAATGTTGTCACTGCTTCTGATTGGCCACAAAAAATGATGAATTATATGCGAATTGAGCTTTGATTTTCAGCGTGTCAGAAAACTGAATACATTTGCAAACTTTAGGGTAAGTTTATTAATGTTTGTTTTGGGAATTTTTAATGCAGAAAATGTCTGTGTACAATACTGATTCTCCTCTATTAGATGCATGTGTAATCCATGAAACTTCTATATTCCTTGAATGAGTCATAAAGCACTCCTTGCTATGTATTGCAGCAGCTGTGGTCATTATTTTCTAGGTATTCTTTTGAATAACTAATCTTTATAAAACAGGCAAAATGTTGTTCTAAAGCAAAACACAACCATTAAATTTAAAATGCAATTATTGTTTACTGCAGGGTTCTATTTTCTTTTCTCAGTTGATTCTGTCTGCCACTCTTTCAACAGGGTGTGTAGTTCTGCAAAATAGTATATTCAAAATATAGCACTACATTGACCCATTAATAAATGTTAATATTATAGTAATTTATATTTCTACAATACTCATAACATACTTTAACAGGGTCATTTAACCAATGCTACTAAGCCATATGATTTTCAACTAGATTTATGTTTTTCCTCTTTCTGGCAAAGTGTAAAAATACCTAAAAACATTAGCCACAGGTGGCCTAAAGTTATTTCCTTATGAAGTGACTGCCTTAACAATTTATAAGTGCATTTCACCTGGTATTTTGGCAGCAATTCATCCACAACATTATTCGAAACGTAGTCTTGTTTCACTGCAGTGCAGCAAAACTTCAAAATTCTGATTAAAATATGCCATGATATACATGTATAGAGTAGCTAAACATTATGCTGGCAAATAAAAGCATTGTTCTACAGTCAAATTTTCTTGAACATGAGACTGAAAGTTGTTTTTGTGCAAAACAGTACTGAATGACCATCCCGATAGTAGTATAGTAGTAGTATAACCATGAATAACCATAGATAAATGCAGTATACAATGATAACTTATTTTTGGACAACCATTTCTAGTTCTCTAACCTGTGTCCCCCAAGTCTAGGCAAACAAACTGGTTTTAGACATTATTCTTGCTTCTATGTGAATCAAGGTCATCTATGTCAAAATGAGCACTTGGTTATATACAGAACCTCCATACTGGTCTATGGTGTGACCAACCACTAATAAAAATGTTGAATATTTTTTCTGAGCACATTAACTAAAGTGACTTCGTGTCCCACCAAGTGGTCCAGCTTTAAGGAGTTAACAAGTAAATAACAAAAACATATTTAAAATCATTATAATATAAAAATCTTGTGAGCAAAACTACCCTGAAATGGTTTCCCCACATCTGCAGGTTCTCCCATCTTTTTCAAGTTGCTGGTACAAAAAAAATCGAGCAACACTTCAAACGCAGAGAGCTCTGTTTACCGGTTTGCCTGGCACTAAAAACATGAAACTGTATGCCTATCCAAAGTGGGGAGGTTACACAAGTAAGAACTGAAAGGGCTATAACCAAAATAAAAAATTCTTCTTTACATGCTGTTATATTACAGCAGCGACACCAGGCAAGTATGCCCATTCTGACTGATCTTGCTTGCTTTAGTTAATGAGTCCCCTACTCCTAACAATTAGACAAAATCACATTTTACACTTCCTCTGGATTAATTAACAATTAATAATAAATAGTCCACATTAAAAAGATCAATAGAGATCTAAAAATGTTGAACTTGATGGACTAACTCTTTATTCATCCTCCAATACTATTAATAATTATTTAATCAACAAATTAAATTAATAACTAATCCGCATGTTGCGGATCAGAGGAGATCTTAACAGGCTGAACTTGGACTGAAAGTCTTTTTTTCAACCTTAATTACTATGTAACTATGTAAAAAAGAGAACCAAGAATATAAATGTATTTTATTTCCAGATGATGATGTCCGTTGCAAAATCTCTTTCTTACTTTCTAAATCTCTCCAGACTAAGGGTCAACCTTGATGAATTTCGGGACTCAAATATTACTCTTCCCTCACACACACAATCAAACTAATTCAACTTAAAACACACACACACCAAAAAGTTAAAATTACCTACCCCTCATGAATAATATTAAATTAGGCTCTCTCGTATATAATAATTAAGATGGTTCTACTACATAAATACCTATACCAGTGAATACCACTAATCAGAAATTACAGCAACATCTCCCATACTATTGAAAACTCAGTCATCGCTCCCACCCATTAGGATGCACGATTGATAGGACTGACTAATGAACTCTGCACATTCCTTCAATGCTTACATTTAGTCACAAGCTAAATCCTGCAGATTTCATCTAAATAAAATCTCCAGAATGCATCACTTTCTCACATAACACACCTTAAGCTTAAGTAGAAATAATAAAATACATTTAAAATAAAATACAGAATGGATTAATGGGTAAAATGAATACATAATATCTAAAGAGGAAATAACAGTATAGTCTATATCAGCGGTATCTGGACTCCCAAATCTTTACTGCATTATTAAATCTGTTATATATCTCTGTCAAAATATCTGTGGGCTCATACACGAAAAATGGATTCTGGGCCTTGACTTGATTCTCAGAAACACATGTAGTCTCCAATGAATTTTCAAAGAATGAGCTGACCACCCATGCCCTATGTCTTAGGAGTGTTAACATTTCTAAAATTAAACAAAAAGAAGTACAACACCTATTAATGAGTAAATGTTTAGATTTTACATGCATGTCAACAATTCAATTATTATTCCGAACTTGTAGATCATCCACGGTCTCTCAATACTCACCTTTCCTCTCACTAGTATCTCTTAACCCGATTCTCTCTTGTACTCTAGAGTGTAAAACCTTGATGCAAGGAGCAGTGGTGCAATTAGGTCACTCTGAAACAAATACTACTGATCACGCCTTTTAGTAAGTAAAGTAGTGAGTGGGAAATATTAAAACATTTTCTTTACAGTTTACATGTTCATTGATCAACTCCAAAATTAGGTAAATTGCAAGAAAATCTTTCACCTAATTTTTGACTGAAAACTAAATATTATTAATAAAATCTAAAATGGAATAAAAAATAAAACTAAAACAAGTTCTGAAAAACAGAATTTCAATTTTTATTCTCCGATTTCAGTGTTTATATTGGTTTTGTACATGTTAAGGTTTAAAAAAATTGCATAAAACAAAAAACAGTCAGAGGTGCTCAATCAGAGAACAAACTAACCTTAACAGGTTAGTTCTATGGACATGATAACACACTCTGAGAGCAACCTCTTTTAGCCACTTGTGCCCTTCACATGGAGAAATATCCTGTAGTATATCAGTCTGGTCCCACTCACTAGAGTGACTCAACCTCGAAATACCAGGCAATGCTACCCTGAACAGGAGCCTTCATTGGGCCTCGTCAGTTAGGTGTAGCTGAACTCCCTAAGGCACAGTGAGGCCCAAAGAAGGCTGAAACGTACGTCTGGGGTTGCGGTCTCTCCTGTTAAGAACAGAATTGCCTGGTATTTCGAGGTTGGACCACTCTAGTGAGTGGGACCAGTGGGACGAGACTGATATGTTACAGGATCTTTCTCCCTGTGAAGGGCACAATTGAGCTAAGAGGTTGCTCTCACAGTGGATTATCTTGTCCACAGAACTAACCTATTAAGGTTAGTTCGTTCTCTGACTGAGCACCTCCATTTTGGTTTTAAGGTTTAAAATGTAACAGAGTGCTAGGCTTGTAAAGTAGAAATAAAGGCAGCTTGAATTTATTGTATTGAATGTATTGAAGCTCATGGTGTGCATAGACTATTAAACAAGAATGCAGTTTAAAATATGGGCTATGATGGCTTATGGGCAATGATGGCTTATGGGCAATGATGGCTTATGGGCAATGAGGAGTCACTGGGTGTAGCCTGTGAGGCAGTTGCAATCCTGTGATTATAGTGGTTACCTCGGTGTAAGCAGTGGGGATAGAGCTAATGATGTCATGATAGTCCAGCACAGCAAGGGCTTGCCATGCTGCTGATCGGTACAGACAGGAAGAGATATGCAGCTCAGCTTGATGGGAAAACTGACAGTTTTAAAGCTAAGAAAAAAATGTTAACTTTTGTTTACAGGTATACCCTGGTTTGCGCTACCACGTTGAGTGCCGCTTCGCAATAGCGCTCTTTCCAGTCCCACTCCCTGGAAAGCTCTGAATCTTGCAAATCGGGCTCAAAATATCACTGTTTAGCACATTTTTCGTATATAGCTCTCCTGCATGCAGGAACACATAAACCACGCTAAACACGATATTCCTGTGCTAATACATTACAGTTGGCCTTTCAAGATACTATACACCATAATGCAGTACAATACAGAGAGTGTTTTAAAACAAATAAATTCTGGGCTATACCCAGCGCATTCATTGAGTTCCTAACCCCAGCAATATATACTGTTCTACACTGTGCCATGTGATTAATGTGACTTTTCTTTCAGTATGGTTATTATTTATCTCCCTGTTTTTGACAGGAAATGTCTGATGGAATTCTCATCTGGGATCACTTTTTGTGGATGTTTAAAGTTCAAGGATTAGTAAGAACTTGTATGGTACAGTAAAATGAAGTTTTATATTGAGATCACAGCAAAAATTGTTTTTTATATGTGAATCTAGGAAGTACTTATAAGTACAGTGTTGGGAAATATGTAAAGTTTTGCTTACAGTATTTAATAAGGAACGCCTTTCTAAACACATGGGACCACTGTATAGTGAAAATACATTCAAGGAACACTGAAGTCATTCAAAATTATTCCGTACCTTCATGTAAAATCAACTTGAAATATGTAATAACTTTTTTCATTGGAAGCTATGCCAATATTTTAGGATTGTTTTAAAATGCTACCTTGTTAGCTTTTATAGCACTCAGATTATTTACCTTGAGAATAGGCAGACCATAATTAATTTGCTTTACTGCAATAATAAAATACACATTTCTTCTTTTTCAGGTTAGGATGTCAAAAATCAGTGGTTCTTAAGGGGCAGTCCTAGGACAGGAGCCTGTCACCAAGAACTTATCTGCTGATCATCAGGTATGAGGAGATACTTAGTACTTTTATACAAAGCATCACCATTAGACACAGCTATAGATTACAGTGGAACTTGCAAACTAAACTAAACTTAATTATATTCAATTCAGGCCAAAGCTAGATTAAAAATTCACATGGAGTTTCCTATTAAAGATGTTCCGGATCTCACAATCCGTTTTCATGAGCACTGGAACTTGCCTAGCCGGTCCCCATACCAAACAGATATCAACCTGAAAATAATGAGCCGACATTTTTTGATTGCAACAAACACAGTGTATTGCCATTTTACTGTCCTTTTGATTTTTGCAGAAACTACCAAAAATTAGGAAACCCTACACAGCCATTAGCTAGAAATGTTTAAGGATTAAATAAGTTATATAGTGAAGCATGCAACAGTTTTACAAACTAAACATAGTATTTTTCACTTGGATATTAATGCTCTGTTTGATGGGGTAGAGCAATGATTAATTCAATGCCCCTTTACAAGTTTGGTTTTATTACATACACTTTCCTTTAAACAACATTGGGCCTTATTCAATTGTCCTATTCACAATTATATGAGCCCATAAATGTAACTGATATTCAATTGGCTACTTTTAGCTACTCGCATTCGATTTACAGTCTCAAAAGCACAAGATAACTCTGTCCCATCTCCTCCATTGATTTTTCAAGCTCGCAAATGTGAACAGTGCTGAAGACGGAAATTCGATATTCGATTACAAACGTTAAATGTTGCCCACAATTGCCTTCAAACCCGTAAATGGCAAATGTATAAAAATATTCTACAAGTACTAGATAGAACTTGCACGTGGGCTAACCATCTGTTTGTAACAATGCAAAAGGAAACACACACACTACTGTACTTAAAAATACTGGGAAAGCAATAAAAGGCATTAGTAGAATTAGTAGAATTGCACAACAGATTCAAGCTCGCAAATCTGCAATAAAAAATTATTTAAGTTTTATTTCCATGTTTTATCAATCCCGGGATTCAATGGGTTAATACATATCATGGAACCCGCATGGACTAGAACTTTTTATTTTTACTAGAACAAGATTTATTGTTTTTTATTGATTTCTACACTTCGGTATGGTGAGTCCGATCGAAAATCGTATTTCTAAACACTAATTAATCGTAGTTTAAACCCCATGTTTTGATGACGTGATGATGTTCTGATTTACTATTGGCTCTGTTTAAACAGTAACTTACGGGCTAGCTTAAATATTGTCCGATCATATGATCATGCCCCCTGAAAGCTTACGAACAGAGACATGGGTTGCGTGTGCAGGCTGTGAGCCTGTAATTGCAGGCTTTAGTCAACTGAATACATCTAGATATTTAGAAATATTTTAACCCGCAGTCAGAATGTCGGGTTCCATGTAATTACGGGCTTGCATTTGAATAGTGCCCATTTTCTGTATAAATTTATGATACCATTTTATTTTAAATATATTGTATGTTGTGTTCTGTTGAAGAGGTTCAGTTTCCCATGCATGAGGTTAGTCAGCTGAGCCTATGGAATCAAAAGTGCTACTGCAAAGTGGATGTAGTACTGCAAAGGATTTTGTTTCCTGTAAAGATATAATGGGGTACATTCTGGGGACTTGGGACTGGAGTATAAATGTGTGAATTTGTTACAGGATTCAGAGAGGAGGGAGAGATAGAAGACAGTTATATAAAAGCATCAGTGCATTTTTCTGCAGGATTTGATTGTTGTTTATATATGGGAATTTCCAAATTGATTCAATACATAAAAAGAGAGTGATGGAACTTAAGGGGGAAAAGAATAGATGCGGAGAGGAAGTGTTTTTTGTGTGCAAAATATTTTATGTAGTTTAAAAACATGATATTTTAAAAAGGTGTATTGAAGTTTCACAGTTTTTAATTTTTCTAATTAGATCCAACACATGTCAGAAACATGCATTACATTATAAACATTACAATGATTCATTCTATAGATATACAGATTTATTTTATTTAAACAAAATGGTTTCCATACACCCAAAGCTGCCTACATAGGTACCTAGTACTAACCAATAGAAAAACTGTTTTCAAGTAAAAGAGCAAAGTGCAGCATTGCCTGAGCCACTTCCTTAAGGTGGGAACAAACTACACATCCCATGATGCTTTGCTGCAGAGACGGATTCCCCAGTCTTTGCAATGTTGTTGTAGTGGCCTCTGATTGGCCACAATGAATTATGAATTTAATGCCAATTCAGCTTGGCCTCAGGGGGCATTTCATCTCAAAATCAACTAAAATTTGCAAAATTTAGGGTAAGTTTATTAATTTTAATTTTGGGATTTTATATATGCAAAAAAAAGTTTGCATACACTACTGATTCTATTCTATCAGATGCACTCATAATTCCTGAAACTTCTATATACCACTAGCCACTTGCCCGTCAAAAATGACGGCGAATTTTTTTAAGCATCACAATGCTCTTTGCCACACACAATGTACTTATTGCGAGCCTCTCCCCCCTCTACCTTACAGGCCTTCAGCACTCATCGCGAGCAATGCAATGGAGCACCTTCGTCGCTCATTGCAGGCCTCGGCAAACCCGTAACTTTAGGGCCTCGCAATGAGCGAACATAGCGGGACTCGCAATTACGACAACAATTTATGTGATTACATGGTGCCCAAAAAAAAAAAAGAAAATAAAAAAAAATACACAACATACTCTGCTTTATGTATACAAATATAAAACAGTTTAAAGAAAGGAGTTGTTCTTAGAACTAATAAGAAAAGCACAATCAGTTCATAAGAAAAGCCACATTCATGCCAAGTAAAAAGCTAATTACGCAATTAAATTAACAAAAGACATAATGTATTCTGTACAGCTTCTTTGCAAACTAGTTTCTGACCAGCAATACCCTGCTAAAGCCTCAGGGCTCCTGAGACATTCCAGCTGCTGGTACACAATATTGTGTGTGATGTATCCAATGAAGCATACAGCTAAGATATGCTCATGTTCAACACAAATGCAAAAAGCCATCACATCTGCAAATTTCTTCAAAAAAAAAACCTAAAAAATGTATTAACAGGAGATGATCCATACACTCTATCAACAGCCAAATAGATGTTTATCAGTTGCAAAATAGGATATCCATTAATCATAAAGTAAACAAGGCATTCAAAGCAGATGACGGCTAACAGGTGCAATATTCAACAACAATGGTTATACGTTGCTATACAGAATACACAGATTACACATAAATCTGAAAAATGTAGCATATTTGAAAAATTGTTCTGATACATTGTTTGATGTTGAAAAATCAAAATTTAAAGGACCATTTACCTCAATGTACTGTACATATTCGAGTATAAGCCGACCCGAGTATAAGCAGAGGCACCTATTTTACCACAAAATACTGTGTAAAATTAATGACCCGAGTATAAGTCGAGGGTGGGAAATGTGCCGCCCCCTGTGTCCCTCTTGTGCCCCCCTCTTGTGTGCCCTTTTCTTGTGTCCCCCTCTCTCTCCCGTGTCTCTTCCCCCCTCTCTTATCACCCTCCTCAACCCCCCTCCTCATCCTCAACCCCCCATTCTCATCCTCCCTCCTTATCCTCAACCTCCCTCCTCATCCCCAACCCTCCGTCCTCAGGCCCCCTCCTCATCCTCACCCCTCCTCCTCAACCTCAACCCCCACCTCAACCTCAACCCCCTCCTCAACCTCCCTCCTCATTCTAACCACCCCCATTCTAACCACCCCCATTCTAACCACCCCCCTTTCATTCTAACCACCCCCCTCATACTACCCCTCTAAATACACCCCCCTCTCCCCTCACTTACCTGCTCCGGCCTCCGCTCCTTCCGACGTCACATGCGCGCCACGTCAATAGCATATACCGGGTGCCGGCACCCGGTATATGCTAATGACGTGACAACACATGCGGGCCACGTCAAGACCCGGAAGGAGCGGAGGCTGGAGCAGGTAAGGGGGGGGGGGGGTTGAGGATGAGCAGGTGGGAGGGAAAGAGACACGGGGGTTAGAGACACACTGGGGGGTAAAGAGAAACGGGGGGGGGGGGGGGGTTTACTCGAGTATAAGCCGAGGGGGCCCTTTTTAGCCTTAAAAAAAAAAGGGCTGAAAAACTCTTAAAAAAATTTAAAAATAAAAATAAGACGATTAATAACAATATAAACAGATCCCTGATGACCAATAATAACTACCAATTTTAAATATTGTTTATCCACTTATTGTGTTATATTTCCAAGTGTCTATATTTAATATAAAGTTTCCTCTTAGTTTGATTCTTCCTAAAAGTGTATAAAGCTGTAACTTCTTTAGTAGATTGTGTATTGCTACCATTTTCTACTATGTTTATAACCAAGATCAAAGAATTTATGTTTATTTTCATTCATTCCCCTATTGATGAAACAGTTACATGTCATCATATAGGGATCACTATTAATTTTATGAGGTGAACTTAATCTCTTGGGATTATCCCTCTTTTGCTAAAAATCTTGTACAGTTTGTACTAGATACTTTAAGATGATAACAGTAGATAATGAATTATCTTTACATAAGTTTTAATTTTATACCACCGATATAATTCTGCCTTAACCAAATATATTTTTATGAAGATGATTAAACAAGGTGTCTAATAAATTGTCAATTAAGTGATTTACTGCATTCATTTGTCTTGATTTATTATTGCAAATTTGTCTAAAAATAAAACAAATTTAGAAATAAAATCAAGATACTAGTGTGTTAGACTATTTGTTGAACCTTATCTTCTGTCCCTTAAATTAGGAACACTACTATTTACCTTTATTTAGGTAGCATAACCAGATTTTATATATTAGCAAGTTTTCTGTGATTGGTTATGACACTTGTATCTATTTGGACTCTTTATGTATCTATACCTTGTGTCCATTCAGAACACTACGGTTTACCTTTAAGTAGTGATATATAATTGGAACCCCCCTTGTTCTTTATCTAATATTTTTGGAATATTCTTGCTAAATATATATCTTTGTTCCCAAGGTAATCTTGGGGATACGATCCCTCTTAAGTGGGCACTAAATACTGAACGTGACCTTGCCTTTCTTGGTATAATCAAAAATAGAAACAACTCGGTACCCTGTAACACTAATAGTAAATGCAATTGCTTTATGCCCCTTATTGCATGTTTTTTCAATGTTTTTCCACAGCTAATCTTGTTAAAATATATATATATATATATATATATATATATATATATATATATATATATAAATGACAGGATTAAAATTGTAAGGCTGGCAATGTTGTTTGCCACACAATGTGAGGCTTTTGCTCTTCTGAGCACCTTCGGCGCTCATTGCGAGCCTCTCCCCCGTGTACTTCAACTTTCCTGCTTTGCACTGATCACTTTCGGAGCTCACCGCGAACCCCAAGTTAAGTGCCTTCGGCGCTCATTACAAGCCTCTCCCACTCGGGAGCTCATCGTGAGCGCTGCGATGAGCGCCTTGGGAGCCTTTCCTCCCGCCTACTGTAAAGACCGCTCATTGTACGTTTCATTAAGTTTTGTGTTTAAAAATGCCATGGGCCTCATTCTATTAGCGGCCGCAGCCGTTGCGGGCCGCAAGGACCGGCCGCAAGCTATTCTGCTATTCTATTCCCTTACGGCCGGGGATTCCGGCAGGCTTGCGGCCGGTGCCTTGCTATCTCTTGCGGCCGCTCGCGCCGGAGGAAAGCCTTTGATCTAAAACGGCCGCAAGAGTTTTGCAATTCAATTGCTCCGGGAAACCTCTCTGCAAGGCTAAAAGCGAGCCGCAGCTTACTTGCAGGAAAGAGGTCCCGCTAGCACCAATTAAGCACATAAAATAGCTCAAATAAAGCCATCCTGCGCTTTGAGAAGACTATAAAGGGATTTTAGGTGTTAGAAAAAATAGCACATAATTATCCTATACTCAAATCTGTAAAATATTTGTTTTTTAATATCCGTAAAATATCCATGTAAAAAGTCCAGAGTGCTTGGAGCACTTCAGACCCGCCCACGCCGCAGCCGGAAAATAAACAGTTAATTTGAACTCGGGTTTGGGCTGATGTGCAAGCTTGAGAGTGGGTTTCTTTTAATCCTCATGTCCCCCAATATGATCCCTAGCATTTACAGAGCTGTACAGTGCAGGCTTGAATTTATTTTTGCGTTTTTATATTTCAGAGCTTACGGCCGGTTCCAAGATATGCGGCCGGCCGTAAGAGGAGATCCTTGCGGGGCCGTATAATAGAATCGCGAGTTAACAGAACCCCCGCAAGGAATCGCAGCCTTACGGACGATTTACGGCCGCTAATAGAATGAGGCCTCATGTGTCTTTCCACCAGCTCCCCCTGTCCCTTCCCTGTGTGTTCCTTGTCTGTGTGTCTGCGTCTTATGCACTGAAGGCCCGCATGCCTGACTTTGCTCAGCCTCATTTTCATTCCGTTTTAGAAATGTTTACGTTTTCCATCCACCATTTTTTTCCCTTGCATAGCCGATTTTGGTTTGACGAAAACCCCCAAATATGGCAAAATCGATTGCAGCCTCACTCCCAGCCTTCCTGGCTCTCCCCTATGCTGTCAGTGAGTGCGTTATTATATTTGTTAAAATAAGAATATTTTTTTTTTGAGTTACGCGCTTGGCTTTCAGTTGTGACCCTCACTGCACCGCTGGCTGCAATGAGCGCCGCCTAAGTGCTGCGCAGCTGCTTTGCCTCATTTCGTGAGGCTCACATTTGTGACGGCACCACTGGATCGCCTCGCTTTTGGATAGATAATCTTGGGGATAGTATATCTTTAAGTGGGCACTAAATACTAAATGTGTTCTTGTCTTACGTGGTATGATAAAAAATACAAACCGCTCTATACCCTGTAGCCCCGAATAGTAAATGCTGTTGCTTTCTGCCCCTTTTCTTCATGTTTTTTTCTATTTACTATTATTGATATTAGGTGTCATATAGATATTACGATATATATTCCCCTCAAACTGTAAAATGTAAGCAGTCTTACCATTGAATGGGACACACATCATGCAACCTGATTGGCAGCACTAAAGCAAAAGCTAGTGGGCAGATCATGTAACACACAGATTTTAGTTTATTGAACTTCTCAGTGAAAAATGCAAGTGTTTCAAAAATTCTAAAAGTATTCCAATATGCTTTTAGAAGATCTTTACTGTGATGTGATCCAAGTTGTGATGAATTAAGTGTCCTTCACCCCATTTGGCATTTTTCGTGTTTTGTTGCGCTACAACTTAGAATTAACATGGATTGTTTGAGGATTTGCATCATTTAATTTACAGAACATGCCCGCAACTTTGAAGATTTTTTTATTTTATTGTGAAGCAGACAACAAATAGGACAAAATAACAGAAAAAGTCAACGTGCATAACTATTCACCACCACCGAAGGCAATATTTTGTAGAGACACCTTTTTGCGGCAATCATTGCTCCAAGTCGCTTTGCATAAGTCTCTATGAGTTTGCCACATCTTAACATTGGGATTTTTGCCCATTCCTCCTTGCAAAACTGCTCCAGTTCCTTTGGATGGTTTGCGCTTGTGAACAGCAATCTTTAAGTCTGACCACAGATTTTCTATTGGATTGAGGTCTGGGCTTTGACTAGGCCATTCCAACACATTTACATGTTTCCCCTTAAACCACTCAAGTGTTGCTTTAGCAGTGTGTTTGGGGCCATTGTCCTGCTGGAAGGTGAACCTCCGTCCTAGCCTCAAATCACGCACAGAGTGGTACAGGTTTTGCTCAAGAATATCCTTGTATTTAGCACCATCCATCTTTCCCTCAACTCTGACCAGTTTCCCAGTCCCGGCTGCTGAAAAACATCCCCACAGCATGATGCTGCCACCACCATGTTTCACTGTGAGGATGGTGTTCTTTGGGTGATGTGATGTGTTGGGTTTGCGCCAAACATAGGGTTTTCTTTGATGGCCGAAAAGTTCAATTTTAGTCTTATCAGACCAGAGCACCTATCTCCATACATTTTGGGAGTCTCCCACGTGCCTTTTCGCAAACTCAAAACATGCCATTTTGTTTTTTGGTGAAAGTAATGGCTTTCTTCTGGCCACTCTGCCATAAAGCCCAACTCTATGGAGCGTATGGCCTATTGTCGTCCTATGTACAGATACTCCAGTCTCTGCTGTGGAACTCTGCAGCTCCTCCAGGGTTACCTTAGGTCTCTGTGCTACCTCTCTGATTAATGCCCTCTTTGCCCGGCTCATGAGTTTTGGTGGTCAGCCATCTCTTGGCAGGTTTGCTGTTGTGCCATGTTCTTTCCATTTCCTTATGATAGATTTGATAGGGCTCCGGGGGATCATCAATGATTTATATATATATATATATATATATATATTTTTTTTTTTATAACCTAACCATGACTTGTACTTCTCAACAACATTGTCCCTTACTTGTTTGGAGAGTTCCTTGGTCTTCATGGCAGTGTTTGGTTAGTGGTGCCTCTTGCTTAGGTGTTGCAGCCTCTGGGGCCTTTCAAAAAAGGTGTGTATATGTAACGACAGATCATGTGACAGATTGCACACAGGTAGACAACATTTTACTAATTATGTCACTTCTGAAGGTAATTGGTTGCACCAGAGCTTTTTATGGGCTTCATAACAAAGGGGGTGAATACTTGCGCACATGCCAATTTTCAGTTTATTTCTAAAAAATAGTTTTATGTATATATTTTTCTCATTTCACTTCACCAACTTAGACGATTGTGTTCTGATCCATCACATAAAATTCAGATTAACAAAACATTGAGCTTAAGGCTTTAATGTAACGAAATAGGTAAAAAGTCAAGGGGAGTGGATAGTTTTGCAAGGCACTGCAACTGCAACTAGTTGTTATTGAGAATTTTGAGTGGATGTGTTAGATAATTGAGCTTTTGAATCATTTGGTTAAGAATCAGCATAAAAACACAGAGACATACATTTAACATACATGTGCCATTATGTATATTTATACCAAATGGGCATGACCTTCCTACTTATCACACTATTGTGAGAGTTAATTAAAAAAGGTATATAGAAGTTTCCAGGACTATTATAGGAGGAGACTCCGTAGTGTATGCAAAAACATTGCATGAAAAAAAAAAAAAAAAAACTCACCCTAAAGTTTGCAAATTTCTTTGGTTTTCTCTGCAGTTCATTTTGAGAAGGAATGCCCCTGAAAATCCAAGCTAAATTAGCATCAATTTCATAATTCGTCACAGGCAGCTATAACATTATTGCAGTGACTGACTTCCCCGACATTGCAACAAAGCATCATGGGATGTGTAGTCTTTTTTCCCACCACACAGCAGCAAGGAGGAGCTCAGACATTGTTATTGTGGACTCCTGCACTTTTGCTTGTGTTGACTTGAGGTTCATTCCACATTAAATCAACGCAAAAAACAAAGGTTTTGTCACCCACAATCTCAGATGTTGATGACACTTGGTGTACACCCTTCCCTCATGCTTGAAAGAAACCCCCTTCATTTTTTCCCCTCTATCAAATGGTCTTAATTTTTTAACACATCAAAGCTCCATTAAATCTGTGTTGCCTGTCCCTCTTGAAACGCGCAGCACAAGATACCCTTGCTACATTTTATTTTTTTTCTCCATAACCAATAATCAGATCTCTTTGAAATTTTACACAGAGCTCAATAAAATGATGAGGATTTCAGGGGGAAAAAAAATACACCAGCACTGAATTTTTTTTTTATAAATGCCCCCAAAATAATAATGTATAAAATGTACTTGTAGAATAGTATTTTTGGCAGAAAAACTAGGTTTGGAAAACCTGAATTTTCAGGGTGTGGGCATGATGGAACCAAAAGTTTTTGATGCTGAAAATTATTTTTGTACATTGTGGGGGGAAAAATGGCTACTGGATACAATTTTCCTACAAGCCATAGCTGTAAGAGAAAACATTAATGAAACAAAGTTGTTCATCTTAAAATTTTACGTACTATTGGTTATTATAGTTTTTTTTCAAAAGTGCATAATTGTTTTAAATTTTGGGACATTTGAATTTGAAGTTATGAAAATTGGATATCGAGAATATAAAAGAAAAAAATATATAATTTACAGTCAGTAGAACATTAAATACTGACATGTAAGGAAATAAGACCTAGCAAGAAAAATATATAAAAAAAAAAAAGTGAGTATTATATACAAATATGAGTACATCAAATTAGGCTTAAATGATTAAAAAAATAATTATTCATTTCAGAAATATTATAAATATTAGATATTTTAAAATGTTTTCTCAGATTGCAGTTCAGAGAAGTCTTTCATATGCTAGTTGTGTATGGTATTATTCAGTGTGTGGATGAATCATGGACAGCTAAAGTTGGGTAATGCAATGCAGACGAGTCAGAATGCGACGGTATTGGTGGAAATACAAAACGTCTATCTAAAAAAAGAGAGTCTTCAGAGATCCCTTGACAAGCAGATTACTACTTCAAAAACATTTTTTTGATTTCTGTGACAAAAAAATTAGAAAGGTCAAATTCCATTATATTGCAAGGGAAGACAGACATAATCCGCTCTTCCCTAGAAACCCGTTTCAGAGACGTGCAGACACTCTCTGTGCAATTTCCACAACTTTAAACCACTCAATTCTACAGGCATAATTGAAGCAAGAAGAATTGAGCATTGATAAAGAACACTTCCTCACTTTCAACCTAAGGAGCCTCCCCAAACTTCCTGTGAATGCTGATGTTTTTTTGGTTGCAAGTAGTGATCATTTGTGGTACATTGGAATGAAATTGGAGATTAATCAAGATGAGGGAGATGCTTTTGTAAAAGGTCTTCACCCAAATGGACCTTTACCTTCATTCTGCTGGCCTAGCCGTGACGATTCTTGCGCAATACCATTTCCTCATATGCTTGGTATTGTACAACCCCCACAGACAATAACTGGCAGAAGATACTTCTTTCCCAACGTTGATGGAAGAAAAAGGAAGAAAAAAAAAAAAAAAAGAGGAAAACTTTCAGGTGATACTGAGGCTACAACAAAGAAACAGAGGACCATTAAACTTGTAAGGTAATCAACTATGATAATAGCATAGTCTGTTATGGTAATTTTGTACTTTAGTTTAATTGTTGTCCTTATTGTTATTAATGTATCTGAAGTCATAAAACTGCCTCATTGTGAATTACACCTCAATATATTTAACATGTTTAATAGTTGCATAATTGAATATAATGCATAATTTTAAAATTCTTTTAATATTTTTCTTGCTAGGTCTTATTACCTTGTCAGCATTTAAAGTTTCTGACCATTTTTTTTCCCACAATGTCCAAAAACATTTTTTAAATTTTCATTACAAGGAATAAAAAAAAACCTATACATTTCATTCCTGGTCAAGAAAGAGTATGTCTTTGCAATAATTTTCAACAACAAAAACTTTTGGATCCATCATGCCCACACACAAAAAAATTCAGGTTTTCTAAACCTAGTTTTTTCCACCCCAAAAAACTAGGCTATAAGTACAGTTATAAATTGTTTTAGGCATTTATAAAATCTTTTGCTGGTGTATTTTTTTTCTGAAATCCTCATAATTTTATTGAGCTCTGTGTAAAATTTCAAGAGATCTGATCATTGGTTATGGAGAAAAAAAAAATGTATGCAAGGGTATCTTGTGCCGAGGGTCTCAGATTTAACAAAACTAAGTGCTATAAAATTAAAACCATGTGATAGAGGGAAAAAAATCAAGGGGGTTTCTTTCAAACATAAGGGAAGGGTGTACACCAAATTTCATCAACATCCGAGACGGAGGGTGAAATGACCTCGTTGAAATGACGTGGAATGAACCTTTAAGTTTAGTATAGGGTTAAAAAATTTACTTGGGTACAGTGGTTCTTTTTGTTTTTTATAAAATAAAATAAATACGTATGTGTATAGAATGAATCAATGTAATGTGGGTTTCTGATATAAGCAGCATGTGTGTTAGATTAGTAGGTAGGGGGAGGGACTAGATATAAGTAATGGGGTAGAAAGTGTAGAGGGTATAAGGGATGAATTAACAACTCATAGGGGAGGAGATGGGGGGAGGGGTAGTATAGTCAATAGAGAGGTAGTACCAAGTAATTCAAATACAGTGGCAGGCACTTCAGAACTACAGATTCATAACAAAAGGTGTATGCCTGCCAATGCCAGAAGCTTTCCATGAAAAATGGGAGAGTTAGAATTATTAGCAATTAAAGAAAAGTGGAATTTAATAGGCATTACTGAAACGTGGTGGGATAATTCTCATGACTGGACTGTTAATCTGGATGGTTATAACCTATTTAGGAAAGATAGAGGCAATGGTAAACGAGGAGGAGGGATTTGTCTGTATGTTAAGCCTGAATTTAAGCCTATAGTCAGAGAAGATATGTATGGTGGACCTAGTGATAAAGCTGAATGTTTGTGGGTAGAGTTAAATAGCGGAGCAGTAATTCCAAAAATAATATTAATAGGAATATGCTATAAACACCCAAATATAGCTGAAAGTGAGGAAATACAATTAATGTTACAGATTGAAAAAGCAGCTAAGCATGGTCAAGTTCTAATAATGGGAGATTTTAATTACCCTGAAATAAACTGGATAAATGAGACCAGCAGTTCATCTAAGGGGAGCAGGTTCTTGAGTACAGTCAGGGATCATTATCTGGCCCAGGTTGTACAAGAGCCTACTAGAAATGAAGCTATATTAGATTTACTTATCACAAATAATATTGATATAGTATCAAATGTTGGAATAGGGCAACCTTTGGGAAACAGTGATCACAACACAGTCTCATTTGAGATTGAATTAAAAAAACAAAATTTTAAGGGGCCAATGAAAACTCTTCATTTTAAAAGGGCAGATTTTAACAATCTAAGGGCAGCAATACAAAGTATAGACTGAGAGAGAGAACTGGCAGGTAAAAATACTGAACATATATGGACAACATTTAAATCCTTACTAAATATACATACACATCGGCATATACGGTGTGGGAATAAAAGTAAAAGGAGTAAATCCCATCCAATGTGGCTTAACAATGATTTAAAGATCAAGATACGGAGTAAAAAACAGGCATTTCAATTATACAAACAAGAGGGGACAGAGACTGCTTTACAGGAATACAAGGAAATCAACAAGGCTGGCAAAAGGGCGATTAGACTGGCTAAAATAGAAAATGAAAAATTAATTGCAAAAGAGAATAAGACTAACCCGAAAATATTTTTTAAATATATTAATGGGAAGAAGGCGAGGAACAAAGATATAGGAACATTACAATGTGACACAGGCCGTCTGATAATTAGTGACCAAGAAAAGGCAGATGAGCTAAATAGGTTATTTTCTTAGGTATACACAAGGGAGGTACCAGTGGTTGGGACACGGCAACATAATAGGGCTACACTACCTTTGCCAACTAATTGGTTAACACAGGAAGTAATCCAAAAGAGGTTGGAAAAAATAAATGTTAATAAAGCCCTGGGTCCTGATGGAATACATCCAAGGGTATTAAGGGAACTGGGTTCTGTAATAGCCAAACCATTATATCAAATTTTTCAAGATTCACTCAACACTGGGTCTTTACCAGATGACTGGAGAAAAGATGATGTGATACCTATATTTAAAAAGGGAACAAGAGCAAATCTGGGGAATTATACACCAGTGTGCCTCACTTCTGTAGGGGGGAAGCTTATAGAAGGGTTAATAAGGGATAATATACAAGAATATGTCTATTTGAAACCGGGTTATATGTAGGAGTCAACATGGATTTATGAGGGATAGGTCATGTCAAACAAATCAAATTAGTTTCTATGAGGAGGTTAGTAGGCAACTCAGTGGATGTAGTCTTTTTGGATTTTGCAAAGGCTTTTGATACAGTGCCACATGGGAGACTATTGTGCAAACTAAGAGATACAGGAGTTGCAGTAAATATCTGCTCATGGATTGAGAGCTGGCTAAAAGACAGGAAGCAAAGGGTTGTTGTAAATGGAACATACTCCGATTGGACTAATGTGGTAAGTGGGGTTCTTCAGGGTTCAGTATTAGGTCCTCTCCTTTTTAACATATTTATTAATGACTTAGGGTTAGGATTGGAGTGTGGTGTCTCCATTTTCGCTGATGACACAAAGGTATGCAAGGTAATACATTTAGATAGTGAGTTGCCCTCCCTCCAAAGGGATTTACATAAAATTGAGGAATGGGCATCTAAATGGCAGATGAGATTTAATATGAATAAATGTAATGTTATGCATCTGGGAAGGAAGAATAGCCATGCAATTTATAATCTTAATGGAACAAATCTAGGTGTATCGGATATTGAAAGGGATTTGGGAGTGCTAGTGGACAACCACATAGGTAACAGTGCTCAAAGCCAAGCAGCAGCTCCAAAGGCAAATAAAATATTATCATGTATTAAGAAGGGTATAGAAGCCAGGGAAGCAAATATAATGCTGCCACTATACAAATCTCTAGTACACACTAATTTGGAATATGGAGTACAATTTTGGGCACCACTTCATAAAAAGGACATTTTAGAGCTGGAAAAGGTACAGAGGAGGGCTACAAAACTAATAAGGGGAATGGAGGGGCTTAGTTATGAAGAAAGACTAACCAAATTAATCTTATTTTCTCTAGAAAAAAGGCATCTAAGAGGAGATATGATTACCTTATATAAATACATCCAGGGTCAGTATAAAGATTTGTTAAGGGATTTTTTTGTGCCAAGAGGTTTTCAACTGACACAAGGACATCCCTTGAGGTTAGAAGTAAGGGTGGTTCACAGTAAGGGTGGTTAATCTGTGGAATTCTCTACCAGAGGAGGTGGTGACAGCGGATTCGATAGATAACTTTAAAAGGGAACTGGATTTATTTCTAATTAAAAAGGGAATTCAGGGTTATCATGGATAATTAGAGAGGCAGTATTAATCCAGGGAGAAGTCCGGTCCCTGGTGTCTGGGATCAGGAGGGATTTTTCTTTTTATACAACTAATTAATTAATTAATAGTTAATCTGCATATTGCAGATCAGAGGAGATCTTAAAAGGTTGAACTTGATGGACTGAAAGTCTTTTTTCAACCTTAAATACTATGTAACTATTAGAAAAGTTAAAAATGGAAACTTCCATATAACCAACAATGTCAACCAAAGAATAACATGGAAGATTGTTTCAGGTAGTTAATGCTTAAACTCCCTAACTTTCAAGCTCAAATATCTAAACACTTCCATTCAAAGACCTTAACAATAAAAAGGGAAATATACTTTAAACAGCAGAAGAGCCATAAATGTAAATTTGACATCACGTAAAAAAAAATAAAAAAAATAATATATATAAATAATATATATATATATATATATATATATATATATATATATATATATATATATATATATATATATATATATATATATATATATATATATATACACACACACACACACAGTTGCAAGCAAAAGTATGTGAACCCTTTGGAATGATATGGATTTCTGCACAAATTGGTCATAAAATGTGATCTGATCTTCATCTAAGTCACAACAATAGACAATCACACTCTGCTTAAAACTAATAACACACAAATAATTAAATGTTACCATGTTGTTATTGAACACACCATGTAAACAGTCACAGTGCAGGTGGAAAAAGTATGTGAACCCCTAGACTAATGACATCTCCAAAAGCTAATTGGAGTGAGGTGTCAGCCAACTGGGGTCCAATCAATGAGATGAGATTGGAGGTGTTGGTTACAGCTGCCCTGTCCTATAAAAAACACACACCAGTTCTGCGTTTGCTTTTCACAAGAAGCATTGCCTGATGTAAATGATGCCTCACACAAAAGAGCTCTCAGAAGACCTACGATTAAGAATTGTTGACTTGCATAAAGCTGGAAAGGGTTATAAAAGTATCTCCAAAAGCCTTGCTGTTCATCAGTCCACGGTAAGACAAATTGTCTATAAATGGAGAAAGTTCAGCACTGCTTCTACTCTCCCTAGGAGTGGCCGTCCTGTAAAGATGACTGCAAGAGCACAGCACAGACTGCTCAATGAGGTGAAGAAGAATCCTAGAGTGTCAGCTAAAGACAAAAGTCCCTGTTAGCGAATCTACGATATGTAAAACACTAAACAAGAATGGATTTCATGGGAGGACACCACAGAGGAAGCCACTGCTATCCAAGCAAATCATTGCTGCACGTTTACAGTTTGCACAAGAGCACCTGGATGTTCCACAGCAGTACTGGCAAAATATTCTGTGGACAGATGAAACTAAAGTTGAGTTGTTTGGAAGAAACACACAACACTATGTGTGGAGAAAAAGAGGCACAGCACACCAACATCAAAACCTCATCCCAACTGTTAAGTACGGTGGTGGGGGCATCATGGTTTGGGGCTGCTTTGCTGCGTCAGGGCCTGGACGGATTGCTATCATCGAATGAAGAATGAATTCCCAAGTTTATGAAGACATTTTGCAGGAGAACTTAAGGCCATCTGTCCACCAGCTGAATCTCATCAGAAGATGGGTGTTACAACAGGACAACGACCCAAAGCATAGAAGTAAATTGAGTACTGGGTTTGGTGTTAAGCCCTTTTTTATGATATAAAATCCAGATTAATACAAACATATCATATTTTTTTATTACACATATGTTAATATCGGACTGTTAAGTGTCAAGTAATGTTGACATTTAATGAATTGGTAGTGTTTTTTGTGCTATACTGTCACTTTACATGCTTCTGGGGGACTTGACAACTACTTGCGAGTGGTCTTTGGTACAAGTAAATCTTTCTTCTGCTTTTTCAGTTACGTCAGTGCCTTGCACCCTTATTAAATTTCAATTCGGCCAATTGAATTGGGCTCTATATAAGCACATAGCATATGTTTTTTACAGAAGTTTTTAGTTAGTGAGCTTCTATCCAAAAGCAAGGTCTTCACTTACCAAAAACTTCTGTAAATAAAATATGCTATGTGCTTAAATAGAGCCCTTTTAAATTTACCGAATCGCAATTTAATAAGGCTGATGATTTGGGAGTGATCCGTAAAATCTTATTAGTATAGGGTTTGGATGTCTAACTGAGTAACTCGTAAACTATTGTCAGTGCAAAACCCAATGGAGAGTTATGCCTTGCTTTTTGTCTGTCGTGAAGTTCATTGGTAGCAGTGACCCGTAGCAGATTGTTTGCAATGTTTTAGGGATGAGAGATTAACATAGCTATGTAGGATTTAGTGTTCTGCTACGGCACTCGTAATTGATTTTTAGGGATTAGCATAGGGGCCAATGTTATTAAAATTCTCCACTTGCTAATGATTTTCTATAGTTACATAAAAACAGATAATTTATTAAAGGATAAAATATATAATATAATATAACTGGAGCATTGTTTAAATACTGGCAGGTTTTAACATTATTTTAATTTTATTAACAAAAGTTAAGTCTTCTATACATTTAGGGTGCTCTACTCACAGGCATCTTATTCTAGGAAACTATTTATCTTTCTTGGCTTTTGTCAATAACTGAATCATACAAGGAGCACCCACACAATTATGTTATAAACAGGTGTAGGGCAACTCAGTTGTTGTGCAGGAGCTTTTTTCCTTTTTTTTGGTAAATTACTATCCTGCTATCAATGAAACATTTGATGTGCCCAATTAATTTTTATATATGGTTTCTGGGATGTTTGAAATGTATATGAAACATAGGAGCCAGACAGATTAGTTAGGAGCCAACAAAACATTTTTAAGATGCATTGAAGGCACTATATACAGACATATAAAGAAATGGAGTAGAAAAATTCCGGCTGTTGTACTTAAGTACGGGCTCACTACTCCTACTAATATGCTTTTTTCTTTTCTTTTTTAACATTCAGAGATCTAACCAAGTCATCAACCTTCTGGAACAAGAGACTCCATAAGATAAGAAGTACAGAGCTATAATCAAGATCTCAGTCATTAGTAGATGTACCTATCTGCAATTGTGCATGTATTCGTGCACACATCACTGCCAAACATTTTTAATTGAAGGTAAAAGCCTTGCACTGTCTATTATACATGACACTTGAAAAATCTAAACTCAAAATTATATATTTTTTGCAGTAAATATTTTTAATCGAAAATCAAAAAGGAGACAAAGTGATTGTACATATACATTATAACAGTAATTTAGCATGAGTGTAAATAAAAAACCTTTACATCAAAGTTTTATAAATGTAAGTTTTGTCACCAAATAAACAAGCTAGTGAAACCAATTAATAGATCAAATCAGCTAATCAGTATTCAGGAGTCACTCATTTGCATATTAATATTGTATTAAAATGCCATGTATCTCCAGAATGATTTACTATATAAAATATGTTACGGGCCATAGACGCAAGCCATGATGTGTGGCCATGAACATGATCAATTAGTCAAACCTGTCGTTACGTGTTTAGACGGAGCCTATGGCAAATAAGATTGTCATCACTAGGTCACTGAAAAATGGTGGTTAGATTTAAAAGCCTTATGGGTTTCAATTACGGGTTACGATAAGACCCGCATTCCAGAAATAATGCAATATTAATAAATCAATAAATATGATATTCAAGTCATGCAAGTTCCATTATATGGATTAACACATTGATTCCCGGGATCGATATAACACGAAAAATAAACAGAAATAAAAGTATTTTATATTGCAGATTTGCGAGCTTAAGAATGTTGTGCTATTCATTTTAATACCCAACATCACTTTCCCTTGAATTATAAGTACAGTAGTGTGTTTATATTTGCATTTACAGGGCTAGGAATAGAACTGACTTTTTAGCTCCATTTGTGCATTACGGGGTTGAACACCAGTGGATTCATTGCAATTTAATAGCGAAATTGGAACGTAGCAGTTACAGACTTAAAAGAACAAAGGATTTTTAGGCGCACAGTTCAAATTTCCACGTCCTGTAGCCTTTTTTCGCCCTTAAGCCGAAAGTCATTGGCAGGTTGTCTTACAAGGCCAATTTAATAGCCGCAAGTCTTGCGGGCTATGGTTTTACACGTTGAGGGAATTTAATAGGGCTGATAGTCTCTAATACCAATTACCTCAAGTAAACTCTGGAACACTGCCATTGGTGAAGCAACTATTGCTTTAAAAAAAACAAAAAAAAACAAAAAAACAATAGCGTATTCAAATACACATTGTGCAAAAAACATAGCAGTAAAATGTGTCGTCCTTTATTAACCGATCCATTATTATAATGCAGTGTGCTTACATTCCCATTGGAAGATGTGGTATTAATTCCTCCCTGTGCTTTTATCTCATAGAGTGCTTTGTAAATAGTTGTTTGGCTAAGTGTTTCCCAATCCTAATGCTTCACAGCCCTAGCAATATACATTTTTAGGATATACTAACAGTCACATTGTAAACTCAAACAGAGATATTCTGAACCCTTGAGTAATGGGAGTTTGAAATAAAATGCTTAAAAAGGGACATGGGATTCATTAATACTGATCTATGTGATGAAATACAGCACTGAAAACCAAGTGAAAGGTCCAGAAATCAAGCATTTCTTGCAAATGGCAATAGTCTCCTCACTGCAGCATTTAAGTACCATTCTGAAACTGAAAAAAGTTTTTACATGTTTGCTATTTGATTATGACTGATCTACATAATTATGCTGAACTCATGTATATTGAAACTCAACTCTGCACAACATTCTTACAATGTTGAACTGAGAAAAGCTGACTACAGTACACGCTAACGAACTCATACGCACTTTATTTACATTTTAACAGAATAAATTAATCTTGGAAGGCTGACATTGATTTCAGGCCTCAATACAGAGAGAGACCCTTTACCTATTCCTCCTTGGCCCATAAACTGCACTATAGAGAAAACTTACTTCTCAGTGTCTCAGAGGACCTAAGCTCTATTAAAATAAGCAAGAGATAAATATTTATACAGAATAATGGAGACAGACATATGTGGGGCAACAGCAACTCAGTCACTTGTAGCAGTATTGAGGATGGAAACAAGTGAAAACAATTCACTTGGTACAGTAGGACTTTCTTAATACACACACACACATTACATGGTAAGTGCAGCAGATTATCCCTGTTTAATTTGAAGCTTTTTTTCCCTTGTGCATATTAATAAGAAATAGTTTATAGCCACATGAAGCAATTGTGCAAAAGTGCATTCAAAAATGAAAAAATATATATATAAAACTTTAGTTTGGTGCTATTTTCACTGTTGTATAACTTTAATAAACCAAAAATTATAAGCACCTCTTATATACGGACTTCAATGCAATAATACATTTCAGCGTTTATTTATTTTTGGTTTAGTATATCTGAATGAATGGTAAAGCTGCAAATATATTGTATTGTAATTTGCAGAGTGCATGTGACTTCTGATCCTTTTAGAACCCGTAAAGGAATAGAAACTGCATACAGGGAGGGCAGTTGGAGCATAACTTGGTTGTATAAGAGTTCTTATAAAAAAACAGTGAAATGAGAATGAATTTTAAACATTCCAAAAAATACTCTCGGTTTTCTGTGATCTATTTGATGATGTTGAGTAGTGTTGATTAATTGCAAGGCCCTATAAATTCATACATGAAGCAGCACTAAAGGTATATAGGCAGCCCCTGGAGACAGTATAGAAGGAAGGGGCTTTTGACCTGGCTAAGTGCTGGGTAGCCATTGGCTTATTTAAGATAGGAGGTGGAGTTAGGAGGTTATACAGGGGAGTGTTTTCCTGCCCCTGGAGGCACTCAACAGTTGATGGAGCAGTAAGCATGGCATCGCCTATAGTTGACACACTAATTGAGCAGCTGAAGGCCCAGGTGGCTGTGAATGGGCCTTGTTGGTTACAGGAACTAGTGGCCAATATCCACACTGCTGTCTCCCCAACTGAGAGCCAGGATCAAAGTTTGAATCAAGGGTCCAGCCAAGGGCAAGCGCAGAGGCAGGGACCCCCAACTCGGAGTACAAGGCCGCCTGACAGGCTGAGCCCGTCATTGGACACCCCGAAGAAGAGCGGGAGAAGTGGTAATCCAAAAAGGAGGTTGATGAGCCCCAGAGGCGTGCCAGCCGGCCTAGAGACCCCCAGAAGGCTACAAATGCAGAGAAGCCAAGGAAGCACTTACCTGACACTGACATGTCATTCTCCTTCGGAGCAGATGCAGCGTGGTGTGAGGTCCGCCAGCCTATTTTCGGAAACGGCGAATCAAACAGGAGCTGGCGAGGAGTCGGGAAGTATCACTAGGCAGATGAGGAGCCAGGACGGCAGCGCGGATCGCGAGGCAGAAGCACTGAGAGGGGAGGAGTGGATCACGTCAATGTCTGAAGGCAGGCCTGATGCAGGGAGCCTCATTGTGACATATGAGAGGTCGGTGAGGGGAGTGGCAAGGGATATGATGACTGACATGGGGTGCAGCCCGGATGAGGCTGAAGGGGAGCGCAGAGATACAGGCAGGAGGAGCTGTTTGTTTTCCTAGAGCATGGGGTTTTGGGGCCTACTTTGGATGTAATTGGTGTCTGCAGGCATGGCCGGCCATGTGGAAGGAAAATAGGTTGACTAGGAATTTAACATTACTGGAATTGATTCCTATCGTAGTAGCATTGCTTTTATGGGGGGGGGGGGGGTGAGAGGGGAGAGATTAAGGGATTATCGTGTAGTATTTCACAGTGATAAATATGGGTGTGGTACAGGCCATCAATTCAACTACTGCCTCTTCGCCCCCAGTAATTAGGCTACTGAGGCAATTGGTATTAAAGTGTTTGCAACTTATTATTCTGGTTAGAGCTTCTCACATAGCAGGAGTTAAGAACGTGGTAGTGGATCCCTCATCCAGATTCGAATGGGAAAAGTTTTGGAGGCTAGCGCCTTTAGATAATGTGGAGCCTACACCTTTTCGGACTGATTTATTGATTCTGTGTTTATGAATTAAAGAGGGTCGCTGGCACTGGGTACGGCATACTGCCGGAGTGTCATGGACTCTGTAGTACTTGTAGTTTATATAATAAAACATTGGTTGTTATATTTTACTTGTGTTTTATTGCAGGGAGTCGGTTGCACTTATGGATTGTGGGGCATTCCTTCATATACTGGGCCAGACGGGCAGCATCTATCACAGATCGGAGCCACCAGTTGGGTTTCCCAGAGGATGCAGTGCTAATTCGATGGTTCGGTATAAGGGGGATGAAATGGGAGGAGGTGTTGCTAACAGTAGTTGGTTATGGAGTGTGTGGTTGGCAAATGACGTGTGATTGGCAAGCCACCATATACATAAATGAAAGGAAAGAACGTGGTGACGTTTATACGTCCTCCACTTAACTTTTCAAAAACGGAAATGACCTAAATAGCGTTGCACAACCGGAAATGGATGAAAAAGGGCTATAAAAGCCCCACTAGACCTACAATTCAGTAGCCCATGAGTAAGCCCCAGTAGGGGCGAAACGGGACCGTCGGGACTATCATCTAAGCGCAAGTACTCTGGTTATTGGTTTATTGATTACAAAAGAGAGGTTTATATATGTTTGAGCTATTTTTGCTTGTGTTACTTAACTCCTTGTGACTACTGTGAATTGCCAGTCAGCATTAATGACATATAGTAGTCTCAGGCAAACAGGAGTTGCATCACTATTGTATGCTATAACACACCATTTGTATATATTTTTTATAAACCCCCCTCTACCTTTTTTCATAACCAGTAAAGTACTTTCATGCGCTTTTTTCTACATTGGTTTTAACCACACTTTTTTGAGCTAAACACTATTTATATATTTACATACTTCTGTCCTCCCAAGGATTAGCAAATTTATTTTGCCATATGAGGGAAGGCTGTATGTACTCAATAATATACCAGTTAGTAGCTCATCTAGAGGAATCATCCATTCCAAACCCTATAGTTCCTACATATTTTTTCTACTATTATTACCAGTAGTTGGTTTGGCCAGATCCTACCCACCACCAGATATACTACTAATTCATGAGGGGGAAATTATTTGGGGTACATGTCTATGAAAGAGTTAATTGGTAAAATGAAGATGGATATATTAAGATTTAGGGAGTGTTTTCCTGGCCTGTTACTTATTTGGTCTTAGATTACACCTAGGTTAAAATAGAAGAGGGCCTACAATCCCAAAAACTTAAATAAGGCCAGACTTAGGACTAATAATCTTAACTCTTCATTTTGTCAGGACGTTGAGGGGGCTGGGTATGCTATTAGGCATAGGGACTTAGAGACCCCCGAAGCTCATGAGTTTTTCTTGGGAGAGGGTGTTCACCCTAATGAGATAGGTCTGTCATTATTTAACTTCATGTTTAAGGAGGCCATGGTGAGTTTTGACGGTGCTAAGCCCGTAGGGCTTGCGGGTGGCGGGTTGGGCATCAACTCAGGGAGAAGCACATTAGCTGGTAAGGTATCCGGTTTGGGCGATGCAAGAGGTCTCTTGGGCACGGGGTTCCATTAAACCTCTGGCTGGGGATAAGCTCCTTCCTGAGGTAGGTGTGCAGCAATCTCTTGTCATATGTTAAAATAAAGCTGTGGCCTGGTAATACCCATAAAGATTTGTGTTTGTAGTTATTTGGGGTATGTGGGTTATGTTGGAATTAGAGCGGACTATGTCACTCATGCGCAAAGGTCAAGAAGTTTCATGGGTTATGAATGCATCTGACAAAGGAGAATCAGTAGTATTTGCAAACATTTTTTTGCATGAAAAAATAAAACATTAATAAATAATGCAAATTTCTTCAGTTTTCTGGCAGTTGACTTTGAGAAGGAACCCAGGTTAAATTATCATAAAAAGCATAATTAATTTTGGCCAATCAGAGGCAGATACAACTGTGTTGCATTTGTCTGGGGATCAGTCTCTGCAGCAAAGCATCATGGGATGTATATTCCTTTCTACCCACCACAAGGAAGGAAGGAAGGAAAGAGCTTCAAGCAATGGTGCTCTGAATCTCTGAATAGTGCTGCTGTTGGCTTGAAGGTTATAGGGTTAAAAACCGTACTTGAATGCAGTGTTTCTATTGGTTAGTACCAGGTGCCTATGTTGGCACCTCTAAGGGTGTGGAAACCCAAATTTTTTTTAAAATAAAATAAATCTGTATGTGTATCGAATGAATGAACACATTTTACTGTTAGCTAAGTTTTAGATTAAATTTTCTTTAAACCAAAAGTTTTTTAAATTGCGAGATCAGCAAGGCTAAAATCTGGAGTGAAAAAAGTTTCACTTCACACTTATTCCCAAACGTATTAATAACCATTTTTGTGTACTTAATTCTTGTCAAGAATCCTTACCCAAAATCTTTATAAAATCATACTTAATGACATATAAGCAAGCAAACAAACCACAGAAGCAAATTATTATTATTTTTTAATTAGAAAAATGCACCCTTTAATAATAAATATTACTGTGGACCGTTCTCTACAGATAAAGCACCTAAAGGAGTTTACGTTTTTGTATTCTGATTTCTACTAGAAATTACATAATCTTGAGGTAAACATTGATATTTTAAGCCATAAAGATGTCATGGTTTCACAAGATATCAATGTTTTACAGTACATGGACTAGTCACCTCGGCGGCCATTAATGACTCACCTTATGACTTTACAATACAAAATAAACATTTCATCAAAGCATGATATCTTGGTGCCTCAACATCTTACAATGGATTCAGATTTTATTTTCTCTATGGCAAAAAATAAATAAAACTTTAACATCTTTAGAAGTGGGGGATCCACAACAATACAAAAGCCAAGTTTTTTCTGCCACTATCATTTTTGAACAAACATAAATAGTTGCCCATATTATTAATGTTAGTTGCAATATTCAAGTACTTACATTTTTCATATATATGAGATAGGAGACAGCCTTAAAAAAACATAATTCCTTTTGATCATTAAAGGACCACATCACAATAGATAAAGAAATAAAGATTTCCTAAAAGCATGTTGTTACATATTTTTAAAATGCATGATTTTAAAACTGAGAAATCAAATCTGTGTTTACTTGTATAAACAGGCTGCCCACATGCTTTTACATTACTGCAGCTAATCAGGATGCAGCCCCCCCCCCCCCCCCCCCCCTCATTCAAGTCAATAGTAAGAATGCTTATATTTCCAGGATGAAGGGGACAGACTTTAACAAATCTAACTGTGTAAGCGTGGAACTCTGGAATCACCTAAACTGGTAAGTTATGGGTTAACTGATCATTGCAGTCCTGAGTCCAGGAAAAAAATTGCTTTCAATCCCTGCCTTCTCTATAGATAAAATCGCCATCACCACGCACTCCTCGGCTATCTGTTATTACTCATGCAACAGCCAGTAGGCACAATACACTGTGTATGTGAACACGCTTTAAAAGTTAGATTTTTTTTACCTGTTATTAGTATTATTAAAAAAATAGATAATTTTAACATATAACCTTGTGCTTTTTCATACCATGACTAGCCCCTAAAGTAAGGTAAATGGCCCCTTAATATACTTGCACTCCCCTCATTTACATCTTAAAAATTCACTTTCAAGTACTTGAAAAGCAGAGAAGCCTATCTTAGTGTACTGTTATTATGATTACCAATATGAGTACTTACACAGGAGTAAATAAAACATTTAGGCCAATGCTTGACAAATCCCGGGAGCCACAGGTTTTACTGCAAGCTCCTAATGTTTTAGTTATAAATTTATTTTATGTATAATCTATAACCTGGCACCTAAAAATGTTTGGCAGGCTTATCTAGCTAGCTCCTACATTTCCGATAAATTTGTCAAACCCTGATTTAGGCGTAGCTTAGTGAGAATTTATTGTGATTAAAATAAAATACAATATAAAACTATGGGTTTATCAATTAAACATGGATTGAAGTTTGTAATTATTGTCGGTCAATCAGCAGTTGTAATCCTCCCACCAAGCTTCATGTCCTATCCTTATGTTAGACACTAAATCACTGCTTACAATTCACTTGCTTGGACTAAGAAATATTCAGTACTAGGACTTTCACTTGAAAGGCCAAAGGTAGTGTTCCTTGTAGTAGTTCTTATCTGCCTTCTTCTCTGCAGTGGCCAATCTAGACTGCTCAGAAAATAATTAAGATTATACTCTTCGGCAGATCCTCTCCAACCCCTTGGACAACTCTTAGGGATGGAGAGAAGCAGTTCTGCTAGTCCAATAAACCATAAAGTTCAAATCTAAGTTATAATGTAAACTATGTACTTTAATGTAGTAACCTTATTGTATGTCTACTAAAAAATCTTGAATTCAGTTTTGCTTTACTGAAGGCTGACAAACTTTTTTACCCTAAAAAGGATCAGTCACCTAGGAGGGACCATTTATGCAGATAGGACCTCTATTGATCTTACTTAAAAGCCGTCACACTGTCATGGAACTTAAGAGGATTAAATAGAAGTAAAAATCCCAACAGAATCACCCCCCTCATTCAGTAGCCTGCAAGAAGAAGAGCAGTAGAGTCCAATATGGAACCCCCAAGCGAAAATTTATTTTTAGATTAAAAACAAAAAAGCTTTTATGCTCGTTACGTGCACAGTTACCAATTTTGTTAGACTATTAAACACTTTACTGCCTTCATAATTGTGCATGTTTTCATATTTAAAAAGGAAAGTTTCAACTAAAATTACAATTTCTGTTAAAGAGCACTCAAAAGAGAAGATTGACTACCTATGTAAAAGTTATGGAACTTGCCTAGTTTATCAGTTAGTCTTCCATGTCTGTGGAGAAAGGAAGCTGCCATTCTATGTTAAGTTTTTGCACAGACATTCAGAGCCACATTCAATTGAGCGATTTTGAGAGCCGGAGGCCCATAAGTGAGATGACAAGATACTTTGCTATTCAATTGGCATCTTTTTGTAGGCTCTGATCGACTTCTGAGTTACGGCCTTGAAAAAAATGGCGATGGTTAAACTCGTAACTTACAGCCTCCAGAAGCCTTTGATCTGTCACTTTCGCAAGGCTAAAAATCGCAAATCGCTATTCTATTGCTCATTTTCCCCTAAGCTGCGACAATAAAAGTCAAGTGATGAAACTTTTACACATATATTTGACCCTCTATATGTGAAATAAGAGCAACTAGTGTTCAGTAGAAACCTCCCCTTTAAAGGCTATCCTCTATTTTTGACCACATGATCAAATCTGAGTAGAACAGAAAATAAAATACAGTATATTAAAAACATCACACATAGCAAGTGCTGAAGCCTGAAGATAGAATAAAGTACCCGACTGGAGTGGGTTCATCCATGAACATAGAACTTTTTACTTACAGAATGTGCATTTCTTTTCTATGTCGCCCTCACTTACAGCTCTCATGTTAAGTGAGATTAATACAAGTAGACAGTAATCAAAGGTTTTCCTTCAAATAATATTGAATGGAAAATACACTAGTTTTATTTTTTCACTTGCTGAGCTGGCAACTCATTTTGTTAATTCAATTTAGAAATGTCTTGGTTAACAAAATTAAGAACCACAACTTTAACCCTTTCACAGCACAGTTCTGAGTTTTGCCCTTGACAGTCAGATATAAAAGACATTCTGAAAGCATGGCACTGTATTAAATATAATGACAGACCTTACTTAATTATGGCAGTCATGAGAGATGCTAAGTTATGTAGAGGTTCATATTTGGCCTTAAACCTTATTAATCATACCACCTTATCTACAGGAACAGTTGATAAGCAAATTACTCTAAAGAATGCCAGGGCTTCCACTCATATGGAACAAGAGTGGCCTGGAATTAACGGCAGATTGCATCTCAAAATAATTAGCAATGGTCAAGCGCTGACAGGTAAGAATAGTTGTGCATTTACAGAACAAAACCGTTTTCCAACTACAGTACAATGAAGGGGCAGTAATAATGATTTCACCCTGCAGGCCGATCCAATGGACATCAGTCTTCAGGTATCTATTATTCCTGGTGTGAATTTGAGTATTAAATCACCAGCTTGGTCAAATATTTTCTACATGGTCTTTGAATAAAAAAAACTTGACAATGGCAAAAAAAATTAAAAAAAATGAAGGCAATTTTAAAATATTTTTTCTTTCTTATATGCAATATATTTTATACTTCAGGAATATATTTCCTTTTTTCAGCTGCTACTTTCTCTGGAGAGTGCACCCTTGTAAACTAATGAGCTCAGTATTCATCTCTGCATTCAAGGCGCCACCCACCTCATGAAGTTTATCAGCAGAAAACATAATGGTAAATTCCACAGCAAAATAATTGCATATATTATTTTTTTGTGTTTTGCTTATTTTCAAATGTAGTTCTTCAAAATACAATAGCCCTTTAATCCCCTTCTATTCAGGACCATTAACTGTGAGCACCTGTTCCTAAATAGGCTGCATAAAATAATTCCATAAAAATTACATACAAAATCTAAATTCTGTATTTAGTGTGTGAACTATAGAAAGTAACAGGATCAACAAATAGTGAGGAGTCAGGAATCATGATTTTGACATTAGGACTTGTTTGAATACGTAAGTCATGACTAGATTTTAATAAAGGCCATTTTTCCAATATGTTCTGAAGCACTAAACTTGATAATTGGCAAAATGCTTTTACACAGTAAAGGTAAAATACAATATTTAAATATTAACTAACACATGCAATTATTCTGGATTGGGAGCAGCCATGTTTGCTTGTGTTTCAAATTCTACAAGTAGAGGGTATGGCTTAAATGCAGAGAAACAAATATGACCTTCAGTTGAAAACTGGCAACCTGTATTGCCAATGCTTGCCTCCTGCTGGAAAAATAAATCAAGCACAAACAAGACAATGATGGTACACAGGATAAGAGTGAATATTGGTTCAAATATTAAAGGCTGTATTTATTTGTTTTCCTTCTTAACAAAACTGTTTACTCATCAAATCTAGTTCTTAAAAAGAGCATATTGTAAATGTGTGCTTTCAGTTGAAACCCTTATTCATTAGGAAAGTTTAGTGTATCTCCTATATATAATGCAAACAAGCTACAGCAATAGCCATATACAAATAAGCATTTAAGGTGCAAGGACAATGGCTCAAACATGCTACGTGTTATATTATAAAAGTAAAAAATGGTGCAGACAGTGTATAAAGTACAGTGGCAAAACTGAAAGGAAATAGCACCAGATTTATGAGACATTGATTTACACTGGATCTGTCCTTGTATCAACTATACGGTGTCCTAGTTTAAGCCAGCACTAATTGATGCATATAGGTACAGTCTCTGATCTCATCTTAGAGCCTTCATTGGAAAGGCAAGAACACAGTCTGATCTCATAAGCATTATTAGGATTGTTGGAACACACTCGGTTGTACTCTAAAAACAAGCATGTTTGATATTACACAAGTGCCATGTGGTTTTACAACACAGCAAGATGCAGGAAGAAATATCAAAATTTACATCTCACAAGTCATTATCCCACTAGGCCTTTTAGCTGCAATTTAATTTTAATTAGCAGAGAAAAGAAAAAAAAAAGACTGCTTTGAAACATTAACCCTACAGGGCTGAAGCTAGATCAGGATATTAATAAATATGACAGGCAAGGAGGGTGGTACTATTCTTAAAGGACCACTGTAGTTTGGAAAAAACTTCACATGCTTGTAATAAAATAATATTACCATGGATGCAGGAGAGGATCATAAATGCGTTTTAGAGAGATTCTTACAGATTAAATCATGGGGGATTCCATCTCAGCCTGAAGCCTGAGGGGTAGGATTATCCTACGTGGGCTTAGTATTCCAGTTCTATTATTAATTGTGCTATTTAGAGAGTCATTTTCAACAGATGTGAATGGATACCTTATCGGAATCTACAGTTCTTCCCACTCTTCCAAGTTTTCTAATAATTTTAGGCAGAAAAACAAAATGTCTACCATAATTACCAGAACACTGAATACCATACTTAAAAATGGAAGGCTGTAATTATTTATTTGTAAACATTCTGCACATGATCAAGTCAAGTTCTTCAAAAAAGGATATTCTAAATATGAAGCATCAGGGCTGGAGCTAGATCAGAATATTAATAATGAGAGTGGTACTATAAATGGATATGGAATGTTCATGGATTTTACTATATATATATATATATATATATATATATATATATATATATATATATATATATATATATATACACATACATACACACACATACACATTTGTATGTATTTACTTTGGTGGCCCAGTGGTTAGGATGCAGGTGCTTTCCCCACAGTATCCTGGATTTGAATCCAGCCAGGGAACCAAGAGGTCACACTGGTCAGTACTTGGATGGGAGACCACCTGGGAATACCAGGAGCTGTATGCTGTGACCCACTGGAGAAGGAACTGGCAACCCACTCCAGTATCTCTGCCATGAAAACCAAGTGGATCAGCATGGTGTGTTGTCCATGAGGTCACAGAGAGTGGGACACGACTGAGCAACGCCATTTACATTTTTACTTTATTTGTATTTTTTTATTTTTTTTAAGTGCTTATAAGCTTTGTTTTTACTGCCTAAAATCAAACAAATAGTCTGTGTATGGGTCTGCCCACTGCAGCATATCCAGACACAAACTCTGAAGGGCTTGATGTGCAGTGTCCTAGTCTATTCGGGATCATGCCTCTGCTACATGTTGCTGAGAAATTGTCACTGATTGGTTAAGTATTTAAGATAGCACTGCAAGTACTACAGAGTCTGTGTCTGGATAAGCTACAGGGGGCAAACCATACAGGGACTATTTGTTTGATTTTAGACAATAAAAACAGAGTTTAAAGTCACTTCTTAATAAAAAAAAAAAGAACATAAATGTGAATAAACACACAGATATAGGTCTAGTATAAACAATAAACCTTGCATATCCCTTTAAAGTAGCACTCTCATTGCCTTATTTTATTAATATCCTGATCTGACTCCAGCCCTTTAATTATACTGTTTAATAAAAAAAGACATATGTCTGTGAATATACATTTTAAAAGCAATACAACATAACAGACTTCTCTCCCAAACTTTTGTCTCCTAAGTCAGTGAATGATCTTGACTGTACCTGTAGGTGACTTGGATGCTGTGTCCCTGAGGATCGCAGAACTTGTACAGTGTAGGAGGGCGATGCTAATACACAAGTGCATGCTCATGGATACAAGTCCTGCAATGCAATCACCAAAAGGATAAGGTCAGTGTACTGTCCTAAAGTCCTACTGAAGCATGCGACTTTATCATTACAATAAGACACCGTACTCTTGGGGAAATAGTTAAACCAGTGTTGTTGGTATTTGCCTTAATTTTTCTAGACACTCAGCAAACTGGCAAGGTCGTAGAGGGGAGAGAAGCTGTTGCAAGCCCTTGCAATGTTTCCCATGCATTACCTGCATGTGTGCTGAGGAGATGTGCTCTTACAGTATCTTGTCATGTCAAGGCTGCAGCAGGTAATCAGGTAAAGCCGTCAAGTATTTAAAGAAGCCGGTTCAGTTGCTGCTAGTGAGTAGTGCACACACACGCCTCCACGACCTCGGACAGGGAGGGGTGCTGAGTCCTCCTCCACCCGCTGTCATAGCAGATTCTCTATCCCCAGCAGATCCCGTATCTCGCTCATGAACGAGCATTGAGCTCCAGGCCCCGCCCCTGCCTCTGTCACAGCCTCTTTGTTCACTTAAGGTGGATCCTCCACAGCACAGCTCACCTTGTCTAGAAAAAGAATAAGTAGTTTCATAAAAATAAATCCCATAACCATGTATGAGCTTATAATATTTTTGTTTTTTTTAAGTGAACGCTGCTAAGAAAATGTTATAATAAAGTAATTACTTAGTTTATCACACTTTCTGCTAAGTGTTTGTACTATATTACATAACTATTTTATACTAGCTACTTGACCGTCAAAAATGACGGCATTCAAATGTAAAGGCTGTCAATGCTGTTTGCCACACAATGTGAGCACATTCGTCGCTCATCACGAGCCCTGCGCTGAGCACCTTTGCCGCTCATTGCGGGCCTTAGCAACCCGCAACTTTCGTGGTTCTCAATAATCACCTTCAGCGATCATTGCGAGCCTCCCCCAGTCTCTGCCTCCTGTGTTTGTTTCCCCCTCTCTCCCTGCCCTGTGTCTTTTGTTTGTCCTTATCCCCCTGTTACGTCCATTGGGGGACTATGCTCATTCCAATTCTCTCTCTCTCTATGGGTCGCAACTTTTTGTTCAGATCTCGACACCAGCAGACACTTCAGATGACAGCATTATTTCTGAAGAGACAGGCACCATCAGACCTCTTTTCTTAGGATCTCAGAATCACACACCATGTACCTTTGATTAGTACAAGCAGACTCCGACACCACCTTTGTTTAGTGTGGCCAAAATCAGTCTGCCACTTCTCTATTTTTCAAAACATATTTGCAGGTGACACAAAACACCAAAGACTTCCCACCAGTTCTAGCCCATATTCCTAGGCAAAAAGCTTGCTACCCGCTCAACTACATGGCTTTCTTGTTCTCATTACACATTTTTTCTCCTCTTACAGAGCCATAAAACTACTTCCCCCCTTCATGACTAAAGCCAGAGCCTTCAAATGTGGCCGATCGCAGGGCCATATAAATTCTTTAGAATGATTTAACCCTTTTAATATCCCAGATATGACTGTTAAGCAAGTTGTTAGTACCTTCTGCCCACATATATAATAACTAATGAACCCCAAACAGTCTAGTGGGCCCTTTTCTTCATAACACCCCCCCCCCGTGTGTCTTTCCACCCTCTCCCTCAAATGTGTCTTTCTCCTCTGTGTCTCTGCTCAAGTTTTGCGTGGCTTGCAATGAGTGCCGTTGCTTGCGTTGTTCGGCGAAGTGTTTTTTTCTTGCTTGGACGATTTTAGATCGCCGAAAAAACGCCAAATATGCCTCAAATTTACTTGCAACTTCACTCACAGGCTCCCTGGCTCTCCCCCTGTGCTGTGTATAAGTTATTTATTTTTATTATTTGGAGTTCTTTGGCTGTGATTGGAGTTACGCGCTTGAATCAATTTTGGCTTTAAATTAGTAAACTGCGTGCCTTGCAATCAGCCACAAAGTGCTCCGTTTTTCGGCAGTGATCTGTGCTCATATCTAGGCTGTTTTAAAGTCCTGCGGCGCTCATCACGAGGCCTGCAATGAGCGCCCTTGGTGCTAATCGCAGCCTAAGTCCCACGGGCCTAATGATGAGAGCCTGCGGCGCTCATCAAGAGGCCTGCGTCGCTCATTGGGAGCCCTGCAATGAGTGCCTTCGGGCGCTCATTGCAGCCCCGCAATAGTGTGACCAACATCACAAACGTGACCAGCATTCGTAAGATCCACAAGTATATACGTGATATACGGTAAATATAAAAAGTCTACACACCCCTGTTAAAATGTCAGGTTTCTGTGCTGTAAAAAAATGAGACAAAGATAAATCATTTCAGAACTTTTTCCACCTTTAATGTGACCACCTAAAAGATTTCAGTTTGTTTTTCAATTGAGTTGTACAGTTTATAGGTCACATTAAAGGTGGAAAAAGTTCTGAAATGATTTATCTTTGTCTCATTTTTTTACAGCACAGAAACCTGACATTTTAACAGGGGTGTGTAGACTTTTTATATCCACTATATATATATACTAGCAACTTGACGGCAATAAAATGTGAATCCTAGCAATGCTGTTTGCCACACAATGGGAGCCTCTCCCCCTCTACTTTACTGGCCTCGCGATGTGAGTCTCTCTCTCCGTCTACTTTCTCCCTTGTGTCTCATTTCCCCCCTCCTCTCCCTCCCGTGTGTCTCCTTCCCCCCCTGTGTTTTTACCCCCTCCCCCCTGTCTTTCCCCCTGTCCCCCCGTGTCTCTTTCCCCATCTCTCCCGCACCTGTGTCTCTTGCCCCCTCTCCCTCCCCTGTGTCTCTTTCCCCCCCTATGTCTCTTTCCCCCATGTCTCTTCCCCCTCCCTTGTGTCTGTTTCCCCCCATTTCCCTCCCCTGTGTCTCTTCTCCATCCTCTCCCTCCCCTGTGTATCTCCCCCCTCCTCTCCCTCTCCTGTGTGTCTACCCCCTCCTCTCCCACCCCTGTGTGTCTCACCCTCCCCCTTGTCTCTTCCGCCCTCCTCTCCCTCCCCTGTGGGTCTCTACTCTCCTCCTCTGTGTCTCTTCCCCCTCCTCTCACTCCTTTTTGTCTCTCTCCCTCCTCTCCCACCCCTGTGCGTCTCCCCCTCTCCTGTGTCTCTTCTCCATCCTCTCCCTCCCCTGTGTATCTCCCCCCTCTTCTCCCTCCCCTGTGTGTCTACCCCCTCCTCTCCCACCCCTGTGTGTCTCACCCTCCCCCTTGTCTCTTCCCCCCTCCTCTCCCTCCCCTGTGTGTCTCTCCTCTCCTCCTCTGTGTCTCTCCCCCCTCCTCTCACTCCTTTTTGTCTCTCTCCCTCCTCTCCCACCCCTGTGCGTCTCCCCCTCTCCTGTGTCTCTTCCCCCTCCTCTCCCTTGCCTGTGGCTCTCCCCCCTCACTCCTTTGTGTCTCCCCCCCCTCCTCTCACTCCCCCGTGTTTCTCCCCCCTCCTCTCACTCTCCTGTGTCTCTCCCCCCACCTCTCCCTCCCCTGTGTCTCTCCTCCCCCTCCTCTTACTCCCCTGTGTCTCTCACGCTCCTCTGTGTCTCTCCCCTCTCCCCTGTGTGTCTACACCCCTCCTCTCCCACCCCTGTGTCTCCCCCTCCCCTGTGTCTCTTCCCCCTCCTCCCCCTGCCTTGTGTCTCTGCCCCCTCTCCTCTGTGTCTTCCCCCTCCTTCCCTGTGTGTCCCCTCCTCCTCTTCTCTCGGGCGTGCAATGCGCCTGCGTGGGCTGCCGCAGTTGAGGAATTGAGACAAGCGGCAAAATGAGCAGTTGAGGCATTGAAACATGCTGGACTTAGCCTGTAAGCAGTTAATAAACGTGGGTCTTACTTAGGCTGCAAGCAGTTGAGGAACGCAGGACTTAGAAAACAAAATTCATCATAGCCAGAAACGTAGGAGATTCAAAAAATACCATTGCAACGGACGGAAAATGCTTGCGAGCCAAGTAACAAGTAGAAATAAGCCGCCATTTTACAACACTAACTTGCAAATAATAACATTACAATTCTAAAATGACGCTTTACCTGCCTAAACAAACGGTTTGGCCCTGCACACGCAGCCTATTTACACTGCACACTTGGCACATTGCTGACACTTTCTCCTCAGGTAATCAACAGTCCAACTGTACATTTTCAGATGCAGAAAAATCCAAAGAGATTGTTAGCTCTTCAGGACATTAAAAAAAAAAAGAATTAAAAAAATAAAATAAGCTAAATATTATATTGAACACTGCCCTTACTTTAAGAAAACATAAATGCTTTGCATTTACTAATACATGTTTTCATTCATTATTTGTTAACGTACATAAATGTCATAATTATTAATCAGTAACTAAAAAAAAAAAATCCTTTCCACTGTACTAACAAACATTTACATTTTACAGTGCACTTATATATCTGTGTAACTGCTCATTGGCTGACAGCGATAGAAGTCTCAAAGCAGTTAAATATTTAAATCACTTTATTATACTCTGAGACCAGCAAAAAATGTCTAATTTACACTGCACTAAAAAAAAATATATTTTACACTGCACTTATATATGTATTACTGCTCATCGGCTGACAGCGATAGGACTCTGAAAGCAGTTACATTTTTAAATCACTTTATTATGCTCTGAGACCTCCAGAAAATGGATAGTTTACACTGTAATAAACAAACTGTATATTTTACACTGTACTTACCAGTATATATCTGTCTTCGCGATGAGCGCCGAAGGTGATTGTTGCAAAGCAGGAAACTTGAAGTACACGAGGGTAGAGACTCGCAATGAATGCCGAAGGTGCTCATTGCGAGCCACACAATGAGCGTGGCTTAAAATTTTATTGCCGTAATTTTTGACCGCCAAGTTGCTAGTAATAAAATATTTACAAAAATGTGAGGGGTGTAGTCACTTTCGTGAGATACTGTATATAGCTGACCTTCAGTACTCAACTACCTCCAAACGATTTCAGTATTTGGTACAATGAGTGGCTTAAAATTTTATTGTGGTCATTTTTGCCAGGACAAGTCTCTAGTAATAAAATATTTACAAAAATGTGAGGGGTGTAGTCACTTTTGTGAGATACTGTATATAGCTGACCTTCAGTACTCAACTACTTCCAAACGATTTCAGTATTTGGTACGTCTGGATGAGTAGAAAACCTTGGTACTTCTCCCGCTAATTTGGTACTTGTCGTGCTTACTAAAACCAATTTACATTACTCCTTATGGGAGTTTGGTACTCATAATTTTTGGTACTTATCCTGCCGTCTGAAACAGATTAACGTTGTGTACCAAGGGACCACTGTATCTATGTGTATATATCACATATAATAGTTTTCATAGTTTCCAACGCTCCAGAAGTGCATGCGCATTGGCGGGGGGAGGTTACACACTTTGTTCTGCGCATGCGCAATGCACCGCGCTCCTAACTCCTTGAGAGACATGGAGAGGAGAGACAAGGGGGGGGGGGAGTAGACACACGGGGGGGGTGACACAGGGAGAGGGTGGGAGAGAGACAGGAGAGGGTGGGAGAGAGACAGGAGAGGAGGGGAAGAGACACAGAGGAGGGAGAGGGGGGAGAGACACAAGGGAGGGAGGAGGGGGAAAGAGACACAGTGGAGGGAGATGGGGAAAGAGACATGGGGGAGGGAAGGGAGAGACATAGGGGGGGAAGGGAGAGACACAGGAGGGGAGGGAAGAGACACGGGGGGGAAGGAGGGAAGAGCCTCAGGGGAGGGAAGAGACACAGGGTAGGGGGGAGAGACACAGGGGAGGGGGGAGAGACACAGGGGAGGGGGAAAAGACACAGGGGAGGGGGAAGAGACACAGGGGAGGGAGGGGGAAGAGACATATGGAAGGGAGGTAGGGAAGAGACACAGGGGAGAAAGGGAGAGGGAAAGGACACAGGGGAGGGAAGAGAACCAGGGGAGGGAGTGGGGAGAAACACAGGGAAGGGGAGGGAAGAGATACAGGGAAGGGAGGCGGGAGAGACACAGGGGAGGGAGAAGAGACACACGAGAGGGAGGAGGGAAGAGACAAAGGGGAGGGGGAAGAGACACAGGAGAGGGAGGGAGGAAGAGACACAGGGGAGTGGGGGGAAGAGACACAGGGGAGGGAGTGGGGGAAGAGACACAGGGGAGGGAGAAAGAGACACAGGGAGAGACACATGGGAGGGAGAGGGGGAAGAGACACAGGGGAGGGAGGGAAGAGACAGAGGGGAGAGAGGGGGAGGGAAGAGACACAGGGGAGGCAGGGGGAAGAGACATGGGCAGGGAAGAGACACAGGGGAGGGAGGTGAGGAAAGAGACATGAGGGAGGGGGGAAAGACACAGGTGAGGGGAGGGAAGAGACACTGGGGAGGGACAGGGGGATATAGTGGAGGGATGCGAGAGGGAAGAGACACAGGAGAGGGAGGGAGGAAGAGACACAGGGGAGTGGGGGGAAGAGACACAGGGGAGGGAGTGGGGGAAGAGACACAGGGGAGGGAGAAAGAGACACAGGGAGAGAGGGGGAGGGAAGAGACACAGGGGAGGCAGGGGGAAGAGACATGGGCAGGGAAGAGACACAGGGGAGGGAGGTGAGGAAAGAGACACGAGGGAGGGAGGGGGGAAAGACACAGGTGAGGGGAGGGAAGAGACACTGGGGAGGGACAGGGGGATATAGTGGACGGATGGAAAAGGGAAGATACACAGGGAAGGGGGGCAGGGAAGAGACACAGGGGAAGGGGGGAAGAGACACAGGGAAGGGGGAGAGACACAGGGGAAGGAGGAGAGACACAGGGGAAAGGGGAGAGACACAGGGGAAGGGGGACACAGGGGAAGGGGGGGGGGGAGACACACATCAAATATTTTCCCATCGAAACACACACACAGGCCGGTAAACTTCACAGGAACCCATAAGCCAGGGCTCCTGAAATTTGTACTAATGGCTCAAAAATATTTATTTGATATATATATATATATATATATATATATATATAAATATATTGATTAATATTATTTATCACTATGAAGGGCTTCTAATCAGGCCCTAGAAAACAGCCTCTCTGGCTCCTAAAAATCTTTCTGGTTCCTAAGTTTTAGATATTTTTGTCATCCCAGTATATATGTATGACATATATAGTTGTGAGCATGCGAGCTGGTGCTAACGCTTGCGGGCTCGCGCTCTTTGCCAGCAACTGCGAACCTTGCAAAATGTATGTAGTTACGAAAGGAAAATATGAGACAAGTTACGACCAATTACGACCTCGCAAAAAACGGCTGCAACCTGCGCACATCAAAACATGAAAAATACAATAAATACACACAACAAATACATAAAAAGCGTACCTACAGGAAGAGGGGGCATCCAGGACCTTGAAAACTGAAGTTACACCTCAACTTAACTCAAAATAAAAGAGTTTAGACACTGAAAAATTCTCTAAGCGAGAGAAAAATTGGCCGCCGAAAAAAACGAAAATGAGGCTACAGCAGTCTAAAGACACAAAACACCACCAAACACCTACGGAATTCCCGAAAAAGCCATACGAGATTCGAAAACAAGGACACATCCCGCGCGACCCCAAACACATTAGAAACACAATAAATACACACAACAAACATATAAAAAGCTTACCCACAGCAAGGTGGTGCACCAAGGACCTCTGCAAGTAAAGTTACACCTCAATTTAAGTACAATTTCCGTCATTTAAATACCCGAAAATCACCTAAGCGAGAGAAAAAATGGTCACCGAACAAAACGAAAACGAGGCTAAAGGACCCTAAACACGCAAAACATCACCATAAACACACAAAACACCACCAAACAGCTACGGATATTCCGAAAAAGTCGAACGACATCCAAAACGAAGGATGCTAAGTCAGCCACAGCCGCATACCACACATTAGCCGCCATTTTAGAACAATAACTTATATAATGCGGAAGTACACAGCTACGCTAACAGATTTGTCTCGCGCACGCACACTATTACACTCCGCACATTCATCACGCTTACACAGCAGCTCTGCAGCAACATCAAAACAGATTGGCAGCTCTTCAACAGAATGCTTCCTGCATATATTACTTCAAAATAGGTAAAGTATATTACTTTATTATTCTATGATTTATTTTATTATACACCAAACAGCATTAGCTCACTTACAATTTCATTGCCGTCATTTTTTGAAGGGTACGTATTAAAAACTGGCAAACAAAAATCACCTCAAGAGTTTTATGTTTTTTTTTCAAATTTTTAAGAAATTAAACATGGTACTAGAGACCACTCTCTAAACTTCTCCTAATTTAAATAAAACTAACATAATTCTTCTATAAAATATTAATTTATTTGTATCAATGTTGTATTTCTGCTTTCATAAGAAATCATATAAAACAGTAATACACAATATATATTGGATATATCACACATATATTGCACCACATTATGTATTTCTTCTGTCAATCTACTATTTTTCCCCCTCACAATCCCTTTTTACCCCTTTTTCTTTTTTTTACCTTTCCTTACCCCTCCCTCTTTGTACCACATGTGCTTTTTACTGTTTTCTTTTGGCATAATTCATTGTTAAATTTATTAAAAAAAAAAAAAAAAAGTAAAAAAAAAAAAAGGAGTTTGATATTTTTTACCAAAGTTGTATAAAACAGAATTATATGGTACAGTTTTGATGTGAAGTAGCTTAATCAACTAGCTTAATCATCTGCATTATCCTTCTCTATGTTGTTTGCACAACAAGTATTCCTAAAAGAAAGAGAAACTAAAGACTGCAGCAATATTTTATTTCTAACTACATAGTACATAGTAACATAGGGCCTCATTTATTAGCGGCCGCAGCCGTTGCGGGGCCGCAAGGACCGGCCGCAAGCTATTCTGCTATTCTATTCCCCTCCGGCCGGGGATTCCGGCAGGCTTGCGGCCGGTGCCTTGCTATCTCTTGCGGCCGCTCGCGCCGGAGGAAATCCTTTGATCTTAAGCGGCCGCAAGGAAATCGGCCGTAAGAAATTCCTATTTGCAATTCAATTGCTCCGGGAACCCTCTCTGCAAGGCTAAAAGCGAGCCGCAGCTTACTTGCAGGAAAGAGGTCCCGCTAGCACCAATTAAGCACATAAAATAGCCCAAATAAAGCCATCCTGCACTTTGCAGAGTCTATAAAGTGATATTCGGTGTTAGCAAAAATAGCACATAATTACCCTATACTCAAATCCGTAAAATAATTTTTTTTTAATATACGTAAAATATACATGTAAAAAGTCCAGAGTGCTTGGAGCACCTCAGACATGCCCACGCGGCAGCCGGAAAATAAACAGTTAATTTGAACTCGGGTTTGGGCTGATGTGCAAGCTTGAGAGGGGGTTACTTTTAATCCTCATGTCCCCCAATATGATCCCTAGCATTTACAGAGCTGTACAGTGCAGGCTTGAATTTATTTTTGCGTTTTTATATTTCAGAGCTTACGGCCGGTTCCAAGATATGCGGCCAGCCGTAAGGGGAGATCCTTGCGGGGCCGTATAATAGAATCGCGAGTTAACTGAACCCCCGCAAGGAATCGCAGCCTTGCGGCCGATTTACGGCCGGTAATAGAATGAGGCCCATAGTAATTAAGGTTGAAAAAAGACTTTCAGTCCATCAAGTTCAACCTGTTAAAATCTCCTCTGATCTGCAATATGCGGATTAGTTATTAATTAATTTGTTGATTAGATAATTATTAATAGTATAGTATTGGAGGATGAATAAAGAGTTAGTCCTTTAAGTTTAACCTTTTTAGAACTCTATTGATCTTTTTAATGTGCACTGTTTATTATTAATTGTTAATTGATCCAGAGGAAGGCAAACAGAAAAAAAAAACATGGAAACTTTGCCAATTGTCTCATAAGGGGAAAAAAAGCAAAATTCCTTCCTGACCCCAGAAACTGGCGATCAAATTTCTCCCTGGATCAATATTCCTTCGCTAATTATCTAGGATAGCCTTGAATGCCCTCTTTATTCAAAAATATATCTAACCCCTTTTTGAAGTTGTCTATCGAATTCGCTGTTACCACCTCCTTTGGTAGAGAATTCCACAGTTTAACCACCCTAACTGTGAAGAACCCTTTTCTTTGTTTAAGGTGAAATCTTTTTTCCTCTAACCTCAAAGGGTGTCCTCTTGTCAGTTGAAAATCTCTTGCTACAAAAAGTTCACTTGACAAAGCCTTATATTGACCCTGGATGTATTTATATAAGGTAATCATATCCCCTCGTAGACGCCTTTTTTCTAGCGAAAATACGTTTAATTTGGTTAGTCTTTCTTCATAACTTAGCCCCTCCAATCCCTTTATTAGTTTTGTAGCCCTTCTCTGTACTTTTTCCAGCTCTAAAATGTCTTTTTTATGAAGTGGTGCCCAAAATTTTACTCCATATTCCAAATGAGGGCATACTAGGGATTTGTATACTGTAGTGGCAGAATTATATTTGCTTCCCTTGCTTCTATACCCTTCCTAATACATGCTAATATTTTACTTGCCTTTGCAGCTGCTGCTTGGCTTTGAGCGCTGTGACCTAGCTAGTTGTCTACAAGCACTCCCAAATCCCTTTCAATATCTGATACACCAAGATTTTCTCCATTAAGATTATAGATTGCATGGCTATTTTTCCTTCCCAGTACAGAGCTGTTTTGACCCTAAATAATGGTGCGAGAGAAGGAAAGTAACAGCTACCACGAGTGACAGGACAGGAGGAGAGATACGTTTGGGGAAATTGCAAGCAGAGTGCATTTCAGAAAGATCAGAATCATTGCAAGTACTGATCCTTTCCTAAGGAAGTGAGATTCTCATTCATATGCTTATATGAAAGGGGTGTTATACCCCAAACTAGGGGAGGGGAAGTTCAGTCCTGGAGTCACAGGCCTGAATTTAAGGGTTTCCTTTCTGTACACAAGCAAGTAAATCAGGATGACTGAAGAAGCAATAGTCTCACCTGTACTCCTTAGGGATATCCTCAAATCATGTTCTGTGTGTGGCTCTCCCATAACCGAACTTGCCTACCCTTGCAATAAGCCCATTCAGAAATCCTCCACACGTTTGCCACATACACATGCATATCATAGCAGATATCTCTGATCTATACAACACTGTAAAAGGCAATTATCTTACTCTTTATTCTCTGCTCACATTACACACTAACTCCTGCTAAAACAAAATGGTTGCACTATTCAGGTTTTTATATTTACCATCAGCAACAGGTTCCTCAGAAGTTTTTTCCAATATGGCTCCATACTTTTCAGGTGATTATATGTAGCATGGACCAATTCCTCTAAGAAAGTTATTCTTATTAGGGGGTTATCTCTATCATTGCTCCATTCCAATAAAGAGTTTATAACTAATATGGCTCAATTTCTGCCTGGAGGTTATTTTTAGCATGACTTCATTATTATCAGGATGATATACATAAAATAGCTTCATTCCTGTCAGGAGGTTATAACTAACATGGTTCAGTTTCTGTCAGGAGGTTATAACTAACATGGGTCAGTTTCTGTCAGGCAGATATAACTAACACGGCTCAATTCCTGTCAGGAGGTTATAACTAACATGGGTCAGTTTCTGTTAGGCAGTTATTGCTAACATGGCTCCCTTCCTGTCAGGAGGTTATAACTAACATGGCTCAATTCCTGTCAGGAGGTTATAACTAACATGGCTCTGTTTCTGTCAGGCAGATATAACTAACATGGCTCCATTCCAGTCAGGCAGTTATAGCTAACATGGGTCCCTTCCTGTCAGGCAGCTATAACTAACATGGCTCAATTCCTGTCAGGAGGTTATAACTAACATGGCTCTGTTTCTGTCAGGCAGATATAACTAACATGGCTCCATTCCAGTCAGGCAGTTATAGCTAACATGGGTCCCTTCCTGTCAGGCAGCTATAACTAACATGGCTCAATTCCTGTCAGGAGGTTATAACTAACATGGTTCAGTTTCTGTCAGGAGGTTATAACTAACACGGCTCAGTTCTTGTCAGGAGGTTATAACTAACATGTCTCTGTTTCTGTCAGGCAGATATAACTAACATGGCTCCATTCCAGTCAGGCAGTTATAGCTAACATGGGTCCCTTCCTGTCAGGCAGCTATAACTAACATGGCTCAATTCCTGTCAGGAGGTTATAACTAACATGGCTCTATTTCTGTCAGGCAGATATAACTAACATGGCTCCATTCCAGTCAGGCAGTTATAGCTAACATGGGTCCCTTCCTGTCAGGCAGCTATAACTAACACGGCTCAATTCCTGTCAGGAGGTTATAACTAACATGGCTCTGTTTCTGTCAGGCAGATATAACTAACATGGCTCCATTCCAGTCAGGCAGTTATAGCTAACATGGGTCCCTTCCTGTCAGGCAGCTATAACTAACATGGCTCAATTCCTGTCAGGAGGTTATAACTAACATGGTTCAGTTTCTGTCAGGAGGTTATAACTAACACGGCTCAGTTCTTGTCAGGAGGTTATAACTAACATGTCTCTGTTTCTGTCAGGCAGATATAACTAACATGGCTCCATTCCAGTCAGGCAGTTATAGCTAACATGGGTCCCTTCCTGTCAGGCAGCTATAACTAACACGGCTCAATTCCTGTCAGGAGGTTATAACTAACATGGCTCTGTTTCTGTCAGGCAGATATAACTAACATGGCTCCATTCCAGTCAGGCAGTTATTGCTAACATGAATCCCTTCCGGTCAGAAGGTTAAAAAAATATGTTGTTTTATGTCTTTATTCCTGTCAGGTAGTTATCTCTAGAATGGTTCTCTTTAAACTGGCAGTTGTTGGAGGGGTTTGTGGCCATGTGACTGAGCTGTTTCAATCAGACAGACAGTTGTGAGAAATGGGGGACTGAAAGTTCCCTTGTGCCCCCTGTCCTTGTCAGGTAACAGACCTGGTAATGAGGTGCTGAGCCAAATGTGCTATATTCAATAGGGCAGGCCCCCTTCCCTTTTTCTTTGTGTTGGCCCTCCTTCCTGTTATATATATACTAGTGATTTGCCCGTTAAAAAAATATGGTCATAAAATTGTAAGGCAGGTAATGCTGTTTGCCACACAATGTAAGACTTTTGATCGTCTGAGTACCTTCGGCGATCATTGCGAGCCTCTCCCCTGGTGTACTTTTGGTCGTCTGAGCACCTTCGGCGCTCATTGCTAGCCCTGCACTGAGCGCCTTTGGCGCTCATTGCGAGCCTCTCCCCTTGTGTACTTTTGCTCCTCTGAGCACCCTGTGTGCTCATTGCGAGCCTCTCCGCTGCTATTTTTATTTATTTTTGATATATATATATATATATATATATTTTTTATAATAATTAATTAATTAATTAAATAATAAATTAATATACTTTACCTATTTCTAATGAATATATCCAGCAATCAATATCCTGAAGAGCTAACAATCTATTTTGATTTCTCTGCAGCATACAATGTATGTTTGGACTGTTGCTGATTTGAGGAGAAAGTGTCAGCAATGTGGTAAGTATGCAGTATAAATAGGCTGCGTGCCTGAGGGCAAACCGTTTGTTTAGTTGGGTAAAGCAGCATTTTAGAATGGTAATATTATTAGTTGCAAGTTAGTGTTGTAAAATGGAGGCTATTGTCTATGTGTTTCCGTCCTTCCTAATAATGTATTTGGTACCTTGTACGTTTCTGAGTAAAAGTCTTATGTGCCTGGCGGTGTTTTGCATGGTTATGGGTCTTGTAGCCTCGTTATAGTTTTTTTCGTCCGTCATTTTTTTTGTCTTTTGGGCGATTTTCGAGTGCTGAAACTCAGCAAATTCGACTTAAATTCGCGTGCAGCCTCAATCCCAGACGTCCTGGCTGTCCCCCTGTACTATGTGTGATGTTTTTTGTATGTTTTTTCTTTTATGTTTTGTGTTTTTCGATGTTCGTAATACGGCTGTTAACTTCGTATTTTTTCAACCTCGTTGCCAAAACCCCCCCCCCCAAAGTCTCGTGGGTCGTAATTTGTGTTTCTAATTCCAGATTTCCTTTCCACAGTGTTACGGGCTGTAATTTTTGCAGGCAATTTTTTCGAATTTCTACGGGTCTCACACTGGGAATTGTATAATTGAGATTTCTGTTGATCTGTAGTGGGTCACACGGAGGAGCACCTATGGCACTCATCTCCAGCAGCCTTTGGCGCTCACTGCCTAGTTTGTGCGGGGTTGAAGGGATGAGCGCCTATGGCGCTCATCGCCACCAGTGCTTTGCGCAGTCCCTTGTTTTAACTTTTTTGGGCCGCCATTTTTTTCTCGCTTAGCCCGATTTTCGAGCGGCGAAAATTGGCAAAATGGACTTAAATTCGCTTTCCACCTCACTCGCAGATGTCCTGGCTGTTCCCCCGTGCTGTGTGTGATGTTTTTGTTGTATTTTTAGTTTTTGTGTGTTTTGTGTTTTTTGCTTTGCATGGTTCGGCCGTTTACTTTATATTTTTCTATCTCGTATTTTTTTGCAGCCTAAGGCGATGCCTCATTTCCTAAGTGTTTGGAGGCTAAGTCCTATGCGAGGCTCGCAGGTGATGCGAGTCCTATGCGAGGCTCGTTCATGGCCTAAGTCGTATTCACCACGCAAAGCATTACGATGTCTCATAGTTCGACAAATATAATATGTGATATATATATATATTTATTTATTTATAATAAATTAAGGATCTATCCTTTTATAGTTACGGCAGCATCAGTTGCAGCAAGGAGCTGATAGATGACGCTGCCTATATTTTGGAACACTGCAGATATTTGAGAGAAGTTCTAACCTTAGAATGTTACCCTAACCCTTAAACTAACCCTCACCATAACAGTTTACCTAAGCCTAAGGCTATGATATCGGCACTGCTGCTGTAACTATAATAGGAAAGGAAATTAATTATCATGTACTGTATATAGTTTCAGTAATTGCGAGTTTGTCTGTAAAGCTATGTTAAAAGTTACCGGCTTGCGCATGAGCGCCAAAGGATGCTCATCCCGATGGCCGCAAGTTGAGGGTTTGCAGAGGACTGCAATAAACACAGAAGGCCCATAAAGTAGAGGGTTTTGTCTCACGACTGTGGTCTATATACACTGGACAATTTCCAGATCTTTCTCACGTTCTCCTCAGTTGATGAACAGTGTGACTGGACATTTATCTGCTGGCGTAATTTCTGATGAAGAGATTGTTAGCTCTTTTTGATTTCTGCAGATTACAGATAATAGGTAAAGTATAATTAATTCTTAATTTCTTAATTTAAAAAATCAATTCTAAGTTATGGAAATTACAATTTATTTCAAACTTCAAAAAATATTTGTGTTAACAACATTATTCATATATAGCAATATTTAGAAGACAGGAAATTCTTTAAAAAACAAAACAATAACAATGTACCATATATACTCGAGTATAAGCCGACCTGAGTATAAGCCGAGGCACCAATTTTACCACAAAATACTGGGTAAAATGGTCGAGTATAAGCCGATGGTGGGAAATGTGCTGCCCCCTGTGTCCCTCCTCTCTCTCCCGGGTCTTTTCTCCCCTCTCCCTTCCCTGTGTCTCTTCCCCCCTCCCTCCTCAACCCCCCTCCTAATTCTCAACCTCCCCCCTCAACCTCACTCCTCAACCCCCCATACTCATCCTCCCCCTCAACCCCCCATCCTCATCCTCCCTCCTCAACCCCCCATCCTCATCCTCAACCCCCCCATCCTCAACCCCCCTCCTCAACCCCCCATCCTCATCCCCTCCTCTTCCCCCCTCAACCTCATCCCCCTCCTCACCCCCCCTCAACCTCAACCCCCCTCCTCAACCTCCCTCCTCCTCATCAACCCCCTCCTCACCCCCCATCAACCTCAAACCCCCTCCTCCTCATCAACCCCCTCCTCAACCCCCTCCTCACTTTCTCCCCTCTAAATACCTACCCCTCACTTACCTGCTTCTTCTCCGGCCGCTGCTCCGTCTTGACTCCGGCGCATGTGACGTCACATGTGCGCTGCGTCATTAGCATATACCGGGAGATTATAAAGTTGCTCAAACTGCTATTTGAGATTAATTTAATCCCATTTTGTATGGTGGAAAACTAACATAACAATGGATCATTGGTTTATATATTCAAGTAGAAGCAAATGATCTAACTTTTATTAAATATCAACAAAATAAGCTACGTGTTGAATAATATTGTGGACCTATGGATTATTAAATAATGTGTAAAAAGAACAGGAATTGTTCAAATAGCTAAGTGGATATAGTTAAAGCTATTATTGTAAACCATTAATGGTCTCAAAAGGATAAAATACAATAGACAAGTTATTTGTACTTTTCACACCCAAAAAAATATATCTAATAAATTGGAGAGGTATGAAACTGTCCATATACATGCATAAATACGTGGATACTATTGTATATGGATAAATCAAAATGATATCCTATAAATTTAGTAATAGCTTCCCTCATATGGCAAATAAATTACTTAATCCTTGGGGAGCTATAACCTATTTAATAGCTAAAACCAATTGTTGTATAAAACAACAAAAAGAGAAAAAAGATAAGTGCAAATACCTACAGGTTGGTAACAAAAAGAAAAGAAAACGAGTAAACCTAATAACAAATATGTGGATGTTATTGGTCAATACTTAGGAGGGAGTGTGTAAATCTATGTTGTATAGGTAAAGGTTCATGAAAAAACATTGCCAGTGTTCTCCATGTTTGTTTACCACATATTCATTAATGCACAATATGCAATTCTAAATGGTGATAATCCTAAATACCATAAGTAAATACAATTGGTTATATGCAAATTGAAGCTAACCATTTAAACACTCTCTCAGTTCAGTATACCATGCCAAAGTAATTGCACTTATCTTTAGAAGCAGTCCCGACGGCTCGTTTCGCCCTTCTTAGGGCTTACTCATGGGTTAATGAACTTCATTTCCATGGTGCTTATATAGAACCTACTATCCACTAATTGCCGATATTGAAGCCCCCTCATTGGTCCGTTGAACAGCGTGCTGACGTTGTGCGTATTACTACGTCACCATGTTGTCCACGTTTTGCCAGTCGTTTGCGTTTTTTGCTATCCAAGGTTGTTATTCGGTCACATGATGACGTCACTACCTCACCGCGCTCATTGCATACTTGGGATAAACGCTACTGTATATTCGTTGATTCTTAGTTGTACAATAGATATCTTCTTCCAGGAGAATCATTCCAATAAATTGATGCTGGCTAAAACTATAAAAAAGGGTTTCAGACTTGAAAAACCTCATTGGTCCGTTGAACAGCGTGGTGACGTTGTGCGCATTACTACGTCACCACGCTGTCCACGTTTTGCCAGTCATTTGCGTTTTTTGCCATCCAAGGTTGTTATTCGGTCGCGTGATGACGTCACTACGTCGCCACACGCCTTGCATCCTTGGGAAAAACACTACTATATTGATAGGATCAGATTAGTGAGTAATCATGTATTCTGATGTGTGTATAATATTATATCTAGGTACCAAGATATAATGAGAGAAAATAATGCACAGAAGTCAGAGTGCCATCAGAATAATCTCTAAGTTTTATTTGGACGGTCTGTCCCTTATATAGTATAGGTCACAGCTTATTAGCATAGTTGGAAATAGGGTTAAATACATATTTGCAAGCAAGTGCCTTTTAATGTTTAACTCAGCAAAACCTTATCTAAACTCCCGGCTTGCTTCAGATACATTGTCTCAGTAGTATCTGAAGCAAAAAACAGGACACAGGAAACAGATGTTTTAAAGAACATTAACGTAAACATTCTACAGATGACGCACTTAAACATTCTTGTAAGATACAAGATAAGAAAACATGCTGACATACTTTTTATAATCATGATATTCTTAGCTAATTAATTTCTAAATGAAGAAATTAAAATACCTAACAGTCCCTCTTGTTATAAATGTATTAGGCCAAGGTCTTAAGGCAAGGTTCAGGTCATAGTCCTTTCTTTAGTGAAGAGTTGGGGTCTGGACCATCATGGTGCTTCTCTTAATCCACTTGTTTTTATACATCATCAATGTCATGATCAAGACAAGAATCAGATTCTCCTTGAGTGAGGGGTATCATCTCTATTAGGTATTGTTGAGTTACTGCTTGGTCAACAACCTTATTCACCAATCCACGGATGCATGGTATCACACAGCATCCTAACAAAATGATCAGTGTTAGGACTTTGCCAACAGTGATCAATATCCCTCTGATGTAAGCTGCCCATTTACCAAAGGTGTCTTGGAGCCATTTAGACAGAGGATCATTAATACCGGAATTTTCTACTAGTTCATTTGACAGGGCAGTGAGGCCTTCCAGTGCTTTGGTCACAGATCCGTCTGGAGCTGTGTTGTTGGGTATGAAAGTGCAACAGGCAGTCCCAAACATTTTACATACCCCTCCTTCTTTCGCCAACAGCATGTCCAGAGCTATCCGGTTCTGCCAAGCCACCAGGCTAGTTCTATCCAGTTGCTCTGCCAAGCCTTGAACTGCACCTCTGGTATAATTTACGAATCTCTGTTGATTATAATAGATATAGTTGATCCAATCTACATTCTTATTTATAGTCACCCACCAGGAGATGATGGTTTCGAATCCAGCCGCCACTTGATTTCGGGCTTTAAACTCATCAGGTACTCCTCTCGGAATCCCAATAGAATCAATGTATATTCAGTCATCAAAGCTCCCCTTTGGAACTGACCTTCTGGCCCGCTTCAGGTTTTTTTCGGTTATCCACATCATACCAGCACTTCTATCAGGCAATATATAAAACGGTTGAGCCAGTTGGATCAGGGTACATATTCCACCCCACAGTGAGGGTAATACTTGTCTCACTTGTTTACCTCCACAATACCACCAGATATCTGCTCGTCCAACTAAGTGGTTGGAAAACAATGTGTCTGGATATTCTTTACTGCCCACGTGTATAATGTCCGAACAATAAGGTGCTTGCCCAACACTTATTCTTGAGTTCTGTCCGGTACGGTTAAAGCACGTAAAATTACCCGGGTACATCATAAATTGGGGTGGTTGGATCCTTGACACTGGTGGGTACAAATAGTGTAGAGCAGTACAATTGGATACAGGCGCTATTTGTTGGAACAACTGTAACATGCACTTCAGTCCCTTTTCATCATTCTGTTGGTTCAGTTTAAATGGTACCGTTGCCATTGATGGTCTGGCAGTGGAACATGCTATACAGTTACTCATTTCCATGGAGGCCGCTGTATACAGCATCCATTCCAACCAGATGTTTTTTTCTGCATACCCAGTCTCAATTTCAAAAGTGTCAATCAGGCGGTCAGGTTCCAAATAGATGGCCTGTGAGGGCACAGTCCTATTCACAGGACTCACCTTGGTGAGATCAATAGTCTGTCTGGGCACCTCCTTTTGCAGTACCTGAATATGCAAATATTCCATGTTGTTACCTCTGCCTGAGGTGTAGATTCCAAGAGTATATCTCCCTTCATCACACTTTTGTGGGTCCTGGAGGGTGATCCGGATGGGGTTGCATAGCTGATTTTGGCTGCAGGAGGATGGCTCCACACCCTGTGTCAGCTTTAAGCGTCTCTTTGTACTTTTGCACTTCATGTGATTAGGTGGGGAGTAACCTCCTGTATTCCATAAGGCCAGTTTCCAACTAGGACATCTCTCATTTCCATACGGAGAGGCTATACACAAGTATACTGGCGCTTTTCTCACCCCTCCACTACGTCCTCCTCCAGAAAGTCCACATCTTAGTACTTGACATAGGTCTATTTGGTTGGTTCCTATCTGCCCTTCCTTGAACACTAGGGTCACTTGGCCAGTTAAATTGACTTCCATCATGTCTCTTTTCATTCTGTGCATCCACATCTCTCCAATAGATTGCGTCTGGTTGCCTCTGGGTCTTGTTACTTCTTCCCATATGATTATGGGTGCTACTATGCAAAGAGTTATCAAGATGAGGCATGTCAGTGAGATTCTTAGGCCACACCAGTTAGGTCTTTTGAACAGGTGCCAGGACATTTTCTTGGGCCAGTTGAGAACCCCAAAAACCCACACCATTCGGTTCTTCACTGGGTTTGAGACGAGTTTCCCCCCCTTTGTAGCCCAGCCTGACTCGCAATGAGTCAGCTAGCAGGTTTTAGGAATCAACTGGCTCAAGCTCTGGCACTTTTACTCTCTTGCAGTGAATCAGGTGTATCCAGGTGGCTCGTTCGGCAACTTTCAAGGCAGTGGGTGTTGACAGCAGAACTTGGTACGGTCCTTCCCACATGGCCGATGCCCAATTTTTACGCTTGATTACTTTAATTAGGACCCACTGGCCTGGTTGTACCAAGCAGGGTCCCTGCTGTTGCTGTGGATGAGAGAGAGAGATGGAGGTAATATCTTTCTTACTTAACATTTTTCTCATATAGTCTGCTAAGTTTTCACTCATGTTCTCATCTTCTGAGATAAATGGTCTAAATTCTGGTAGTAGGAATGGTCTCCCATACAATATTTCAAACGGGGTTAACTTCATCCTGCCTGGAAGCATGTGCATGTTTAGCATGACTAATTGTAAATAGTAAAGCTAATTTCTCTCTGTCGCTGCCATCGTTTTCCTCAATTTATTTTTAATGGTACCATTAGTTCTCTCCACTAATCCAGCTGACTGTGGGTGGTACGCACAGTGGTTTTTCAACTCTATGTGTAATGCTTTACTCAAGTGGTCGATAATTTTGTTCACAAAATGTGTGCCGTTATCGCTATATATTTTCTCTGGTATACCAAACCTAGGAATTATTTGTGTCACTAAGGTTTTAGCCACTGTGATTGCGTCAGGGTGTGCACATGGTTTCGTTTCCACCAACCTAGAGTATACATCAATTATCACTAGGCAATATTTCTTCCCTTCACACTTTGTTAGTTCAATGAAATCCATACATATTGTTTGGAAGGGGTATGTTGGTTCTGGGAATGTGCCTCTTATGGGGTGATAGTTACCCTGAGGGTTGTGTTGTGCACAAACAAGGCACCCTGCACAAAAAAATTTAAAATAGGTGTTTAATCCATAGGCTGAAAATATTCTGCTGACCATGTCTACCATACTCCCTCTTGAGACATGACTAATGCCATGGCTCAACATAGCTGCATATCTGAATAGTGATTTTGGTAAAATTGGTTTCCCTTCTATACTCTCATAAATATTATCAGCATTCAGTTTACTCCCTTTCTTCAACCAGTATGTTTTTTCCTGTGAGGGTGCATTTGCCTGTAGTTGCTGTAGAATACTCTTGTCAATGTGGTTTACGAAATACACAGATGTGTAGCTGTGTAAGAGAAAAATGTGTATTTTTCCCGTTTGAGCCGCTTGCTTTGCAGCTGTATCTGCCCTGCCATTTCCTATTGAAATTGCGTCTGTGGTCGTGGTATGAGCCACACATTTACATACCGCAATCTTCAAGGGCAGTTGAATGGCTTCAAGTAACTGCAAAAGGAGTTGTTTATGAGTGACTTGCCTGCCAGTAGATGTGACCATGCCTCTATTTTTCCACAATTGTGCAAATATGTGCACAGTTGAGAATGCATATTGGCTGTCGGTGTATATATTTACTATTTGTCCCTTTCCTATTTTACAGGCTTCAGTAAGGGCCACGATCTCAGCTGCCTGTGCTGAAAAATGTGATGGAAGTTTTCCTGCTCTTATAGTTTCTTCTTGTGTTACTACTGCATATCCTGTTGCATTTGTACCATCTTTGTTTCTACTTGATGACCCATCTACAAACAGAGTCAGTGTAGCCTCGGTGTATGCAACATCTCTAAGGCCGTCTCTTGGTGAGACTTCTTTTTCTATGATTTCAGTACATGCATGTGGTGTGCCATCTTCCGGGATGGGAACTAACGTTGATGGGTTCAGTGTTGTGCACCTTTCTATGTGCAAGTGTGGTTGTGACAGAAGTATAGTCATGCATGATAAGTGTCTTGAAGGGGAAACGTATGAAACCTTATTTTGTAGTAGAATGACAGATACAGCATGTGGTACTCTTAGAGTCAAAGGGTGGAACAGGACTAAGGCTGCTGACGCCAGAACTGCCATGGAAGCCGCCACTACAGCCTGTACACAAACCGGAAGTCCCCTGGCTACAGGGTCCAACCTGGTTGAGTAAAAAGCCAAGGGTCGGTCTCGCAGGCCATGTTTCTGAGTCACAACGGAAGTCATATAGCCTCCCCTTGAGTCTACAGTTTGTACAAATGGCTTGCTGTAATCTGGCAATCCCAATACAGATGTTCCCACTACTGTGTTCTTAAGCTGAATGAATGCTGCTTCAGCTTCATGTGTCCACGCTACCTTTTCATTAGCTGACATTGATTGTGCATAAATAAGGTGTTGTAGGGGCCCTGTAAGTTCTGCATAGTTGGGAATCCAACTCCTGCAGAAATGTACCATCCCTAAGAAAGACATAACTTGTCTCTTTGTGACCGGCTTAGGGGCTTCTAGTATGGCCCTTTTCCTAACTGGGTCTAGTGATCGTCCCTTTCTGCTCACTAGGTATCCCCGGTACTTCACTTCTGATTTCCAGAACTGTAATTTATCCCGACTAACCTTATGTCCCCATACAGTAGTATTTGGCTTCTCCTTGGGGGCGTAAATTTCGCCAAATTTGAGGACATAGCTTGGGAAAATATAGTTGGACTTTCGGTATATCCTTGAGCCAATCTTGTATATGTGTACCTCCTCCCCATATAGGTGAAGGCAAACCAATATTGGGAACCTTTATCTACTGGTATGGAGAAGAATGCATTGGCTAAGTCTACCACAGAAAAATGTGTGTTATCTGGCTGCATGTCATTTAGGAGTGTATGTGGATCTGACACCGTGGGTGCTCGGGGAATTACAGCTTTGTTTACTGCTTGTAAATCCTGCACTAATCTCCAAGCTCCGGTTGTTTTCCTGACTGAGTAAAGTGGGGTGTTACATGGGGATCCTGGGCATTCTATTAATCCCTTTCTCAATAAAAACTTTTATAATAGGTTCTATGCCCTTCTCTGCTTCAGGTTTTAGAGGATACTGTCTCTGATGTGGCCGAAAAGTACTTTTTGGGGTGATTTTTACTGGCTCTACCCCCTTTATAAGGCCTACATCAGCGGGCCCTGTGGACCATAAGGTTTCCGGAAGGCTCTCTAATGCTACCTCCTGTTCCTGAGTGAACAGTATCTGTGTGTTGTGTCATGGTTCCTCTAACAGAAGAACTTTCTCCCACCTGGATGACTGTAAGTGTATTCCTTTCTTTGTCTCAGTTACCCAGTTCAGGCTTTTCCGATATATTTTTGTGCTCGGTGAGTGCTGCACTCCGAGGTCATAGGGTAAGTACTCCCATGGTGTTTTATCTGTCTGAGCCTCTTCTACCATCCCTCCTACCTGTACCCACCTTCCACCAGCTGGCATAGTCAGTGATATGTGTGGCACTGTGTGTCCTGCATAGAGTAACTGGTCTTGATTATTCAGTTTTACTCCCACCCCTGTATACCCATTTTCTGTCCAGTATATGTAATCCAAGGTTATTCTGGTATTGGTGTGTTTGAAAAATGTTTTTTCATAGTCCACATCCCTCCCCGATGTACTTTCAAATTTCATAGTGCAGTGTAATGACTCTGTGCTTTGTTTTACACTGGAAGATGGAGCTAGGTCATTAGCCATGGCTATCAAAGCGCTGGATACTTGTGCTGGCCCTTTCGACACCATGTCTAATGTGTAAAAGTAATGTGGTTCACCCATCCCCTGCACTACATTTACATCGACAGGTATGTCCCCCATGTATGCTTTCATGCCTTTCTCTGTGGGAACCACTCTAATGTTGCATTTCAGCATCAGATCTCTACCCAAGAGATTTATCGGGCATCTAGGGGAGAGTATAAAAGGATGCTCAAATGTTTGGCCATTGAACAATCTCACTGTAAGTGGGCATGATACAGGTTCGCTATTTGTCTGTCCTGCTGCTGACCTAACCAGTATGTTTTGTGACGACGTGTAACTAGTCCATGTGCCATCATCGCTCAACACTGATCTACATGCTCCTGTATCGCATAAAAATGTTATCATTACTCCCTCTACATCTAGTTGCATGACTGGTTGTTCTTCTAAAGCCATTAAGTCTATACATGATTCTAAATTCAACACATCATTTTTTCCTGGCAATTTTGCATCATTATTACCATACTCATACAATTCAGATTCATGCAATTCTTGTTCAGCAAACATTTGTAAAGGAGGGGTACAACCTGGTTCTAGTCATTTGTCAGTCTGGTGGTCATCGTCATCCGCTCCCTCTTCCTCCTGGTACTTTCTGTTTCTGCAGTGACGTGCTAAGTGGCCGGCCTTGCCACACACGTAACAATTTCCATAAAATGTTCCTCTGTTTCCACCTCGACCTCGTCCACGTCCACCTCCTCTCCCTCCACGGTTTTGATTATTTCCACCATCACCAGAAAAGAAAGCAGAAGTTATAGGTTGCGCTTTCCCATCAACAGAAGTCATTAAATACACCTCCTTTGGTTTACTATCTTGCTTTTTCTGTTTCTTTTATTTTGCTCTCTTACACTGCTCCTCTGCATGTTTAGCATATTCTATGGTTTCCCTAAGGGGACAAGTTTTATAAGTAATTTGGTGTTGTATCACAAAGTCATTTATTTCTGGGTAACATCCCCTGAGAAAAGCGTTCTTTAGCTGCTGAGCATATGGACCAGCATCATCATATGGGTTAGGTCTGGCTACCCCGCTATGGCTGTCAAATACTACCCGCAACCTCCCCATATATTGTTCCACACTTTTATCATCTTTCTGTACACACTCATTTATCTTAGTCCAGTCTGCATGTTCCCTGTGTCTGTCAGCTATTCTGCCTATTAGAGCGTCTACTTGTTGGGTCAGTTCCTGTGATCCATAGCGCAATGGTTCCCCCCTTGGGTCCAGTGGATTCCAGTCACCTTCACTAAGGATCCAATCGGACCCTAATATCTGCCTCAGACATCTTTCAACCTCAACACCATTTAATTTAAAACTTTGCTGCAATCGCTGGAACTTAAGTCTGAAAATTCCCATATTGTCATTTGGGTGGGGGACTCCTTCTACAGCTCTCCTCACATCTGCATCCGTCCATGCCTGGTATACTAGCATTGTGGGTGGCAACACATTTCCCCCCTCTACAAGCTCTCCCCCTCTAGGATTGGGAACCTCAATTAAGGGATATAATGGCACAGATGTCATTCCCTTACCTCCATAATGATGATCTGGTGCCCGCCTGGTTCTGGCGGGCCGTCCTTCATAAGGTGGTGGTGTCGGAGGAGGTGTATTTGGAGCGGTGGCGGCAAGCAGGTATTTGCGGGCATCATCAAATTCGCCCTCTACATCATCACTATAAGTGACCATATTCCCAGGAGGTGGAGGGGCGGTCAGTCGTGGAAGTCTTTTCTGTGTACACATAAACATATCCTCTTCCGAAGGAGAGAGGTGGTTAACATTACATGTCCGTCCCCCCGTAGGCACCGTCATTGTCATACACATTTGCATTTTGTCATCTTCAACAATTTGTAGATTATTGACAGCATGCTCTGTTTCAATATGTTCAACATGTTTTTCCTTAATCTTTATTTTACTTGCCCTGGTCCTATCTTTTTTACCTTTTTTATGTTTAATCGGTGGGTCCTGCGTGTGCTGTTTAATACAGCAACCGCAGGTTTGTCCCATTTGAAAAACAAAAAACAAAAAAAAATCAAAAAACAAAAAAAACAAGAAAACAAAACAAAAACAAACAAAAACAAACAAAAAAAAAACTCAAATCTCACAGACTACAAGGACAGAGGGTAGGGTAGGAAGAGTGTGAAAACCTGTAGTGCTCAACCGCTACGGGTAATTATAAAAATCACCCGCACGTCTTACCAAAACACAGGCAAGTCACTGGCTAGCCCTGCGGTGGACGTCAGGTAGTGTGTGACAACTTCACTACTAAAAGGGTACAGAGAAGGAGAAAAGAGATATATTTAGCCCGTAGTGCTCAACCGCTACGGGTAATTATAAAAATCACCCGCACGTCTTACCAAAACACAGGCAAGTCACTGGCTATCCCTGCGGTGGACTTCAGGTAGTGTGTGACAACTTCACTACTAAAAGAGTACAGAGAATGAGAAAATAGATATATTTAGCCCCTAGTGCTCAACTGCCACAAATTTTGGTTTGTGCGTCTTCCATAAACACAGGCAAGTCACAGGATTAGCCCTTCGGAGACTAGGTGGGTAATGCGTGACCACTCACTACCAAAAGTGGATAGTTTCAGGTAAGAATTAGGAGAACAACACAAAAGAATACATGTATAGATACATACACTCACAAGTACACAGAAATATACAGAATGTTTACAGGTATATATAATAACCAAGAAACTGTTATCCGTGTTACACCCCTCACAAACATACATACACCCGGTACCGGTATTTAAATCATACAAAATGGTAACATGCACACACATACATATTTTCTTGCAAGAGCTCATTTGAAAGTCAGACTCATTTACCCCTTTTTCATGGTAAGCATTCTCAATATTGTTACGTACGGAGAACTTATTTTATAGTCTTTTTCTCAGGATAATGACTCTTTTACCTCCCTATGGGTAAGTTCCAACCCTTCTACCTATTACTAAGCTAGAAACCTAGTTGTACAACTCTTTTACCTAATATCACTGTAAGGTAAGTACCTACAGAACATACACACAAATGCAAAATGCGACAGAAATTCATATACTCACTGTCAGTTCGTTGTAAGCTGTGCCTTGTCATCCCCCGGAAAAAAACAAACACCTTGCCTCTGTGGTCCAACTGATCGTATATATCAGGCCTGAGGACTTTCTAAAGGTAAGAGAGTCCGCAGCGACAAACCCACCGTGCACGGGAAAAGGAGTTTTGTCCGACCGAGGAATGAGAAGGGAAACAACCACGGCTCGAAGGACCAAAAATAATAGGATCAGATTAGTGAGTAATCATGTATTCTGATGTGTATATAATATTATATCTAGGTACCAAGATATAATGAGAGAAAATAATGCACAGAAGTCAGAGTGCCATCAGAATAATCTCTAAGTTTTATTTGGACGGTCTGTCCCTTATATAGTATAGGTCACAGCTTATTAGCATAGTTGGAAATAGGGTTAAATACATATTTGCAAGCAAGTGCCTTTTTATGTTTAACTCAGCAAAACCTTATCTAAACTCCCGGCTTGCTTCAGATACATTGTCTCAGTAGTATCTGAAGCAAAAAACAGGACACAGGAAACAGATGTTTTAAAGAACATTAACGTAAACATTCTACAGATGACGCACTTAAACATTCTAGTAAGATACAAGATAAGAAAACATGCTGACATACTTTTTATAATCATGATATTCTTAGCTAATTCATTTCTAAATGAAGAAATTAAAATACCTAACATTTATATTTGTTGATACCTAGTTGTACAATAGATATCTCTTTCCAGGAGAATCATTCCAATAAATTAATACTGGCTACAAAATTATGGACTTATGGATTATGTAGCTGAAGTTGCTACAAACAGAGAATTTACAGCTGACCAAGCCATCATTTTGCCATCTTCCAAGGATCTGCTTGCAATATGAGAGGAAGATACAATGATGCTTTGGCTATTGTATTTGGGAAAACAGATGTTTTTATTACATTTACATGTAATCCACAATGGTAAGAGATTGTGGATAATTTGCAAGCTGGACAAAGTGCTTCTGATAGACCAGATATAGTGGCTAGAGTTTTCAAAATTAAGATATCCGCTTTAATATATGACTTAACCATTGGTAATTTATTCAGTAAGTGTGTGGCTTATGTTTATACTATAGAATTAAAAAAAAAGAGGCCTTCCACATGCACATATTCTTTTAATCCTTCAAGAAAAAGATAAATTTAAATTCTGCTGATTGAGTGGATTCAGTTATTATTGCTGAACTACCAGATCCACAAACAAAATGCTACACTTTTGAAATTGTAACACATCACATGATTCATAGTCCATGTGGAGATATAAATCCTCAGTCACCATGTATGTAAAATGATAAATGCACTAAAGATTTCCCTAAAGAATTTAGAGTGAAAACTTTAGCAAATTGTGATGAATATCCTTTGTATCAAAGAAGAGAAGGTCAAACTGCAATTATTTGTGGAAAAATTGTAGATAATCAATAGGATGTTCCATATAATTCAGATTTGCTGAGGAAGTACAAAGCACACATGAATGTTGAAGCTTGCACTTCTATCAAATATATTTACAAAGGATATTATGCAGCAACTGTAGTTGTGCAAAGTGGACAATACGAAGAAGAAAATCAAATTTTACATGATGAACTTTCATGTTTTGTAGATTCTTGGTATGTAAGTGCTCCAAAGGCAATGTGGAGCCTTCTGAAATTTGAAATTCATGATCGGTCACATGCAGTTTATCGATTAGCTGTTCATTTGCCACAAAGACACTTAGTTTATTTTAATGCAGGTGATGAAAGAAATGCTCTTGACCAAAATGATCATAGAGAAACAACACTTATTGCTTGGTTTACATTAAATTGTAATGGCAGTGAGGCAAGGGAATTCTTAGACATTACGATTCCATATTATTATGTTTTTTTTATTTTTTTATAATTAACTTTTTTATTGAAAGAATAAACAAATAGAACATCGTAAGTTCAGCAAATCATAAAACAAATCTCTCAAGTATCAACAAGATATATCAAAAAGTTTCTTTCAAAGTTTTTCTTTTTTGGTTAGAATAACACATGAACATGTAAAACATATATATAAAGTCACACAAGGTCTCGAACATATATACATTCCTCAAAGCAGACATGTGTCTAGGAGGTACAGTAAGGTGAAACCATAGATCAAACATCAGGTCAACCCATAAAAGTAGTTCACACGAACCTTATTGTGGACCTCGTAGAGTCCATAAGTCCCAGCAGGAGGCCCATCGACGGTATCTTTCATCAATTTCAGCTGAAAGTGAGCTCATAGCCCGAATGAACCTGATTTTGTGAAGTACTTCAATGTGAGTAGGGGAGGTAAGTTTCCAGTGTTTAGCTATGATGCATCTCGTGGCCAAAAATATCTGTGTTGTTAAACATTGTTCTGATTTGAATAGCCCCGTAATTGGAAGGCCTAGCAAAGCTTCCTCAGGCTTTTGTGTTACTGTTGTCCCCAAAAGTGTTTCTAATAGGTCGTATGTTGCTGTCCATATGGGTCTTATTTTCGGACACTCCCACAGCATGTGAATCAGTGTACCAGTGTCTGTGCAGCCCCTAAAACATGTGTCAGGGTGTGTTTTGTTCAGAAGATGGAGTCTTGCTGGTGTAAGGTACCACCTCATTATTGTCTTAAAAGAGTTTTCTTTTAGTGTCACGTTTAGTGAAGAGGTATTGGCTTGTTTTAGGATCTTATTCCATTGGCTGTCGTCTAGAGTTACCTGCAAGTCAGCCTCCCATGCAGTTTGGTAATGTGGTTTAACCCTGTTGGTGAGAGACATCATCTGATTGTAAATGATGGCTATATTGGCCTTACCTCCGGGATTGTTGATACAGCATTTCTCAAAGGGAGATTTGGTGTGATATTTGTTGATTTTCGTAGAGTGTGTTAGTGTCTCATTAATTGCCATCAGATTAAGCCACTCTCTATGTGGCACCTGAATTATGTCAGTGATAATTGACGATGTGTTGCTTTGTGAGGTCACCCAGGTATCTGCCACAATTGTTATTTTGTTCTTTATCCACCATTTCATCTGGGTAAATTTATTGAGGTGCTGACCTTTGTGTGATTGCCATAGTGGAATCAAGCCAGAACCCACGCTCAGGAGGTCCACCCTTCTGTTCAGGTCTTTCCATAATTTCAAAGAGTGGCTAATACAAATTGGTAACTCTCCTGTTCGTAGGTCCCGACCTAAGCTAAGCCATAAAACCTGCGATAGTACCCAATGCTTGTCTTCTAGAAGTTGCCTCTCTATGTCTGCCCACACCGGTATGGCCTCTTTTTTAAACCAGGTCGTGGTTTGAGCTAATCTAGTGGCCTTATAATACTTGATTAGATCAGGGAAGGCTAGCCCCCCTTTCTGTTTAGGCGCACACATTGTGGTTCTATTAATTCTTGGTTTCTTGTTATTCCATGCGAACTTAAAAAGTGTTTTTTGCAACACTCTAAGGTCGGGTAACCTGATCGGGGTTGGGATTGTCCTAAATAGGTATAATAATTTGGGAATCACATTCATCTTGATGGAATTTATTCTGCCCAACCATGAGATGTTAAGGAAGGACCACTTGGAGATATCTGCCTTGATTCTGTTAAAGACAGGAGGAAAATTTGCCTCGTATACCAACGCTATAGACCGCGGAATATGAATACCAAAATAAGTTATCTGTTTGGGTGCCCATTTTAAGGGAAAGCTGTTTTCTAAGTTCTGTTTCACCGTTTGGGGTAGTGTAATGTTGAGGGCTATGCTCTTGTTAGTGTTGATTTTGAACCCTGACACTCTGCCAAAGTCTGTGAGCAATTGGAATAAATTAGGCAGGCTTGGTATTGGATCTGTAAGTGACAGCATGATGTCGTCTGCAAAAAGGTTGAGCTTATGCTCATTAGGGCCAATCTGCACTCCTTTAATGTTTGGACAATTTCTAACTGCCGCTGCCAATGGTTCAAGACTAAGGGCGAAGAGCAAGGGGAGAGTGGGCAGCCCTGTCTAGTTCCCCTAGTAATATTAAATTGTTTGGACACAAATCCCTGATATATAATACATGCTCTGGGATCGCTGTATAAAGGCATAATGCCCTTCAAAAAGCCGTCCCCCAGACCAAACTTCGCCAATGTTTTCCACATAAAAGTCCAGTCTATCCTATCAAATGCCTTTTCGGCGTCTAAAGATAGGAGCATTAGCGGGATATCCTCTCTGGTAGCCAAGTCTATCAGGTTAAAGATTCTCCTGGTGTTGTCGGGTGCTTCTCTACCTGAGATGAAGCCTACCTGGTCCGGATGGATCACGTCCGGCAACAATGGGGCCAATCTGTTTGCCATTATTTTGGAATATAGTTTGAGGTCCGTGTTGATCAATGAGATCGGTCTATAACTACCGCACTGTGCTGGGTCTTTCCCCTCTTTGGGTATTACGATAATTTTAGCCTCTAGAAATTCTGGTCTGAATGAAGAACCAGAAAGGAAACTGTTAAATAATTCTTGGAGGTGCGGTAGCAAGAGATCGATGTATTGTTTATAATAAAAATTTGTGAATCCATCCGGACCAGGTGCTGCATGTGATCTCGTGGCCTTAATAGCCTGTTTAATTTCCTCAGCAGTTATGGGGTCTGCTAGGGTCTCTGCCTGTGATTCCTCAATTTGTGGCAGCTGAATCCCAGAAAGAAATTCATCAATTTGTGATTTGTGAGAGTAGGATCCTGAGTGAGAGGGGGTGGAATACAGTTCTGTATAAAATTGTCGAAAGACATCAGCAATCTGGTCTGGTTTAGAGACCGGGCCTTTCCCTTTAGTAAATATCTTTGGGATGAATGAGTCCGCCCTCTGTGCTTTAAGCTTTCTGGCCAACATACTGTCAGGTTTATTGGTGCTCATAAAGAAGCTGGCCTGCGTACGTTGTAGCATGGAGACCACCTTCTTCCTGAGCACTGTGTTTAAGGTGTGTTTGTATTTCAGAATTTCATTGTAGATCTTAGGATCATGATTCCTGGCAAATAGTGATTGTAACTCTGTGATCTTGCTATTGAGGTCCCTAATTTGCACTCTATCTGCTTTTTTCGCTGCTGCTCCTAGCTGAATACAAACTCCTCTAATCACTGCCTTATGGGCTGCCCACACTCCTCCCCCGTCTACCTCACCCCCACTATTGATCCCGAAGTATTCCACAATTGCACTGCTGATTTTTTCCCTTAGGACTAGATCGTTTAATAGACAGGGATTTAGTGCCCACGAGGGGGACCGTCCCGCTGGTAGAAGTCCAGACAGGGAGATCAGAACCAGGTCATGATCTGACCACGAAATGGGTCGAATGGAAGCTGCTTCTAAGTTTAGTGATAGGTGTTGTTGAATGAACAGGTAATCAATTCTGGAGTGTGACAGATGTCTGGGGGAGTAAAAAGTATACTCTCGATCAGTGGGGTTCATTATCCTCCAACTGTCTATCAGGCAATTAGATCTGAGAATATGTTTAAGAGCTCGGGTAGCCGTGGGAGGTGTGAGTTTAGTGGTAGCAGTTGATTTGTCTGTAGATGGATCTAGGACTGTGTTCATGTCCCCCCCTATGATCAGGAGGGAGTGCTCCCAGCCCATAATCAGATCTGAAATCTTAGTGAAGAATTGCTTCTGATCAGTGTTTGGCGCATATATGTTAAGGAAGGTAATTTTCTGGTCATGAATGGTGCCATGTACTGCCACATATCTACCCTCTGGGTCTGTCTGAGTGCGGGTGTGGCGAAATGTAAGCCTATTATGAATAAGGAGAGTCACCCCTCTTTTCTTTGCTGTTGCGGTGGAGTGGAAAGTTTGTTTATATGCTTTCCCCCAGTATTTGGGGACCGCTAGTTTCTTAAAATGTGTTTCTTGCACAAATATTACATCTCCCCCTAGTCTCTGATACTCTTTTATGGCAACCCCTCTCTTAATCGGTTCATTCAGGCCCTGAGCATTATGTGAAATGATATTAATATTCATGACTCACCGTTTGTCTGGGGCTCAAGGCCAAGCTTAGTAGAGCACTAAGGGTTATAGCCGCCTTCGAGTATCTAGTCTGATGAGCCTCCCGCTGGGACTCCGTCCAGAAACCACCTGCGTCACTTCACTGTGCAAATTGATGTAAACGTAAAGTAAAAAGTTAGGGTAGAACGGATGAGGAGAACACAACGATATACAGTGGTTGAAACTGCTTGTCAAGTAATCCGGCGTCAAATTTGTTGACACAAATTTATCAAAAAAAAAAAAAAAAAAATTCTTTTTTTTTTTTATTCTAAAAATAAAATTATACTAATAGAATATAACAAAACTAGGAACGTAGTATAACACTACTTCAAGGAGAGCGAGCGCTGTCCTTTTAATTAAATTGGTGAGTCCAGTAGTATTAGACTCCAATACTGACTGGATTCGCCGGGGGGTGTGTATATGGTGAAGCCCTTAAGGGACACTATCAATATCTATATAAAAAAAAAAGAAGAAATATTCTTCTAAAGTGACAGATAGTTATGCAAGAGTTTAACTAGTCATGTCTGTTCATATTTTTGGTCGCAAGTTTTAGAAGATCAAAATAAGAGGTAGAACCTAACTATAACATATCATATAACAATACATCACAGTGTTATTGGATCTATGGCACATCTGGCTGGTCAGGGGCCCTGTTTTGATGTTTTCTGGAGGGGAGGTTGGAACCTCTACCACGAGAATTAAGACCAACTGTTCTTCCTCGGGGACCCTCTGTCAACTCCCTGACGGGTTGGCTGTCGCCAGAAACTCCAGGAGCATCTGTTAAAGTAATGCCCCAGGTAGCTAGAAGGGCCATCCCCTCCTCTAGGGTTCTGATGGTAAAGAACTTGCCGTCCCTGGCAATCAGTAGGCGAAATGGAAAGCCCCAAGAGTATTTCCAGCCATGGGCCAGGATGTTGTCCAGGAGTGGTTTCATCATTTTCCTCTTGAATAACGTTTGTTGAGCGAGGTCCGCAAAGACACTTGGTCTGTGCCCTTCGATGTCAGGGATACCCCCCCTGGATGCTCTCATGAACATTTCCTTAGTTGTATAGTAATGGAAGCGGGCGATGATATCTCTGGGGCGTTCAGACATGGTGGAACGACCTCCCAGAGCTCTATGGATCCGGTCCAGTCTGTATTGCTCAGAGTCCAGATTTGGTAGCAGAAACTCACAGAGCTCTGACATGTATAGATTGAGGTCAGTTACTGATTCAGGTACGTTTCTCAGTCTGATATTCTGTCTCCGAGATCTATTTTCTAGGTCTTCCTGAAATGTTAAGTGGCGGGCTTGCTCCTCCTTTAGCATGGAGATTTCTTCCTCAATCTTGACATGAGATTGTTTTAGTTTGTTATATTTCTCTTCAAGCGAGTCAGTTTTAGCGTCCACTCTTTTTATCTCGGACGTCAAGTCTGCTGAGACTTTTTGGATGTCCGCTCTGATGTCCTCCCTGAATGTGAGGATCAGGTCTTTGAGGTCTTGGATATCACCCTTAGTGCTTGGCGCTGTATGCTCCATCGTTGTTGCTGCCGTGGTTTTTGAGTTAGGCTGTTGTTTTTGAGATGCAGGGGGTGACGCTCTAGGCAAGTAATAAGATTGTATATTCTTGCTACTTTTTCTCGTAGCTACTCCAGCCATGACATAAGAAAGGGTATTTTGTCACTTTTGCGTTTGTAAGTGTCCCCATGTAACGGGCATATGGGAATAGGAAGTTACATCCTGGAGAATATCAAGTCTCTCATGTGAAACATATGCCCCATAAGCTTTGTGCTATCAGGAAGTCCCTTTGTGGTTTACCACTTTCCTCCACTAGATGGCAGTGGCAGACCAGGGAAGTATCAGATGTAATTGATAGTCTTAATTTCTTGTAGTAGTAAGTTAATGTAGTTTAAAGATCACTGAAATTTCTCTGGGTAGTAGTGCTGTATATCTTTATTGCAGTACACTGAATATATGTGCACCCCATTAGACCCCAAGATATAGTAAGTTACCAGAGTGCTTCAGGAATTGTCACTTTGACCATCGGTCGGCTGAATTGTAGTGTGCTCTGCTCAGCACCAGCCACATTGTAGCTTGATCCGCCAAAGAAGGAATAAAATACTTTTATTGTGCACATGAGAATCTGTGAACTTCCAATGTAGGGTAGATGGTGCCCCTTTTCTACTTTGACAGATAACAATTGTATCCACCTGCCTTTGGTGTCAGGCAGCTGCATGCACTTAGTGAAATCAGAATGGCAGTCAGTCACTGGGCCTAGCCCTGCCCTAGTTAGAGCATAGAGACCACAAGTCACAAAATGCCCCCTATCACAGGGGAGTGAGGCATAAGAACTTGCAGAGTTGTGTGTCACAGTTCCAAGGCAATGATAGTTGGATTCTTTGCCACAGCTGTAAATATTGACAACAAAAAATCAGGGCTTGGCTGTCGTTTGAAATAGGACTAGAACATAAGAATGCAAATCAGGCTCTAGTCACACACTTAACAAACTTCAGTAGACAATAGCAACAAAATCAAAGTACACTGGGTTGTAAAGGCCTAAGTAGGCTTGTCAGTTGTAGTGGATTTCAGAGGCACTGATAGGCATGTCAGTTGTAGTGGATTTTCAGAAGCACAGATATATATATTGCATTCCTGATTTGCATTTTTGAGCCTGAGCATGTAATTTTCGTAAGCTGCTACTTGGTGGTAGTGTTGAGCTGTCTTTTATACAGGGAGTAGTCATCAGCAAGCTTATACAACCAGTGTAGCCGATCCCTTTATCTCATATAACATAAACAAGTTAAGATGATAAGGGATTGAGGAAAAAAAAAAAGTAAATTCCTTGTCTTAAACAGTTCATTACATTTGGCTGTGGCAGTTTTGCTTCAATTGCTTTGCTGATTAGAGTCCAGCACCAATTAGGATTTAATAAACAGAGCTTTTAATGATGGTTGCAAACATATGTGTCCCAGCAATGAGATGCTGTAAAGGTACAGTCCCTGGGGTGTGGGGGTACAACTCCACTTGCTCCTTATGATCCCAGATTGGTGTAGAAGTTCATTGAATGCACTTTAATCCCTTTTTTTCTATGTCCACCAGTGTCTGTGTGTAGTTGCAGGGCTATTGCTAGCTTTACCCTGTGTTAGCTTTCAGTAGTAACCCATATAGAGTGCTTGTTCATTTTTATGAAGTGAAAAATTATATGTTGTGCTCCACTTTATATCTCCCATCAAGAGGCCCTTCCCTGGGTAGGTGAGCTGGGGTCTAGCTGGGGTAGGATGACATAAAAGGGTCCCCTTTGGGGTTTAGACTCACCAGACACCTTTCCAATAGTTGTTGATTGTGCCCCATCCAGTATCTTTCAGTCCAGTAGATCTGTGCTAAAGTGAAGTCCAAAAGTTGCTGCACAGTGCCAGAGCAATCCAGACTGTTCAGTCACTGCATCTGGTCTTGTAGATCAAAAATAATCCAAATTGCTTGGTAATTTCATGTTGTATTAAAGCCTTTTTGCAGGGAGCTCTGTAATTGTGCTTCCTCTCTGTTTGCTGCTAGCCACACCTCCCATATTATTATGTTTTCATGAATGGGGTATGGCGAAAAAGAAAAAGAAGTGGTAATAAAATTATTCCGAGAATTTATACTGTTAGTCTAAGAGACATTGAACATTTTTGTTTTCGTTTACTCCTTTTAAATGTTCCTGGTGCACAAAGTTTTGGACATTTCAGAACTGTTAATGACATAGTTTATGATACATTTCAATTAGCCCTCAACAAAGAAACTTCCTGGAAGATGATACTGAATGGGAGAGATGTCTAGAAGAAGCAGCACTATGTCAAATGCCTTGGCAGATTAGGGAACAGGTTTCGTAAATTTGCATATGTTGTAATGTACTTAATGCATTATCTTTGTGGCACAAATTTAAATTAAATATGTGTGAAGACTTTTTGAAACATTATAGTGAGTCCATTGCAGAATAGAAAGGATTAATTGAAATTTAAAGAGGTCTTTCTTTGTCATGGCTTAAGTTGTGCAACTTTTAATCTGCCAGATCCAGGAATTATAGAGGAAATAAACTATGAAGAGTACAATGTTGTTTAAAAACAAAAAGCAGAAGAAAAAATTGCTACTTTGAATACATTGCAATTGGAATGGCATTTAAAGCCATACTACAACATTGCGAGCCTGTCCCCCCACCCCCCGTGTAGTTTATGGGCCTCGTGATGTGTTATATATAAACTCTAATGACCTTTTACAATAGACATATAATAACATATTTTTGTAACCTTCTGAAGGGAGCCATGTTAGTTATAACCTCCTGACAGAAACTGGACCATGTTAGTTATAACTGCCTGATCAACTCCCTGCCCCCCTTGTAATGTATGGCCCCCCACCACCCCCACCCCGGCTCATGTCCCCTTATACCAACCTCTCCCTTCTTATACAACCCATGGCTCCTCAGCCGACCCATGCCCTCTAGGCTTATTAGGACCCTCCACCACTCTTGTTGGCTCTTTAGCAGGATGTTGGGAGTTCAAGGCATTTCTTTCCCTGCTCTTACTCTGCCGGTGTGACGTCATCTGGGATTATTATTATTATACGCTAGGAGCAGGAAATACCCACGTGTTTGTTTGCATATCTGAACATCATTCTATCAACAAAACCTTAAAAGTTCTGTTTTCATTCACCCATACCTTCCAAACAGTACCCGCAAACACCTGCCCCCAGCAGCTCATGTATACAATTTTCCTATTGGTACTAGATGTATGAGCCACAGATTGTGTCTCAACAGCATTTTTTTAAATGGTGCAGAGAGACAATCTGTAATTTGTTAGCACATCAAGTACCAATAGAAACAATGTATGCATGAGCTGTGGGGACAGACATTTGCAAGAACTGTTTGGAAGGTTTGAACAACTGAAAACAGAGCTTTAGAGCACCTGTTAATAAAAGGATGTTTAGATAGGCAAATAAAACACTTAGGTAGTTTATTTTAATATTACAAATAGGTAAACGTCCATATCCCTTTAATGGCCAAACCCTATTTTCCAGATCTGACCATCAGCCCTATTAGATTTGGGCTACGTGTAACACGGTAGCTCATATTGTAGAAAGTAAGACCTACGGCTATTAAATTAGCTCCATAAAGAAGGCCGCTGCCGATCTGCGGGTTTGGTGCGAAAAAAAGCCTATGAGATGAGGAATGTTGAACATCACGGACATATATCCTTTGATTTATCAAGCCCATAACTGCTACAATTCCAATCATGCTATTAAAGTCACTTGAGAGCAAGCCTATAACACGCAAATGCCCAATGAGTGCTGGAGAGGACTCGCAAGGGGGTTAAAGTCCAAACCGTAGCACTTTAAATGCAAATATCACCACATTAATGTACATTTATTGAAAGGGAAAGTTATGTTAGGTCTTAGAATTAATAGCATTACATTGTCAATTCCGCAAATCGTCCCACGAAAATCATGAGAATCAATCACAAGAATCAATGTGTTAATACATATGATGGAACTCACATATAATAGAATATCATATTTACGGCTTTATTATTATTGCATTACATTTGGAATGTGGGTCCGATCGTAAATCGCAATTGAACCCTGTAAGACTTTGAAGTCCAACCTACATCTTTCTGTGACGCAATTATGACGATCTCTGTTTCCATTGGCTTCATCTAAACCCATAACTACTGGTTAGCTTAATTGATCACCTACAATGCCGCAAATCGGGCGACTAACAACTGGTTTACTTGTTTGCGTCTTAAGCTCGTAACTCGCAGCCCGTTCTAATTTAATAGCACAGTAACTCTGCCAAATTTCAAGCCCGCAGCCGTTATGGGTCTCAAGTTGTACTTTCGGTGCTCGAATTTAATGTGGCTGCATGTCTCACATTCTCTGGTTCCTCCTGCTGTTTTTTTCTGGAAGAAAAACAGTATGTAGTGTCAGTTCTACTGAATGTAAATGTGTACAGTGCATTGTGCACACACGTCTGTGCATCTAGTTTACATAAAATGGTACTGACACTATCTAGTAGTGCATTATTTTTCAAGAATATAAGTAGCCTTTTTGGCAATTTGGTTTGCTGAGTTATGTAATATGGTATATGTTTGTATGTTGGTCATAGCTATCTTGCTGTATTGTATAATTGCCAATTTAATTCAGCATAATGTGGTACACATCACTGTAAAGATCTCATAAAAGCATGTTGAAATACTTTTCGCAATAGGTGCATTTTTCACTGAGAATTAAAATAAACTTTGTGTTTACATGTGTAATAGACTACCCACATGATGTGGCATTACTTCCGCCAATCAAGTTGCAGGGGTATGTCCCCCATTCATGTCAATGGAAAGGTTTTTGTTAGACAGCTTATATTTTTAGTTTGAGGGTAACAGACCTTGTGATGGGTTTGGCAGAAAATTCAGGTTTCTGTTCATTTGCTTTTCTGGAATTTCAGTAATGAAGACCAGAGATCCGCACCGGAAAATAACTGTTAACAGATCTATCTGTGCGGCATGGAATGCTGGACTTACCTAAAACAGATCAGCTATGGGTTGACTGGTCAGTGCAGTGTAAATTGAGTCCAGGGGAAGCTACTATCACTCACAGGGTTTCACACAGAGAATCACCACAGTTTGTTATTACTCATGCAACAGCCAGTAGGCAGGATAGACTTATATGTAAACATACATTTAAAACTTTAGATTTTTTTAGCTAATTTTAAAATATATTAGATTTGCTTGATTGCTCCGTTTGTGCTTAAACAACATAATTACACATACAATCTAAGGCTTGTAAGGTCTTAATTTGAAATATGATTTCTCATTCAATTTGCTAATAAGAGCATGTAAGTATACATTTAATTTATGTCAGTTTTCTTGGTCAGAGCTTACTTCTGTCTGGAATTGTTATCATACAATATAATACAACTTTACAGAGATGGCTGTAGATAATTCAATAACCTTCCTGTGGACATGGCAAATAGAGAACTTTGGTTATATTTGGTATCCATAAGGTTATTCTGTATAATTATTCATTGTTAAAACTCCATTGCTACAATGTCTTATTTTTAAGATCCATAAATTGGGCTTTATTTTGTCTTCTGCGTAATAAAGCTATTTACTTGGGCATAAGTGCCATTGGGAATACACCTCTCTAGATCAGTGATGGGAAACATATTTCACTTGAAGGGCTGCATATGTAGCTCCTGAGTGCATAAGTGGGCTGCACAATACTTTTTTATTTTATTTTACACAACGGAAAATGCTACAATGACTGTGGGGGAAAAGGTAGAGGTGGATTAATTGGTAATATAGCTATAGATAATAAGTGTTGAGGAATACATCAGATAATTATTTGTTTGTTGGGGAGGTTTTAAAATGGACTAAGTATTGTTAAAATAATATGCTTCCCCACTGCTGACAGCAGACTGGGGTCCTTTCCTCTTATGAGTACCCATCACACCGGCAGCTCATGAGGTAGCAGTGGCGGTGAGCATCCGCTAGATGTCACTGCCAAGATTTTGCTGCCAATGTCATAGCTTTAGTGTTAGGGGGTTAGGGTTAGGGTAATGATTTAAGCTTGGAAATTGTGTACAATCTCAGCAGCCCTTACAAATCGTGTACAATTTAAGCAGCGCCATCTAGCAGCTCCTTGCTGCAACTGCTGCTGCCACTGCTGTAGTATTCATAACAGGACAGATCCCAGACTTGGGCCATATGGAAACTGTCTGAGGGCCACTGTGCTTTATTTCAGAAAACCCAGTATGCTCTTTCACATACATTATGTCCTTAAAAGAGAAGAATACTATCGACCTACATCTGGACTGTGAAGAGTTACACCCCATATTGCTGAGTATCTAGAGGTTTTCATATAAGCACTTTCATTGTGGCTAATATTCCCTTGTACACAATGCGGTTAAAAGAAAACGGATAAAAAAATATGCAAATGTTTTGATAAAATTTGCTAAGGGCAAACATGTTGTTTTTTCCTTGGGTAAGAAAATGCAAAAGCAGCAAACTTCCTGAAACAAACACCAGCCACTGACAATTAGTGCAATGAACTGTTGATTTCTTGTATGCTACTCACAACATAATAGGGACCACAACGGATAGACTAGAAATAGCATTTAAATAACTAATTTCACCTGTAGTATTTATTTGTCATTTATAAAGCTCCAAATAGAAAAAATGGATATAACAAAAAAGGCAAAAAAACACCCACTTTCCTTAGACACCACTATATTACATGTGAATGAGGCAGTATATTGTTGGTATACATAAACTTCTATACAGCACCAAGAATGTAACAGGGACTATTGACATAAACTTCTCTAACGAGAGACGGTTTCCCTTGATAAGTAAATCCCAGTTATACTGTCCAACCCCCAAACTCAAATTTCTTAAAGGACCTTTTTGGTAAAATGTTTAAAATAGCCATTTTTGAAGAACTACACTTGAAAATAGGCAAAATGTTTTTAGATTGTAAAAAACATAATACAGCCTCTGCTTTTATTACTTTTTATATGCAATTTAAAAAGTAATAAAAGCAGAGGCTGAATTATGTTCATCTTGAATTGGGAGGAAACTTTTAATACAAAGGAAGGTTGTATCTTCACAATGGGAAGGTGGCAGATACATCTGCCAGTGCAGTTATAATGGAATGCTGAACAGTTTACAAAGACACACCCTGTTCAGACAGACGTTAAAAGAAAGTGGCTTAGTGCATAAAATTGGGATCTACCAAAATAACTTTCACTACCGGTCTCTAGAATAGCCATAACTGTCCGTAGAGAAGGCAGAGCTTAATCATGCATAATTCTGTATAGGTAATTATTACCTTGCCTTAGAAAATGAATGCATATCTGATCAGAGAGTAAACATGCTTGCCCATACAAAACAAGCACATTCTTCACTATGCATGACTGCCCATACTAACCATATACCTGCCAATAGGAAACAAACATGTCTGTAACCATAAGAAAATTATGGTTAGCCATAGGGTAAGCCAGGGCTGAGCTACCACAGGGCCCTCACCTTTAGGTCCTCATGCAGTCCCCTATGACCCTCAAACTTACTTTTGTGGCCCTTTGGGTTGAATTGTGTCCCCCAACATCCCCCTGTAACGTTCACTGGTCCTCCCTCTGCTCTCTGGTACTCCCAGTCTGTCCCTCAGTACTCAGTGGCTCCCGCGGCTGTGTCTGGCCCCAGCAGCACTCTCTCTCTCATGCTCTTTTTCCTTTTTCTCCCCCTTCAACCATCCATAACCATGCAAAACTGACACAGCATTACCCATAGGGTAAGCATACGTGCCCATGCTTTTGTTATGGGCAAGTAAAGTTATGCTATTGGTAGGTATTCTTGTCATGACTGACTTTTGGGACTAGGGTGGAATCCCCCTGAGCCCCACCAAAAGCAGCCTTTCTGGACTGTCACAACCATATGGGTGGTTACTGTTTGTTTTGGTTTATTGAAGAAATGTAACTTATGTCATGATATTTCAAGAGTGTTTTAAAAAATAACTGGCAAATATACGTCTTTGCTAGTAACTAAAGCCTGTAGATATATTTGTCTGTTTTTTCTATATTGGTTAGGTTACTCCATTTTGAATTTACTCTCCCTGTACATGAAAAACCTAATCAGACACCATATTTACATTATCACCCCCTGCCATGAGGTGTTCCTGTGAGAGTAAGTCGGATTGTTAATTACCCCCACCCTGGCAAGGTAATGTTCAACTTGTCAGTAAGGAACAACAAGCTAATGTGGGGACTTTAGTTAGCCTCCTTTAACCCTGTGTTCAGTAGACCTGGATATGTGGCATGTAACATTCACAGAAATTATGCACCTACTATGGCCTAATGTGAGCTATCCCCTTCAAGGTCTGGTACTGCAGCCTAGCCAATTATCTTAGGAAACGATTCCATAGAATGTTATTGCATTGAATTGGTGAAACAGTGGGTTAAAGATGTCTGTATGGCCAGCAAGATGCTGAAAAGGTCTTTTAATACATTGTATATGTATATGTACGAATCTCCTAAAGTACTGACTATTAATATCCTGTTCTGATTTTTATGTGACCCTTCAGAATTACACTGGGAATAAGGGATGTTGGGGGAACTATTTGATGTGATATTCACAGTTTGTGCTTGGGTATGGGGTATACAATTTGGAGAGTATAATGCATTGGGTTTTAGGGAATACCATTCAACTGCATGAAGGGAGTCCCTTTGTCTGGCAGAATCAGCCTTACCAGAATACATTGGTCCTTATTCATTATGATTATTATTATTTAGCTGCATTTGTAAACCTTACTTCTAATCTGGAATCTATTGTGAGTTTGCCTTGGATGCTGAGATACAATCGGTAACTGCTACAGAACCTAGTATCCTGTCGCATCTTTGGAACTCACAATTTACTGGGTAAGATTGATATAGTATCTTTTCAAGCCCAACCAAGTAATAGATCGTGACAGCTGACGGAGATGTTCCTGAATTGGCATGCTGGACACTGAGATAATCCAAACTCTCACACTGCAGAGTTGTTCCTGTAGCAGAAAGCAGGAGGTTTTGGGGTGAATGTGGTCCTCTCTCCTCTGGGTCGTGACACTTCTCCATGGACATTCAAGCTTTTCCTGTGGGCAGATATAAATATTTTATTATGAATTATGCATTTCTTATTAGCAATCCATGAATTGAGGGAGGATTACTAGGGGATACCTGGGCTCATACTGGATAACGAGTATTAAGGTCGATATTATGGACATTATAAGAACTCGGATGGCATTTCTCGGAGGTTTGATTTACAAGTGTGATGTGATAGCTCAAAACGGTCTTACGAGTGATCTTCACTCAGATCTTTTGTTAAGGCAATCATGGAATAGAGCCAAGTACCACACTCTCCGTCTATAGCAGTTATACCACATGATTTCACTGCTCTATAGCTCATTTGCTTCCTGTGAGAAGCAGTTGTGTCAATCACAACCTTCCACCATAGATCCTAACACATAACATGTCAGTACAGAAATACGCTGTCCCACAAACATCTTCATCTCAATAGAAGAGCAAAAGTTTGCAAGGTAGGTTTTTTATCTATCAATTATTTAAAATAATTGTAAAAAAGCTCATTTAGACTATCAGCCTTATTAAATTGGGATTCTGCAAATTTAAAAGCGCTCTATTTAAGCACACAGCATATTTTTTTTACAGAAGTTTTTAGTTAGTGAAGACCTTGCTTTTGGATAAAAGATCACTAAATAAAAAATTCTGTAAAAAAAATATGCTGTGTGCTTAAATAGATCCCTTTTAAATTTACCGAATTGTAATTTAATAAGGCTGTATATGTGTACCTGCTCTTTTTCTCAGTGAAGAGCAATTACAGGGACTTTAGTAACCCTTTAATGTCCAGTTTAAGATGCAATTTCAAAAGGGACACATTTAAAAGCTTTGATGCTGTCCCATTTTGTAACCTTTTTTTATTTTTATTTCTAAAAGAGTCTTCTGTTTTACCTCTATAAAGCCCTGTTTCACGTAACCACACGAGATGATTTGCAAGAAAAGCTACCAGTGATTTTATGATGGTTAGAATATATTAGGAATTTATGTATGTATATATTTCACATATATTTTGCAGTTACGGTTTACCATTTTCAGCTGTTTTGTAAGATTGTGAATACGCTTCTGATATTAACTGTGTCAGCTTATATAATTTCTTATAAATACTATACAATCAATATTATTCTTTAATTTTTTTATGAAAATGGGTGCTTATTGCCTTAATCAGTATTCTCCTTCCATACCTACCTCCTGCTTACTAAGGGACTCATTCAATTGTGATTTGGCCAATTGAATAGGGCTCTATTTAAGCACAGAGCATATTTTTTTACAAAAGTTTTTAGTTAGTTTTTAGTTAGTTTTCGCATTTGAATGAGGCCCTAACTGGGTAATGGTAAGCAAGATAATGTAGCTGATTAACATTGAAGCTTCCAATTAGAAAGCACTCTGGAAAATGCAGTGTTCAGCTCACATATCTCTTCAAATACATAGGACTTCAAAGTATAACAGCAAATTTTAGGGATATTGATTCACAAGTGATTATATCATTGACTCCTATGATAATTAAAAGTCAGAAATTGGTGGCATTGCTTTGAGCAGGAGTGAATAAACTTTACATTTTGTACAACATTAAATGTGGTTAGAGATGACTTTTGACACACTGTCTTAGCTGATATTTGTGGATATTTAAGGTGAGCTTGTGTGAAACTCAAGCAAGCACAGTATGTGTGATCCTTATGTGTCTCTGGGGCTTCTTTCAGTAAATAGTGCTAAAGTGATGTTGACAGTTACTTAACTACTGGATTTTATTACCAAACGGTTCTCCTTTGTGTAATATATGCTACTGATGGCATGCAATTGGGATGAAATGAAACCTGTGCAATCTGATAGGACATTATAACATATATTTGCTGGCTTTATGTATGATACACCATATTGCCAGGGATGTGATAGATAACATATCTATAGATGTTCTGTTTCAATGAAGGACCTTCAGGCGGTCACACTATTATCCTCCAAGAATATTGGGCAACTGGTGATATAACCTACATTTTAGTTCGCAAACGGGGATCTATATATAGGTATAAGTACTGAAGGCAGAAGGTCTGTACCTTCTGCAAATCCCTGTCTGCCTTCTTCCTGAGAAAGACTTACTACACTTGCACAGACACAACGCCTTCTCATCCAGAGGAACTCCAGCAAGCTCCTCTGGATACTGCTGATAAACTCTGTAGTCATACTCTGATAGATTAGCCGGTGTCATAGCTAAGAAGCCACCAACTGATTAATCACCAGGGTCCATCCACAAAAGAAAAGAGTTCCTCTAACTCAGTATAGTTGTCTGGGGCTGTAGAATCCACAGTGGACAGGTGGACTCCCAAATATTTGTTGACATCTGCGGAATGCAGGAGGCAAGGAGTCTACCTTATAGAATGCCAGTGCACTTGGACCTGCTTATCTGAACAGAGGAGGAAACTGAATATACCTCTTTGCCCCTTTCTTTGCCAGTGCAGGATGAACAAGGTTCCAGCCCATGAGGAGCACATCAACAGCATAAGCTGAGAGGACAATCAGCATGTCTGGGTCTTTTAGCACTGGCTCTGTGAACCTTCTCCTCAATAAACAGAGGAAAGTTGTTATGGCCAGTGCATACTGTTGTCCAGCCAAGGAGATTCCTTGACGTACTCCTCGGCCAAATACCAATGTGCCAAGGGACCAATTGATTTTAAGTAAACATTATTTGTGTGGGCCAAAGCCATAAGCTTGTAGAGTTGCTATAAGGTAGTGATGAACCGCCCTGTCAGACTCCTTCTATTAATCCAGGGAGAGGAAAGCTAGTGACAGATCACTCCTGTGAGCAAAGTACAGTAGATCCCAGACCAGATATATGCTATCTCATATAGTCTGGTTCAGGATAGCATAGGTCTGGTCAAGGTGAACCAGTTCTTCCAGCACAAACTTGAGCCTGAGTCAGGTGTCTTTGGCTACAATCTTATAGTCTGTGCTGAGCAGTGAGACCAGTTGTCAGTTCTTAATAATGGGGACATCCCCCCTTTTGGGCAACAAGGCAAGTACTGCCTGGCGGCAGGACATGGACATCTCCCAAACAGAAATCAGGACCTAGAGTCTCCCAAAAGTATTAGAAAAACTCTACACTCAGCCCATCCAGTGATGAAATTTCTCACTGGACATGAGATGGATTGTTTCAGAGAGCTCTTGAAATATTATTGGCCAATCAAGCATCTCTCTTACACCCTCTCTGACTGTGGGAGCCTCTCCCATAGCACCCTGGAGTAAAGTTTTTTAATTGCTCTAAAAGACAGGTCATGTGTCTACTATTGCCCCCCTCTTTCTCCGGTGAGTAGAAAATGCATTAGGCGTGGTCCAGAGGTTTTAGAAAACTTAAGTGGCTTCTAAAGTAAGCCCCCTTGGACTTGTGCCATTTCAGGTCACAGAAAATGCCTTTCCTCTCTAAATATTTGCTCTGTGGGTATTGGTCCCTACAAGTAGACAGCCTCCACTCAAGACTGAGCAACTTCCCCTGTATTGATTGTGTTGTCTACTTAAACCTTTAGTATATTTCTCAAACAAGAGTCATAACTGTATCTTGCCCATGTCTGTTACAACCCCCCTTCCCCCCGACCCAGTCTGTCCAGAACTCCAGATCATTGTCATAAGCTCCCAGTCTTCCAACAAGGTAGCCAGCTCCCAATCCTCCAATAAGCAGCTTGTGGCACTGTTGGAGTGAACACCACTGTCACAGACATGTCACTCTGTTCTGTAAACAGAGCAAGCCCAATAGCACAGGAATGTGATTGTGACATATAATGGTTAAATACATAGAACATATTAATCTGGGAGTGGAACACCATACCTGCTTGCACCATGAGGTAGGTAAAGCTGTCTGTTGCCCCTGTGTTCTATTCTCACCAGACGTCCTCTAGGGAGAAGCAGGTGATGATCTCCCGCAAGGTTGATGAAGAAAGGGGGCGAGGGTGCAATTGAAAATACTCCCAAAGCCCATGCATACTCATCTGTGTCACCAGTCTCCAGGTTTGCTGACAATATGGCTAAGAACCCTTTCTCTCTCTCAAGACCTGCTGCAGGAGCATTCAGATTAACTAAGTCAATTATACAGTCCTGCTCTTGGACCCGGAGGTGAAGTAGATGGCCTGGGATGAAAAGACTCAGAGAACAGGTTCTCCACTCCATACATCATCAATGTGAAGTGGCTGATGACATCTCTGCCTTTCTACTCCAATGGACAAGGCCTCAGGAACTGGACTGGTATGAGTTTCTTGCAGAAAGTCACAGAGTACCCTCCCTGCTGTAGATAGGAGAGTACCTGGAACCTGCAGAAACTGTTTTGACACACATTGAGTGCTGATCTCTAAAGTCATTATTGTGTGTTAGGAATTCTGTGTTCCTGAGTCACTTGTAAGTTCTGATGGGATACATACATATTATCAAACTTTGGAAAACACGGAGTTGTTCTTCTGTCGCAGAGTTCTTGGTTGTATTGCTGGTCTTTAGATATTGTTAAAGAGAGTGGATAATAAACACTATATTTTCTACCACCAAGGCCAACTGCACTTTCCTTTTCTTTTGCGCATGGGGGGTGCTCTTGAGAAATTCCTTGGCAGGGACAACCCATATATATTCTATAAACTGTTGTGGATCATCTCTGGATTCCTTGATCTGAGGACCTTTGCCCCATCCTCCACTACTGGGGTAATGTTCCTAATATTTATTCTAAGATAATCCCTTTTGTGTGGTGTAGAAAAGGTCCATCCAGCACCCTCCATGACTTTGGGACCCTGATATAGCTATTGCAGCCCTATAGCTTCAGTAGTGTACTCAGGTAGTTGGCTGCACAGCGGTGGCTGGCATGACTTCTTTGATAGCAGCCTTGTAGGCCTCTGGTTTCTGGAAAAGCTGAGGAGGGTTGACACTAACAGGCTTCCACATAATATTACTTACGGAGCCTTCTCTCTTCCGCATATTCACTTCCCCTGGTGCTACATCCGCACCGGGAGCATCATCTGCATGAAATTCAGAGAGACTGGCTGTGCCTCCGATGCGCAGGACCTCAGGATTCTGACAAAACCTGCTGTTTTATTTGCCCCTCACTCACTGTAGATTCCCTTTTGCCCCTTTTTTTCCCCCCAGATCCCTATACAGAGTATCCCTCTTAGGGTCTGGATGGAGAGATGCGTGTGTGCTCTGGCATCGGCTTACCGAGTCTGTTTGTTAAGCCAGAAAATGTCACCAGATGGAGGAGGAGATGCCTCCCACTTCTATTTGTTTTGCAAGGTGATTCTCCAAGGAAGAGCACCTCCCATTTTTCAGCCACCTCCCTTGTGCTCTTATGCGTCCTTTTCCTTGGAAAATTACTCTTTGTAGAGGAACTGCCATTCTCTGTTTTTCCTGCAGGAGGATTTTCATCCCTCTGCTTCCCCTGCTTACCCCCAGTAGTTGTAGTGTTTATGCTGGAAAACCAGCTGTAACATTGAGAGGGTCGGAAGTGGGCACATTTGATAGTATAACCTTTTGTGCCCAGCCCTTCCAGGGGTTCAGGTGGGATACAGAGACTTCCCACTACCATAGTGTAAACAGCAGCCAGTTTGCGTGCAAAAAAGATAACTTTGCCACACTTGCGACTGGCTGCTACTAAATTAGAAAGACCCACTATATTTTCTACAGCACCCCAGTATTATTCACTGCTATGAACACCAGATATTTAGCATTTAAACCCATGCTTTCTGGTTAGTTGCCTATCAGTGGTATTGCTGGGACTAGCAGATTCCACTGGCAACCAAGATTTTGTGTTTGTCACAGGAGTATGCTAGTATCTGATATTGTACTAGGAGCAGGTTTTTTAGTGTTTTGCTCTGTTGCCCTGTCTGCTTTGCTATTATACAGTACTTGTTTTGTTTTCAGGAGCCATTATTCTTCCTTTTTACCCCATGGGCTTCTTAGGAACATTATTTTCCATTTGTTTAAGTTTATTTATTTAAAGGTATTTAGACTCCTGGATTATGAGTGCATCTGATAGGGGAGAATTAATAGTGTATGAAAAAAGAAAATTTGTATGAAAAAATACCAAAATTAACATTTAAACACTTACATTGAAGTAAGCAAAATAGTCTTGTTATTTCTCACAGTTGAAAATAAGGGTTAACACCCCCTCCAAACCCAGGCTAAATTAGCATTAATTTCATAATTTGTTTTGGCTAGTTAGGTTAGCTGAAACATTTGATTTAAACTCTGTGGTTCCTGTAGTGTGTAGTGTAGTGTGGCAGTATGTTAGGTGATATGGCAGCTGCGCAACAGGAAGTCATATACCAGCAGTGACTAGGGGGCTGACATCACTGCTCTCCTTTTGGCTGAGGAAAAAACAACAGGTGGATAATGGGTTAAAATTGATCCCCTAATGCTGCATGCTGATTGGGTAGGGACCAGGGGCCTTTGTAGACACCCCTGGGGGTGTCAACATAATCATTAGAGGTATATAGGCTGCTGTTTGCCTATAGAGTGCAGAAATGTATTAAACCATGAAACTTGGATATGCCTATAAGGAAAGAAAATAAATGTGAAAGAGTGAAGCAAAGAGAAACATACTCTTGGTGTAATAGTAGGGGGGAGATACGTTTTTGTTATTGTTTATTGCTGATATTTCTTGTGCTTTTACAGCAGCGCTTGTAAACATATTTTGTGTTGTGTGGAAACTACAAGTGTAACTTTTTATATTTTTATTGTCCCTGCTATATGTACTTTTTCTTTTCTGCACTTTTTCTTTGTTTTCTGTTTGTGCTTTTAAACTGACATAATTGTTTCCTATTTGTCTCTTGCACTCACTACCTGCTTAGATATTACTTTCTTTCCCATTTTCCCAAAACACAAAATCCTCCCCCAAAATATGAAAATTAAACTTTTTTTCCACACCAAAAACAAAAATAGGTGCTTTCGAGTCAGAAAAAAAACCTGTCTAAAAATAGTGCATAGTAGGGCCCTCATTCAATTGCGATTTGGCCAATTGAATAGGGCTCTAAATAAGTACATAACATATATTTTTTAAAGAAGTTTTAAAAAAATATGTTAAGTGCTTATTTAGAGCCCTATTCAATTGGACAAATCACAATTGAATGAGGCCCTAGGTAAGGGATTGTGTAGGGGAGTGGGTGGGGAAAAGTATCAGATAGGAAGTGAGCTGATTAAGCTGATTTGGGTTGCACAGTTAAGCCTCTCTGCCTGAAAAGAAATACATTGATTTTTATAAATATACAAATGCACAGAAACTTCCAAAATCTTAAATAAACTGGAGAAGAAAAGCTTTATAAACAAAAAAGATTTTAATTTTGCTTATATTAAAGCTCCTATTTTAAAAACTAGTTTTTTTTTTTTTTTGCTGAGGTCAGTGGAAATGTTACACAATTACTATTGAAAGTTATCCATTACACATAAAGCCTCCAGCCCTTCTTAATAGCCATCCACTTGAATCTTTGAATGAGGAAAAATAGTTGGAGTGAATAAATATCATTAAAATACTATTTACTGACCACAAACAAGCATGAACTCATTCACATGTGGAGTAACTTGCATTCATTAATTAAATATGCCATTGTATAATTCTAACCAAAGTACAAGAAAGAACATTGATCATTATAGATAACTAGCGATTTGCCCGTCAAAAATGTCGGCAATAAAATTTTAAGGCATGGCAATGCTGTTTGACACACAATGTAAGGCTTTTGCTATTCTGTGGACCTTTGGCGAACATCGCGTGGCTCGCAATGAGTGCCTTTGGCGCTTATTGTGAGCCTTTCCCCTCGTGTACTTCAAGTTTCCTGCTTTGCAACGATCACCTTTGGTGCTCATTGCAAAGACATATATATATAAGTACAGTGTAAAATATAAAAAAATGTGAGTACAGTGAAATAATAAAGTAATATGAATTCATAAATTAATATACTTTATCCATTTATATTTAATATGCAGCAATGAAAACCCTGAAGAGCTAACAATCTCTTTGGATTTTCCTGCATATGAAAATGTACAGTTGGACTGTTGATCAGCTGAGGAGAAAGTGTCAGCAATGTGGCAAGTGAGCAGTGTAAATAGGCTGCGTACGTGAGGCCAAACCGTTTGTTTAAGCGGGTATATTTTAAAATCCTAATGTTATTAGTTGCAAGTTAGTGTTGTAAAATGGCGGCATTTTTCTTGGCTCACAAGCATTTACCGTCCATTGTAATGGTGTATTTTGTATCTCCTCCGTTCCTAGCTAACTTGTACGTGCCTGGCGGTGATTTTCGCAGCTCTGTCTCCTTTAGCCTTGTTTTCATTATTTTCATCCGCCATTTTTTTTCTTGCTTAGGCGATTTTCAAGTGACTTAAATTGGCGAGCAACCTCACTCCCAAATGTTCTGTCTGTCCCCCCGTGCTGTGTGTGATGTATTTTTTATGTTTTTGTAGTTTTCATGTTTTTTGATATGCGCGGTTCGTATTTTTGCGACCTCGGAATTGTTGTTTCTAAAAGTCGTACGTCCTTAGCGGTGTTTTGCGTGCCTCAGGGTCATGTAGCCTCGTTTTAATTTTTTTTGCCTCTGCAGTTTCGCCTCTGCAGTCCCGCTTTGCTCGGGTTGTTTTTTGAGGCGCCGTAAAGCCTCCACCTCCACAAATGCGGACACTCGTTTTGCGTGGTCCGCATTTGCGGCCTGCAATGAGCCGAACTCATTGCAGCTGACATGGGAGCCTCCACCTCCGCAAATGCACCCCTCGCTTCGCGAGGTCCGCATTTACGGCCTGAACAGCGTCCCTCACTTTACGAGGGATGCAGTTCTGCGAGCTCGCTTTGCGAGTTCACAAAGCGTGAGGACAACTTGCAGTTTGACAATAATAATATGTGATAATAGACTTAAGGCTACAGTAGCATGGGATGTGGGATGAGATTGGGAAACATGTCCCAGCTAAGGAAATTAGTGGTATGATTGCATAAGAAGGTCACCGACAGAGAACACAGCTTTTGCATTTCCAAGTACCACTGCAAATAGTTTTTGGAATCTTAAGCCTTCCTTTATAAAGACATTACTAGATTACATTGGAACATTGTTAATAGTAAGGGAATATTATTTGTCATAAGACATAACATAATATTAGGTATCATTATAAAGACCAAAACTGTTGTATGTTGTGAACTGAGCATTGATTAATTTTTACTTTTAGAGGAGCACTATCCCCCTAACAACACATTTGCTTCTTCCTAACGAACATAAAACATTGGCTATATATTTTACTAGCTGTTTTTTTCTACAGTGGATTACTCCCGAGAAAGTAAACATTGATCCCCATTCAATTGAGGCATCGGGAGATCCGAGCTTCAGACACTAAGTTTTTTTGCTATTCGATTGGCGTCTTTTTTCGGGCTCCGATCGGGTTACGGCCGATTCACTGGGATGTTCACATCGCAAGTTAATGCCCCTCCAAGCCTTTGATCTTTCACAGCCACAAGAGTTAACCAACATCGCAAATCACTATTCAATTGCTCCGATTCCCCAATGGCAAAAGTCGATCCATAAGTCACGGGTACCAAGGAGCACTCGCAAAGAGCTTAAAGCATGTTTGGAGCACTTTAAATGCACATATACACACACTACTGTACTTTTATTAAAAGGGAAAGTGATGTTAGGTCTTAGAATTAATAGCACAACATTCTCAAGCTCGCAAATAAGCAATATAAAATACTTTATTTTATGTTTAGTTTATATGTTATATTGAACCCGGCAATCAATACACATAATGGAACTCGCATGTAATAGAATATCATATTTATCAATATTGCAATTTTTCAGGAATGTGGGTCCGATCGTAACTCAAAATTGAAGCCCATAGGAATGTTTCCATTCGCTGTTTCTAACTCGGGAGTTATGGCCTTGATAATTGATCATGTTCAGGTTTGCAAATGCTATATACTATAGCATGGTTTACGATATGCGATATCGGGCCGCAACTTGCGGGCTTGGCCAATTGAATGGCACCGTAAGTTGCGGACGCCGAAGGCCCGCAGGAGGCCCGCAGACATCCGGCCTACATCCCAGAAGTTATGGCCTCCGAATTGAATGAGGCTCATTGTTTGCTCTGCAATATTATACTAATGAGTGTCTGAATATGCTAATTTATCATGTATTGGGCTTGACAAGAGTGGGAGATGCAACCAAATTGCAAAAAAATACTGAGAATGGGCTGCTCTTGTTTCTTTTTTTGTGTTTGTTAAAACAATTTACCACTAACTAGCACTTTAAAGCTGCTAAATCATATTCACAGGTCACACATTTGCGTAATGCGCCAGAACATAAAATGCTGAATGTCTCAGGAATTATTTGCTTTAGAAAACAGACTAGTGTAATGTATAGCCAGTTTTTCATTCTATTTAAACATAACTTTAAAAAAACAACTTGATTTTGGGTTTACAGAGTCCAGTTAAGTGTTTTTAAAGGACCACAGAAGTCACATATTTATAGTACTAAACTTGATAGGTGGCATGTTATAACCCTATGAAAACATCATATCAATTTTACTTATTGGATCCTTCCAAGTAGTCCAAACAGAGGTCTGTCCCATGTAGCTCATGTGCGCAGTGTTTCTGTAGTACTAGATGTACCAACCAATCACAGATTGTCTCTAAGCAGCATTTCAAAAAATACTGTTGAGAAACAGTCTTTCGTTGGTTAGTACATCTAGTGTCAACAGAAATATTGTATGCATGATATTTAGATACACAAACAAACACTTAGGCAATGTATTTAAATATTAAAAACAGGGAAACTTCAATATCCTTTCAAGAAAAATATATTTTATCAATCTTTCTATCCCTATTTATGCCATTTTCTCAACTCACTCCTCATAAGCTTTTCTCCTTTACAGACGGATAAGGTCTCTGGGCTTGCACTGGTTCATGGTCCAGCTGTTGAGAAATGCTAATTTAGACCCTTTTACTGTGTCAGAGCCTTTTATGGTTTTGGAGTCAGCAGAGGCTTTTAAATAATGTACCTTTTTTACTGTTCTGTGTCAATGGATTAGTGGCTTGATCAATCCTTGGTCCAGAATGCTTGATTTGGAGCTCTCTAGACAAATCTGAACATGCAGTACCTGGGTTGTCACTCTGAAGCTCTTATGTGCTAGAGGGTGTGAGTAACAATCACCATTGGGAAATTGCTGTAGCACAGCGTCATTTGTACAAATGGTGGCCTATAGTATGATGTCACAGGTAATGGACAAGTTTGCAAAAACTATACTGTATTTTTGGGAATACAATGGAATATGTAAGCAGATGTATTTTGTTTTTTTCCTTTTCCTATTAATTTTTCACTTGGTCACAGAGCCATACTGTGTGGTTGACAATTGTTTTTTTTTTTAATCTATTCTTATCACAATACATTTATTTCCTGTTTTGTTCTTTTTTCTTTAGTATATTTACCTTTTTTAGATGGTATCTTTTGAAACAACTTTTTATTACTTGCCTGCAATTCTAGAAACATATTTACATCTGCTTTCTCTGTTTCTCATACAGTATCGCTTACAGTGAATAAAAAAAAGTCTACACACCCTAATTGAAATTGTACTGTAAAGCCAGAAATCAAAATCATGTTAAACATATTTCCACATTTAATGTGACTTTGCAATCAACAAAATTCAAGAGAATATGGTCATTATCAGGAAGTTGATGATAGGACAAGGAAAAATGTGCTGATAGGACAAGGAAAAAGTCAATGATAGGACAAGGAAACATTTGTTTCAGGTTTTTTTCAGGTGGGCTACAAAGAGGCCTACAGTACAATAACGGCAGGAATTTCTGACAGGTACTGGTAAATCTTGCCCATGACAACAATCTCCCATATTCTGTACATCTGAGTTATGGTGTAAGATAAGAATACAAAAGCCATATCAAGCCATCAACTAAGGAATGGCTTGAGAAAAGGAAGATCAAAGTTTTGGAATGGCCTAGTCAGATCCAACATCTAAATCCCATAGAAACCCTGTTCATAAGAGATCTGGCAATTTGAAAGAGCTTCACATTTTTTACAAGAATAAAATGGCAAAGTGCATGTGTGCAAAGTTGGGAAAGACTTATTCACAAATACTTAGTGCATAATAAATGCAAAATGTACTTTCACAAAATTGTGTACAAAATTAGTTGGAGGGGGTGTGCACACTTATGCAACCAGGAGGTTGCAGTTTTTTCATTTTAATTATTTTTCCTAATAAAGTTCTTTTATTGAACTGTGTTAGTTGCAATGACACATTAAAGACTGAAAAGGGTCACCTATGACAAAGTTAGTGGAAGATGAAGAGTGCTAAGGAACGATCTTATAGAACTAGGTAATAAGCTGAAGGCAAAGACCTAGAGAGACAAAAGTGGTGCATTAAGGAGACGTTTGGGTTTTTAGAGCACTGGGCTGATTACTCACTTGGGTACCATCTCTATAGCAGGGATGGGTTGCACTTTAATGAAGAGGGAGCTGGGGTGCAAGGGGAAAGGATGGTAGAATGGGTGGGGGAGTTTTAAAACTAGTAGGTGGGGGGGCCTAGATAGAAATAATGAGGACGTGTAGAGGGGATAGAGGTGAATTAACTACTCATGGGGGGGAGATGGGGGATGGTTAGTATAGTCAATAGGGAGGTATTACTAAGTAACTCAAGGACAGAGACAGGAACTTCAGAACTACTGACTCATGCTTGCTGATGCCAGAAAAAATTGAGAGTTGGAATTAGTAGCAAATAATGACATTTGGTGGATTTAATAGGTATTACTGAAACATGGTGGGAAGACTGTCATGACTGAATGATTACAACCTATTTAAGAAAGATCAGGGCAATGGTAAAAGATAAGGAGGGGTTTGTTTGTATGTTAAGCCTGAATGTAAGCCTTTAATCAGAGAAGATATTTATGCTGGAACTAGCGATAATGTTGAATGCTTGTGGGTAGAGTTAAATAGCGAAGGAGAAAGTTCTAAAAGAATATCAATATGAATATAATTGAAAGCGAGGAACTGAAATTATTGTTACAGATTGGAAATGCAGCTAAGAGAGGTCAAGTTTTAATAATGGGAGTTTTTAACTACCCTGAAATAAACTGCATGAATGGGACCAGCAGCTAAGGGGAGCAGGTTCTTGAGTACATTCATTATCTGGCCCATGTTATACAAGAACCTACTAGAAATGAGGCTATCTTGGATTTAGTCCTCACAAATAACATTGATATAGTATCAAATGTTGAAATAGGGCAACCTTTGGGAAAAAGTGATCACAACATAGTCTCATTTGAGATTTAATTTTAAAAAAAAAACATAACTGTAAGGGGCAACAAAAACTCTTAATTTTAAAAGGGCAGGTTTTAATGATCTAAAGCCAGCAATACAAAGTATAAACTTGAACAAAGACATGATAGGTAAACATACTGAACATAAATGGACAACATTCAAATCCTTACTAAATATATATTCTTATCACCATATACCATGTAATAAAAGTAGAAGGTGTAAATCACATCCCATGTGGCTTAACAATGATTTAAAGATTAAGATAGAGTGAAAAAACATAATTGAAATTATACAAAAAGAGAGAACAGAGACTGCTTTACGTTAGTACAAGGAAATCAACAAGGCTTGCAAAAGGGCTATTAGACTGGCTAAAATAGAAAATACAAAGTTAGTTGCAAAGGGGAGTAAGACTAACCCTAAAATATTTTTTAAATATATTAATAGGAAGCAGGCCAGGAAGGAAGCTATAGAAACATTGCAATGTGAAACAGGCCGTCTGACAAATAGTGGCCAAGAAAAGACAGATTCGCTAAATTGGTTCTTTTCTTCGGTATACACAAGGGAGGTACCAGTGGCTGGGACACTGCAACATTTTGGGGCTACACTACCATCATCAAATAATCGGTTATCACAGGAAGAAGTCCAGAAGAGGTTGGAAAAAATAAATGTTAATAATGCCCCAGGTTCTGATGGAATACATCCAAGGGTACTGAGGGAACTGGGTTCTGTAATAACTAAACCATTATATATAATTTTTCAATATTCACTCAGCACAAGGTCGCTACCTGGTGACTGGAGAAAAGCAAATTTGATGCCTATATTTAAGAAAGGAGCAAGAACAAATGTAGGAAATTATATTATATACTAGAGAATTGTCCGTCAAAAAATGACGGCAATGAAATTGTATGGAAGCTATGCTGTTTGGTGTATAATGAAATATATAATTCATTAATAAATGAATATACTTTACCTATTTTGAAGCATTGTGTTAAAGAGCTGGCAATCTGTTTTGATGTTGCTGCAGCATTAGTGGTGTGGAGCTGCTGTGTAAGCGTGATGAATGTGTGCAGTGTAATAGTGTGCGTGTGCGAGACGAAACCGTTAGCGTAGTTGTGTACTTCCCCATTGTCGTAAAATGGCGGGTAATGTGTGGTATGCGTCTTAGCGGAATATCCGTAGGGTTTTGTGTTATTTTGCGAGTTTCTTGTGGTGTTTTGCGTGTTTAGAGTGCTGCAGCCTCTTTTTCATTTTGTTCGGCGGCCATTTTTTCTCTCGCTTAGAGAATCTTTTAGTGTCTAAGCTCTTTTATTTTTAGTTAAATGAAGGTGTAAGTTGCTTTTTTGAGGTCCTGGATGCTTCCTCTTGCTGTAGGTAAGCTTTTTATGTATGTGCTGTGTGTATTTATTGTGTTTTTAATTTTTTCCTGTTCGCGGGTTGCGGACACTTTTTGCGAGGTCGTAATGAGTGGTAACATGTGTCGTATGTTGTTTGTGTTTCGACGTAAAGTTTGCGAGGGTTGCAGTTGCTGTGTGGTGTTTTTTGCGTTATAACGTAAAGTTTGCTGGCAAGGAGCGCTGCGAGCCGCGGTGACAACAAGTGCGATTATTCGCAAAATGGAAGAAACACAAAATAACTGCCAGTCTCCCTCGGTCTGATGCTCCATGCAAGATCTCACCTCGTGGAGTTTCAATGATCATGAGAACGGTGAGGAATCAGCCCAGAACTACATGGGAGGATCTTGTTAATGATCTCAAGGCAGCTGGGACCATAGTCACCAATAAAACAGTTGGTAAAACACTACGCCGTGAAGGACTGAAATCCTGCAGCGCCCGCAAGGTCCCCCCGCTCAAGAAAGCACATGTACAGGCCCGTCTAACGTTTGCCAATGAACATCTGAATGATTCAGAGGAGAACTGGGTGAAAGTGTTGAGGTCATATGAAACCAAAATCGAGCTCTTTGGTATCAAGCCAACTCGCCGTGTTTGGAGGAGGAGGAATGCTGCCTATGACCCCAAGAACACCATCCCCAACGTCAAACATGAAGGTGGAAACATTATGCTTTGGGGGTGTTTTTCTGCTAAAGGAACAGGACAACTGCACCTCATCAAAGGGTCGATTGACGGGGCCATGTACCATCAAATCTTGGGTGAGAACCTCCTTCCCTCAGCCAGGGTATTGAAAATGAGTTGTGGATGGGTATTCCAGCATGACAATGACCCAAAACACACAGCCAAGGCAACAAAGGAGTGGCTCAAGAAGAAGCACATTAGGGCCTGGAGGGGCCTAGCCTGTCTCCAGACCTTAACCCCATAGAAAATCTGTGGAGGGAGCTGAAGGTTCGAGTTGCCAAACATCAGCCTCAAAACCTTAATGACTTGGAGACGATCTGCAAAAATGAGTGGGACAAAATCTCTCCTAAGATGTGTGCAAACCTGGTGTCCAACTACAAGAAACGTCTGACCTCTGTGATTGCCAACAGGGGTTTTGCCACCAAGTACTAAGACGAAGGAGTCAACTATTTCCCTCATTGACCTGCAAATCAATTTATACCTTTTTTGACATGAGTTTTTCTTGGTTTTTTTTTTAAATTCTGTCTCTTACTGTTAAAATACACCTACCATTAAAATGATAGACTGATAATTTATTTCTCAGTGGAGAAACGTTCAAAATCAGCAGGGGATCAAATACTTTTTCCCCCCACTGTAACTATGATTTATTTTGGTTTCTGGATTCTGCAATTTCAATAAGCGTGTGCAAATTTTTATATTGCTGTATGGTGAATATTGTAAACATATTTTACTACATTTATTTAGGAAATAAGATTTTGGTTAGCTTTATGAAGAACACATATAACATTATTTAAAATGCTAGTTACTGTCTTTTTTTATAACTTCTAATCTTTCTAATAATCTCTAAAAAATGGTTAATCTGGGTTCCCTTGTGGTCCAGTGATTAGGCTTCGGTGCTTTCACCATTATGACCTGGGTTCAATTCCAGTCAGACAACCAAGAGGTCACACCACCCTGACGCCAGGAAGAATTTGGCCTGGTCAGTACTTGGATGGGAGCCCCCCTAGGAATACCAGGATCTGTATGCTCTGGTCCACTGGAGAAGGAACTGGCATCCCACTCAAGTATCTCTGCCATGATCAGTATGGTGGGTGGATCAGCATGATGTGTTATGGTCCATGAGGTCACGGAGAGTCGGACACAACTAAACAACGCAAACACACACATTTGATTCCTATCACAAATATCAATTTCTAGACTTGATGTACTGTACCGTTGTAATGACATATCTATTTTTGAGTCTCTGTAACAACAATACTAATAAGCTTATATAAAATAAAAAGGTTAATCTGATCTGGCAAACCAGTAGACATAACGATTTGTTCATAAAGATCGTTCAAATGTCAAGTTTTGCGTATGTGCCCATGGACAACATTTTTTTAATTCTTTCCTAAGAGAATAAAATGTACTCAACTAACAATTTAAATAGACCCGAGCAAGGCTCACTGCACGTGTTCACGATCAAAGATGAAGAGTTCACTCAGCATTACCCTCAGCACTTGCCAACATTAGGTCATACAACATATTCCCAAAGTGCTAACCCTTGAACCAACTGACTGGACACGTATATTTTAATTGCACTAGAATCACTTTAATGAGAACTCATTTCCCCCACTGTCTGGTTCGAACTGCAGGTCTCTGTAGAGTAATCACTTTTATTAACCCTTTGGTGTGCCAGAGATCACATTGTACCCTCTTGAGCATTCAGATCCTCTCTGTCCTCCTGCCAAAGTAATAGGGTTAATGGACATTTCTTAATTTGCAACTTTATAACCCTGCAGTAAGTTCTCTGCTAGAAGAGTGTTTTATATCATATTGATAAAATGTACGTCATGTCATTCATGCCATAATTTGCAAGGTCGTTCGTGCCAGTTTTGCAGAGCAACTTCTTTTACTTAAATTTGTCAGGGGAACACATTTAAACCATTTGCTTAACCAAAGCAGAAGTGTACTCGGCGCGTGTACATCAGAGAAATTACGATTACATTTTGTCATATATCAGATTTTATGGAACATTTGAGAATTAAATGTAGACACCAAGGTGCTGCATTGGATAGCTTGATCGTCATTGAGCTTCAGAAAATTATTCTGTGATTATCAACAATTGATGTTGACCACTTGAATTTTTCATCAACACATGATGAAATGATTTTTCACAAATACTTTATAATAAAATAAGGATTAGAAGGCATTGAGCAAAGATTTATGCCACACCAAATTCTGGAACTATTAAAGCTTTTTAAGGTGAGAACAAGAAACAAACTCTTAGTTTGTTATTTATCAAATTCAATGGTTTCTAGCAATATATAAAATTATTTTTTCCCACAATAACTCTTATTGAATTTTTATTTAATTTAATTTTTTACATAGATCAAATCAGCATCACCTCTTAATCAAGTACTATAGCATATGCTTTGTTCATTCAAATTATTAGAGAAGACCCAGGACCAAAACCAGACACATATCTCACAGGACAGATTTATGGCATCTTTAAATTCACATTTATGTAAGTAACTAACACCATTATCGGCTAACTAATTAATGAACTTTAAAGTATTTTATAGAAAATCTAACATTTACTTGACTCTGCTTGTGGCATGGGCAATTCCATTTTGAACTGCTAGGTATCCTTCTCGGGTTAATTCTTGTATTTAGTTATATTGCTAAGTGGCTATTTACAGTTGCCCTCTTAAAGATCTTATTTTACTCCATCCTATTCCTTCCTGGTTTCTAAAACTGTTAAGAGCAAGTAAAAATGTCTGATGCCAGTAAAGTAACATTGATTATAACAGTTAAAAGTTAAAGGCTTATTTATTTATTTTAAACTTTATAAAATTATTTTGCACATTATCTAATTCTTCATAAGAGCATGCTATAAATATGACACCTCAGTGCTCCTTTAACAATGACCTATGGTGTATTACAACTGGATATGTTGAGCTGATGTTATCAGCATTGTTATCAACAGCATTCCCAAATAAAAACTAACATTGTACTGACAAAATGAAGAACTATTACTATCAATAAGTCATATATCACTCAGCTCTTTCCTGAATATTACAAAAGAAAATTACCTGAACACAGAAATACTCAATGTATTGACTTACACATATTCCCAAGCATTGATATGTACAACAGTCAATTACACATTTGAAAAAGAAAATCAATTGTTGTATTCATGAAACCAAAAACATTATTCTTAATTAAAGATTTCAATCCATAAATATAATGCTTGATGTCTGTACTCAAGTATAATGGGCTGTTGACTTAATTTGTGCATGAGGATCTTGGCATTCTTATCAATAGGAAAACACTCTTGTAACATGAAACATATTATATATTACTAGGAAAAACTAATTTGTGTGTCAAGAAAGGATGAGAGAAATAAATTAGCAATTGTGCTTATGATCTTTCTAAAGAAGTATTATAAATAAGAAGAAGACATTAAGAATGTGGGAAATGCAAAACATAACAATAAGATCCATAGATCCATAATTTACAGCATATACTGAATGCATTGTATGGACAGAAAATTTAGGCAAGCAGTGTTACGTTTTTGGAACTTTGGAAACCAGATATAAAATGAATGATCCAAAGTTGCTTCTTTCCTCCTGAAAGCAGAAAGCACATCCGTTAGACTACTGCTCTGGGCCGCACATAGGACCGAAAAAGCTCCAATTCCCATCTACAGAGAGTGTCACGAATTCTGACTGCTCTAAGCCCAAACGTTGTAGTGCACCTTTTATCACCGTCTCAAATTGGTAACGGAATAGAGCCGTACCATCGGCATAAATCAACAGCGAACTCCGTCCCGCCGGTCGCTGGTTGAGATACTCCTCCACACACACATAGGGGCAACACTTCGTGCCAACTCTGTGTAGTACCACCTCTTTCCCTTTTCCAATTTGGTCCGTCTTGGACCTCTGCAACCATAGTGCTACCATACCTTCCCTCAGACAGGCATCCACCAACTGCAGGCCCCAGGACTCTGAGCCCCATATGTGAACTGCCGCCACTATGGGGAATAACTTGTGGAACGCCAGGTTCTTTGTAAGACCAGCCGCAGCCCATTCTTGCCGCGGATCACCACCTCCCTTGGAAGTAAGCACTGCAACCGACTGATCCGGACGCGTCCGTGTAACGCCCTAACTCGGCGCTAGTAGCACTCCCTTTCTGAATAAGCGCAGTCCCATTAAACTCGGAAAGCTGACAATATCCTTGCGTCATCCCGCATGGCGTGCGAAACCTTAATGAAATGATGGGGCCTCAAGATGCCTGCCGTAGCAAGCGACATTCGCCTACAAAATATCCTCCCAATGGGGCTAATCCTGCAGGCGAAGTTCAACTTCCCTATGATGGATTTTAACAGTTGTAATGACACCCTGCTCGCTCCTTCCAACGCACCGATCTCGCAAGCCCACCACCTTTCCTTGGGGAAGACTGCATTTCATTTTCATGGAATCGATCTGAATCCCCAGGAAGGTCAACTTTGTTGTGGGGCCCTCAGTTTTGTTGTGGACCAAAGGCACTCCAATATCTTGACAGAATCTGGTGAACACCTCCAGAATGAAACGGCACGTATAATGTCCTGTCTATACCCCGCTTCTGAGCGCGCAACCAACTGGAGGAATGTACTAAACTCCTCAAAGTAAGCACATGATATTGAGCACCCCATGGGTAAGCATAGATCAATGACACAACTGCCATCGACGTAATAGCCCAAGAGCCGGTGACTCGATGGGTGAACCGGCAACAACCTAAATGCTGCTTCAATGTCCAATTTGTCCAGAGGCGCCCCAGAGCCAGCAAACCGCACCATCTCGGCGGTGGACATTACTCGACGCCACCCCCGGGAAATCCCTTACGGATTGCAAATTCGGTGATTTATTCCCCCGCAGATCAGTGTCACATGGGATACGGAACCCCTCCTGGAAACCCATTTCCAAGAGGTGAGCCGCAGCTTTCTTACCCGGCAATCTACCGTAGCGCTTTAGCCACGGCAGCATGGCGGGGAGGCGTATGGGAGTCCTGTCCTCTTGCAGGGGGCTCGTCTGATCTATTCCACTCCATGTGTCTGGCACATCTAGCGAGAGGGTGCTCACCGCCGCAGTTGAAACATGCATGCTTGAACCTGCAATTGGGAGCCCATCTACAAATCCCTTCATGTTAGGCAAAACAGGTTTTGTGGCCTGTGGCAACTATGGGGGGGGGGGCCCTTGGCTCCACCAAACTCGCTACGAAAGGGAGGCATGACGCGCATCAGTATCATAATGATCAACTGGATGCCAAATACTGGTGGAACTGCTCGTCGTAGCGCCAAAACGCCATACCCCTGCATACTTTGTGAGCATTGCGAATTTCATCTATATAGACAAACAATCCCAAACACAGGCCATGATGAAGAAGGCCTGGAGCCAAGTGTCAAAAGTCCTCGGAAGCCGTCTAAATGACTTATGGCGATCATCCCCTTCGCGGGAACCCCTATCAACAGCATCCAGCTGTCTAGACATGGGAAACAGTGAGAATAACTCAACAAACTCTCTCTTCCAAATTTTTTCCTTGACCTCGCCTTGGGGAAGATGTGCCCCCAAGTTGTCCAGCGAAGACAATCGGTCTCATGGCTGCATCAGCAACCACTGCATTGGTACTAAGAGGTTGGAAAACTGAGAAAACTGCAGCCGCGGAAGGTTCAGCCACCGACACTCCCACGGTCGACGCTACCTGTCCCACTCCCGCGGTCGACGCTACCTGTCCAGCTCCCCCGCTAGTGGCTTGCTCGGCCCATGCACTCTTAGCTAAACCTCCAATCCGCGCCCCTATTTCCTGATCGCTCACAGAAATGTTGTGTGTGGCAAAGAGGGTCTTGAGAGATCATAAAAACCCTGTCCTTGTGTGTAGTGTCTCCCTTTTCCCTGTATCCTCTATCTGACCCACCATCGTGAGCTCACCTGCTTCTGGAAGCTGCGGAGTGGAACCCGCCAATGGGATATCCCTGCGTCCTTCGTGACTCGCAGGGGACTCCGACCATCTGGCCCTCCACGAGCTCCGTCCCCTCTCTGAACCTGTGCAGACGCAACTGCATCGGCCGGACCTCCTGCTTCTCGATCTTGATCTCCTCCTGGACCTGTGGGTGCAAGAGGAAAAGTCGCTAGCTCTCCGTGACCTGCACACCCGTACCCAAAGCGTCTGCTCCTCCCCTGAGAACTGGTCATGGTCATCTATACAAGAGCTGGAGTAAGCTGGCACCGCTGGTTCTGCTGCACTTTGTAAGGGGGTCTTCTGAGACTTTCTTAGGTGGTATAAGGTCTACCTGTGGGTCGGTATTAGTCACCTTTTGCTGTGGCCTACCAGTAAAGCCCTCAGTCTCAGCTCTTTGTCGTCGTAAAGGAGTGTGAGAGAATAGCAGTGGACTGTACCTGCTTGTGGTCTTTCGAGCTCTAGTGTGGCACGCCTTCCTCGCCACTGTGGCCATCACAGGCACGTTGTCAATCACCACCATGCTGTCCTGGCTGTTCATCTCGCTGTTCCTCTTGTCATCGCCATGCCCAGCTCCCCGCCATGGCTGTGTCCCTGCAAAGCACCAGAAGCGCTGTTAGAATGAGAACTAGAAGGGACGGCATGGTCGACATAGTGAGGATCTGTAGGATCTTTTTTAGAGGTCCTGGCTTTTCTATTACCCCCTGTTCCACCTTTACGGGGCAGTAGAGGGGTGTTTCTTGTCTTTTGATGCGGCCGTGACCCTTTGGGCAAAGTGACTGGAGGTGGCCGGAGTTCTAGGCCCCTAGGCCCTCTTTGCTTGAGGGGTATGGGGTCCTGACTCTCCTGCCCCGTATCCCCCCTGGATCTCCTGGCCTTACCCTCAGCTGGATGGGAGTCTGATGGCTCTGTACCGGTGGGATGGGGTGATAGCCCACTGGCACCTCTGTTATTGCCTAGGCCACCAGCCACTACAGGCTGAGCCTGTGCAATGTATGGAGGGCCTTCTGCAGAAGGCATGGGTGGTCCCAACCTTACCGCTTGGCTTAAGGCCCGAGTCCTAACTTCAGCCAGTAAAGCCCCTATATCCTCAGCATCCATACTGGGCCCAAGGAAAAACACTCTCCCAAAAAACAGACAAACGGACCACAAAAACGAACAGGAAAAGAAAGACACACACACAGAAAGCTTTCACAACTGCCCCTAGTGTGCTGTATAGCTGGGGTATGATTCTCAGTTTTAACCTTCTACTTTCAACTTTTTGCGCAGGAGCCCCTCAGACCTTTGTCCGTTTCTGCTGGAGACCACGCTGCTACTGCCGAATGTGCGAATACAGGCGGAAGTCCCGCCCCCCAATGCCACGCTTTTGGCTAATGCCTTGCAGGCTCCGCTGGATCACGTGAAGCTATGTGCTGACCCAGGGAGCCTGTGCAGCCTCCGCGTCGGGCAATCCTCTGGAAGACACTCTTCAGTCACAGAAGGTAAGGTATAAAGTAAAGCAAAACTAAAAGTATTTTTATTATGCTAACATGGTACCTTTCATGCTTTCTTCTTTGCAAAAGTCACATATTAAGGGCCTCATTCTATTATCGGCCGTAGGAGATGCGGGGCCGCAAGGACCGGCCGCAAGCTATTTGCCTATTCTATTCCCTTCCGGCCGGGGATTCCGGCAGGCTTGCTGCCGGCCCTTTGTTATCCCTTGCGGCCGCAGGCGCCGGAGGAAAGCCTTTGATCTTAAACGGCCGCAAGAGTTTCGGCCGTAAGAAAATCCTGGTTGATATTCAATTGCTCCGGGAACCCTCTCTGCAAGGCTAAAACCGAGCCGCAGCTTACTTGCAGCAAAAAGGTCCCGCAGGCACACAATTAAGCACATTTTAAAGCCATAATAAAGCCAAACTGCACTCTGAGGAGACTATAAAGTGATTGTAGGTGTTAGCATTAATAGCACAACATTCCCCTACACTCAAATCCGTAAATATTTTTTTTTTTAAATGTATGTCACATATCCATGTAAAAAGTCCAGAGGGCTTGGAGCACCTCAGACCCGCCCAAGCTGCGGCCGGAAAATAAACAGTTAATTAAATCTCGGATTTGGGCTGATGTGCAAGCTTGAGAGGGGGTTGCTATTAATCCTCATGTCCCCCATTATGATCCCTAGCATTTACAGAGCTTTACAGTGCCGTCTTGAATTATTTTTGCATTTAAAGATTTCTGAGCTTACGGCCGATTGCAAGATATACGGCCGGCTGTAAGGGGATATCCTTGTGACGCCGTATAATTGAATTGCAAGGTAACGGTAGCCCCGCAAGGAATCGCAGCTTTGCGGCCGATTTACGGCCGATAATAGAATGAGGCCCTATGTCTTTAACATGAAGTTTAACTATTTCTGCTACAGTGGAGATCATAGAGAGCCCAATAACTCTCTTGAGTCATGGTGGAGCTCCTCATAAGTTGGCGCTGTAAATGGTTGCTCACTTTGTCCATAGTGTAGAGCTGTTCCTGGGTGCAGGATAAGAAGAAACTGTTCCATGGTGCATTTGAGAGGAGACCTCTATAAAAAATAGTATGACAATGATCTTGAAAACAGTAATCATTTCAATTTGGAATTTTAAATAGTGCCAAGAGGAACAAAGAAATGGATGGGTTGCTCTGTTGTACATTGGTCTTTTCCATCATCATTTCCTAACTTTTACTTGTGCATATATTGTGGTATGATAGCAGACGCTCAATTTTGTATCATATTTTAAAAGTACAATAAATGTGCCATCTCATTTCAGGAATGAATGTTTTATTAAACGACTAAAAGGTGATTAACATCTATCTTGTTGTGATGATAGTGTCCCATTAATTGCATGCATTTGTCCCTGTTAGCATTCAATGTATTATATATAGAATCAGTAGCCTGTGGGGCCCAGTGGCATGATGAATGATTAGCTGTATATTGTTACTGTTTCATTTGTCCTTGGCCAAAAAAAATCCAAAAGAAGCCCTTACTAAGTCAACTATTTAAGCACAGACATGTTCTATAATACAACAAATGATGTATTGCCCATTTAAGAATGTATGTTAAGCATAAGAAATAGTTACACTTGAACATTTCTAAAGTATATAAATTGCTTTTTTGGCACTCCTTGAGCAGGTAGGCAAAGATAAAGTTGCTTTGGCATACAATTGAAAAGTATAGAAAGTGAACGTATAGGTATGTTGACCTTGTCTTCTTTCAAACACCAACTGCTTGCAACTATATTTATTTGCACTCGGGTTCTGTGTTCAACCTACCTGAAAACTCAGATTTTGATGTGGGCTGTTCTAGGTGGTGCAGTCAATGAAGCTATTCTGGATAGTGTAAAAAATATATATCTCCCCTTTCATCCTGTTTCAAAATGTCATACACATGTACAAGATGGTAGGAAAACATATTACCTTGACATTATCGCCACTTCAGTTACACCTGCTGATTGCTTATGAGGAGCAAGAAAATCTGAATTCTTTAAAACACATAAGGGTCCATATACCAAGGAATCTGTAATCACTACTTCAGGTCGCTCAGACTTGGTGGTGCCACACTCCCCTTATATTATATCAGATTGCCTGTCGGCTTTCTCCAGAGGGACTGTTGAAAAGGGGATCCATTCATCTAGGTGGTATAATAAAGCTGACTTAGAACTCTGTATATTCTTTCCATTAGTGTTTTTAACAATTTTTCAGACTATTCCATGTGTTCTGGTTTCTTCATCACCTTCTCCACCATTCAGACATTCTGGTTAGGTGCAGTAGGATGATCACTGATGTAACTCTTGTTCACCAGAACGCTTATTATACAGCTAATTTATCAAAGTCACAGGTCTATGTCATTTACCAGTGTCATGTTTTATCACTAGGTTTATATGTTTACTTAAACACTGCATTAATCCCTTTATTAAAAAAAGAGATCTTAATATAAACTTACTTTGCTTTAGTCATGATCAAGCCTAACTGTGACACAGAAGGATGTCCCTCAGCATCTCCCTACATACAGCTGTAAGGGCTTAATGACATGGCTTCTGTAAGACATATAACATAGCTTTTACATTCCACTCGCAGCAAATCTTTACGAGTAAACCCTCCTGTTTGATCACTACATATCAACTGTTCCCTGCTCTATGGGAGATTTTACCTAAAGTGCGAAAAAAGCCTTTTAGGGAGATCCTCGGGGTGCCATGTATTCAAGCTCACTGTTGCTGCAGAGGAGCCTATCAGTTATATTCAATTGAATGACATTTAAAAAAAATGAAAATATAAATATTGGGGAGTGCAGGTTAAATGAACTATTGTTGATAAAAAGTATGTTTATGTAAATTATTTTAGACTTATTTCTCGATGGTACACTATATCAGCTTGTGAAAATATCCACTATTCCTAAATACTTAATTTTTGAGCAAGCAATTATAATATATATTAAGCCTCATTCAATTGAGCTTTTGGGAGATCAGCGCTCAGAAATGGAGCCCATAAGTTATTTTGCTATTCAATTGGCAACTTTTTGCGGGCTCAGATCGAGTTACGGGCTCCATTGCGATGGTTCAAATCGCAAGATAATGCCCCTCCAAGCCTTTGATCTTTAACTTTTGCAAGAGTTGTGAACGCTAACATCTCAAATCGCTATTCAATTGCTCTGATTCACCCTCGCTAACTACTCCGTCAAGCCTGCAAATGGTAAAAGTGGAGCCAAAAGTTACTGGTACCAAGGAGGACTCGCAAAGGGCTTAATGATATGTCTGGAGCACTGTAAATGCACATATACGCACACTACTGTACTTTTATTAAAAGTGAAAGTGATGTTCGGTCTTAGAATTAACAGCACAACATTCTCAAGCTCACAAATCGGCCCCCAAAAATACTTGATTTCATGTTTAATTTCCGTGCTATATCGATCCTGGGAATCAATGTGTTAATATATATAATCGAACTTGCATTTAATTGAATATCATATTTATGGCTTTATCAATATTGCATTATATCTGGAATGTGGGTCCGATCGTAACTCATAATTCAAGCCCATAGGACTTTGAAATCCAACCTCCATTTTTCATTGAAGTCCTCAAGAAACCGCCAGTGGAATGTGGGTCCGATTGTGACTCGTGGTTCAAGGGCTTCAATGAAAAATGGAGGTTGGATTTCAAAGTCATACGGCCTTGAATAACGGTGGGACCTACATTCCATTGGCTGTTTCTAACTGCGAGTTACAGCCTTTTCGCCAGCGATCATGTTCAAGCTCGCAAATGCTACTTTCGATAGCATGGTTTGCGATGTGCGCTATTGGGCCGGGGCTTGCGAGCCTGGCAATTGAATAGCACCATAATTTTTTGTCGATAGTCACTAAGCCACTGATGTGATGACATGCTTGTAGCATGTGCTATATGTAAATCACTGAATGTGATAATAATCCTCATATAATTCATTAAAGCAATGTTTTGCTCTCCCCCCACTGTGATACAGCTATTCATCACTGCAGCCTTACAAAGGGCCTATTCCCAGAATTATAACTAATTTTATAATCTGCTATTGATGCATGATTCACAGTGTTATGGATATGGTTATTATCATATTACATTTTTTTAAACACTGCACTATTTTAATAGAAGGCAAGAGGTAACAATTGTGAATCTACCCCACTGTCCTAGTTCATCATCTATATTGCTTTTTCCAAAGCTTCCCAATGATGCTCTTCACTGTCTTCTTTCAATAGATAGAAAATACATTTGCCCACAAAGAATATATCTAAGAGCAGATTAATATACATTGAGTACTTCCATACAGTGCTGGGCTTTTAAACAGATTATATCTGTAGCAGTTACTGCATCTAAAAGAGTATTAAATACATCACAAATGCTTTGTCCTATTTCAGTAATCCAAATTCTAATAAATTAATAATGGCCAAGAAACATCAACATTAAAATGTTTCAAATGTATAAATGCTTCTGATTATTGTGTTTGCTGAATATAGTGAAAGAACAATGACCACATTTGTCATAAAGAGCACAAAAAAAAATACTCAAAATTATACTGTATTTTGTTGTATCACAAATAGATTCAGTTTTGATACAGAACCTTTTCAATACTTTACAATTAAGAAATTGTATTTGCAGAGGCTCACTGGGTGAGATACGGGGGTGTATAAAGAAAGCATTGATGGTGGGTATGGTGGTATAATGGAAATTGCCGGGGCCACCACCAATAATAGTTTGAACCGTAACACTATAATTTGCTAGCTTGTCCAAATATATTTGTCGTATTTTTTGAAGACTATACATGTTGTAGAAGATAATTATTGCCCTCCTCACCCACTCGTCTTCACTCTGTCTCAACCTGCGCCCTGTAATTTTGACTACATCCCTATATCCTTATTTCTCCTTTGCTGTGATCAAATATTTAAAATATACTGTTTTAAATTAAAAAAAATTGAAAAAAGCACAATGTTTTGAATGGAAAATATTCAGCCTCTTTATTTTTATTTATTTACCATTTTGTTTTCTGATAATCAACTTCCTTAGGTGGGAGAAGACATTGACTTAGCAGTAAAGACAGAACTAATTACCAGAAAGAGTAAAGAGAAATAGAAAAGGACGGGACTAGTTGAAAATAGAAATATTTTGTGTAAATAATATTAATGCAGTATGTGTTATATTTTTACTTTCTAAAAAAGTTGCCCATTATGAATTTAGGTAATCAAAAGACCATATAGAAAAACATTGACAACTGTGGTACTTTTTAAGAGTGGTCGGATCTCTCTGTCAGGGAAACAGTCAGAGCTATAAACCATAGTATGCAATACAGACCCCTTTTTACCATCTTGAACATCCAACAGTAACAAGTACTTTTAAAATACAGACAACTGAGTATTTGGATCTTATTGCATTGCTACAGGAGCTTGGCCGTTCCTCTCGTATACCAATTCTGGACATACCAGTGGCCTGGATGATAACACAGTTGTGGTCAATGATGTTGCAATGTACTAAATAAATCTGGAGCTTAGAGCAAATGCTACTGTCAACATGACCATAAAGCTCTTTACCATGGGCGTCCACACACAAAAACACTGTATGATAGAAAGATATTCATCTGCTCCTATGTTTGTCAAATCCAATATTTTAGGCAAAAAATGTTCCTATACTCATCCAAAAATCCACTATTAGTCACAACATTTAATAAACAAAAACAGAAAAAACTGGACAAGTTCTTTGCTAAATTGTGTGCTAGCGAATCATTGGGTAAGGGACAAAAAAGACATTGATCACCAGAACTGGAGTTACCTGATGTTTTAATAGGTAGTGGCCCCTATTCAATTGTATTCTGCAACAGTTATAGAGCGATTCAATTGATCAAGCCCGCAGCTACCTGGCCAAAAGCCTAAGCCATAAACCATGCACCAATAAGTAGCATATCAGATCATGATCACGATCAGTTAAGCAAGGCCGTAACTACCGATTTAGAAACAGCCAAAAGTAAATGAGACCGTCATTATGACATCAGTAAAACATGGATGTTAACCGTCAATCAGTTAGCGTTTAGAAGTCCGATATGCGATCGGACTCGCAATCCGCCAAAGTACAAAATAATAAAAATGAATGATGATACTGTTCTATTTCATGTGGGTGGCCTGATATGTATTAACTCCTTGATTCCCGAGATTGATGTAACACGGAAATTAAACGTTTAAAAAAAATAAATGTATTGCAGATTTGCTAGCTTGAGACTGTTGTGAAATTAATTATAATGTCTTACATTGCTTTCCCCGTCTTTTAAAGCACATTATTGATTTTCTACTTGCACTTACAGTGCTACGATCAGATGTTTAACCCCGTTGTGAAGATTTTCGTCTTTGCCGTTTACAGGTGTGAAAACCTTTGCATCCTTGAGGAATTGTAGCAATTGAATAGCTACTTGCGATTGTAACATTTACAGGCTTGAAAGATCAAAGACTTAGATGGGTCGAAGTTACGATTTTGACAACCGCAGGGATTTTCAGCCTGTAACCCGCAAATCGTTTGCGGGTAGCTTAAAGACGCTAATTGAATAGCAAATTAGTTAACGGGCGACATTACGGGCTTCAGTAACTTACAATTGCTCGATTGAATAGGGGCCAGTGACTCCTGTTCTAGACAATAATTCCTTTGCTCCTTTTTAGCTTCTGCCATCACTACTGGTTTAACCTTTATTTTTTTATGTATAAGATTCGGGACTGGGAGCAAATTATTCCAATTTTAGTTAATTCATATGGATAAAAATTATTATATTATGGTTATAATGAATATATTCCTCCGATTCAGTATCCGTCCCTCCCTCAGGAATGGATTAGTGATGAATATAGAGGTTCCACTGTACTTTGAGTGTTTTTTTTAAGAAATGTTTTTTTTTATGCATTCTGTTGACTTAATAATTTATTAGTGCCAACAAGTAATATATGCCGAATTTGTAGCAATATTAAGAGTGATTTTAAGTGTGTATAAATGTACAAATTGGGCAAATGAATAGGGCACAAAGAGTGTAATTATGCTGGGGCTGAGATCCATTCATACACTCCATAGTTATATCTCTGGCCAGGGTATTCATTTTGTACAATAATGTATTTAAGCCTAGGCCAACAAATCAAGCACTCATAGTAATAGATGAAGAACAATCTTCACGAATATACTGCATGTCACTGAAGCAATCACAGTGAAGCTTAGTAAATCTAGCCCAATAACACTGCATGATACAAGGTAAGTTCTAACTGCAACTAATTCCTTTATATAGATATTTAAACATATATTGTGTGGTCTGGCTGGAAGAAAAGCGGAAATGGGAAGTTAGTATGGGTTGCACATATCTAAATGGGGACACACATCAAAACATAGACAAATCACTGAATAAAATCACTGCCTCTTAGATGTATGCTCAGATCACACTACTCTGCTGTTATTTCTTCTTCCAGCTGCTTCGAAAAAGGATGCTTTACTGCCACCTATAAATGGTACAGAGTCTGATCTTTTCTTTTTAGCAGCAAATGCGTTCGCTCATATGTGACAACAATAAAATAAATATATGCAATATGGCACTATCATAATCTTATAAATATAGGTTTATTTGGACAACTGCAATGTATTAATTGTATTTATTTTTAGAAATTCTATATATTTTGTATTAATAATAGTTTGTTTTACAGTGCAACATTTTAGAAATATTTAGAAGCTTTGATAACTTCAAACCCGGTATATAACTGTGTTGTCCAAATAGATATATCCCAACTTATATGTGTGGACTTGCAGTTACTGTTTGCAAGGCTGATATTTTGAGGTTTGGGTGCTACGGTTTTTAAGCAGACCCCTTTACATAGTATTTGGGAGATCTCAAGCCAGCAGATTGCTTGATGATAATGAAGGTAGTGATTGATTCCCAGGAAGGGAAAATGCTTGCTTTTAGCACAGGAAATTATTAGTATGATACATGGAAAACATTATCTGATATATCCTGAGCTGTGAAAGCGAGCCCCCACAAATGGGTGACAAATGATACTGAAGAGGAGATTAAATGATTCAGTAATAACTTACAGTTTGCTGCCCCTTGAAAACATCTTATTACTTACAAATTATCCTTTGACTTTTAAATCACACTTTATTCTATATGTAGATTAACTATAAATATTCATTACTAATGATCATTTCCTTTTACAACTTTATAAAGTATTTACGCCGAAAACAGTGTATAGAGATGTTGTAAATGAAATTGTGATTCTGTTGGTGCAAATTATGCATACAATTATTGTGCTATATTTACAACCTGCAGATTAGAAAGATTTTGTGATGTCTATATAAGGTGTGACTAGTGACTTGTACAGAATGTACCATTTTAGTGTTTCCTAATCAACTTTCAGAGGCAGGCTGAGAGTTTGAATTAACAGGAAGTTTTTTTATCAAAACATTGGGAATGTGGCATCTAAAACTGCCTCTGCAGGAGAATGCAAAGCTCATTTGTTTACAAGAATGACCTCTCCTGACAAAGCTGCATACAGAATCGGCTAAGGAGAGAAAATGAATACCTGCAGTAAAAAATAAATACATATAACATTTTAAAATGTAAATATGTTTTTTTAATTTTGCCCTTTATGAAGATTATTTATATAAAATAATATTATAGATTTTTTTTGACTGCAATGGCCCTTTAAATGACAAATGTGGCCCCAATTAGTAATATGCACTTTTGGAAATCTACTTGCACTGGTTTGTTGCCGTTCAGGGCGGGAACATGATCAATTAAGCAATTAACCATTTCGAATCAGCCAATAGAAAATGAGACTGTCATAATTACGACAGTAAAATATGGAGGTTACATGTCAGTCAATAAGGTTCGGGGGTCCAATATTCGATGGGACTCGCAAACCCACAAAATAAAGAATAATGAAAATGAATGCCAATACTGTTCTAGTCCATATGGGTGGCCTGATGCATTAACTCATTGACACCCGAGATCGATTAAACCCCCGAAATGAAACATAAAAATAAATTAAATTTCCTGCCGATTTGCGAGCTTGAGACTGTTGTGCAATTAATTCTAATGTCTGTCATCGCTTTCCCCGTTATTTACAGTGCAGTAGTGATTTCTTATTTGCATTTACAGTGCTACGGGCAGGGGTTAAGCCCCCTTGCGGGTCCTCTCCTGCACTCGTAGGATTTTCTCCTTCATTTGCCGTTTACGGGTGTGAAAACATTTGTGGGCTTAAAGCAATTGTAGCAATTGAATAGCGATTTGATTTTTTATGTTAATATAAGGATACAGTGCCCTATTCTATTAGAAGCCCGCAAATGCCTCTAACCTATAATTTTGGCTGCAGGTGTTTTTTTCTCTAAATGTTTAGTTGTATTCTAGTGACTCTAGCTCGCAATTTACCTCCTTAAGCCTTAACTTTGAAACCCTGCCTTTTTAAGAAGGATTTCAGGGGGTGTGATCATGTGATTTGACAATATTTAGGCAAGCCCATAATTGCCTTCTTAGATATAGCCAATAGTAAATGAGACCGTCATCATGGCATCAGTAAAACATGGAAGTTAGACGTTAAATGCAATCGGAGGCTACAAATTAATTAGTGCCAATAAGTAATATTTGCCGATCAGACGTGCAATCAAGCACTCTTAACAATGCATGTGGGTTTCATGATATGTATTAACCCCTTGAGTCCGGGAATCGATATTACTCAGAAATACCATTTAAAAATATTACTTTTTAATTGCACACTGTTGTGTAATTAATTGTAATGGGTTTCCATGCCTTCCTGTGATTTTAAAGTACAATATTGTGTGTTTAATGGCTGTTACAGCTATAATAAGTTCTAACAATTTATATAATTAAAGCAGCACAGCTGAATATGCATGTGATGGTCATAGATACATTCATAGATAAATGTCCTTCCTGACCGTATGTACGGTATATATTTAATATATGTATATTATAGCTGCAATTAGCATGATATAATATAGCTGCAATGAGCATAGCTAGATCAAGGATGCAGCATCAATACATATGAATATGGTGTGTGATGATAAGAGATGCAGAATCAATATATCCAGTTTTGTAAAGTGATGGTGGGAGGAATAGTATCAATAAGTAGAAATATGCAGAGCTATATTTACTCTGATAAATCAGAAATACAGTATCCATATATTATGTTGCTGATTAAGTTGTAGGATCAATACATCTCAGCCCACTGTGAGGGTCAGTGCATTGATAAATCTTCAGCTTCTATTCAGGGTATAGTGATACTGTCTGGGATATACATTATCTCTGTATATATTATTATAGGCAGATCTCCTGCCATCTGGTCTGTGGGTTATAGCTGCTCCTGCAATTCTCTGCGTATCTTTATAAGGCTGCATTTCCCCCATTCACTTAATACAAAGCAAGGTAAGGGGGTCTGTTAGATCTGTGGACAACTGTGTGTGGCGGGGGAGTTGGGGGGGGGGGGTATGAGATCACTACTGATCAGACTGCAATGAATGGGCTCTTACTGTGGGATCTCCCCTGGATTGTAATAAATGAGCCAGTGCTTGGTCACCTTGTATTTGCACACAGGAGGGTCTGCATACCACCATATGTCTGTAAGCATCCTGCAAATGGATAACCTTTTTATTTTTACAGATAAACCATAACAGTATTTTTATTCTAAGGACCCCACACACATTACATCTCTTAGACATGAGCCCCCTCTAAAGTTGTATGCAGAAATGAAAATGTTTAGCTAAATTTTCCTTTATTTTAAACCAGCTATTGACTTGGATGAAACACTAAGCTAGACAATTAAAATATCAGGTTACATGCTGCTTGCAATAATATGTGAATTGTGGCGTTTTGCATATATTTACTGAGATTCAATCCGTTGCAGACACTCTGGCAAGGAAAGGGTGTATAATATAGATTAAACATAAACTCCAGTTTAGGTTTGCTGCCAACAATTTTATCTAAAATTCACAAATCATTTAGTATTTTGGGGGGATTATATTAAATGTGGATTTATTGATAAGGTTTTAAATAGAAAACTACATAGAAATATTTGTTTCAAATAGAAATAAACAAATTCATTTGTATTTACAGTATTCATTTTAGAATTAAATCAACAACATAAATATTTGTTGATTGAATTTTTTTTTTTTTTATTGAAAACATTTCCTAATATAAGCCAAAAGTCTAAATTTGAGTAATAACTGGTAGCTAAAAGGGGTCCTATATTTGTAACACCTTTTTTTTACATCTCATTTATTTAAACGTATTATATGCAAAATACGTTTTTTAAAATAAACTCTCATAAAATAATTAATGCTAATCATTTGCTGAGATATTTAACTACATAAAAGTTTAATGCTGAGTCTATAAGTACAGTATTATTTTTGTCATACCACCCATGTAAAATAATTTTCTAATATTTGATTTAAGATATTTAAAATTGCAGATAGACACTTATAGCCTTATTCTATTTGCTACTTGCAAATGCCTTGAACCCATAAATTTGGCTTCGGGTGTTTTTTTTTTATAAATGTGCATATGCATGCTATTGACTTAAGAATTCATTAGTGCCAATAAGTCATATTTGCCGAATATCTAGTAGCAATATTAAGAGTGATTTTAAGTGTGTAAAAAATGTACGAATTGTGCAATTGAATCGGGCCCTTAGAGGGTATATTTAATTGATACTACATTAATTACTGAACATGTTGCACTTTTCCTTTTTTTTTTAAATGTTAACTGTGGACTTATGATGTATATATATATATATATATATATATATATATATATATATATAGTGTATATATATTGTATATATATATATGTATATAAATATCAGATTCTTAATATTTAAGGTGAGGTTACAAGTATAGACATGAACTGTACTTGGTTCCAGGGTTAAGTCCTCTTAGGCTTGGATTGTCTAGCCTGAAAACCAGTGTTTCTACGTCATATCAGGATGCTCACTCAAAGCCCCTTCACACCAATGTTTGTTAATAGGCTTAGAAGTATTGGCAGGTTTTGGAATGCCCTCGCAATGACAGTCCATGTCTCCTGAGAGCATTGATTTTTAGGATGCTCCAGGATGGGTCCTTGTCAGCTGATAAGGATCCTCTGTGCCTCTCTAAACCTGCAGTATGAAGAGTTTTTCCTTCTCTGGCAGCTTCTTGTCACACATCCTGTCCAGCTAAGAATTGTCTACCTGTCTATGAGGATATATTCTATCTATCAGAGAGCTGCAGGCTGGGAGGTGCTGTGCCATTGAGCTTGCTGTAATCAAAAATCTGAAGGCAATTTTAGTGTATTTAAAATAAAATATGTATGTATTTCACACAACTAATTTTTGTAAGTAAAATATTTAAATGCTGATTACTTCCTTTGAATTGTGTAGATTTTTTTTCTCTTTATATATATATATATATATATATATATATATATATATATATACACACACACCTATACACCTACAATTTGCATATTGATGTGTGTGTGTATATATATATATATATATATATATATATATATATATATATATATATATATATATATACACTATGCACAACATTGCAAACTCATTATTAATTACTATGATTTAAAATATTATAATGTTTTATCATACCTTCCAACATTTCAAGCGGCCAAAGAGGGATTTATATATTTATTTGAAAAAGATGCGCTAGTGTTACTGCCTTTCACTAAAATGAACTAACCATGTTTTCTAGAAACATGTAATTTATGCACACAGATATATACACTATGGGCCTCATTCAATTGCGATTTGGCCAATTGAACAGTGCTCTATATAAGCACATAGCCTATTTTTTTACAGAAGTTTTTAGTTAGTGAGATTCTATCCAAAAGCAAGGTCTTCACTAACTAAGAACTTCTGTAAACAAATATGCTATGTGCTTATATAGAGCCCTATTCAATTAGCCAAATTGCAATTGAATGAGGCCCTATATATGTACTGCATATCTGGCTTCTATCTTTCTCTTGGACTTTGAGAGAACACAACAAAAGGAACATATGCAAGGCTGGAAGTTATGACTTTGTAAGGTTAGGATGCACCAAGGAATTTACCACTTAAAGAGGGACTGACCCATCCAAATAGAGATGGTTATAAGATGTTTTATATCAAATTATAAAATGTTCTAAACAAGACACATCTAAAGACTCAACATTAATGCTGCCCTGATTACCTGATAATCTGATCCACTTAAAAGATACAAGACACTGATGGGCAGCTTATTTTGATTAAAAAGGCCACACAATTCAGTCAACCCTTTTATTGTGTTCATAGCTACATTTTAAAATAAAATTGAGAGATAGGAGTAATCAGAGAAAGGAGGAATAAACAGTGAGAGGAATCATTGTATGGGCTCAGAGAGAGTGATATTTTAGTTGTAGAGCTTACATGGGCCCTCATTCAATTGCAATTTGGCCAATTGAATAGGGCTCTAAATATGCACATAACATATATTTTTTAAAGAAGTTTTTAGTTAGTAAACATCTACCCAAAAGCAAGTTTTTCACGAACTCAAAACTTTAAAAAAAAAAATATGCTATGTGCTTATTTAGAGACCTATTCAATCGGCCAAATCGCAATTGAATGAGGCCCATGGACAGTGGTGGAGCTAGTACATGGAGTGCCCCCAAGCAAAAATATTTTTAGAAGGGGTGGAAATTTTAAAAAATTTATGTTAAAAATATTAGACTCTGGGGGGGGAAAGCATTGCACTGCTTGCACTGGCGGTAGCTCTGCCCGTGGACAGGGCCTGTACACTTAAAGAGGCACATGCTCTGTTACTCCAGATTACAGGCTTGGGCCATTTATAAGTCCTCCGTGAGCTGCATGTGGCTCCACACTGGTCTAAGGTGAGAGGTCTTGAAGATCGTCTCCATCTAAGACTGCTCAAGGCTTAAACAGATTAGTGCGCCCACCAAGCAGTACTGTTCCTTTCCCCTTCCCATATCCCAAATGAAAGATTACCACACACTTTCGTATAAAAGGTCTTAAAGAATGTGAATGTCTTGAACTTCTCCAGCTCAGCTTCTAGATTATAAGCTTTTTGGAGTAGAACCTCAGCTCTGCTGCACTAAAATTGTCTGTTGCTTTATTATATTTTATTGTATTGCATTATATTTGTATGTACCTTCAAATTTGTTTGATATTTGTACCCACTCTACTTTATTATACTTTTGTAAATAGTTTTATGGAAAATGTTGCCACTTTATAAGTAATGTGTAGCGATAATAATAGTAATAACAATCATTTATTCTGCTCTAAACTCATTCAGATTAGTACACCTTCCATGTCAGTTACTACATATCCGTTTCCCTTCTCATATAACAAAATCAGGAATTTGATCGTCTGAAAACAAAATGTTACATCCTACAGCAGCAGAATTTTTTTTAAAAGCTAATAAATTGTGTCTGTATTATAATTTGGAAAATTTAAAAAAACATTTTGCCGTTTTCATGTGTAGTTCTTTACTTTTAAATATATGTTCACAGTGGTCCTTAAAGGTCATATATTTATAATATGCTATTTTATTTTAAATATATTTTATTGGAAGAATATAACATTATACAAATAAATAACTTGTATAAAATGAAAAACATTTATTTTTTTCTTTTAATTTATTAAGCAAAGCAACGGAACATAAAATAAAATAATTAGTAATTTATTTACTAATATTCACTTAATTTCTCAAAAACTCAAATTTTTTGTTATTGTATAACTCTATTGATCCAAGATGCCCATTTCTTGTCATAAAGTAATAACCTGTTTTCTTGTTTTCTTTCATGAGAATGTTAGTCTTTACAAGTAAGCCGCTTTGTCTTTTTTCTCTTTGATGATGCGCCAAGAGATCTCGTTTCGAAATGTAATTTTACAACACTAAATATTATTGCTAATGGTTTTTTACTTGCAAATTTACATTTTCTATGGAACATTCCTTATGAACAAATGTGTGGTTGTAGTATTCTTTGTCTACTATATATATGATTATTGGTCTATTATTATTTGTCTACTATGCATGTGATTAATTACTTGTATTTTCTGCCATATTTTCCTAACTAGTGGACAATTCTACCAAATATGTAAATATGACCCTTGACCCCATCCTCTAAAGCAATGTTTTGACTGATTTTTTTAAATATTTTTCATAATTTTGTTAATATCATATACATTCTATGAGTCACTTTAGGACTAATTTATTTGAAGAACTGCACTTGAAAGTATACAATATTTGTGGAATGGAAAATACATTTATACAGTCTGCTGTATATTACTTTTCATATGCAATTATGTTGCTGTGGGATCCACCATTTAGGTTTTTGGTTAACAACTTGCTGAGATGTCAGGACACTTCAATTTCAAATGCATTTTCTGTTTACACAATGGGAATGCGGCATCTACAAATGGCTGAGCTATCAGTAGCAGTAAACAAAGCTTATTAGTTTACAAGGCTACACCCTTCTGAGAAAGTAACACAACAGAACAAGCTGACAAAAGAAAATGGATGCCTGTAGTAAAGAATGATTTGGTATAAAATATAAAAATATGTTCTCTGGTTGTTGTTTTTTAACTTTCTAGAACCATTTTTCCCATTATCAAGGTTATCTATTCCAAAAAAACATATAGAAAAAAAAAGACTACAGGAATCCTTTATTACATGAAAAACAACTATCTCTAGAAGTGGTTTCATGCTAAACTTGATTCAGATTTACAAGGTTCTGGTTTACTATTGTGTGAAAGGGTTGGGAGGGAAACAATTCTTCACTCGGTGTAGATGAGTCCTGCTATTCTGTACAGTGATTTTAGCAGCACTGAGTCTATATACATTTCCAATCTCATGGCTCATAAACTATTAGCAAAAAGGTCCCATTATTCACTTTGTGCATCACACAGGAGAAAAAATACAATTGGAAACAAGAAATTGGCAGAATTTAATCAGAAGGTTTTATGTCATATAAATCTGGGGTAATGCAAGACAATTTGTAATGGCACATCTGCCCCTGCATGGACACAGCATTACTTACACTCACATACACACAAAGCCAGACTCATTTATTAAAGTGCTTTACTATCTCTCCGCCATGCACTGTATATAAACATCCAATACACAATATGTGCAGTGTGTATACTAGTGTGTAGATTAGTATGTATATTAGATTGTAGCAGCTCCCAGGGTGGGTCATCTGCTCATTTGGTATCAGTAGGTATAAGAAACTATTGTCATATGTCTTATGATGATTATATTTCAACATATAGCACTATATAATATGCTGTCCTTATATTATTATGTCTATTATAATATATTATGTATCTATATATATAAATATCTAACTATCTACCTATCTACATTTGTATATATATATATATATATATATATATATATATATATATATCACATATATAGTTGTGAGCAGCATAAGCGACAAAGGCGATCAATCTCTTTGCGAATGCACAATAAGGCCCGTAGGAGTTAGACTCTCATTACAGGGCTGCGTACGACTTCGTGGTGATGAGACCCGGAGGAACGAGCAAGAGAGGAACCACCAGTGCAGCCTTCCAGTCAGGGGTACTCACACCTGCCATCTCACACAACTACTCCCATCTCAACCAACTACTCCAGTAAGGCCCACCACGGCTCCCCCTGCCCCATGCTGCAATGGCCTGCAGGACTTAGAGGAGGAGGCCCTCCTCCTCATCCCTTTCCCCTTCTTCAATTACCCCCCCTCTCCCCTCACTTACCTTGATCCGGTGAGCTCCTGCTGTTGTCTGCTCTCCATCCCGTCTTCCGCCTGTGTCTGCCCGGCATATGCTAATGACGTGACGAGCATGTGCTGTCACGTCATTAGCATATGCCGGGCGGGCAGCCGGAAGATACAATGGAGAGCAGACAACAGCAGGAGCTCACTGGATCAAGGTAAGTGAGGGGAGAGGGGGGTAATTGGAGAGGGGGAAAGGGATGAGGCGGGAGGATGAGGGAGGAGGAGGATGATAAGGGGGGAAGGGATGAGAAGGGAGGAGGAGGAGGATGATAAGGGGAAAGGGAGGGAGAGGGAGGGAGAGGGGGGAGAAACACAGGGGAGGGAGAGGAGGAGGGGAAGAGAAAGAGGGGAGGGAGAGAGGGGGAAGAGCCACAGTGGAGGGAGAGCAGGGCAAAGAGACACAGAGGGAGTAGAGGGGGGGGGGGGATAGGGGTGGGAGAGAGGGGGAACAGACACAAGTGAGGGAGAGGAGGGGGAAATGAGATACAAGAGAGGGAGAGGAGGGGGAAATAAGACACAAGGGAGGAAGGGGAGGGGGAAATGAGACACAAAAGAGGGAGGGGAAATGAGACATAAGGGGGGAAAGGAGAGGGAAAGGAGACACAAGGGAGGGAGAGGACTGGGATGAGACACAAGAGAGGGAGGGGGAATGAGACATAAGGGAGGGAGAGGAGAGGGAAAGGAGACACAAGGGAGGGAGAGGAGGGGGGAATGAGACACAAGAGGGTGGGGGAAATGAAATACAAGGAGGGAGAGGAGGGGGAAAGGAGACACAAGGGACGGAGGGCAACACAAGGGAGGGAGGGGAAAATGAGACACAAGGGAGGGAGAGGAGGGGAGAAATGAGACACAAGGGAGGGAGTGGAGGGGGGAATTGAGACACAAGGGAGGGATAGGAGAGGGGAAATGAGACACAAGGGGGAGGGAGGGAAATGAGACACAAGGGAGTGGGGAAAGGAGACACAAGGGAGGGAGAGAAGAGGGGAAAGGAGACACAAGAGAGGGAGAGGAGGGGGAAAGGAGACACAAGAGAGGGAGAGGAGGGGGAAAGGAGACACAAGTGAGGGAGAGGAGGGGGAAAGAAGACACAAGGGAGGGAGAGGAGGGGGGAAATGAGACACAAAGGAGGAAGTAGACAGGGGGAGAGGCTCGCAATGATCTCCGAAGGTGCTCATATTGGGTGGCAAGCAGCAGTGCCAGCATTTAAATGTTATTGGCGCCATTTTTGACGGGCAAGTCACTAGTATATACAGAAAGAGTGGAGTAGCCGTGCGTTTCCAGTAATCCAGATTATTTCGGTGTAAAGTGATCTCTTTTTTTATTGGGCAGCCTTTTATTTAGATATATCTAATAATGGACTGAGCTCTCATTTGTGGTCATATTCTAAATTATTTTGGTTATAGCACTTTTAAATGACTGTAATATAGCTCAATATAATTTATAAAAATCAACACATGTGTTGGTGACAGTTCTGAGTCATCGTAGATGTTTTTTCCATACTGGAAGTACATTAATATTTAAAGATTATATTATTACTAGCGACTTGCCCGTCAAAAATTAAGGCAATAAAAAGCCTGGCAATGCTGTTTGCCACAAAATGGGATCCTCTTTCCCCTCTACTTTACTGTCCTCGCGATGAGCACCATTGGCGCTCATCACAGGCCTCGCAATGAGCGCCGATGGCATTCATTGCAAGTCTCTCCCCCTGTCTACTTCCTCCCTTGTGTCTCATTTCCCCCTTCCTGTCCCTCCCTTGTGTTTCCTTTCTCCCCTCCTCTCCCTTTCTTGTGTCTCCTCCCCCCTGGGTTTTTACCCCTTCCTGTGTCTCTAAACCCCTCCCATGTGTCCCATTCCCCCCCCCCTCCCTTCCCTGGGTCTCTTTCCCCCTGTCACCCCATGTCTGTTCCCTCCCATCCTTGTGTCTCTTCCCCCCATTGTATCTTCCTTCCTCCTCTCCCTCCTCTGTATCTCTACCCCCTCCTCTCACTCTCCTGTGTCTCTCACCCACCGATCTCTCCACTGTGTCTGTTCCCCCATCCCCTGTGTCTCTTCCCTCCTCCCCTGTGTCTCTTTTCTCCTCCCCTGTGTCTCTTTCCACCTCCCCTGTGTCTCTTCCCCCCCTGTGTCTCTTTCCCCCTCTCCCTCCCATGCGTCTCTTACCCCGCTGTGTCTTTTACCCCACCTCCCTCATGTCTCTTCCCCCTATTTCCCTCCCCTGTGTCTTTCTCCCCTCCTCTCCCTCCCCTTTGTCTCTTCCCCCTCTTCTCACTCCCCTGTGTCTCTTCCCCCTTTTCTCACTCCCCTGTGTCTCTCCCCTCCTCCCGTGAATGTCTTTCCCCTCCTCCCCTGTGTGTCTCTCCCCTCCTCACGCGGCACAATGCACATGCGCCGCTAACTCTGTGCAATGTGCATGCGCAGGGCTGCGATCGATCAGTTGACAAACTGAGATTTGTTGCAAAGCATGATGACGAATTGCAGTTTGAGAATTATAATATGTGATAAGGAGCTCATCTGTTGTAGTTGTAGTTGTTAGTTCTATCATTGGTATATTTATATATATATATATATATATATATATATATATATATACTAGCGAATTGCCCGTCAAAAAATGACGGCAATGAAATTGTAAGGTAGCTAATGCTGTTTAGTGTGCAATAATGAAATATATAATACATTAATAAATGAATATACTTTACCTATTTTAAAGCATTGTGTGGAAGAGCTGTGAATGTGTTTTGATGTTGCTGCAGCATTAGTGGTGTGGATCTGCTGTGTAAGCGTGCTGAATGTGTGCAGTGTAACACTGTGCGTGCGCGAGCCCAAACCGTTGTCGTGTACTTCCGCATTGGCCTAAAATGGCGAGTAATGTGTGGTATACGTTTGTATCGGAATATCCATAGGTGTTTTGTGGTGTTTTGCGAGTTTCTTGTGGTGTTTTGCGAGTTTAGAGTGCTGTAGCCTCGTTTTCGTTTTGTTCGGCGGCCATTTTTTCTCTCGCTTCGATTTTTTTTTAGTCTCTAAACTGTTTTATTTGGAGTAAAATCAAGGTGTAAGTTGTATTTTTGAGGTGCTGGGTGCTCCCTCTTGGTGTAGGTAAGTTTTTTATGTATGTGGTGTGTGTATGTATTGTGTTTTACATTTTGTAATGTTCGCGAGTTGCGTCCGAGTGTTGCGAGTCCGTAATGTGTGTGAACGTGTGTCGTATGTTGTTTGCGAGTGTCGTAATGTGTGTGTCGTACTGTTTGGGTTGCGATGTGAAGTTTGCGAGGGTCGCAGTTGCTGGCATGGAGCGCCTTCGGAGCTCCATGCCAGCAACTGCGGCCCTCGGGCAGTGCCCTCGCTTTGCGAGGGCCTCGGCTCGCTGCGCGAGCCCGCAGCGTAGCGAGCCCGCAGCGTTAGCAACAACTCGTACGCTCACAACTATATATGTGATATACAAAAAAATGTAACCAGTACCACAAAAATAATAAACCAAAATAAATCAAATAAAGTAATAGGCCTAGCTTCCACTGAAGCACTATCGTAACTTATAAACAGTTTACTCACCAACCAGCTGTTATCCAGCTAAACCTTGGTGGAGCAAAACAAACACTCCAATAATTTGTTAAGTCTTCTAATTTCTAGGTCCTCATTCTGCTCCAAGCTTTCATAAACTGCAGGCTGCTGTCTCACTGTGTGTGTGTTTCCCCAAGTCAGACTAATCTGTTCAAACAAACAATCAGTTTGTTAGCAGCTCCCTCATACGCCAAGAGCAGTCTTAAATGTATATCTAAGTTTTTAACTTTTTCTAATCTGACACTAGCTGCTTATATCAGAAACACGCATTACATTGAGTCATTCTACACACATACAGATTTATTTTATTTTAAAATAAAATGTGTTTTCCATTCCCCCAGAGAGGCTTACCAGTGAACTTACCAATAGAAACACTGCATTTGGTTTTTAACCCTATACTAATCTTCAAGCCAACAGCAGCACAATGCAGAGTTCCACAGAGCAATGGCCGGGGTCCTCCTTGCTTCCTTGTACAGGGGACTACACATCCCTTGAGGTTTTGCGGCACAAACTACCATCACAGATTGAAACAATCTATTAGCTACCTGTAATTGATCAAAACGAATTATGAATGTTATGCTAATTGTAACAGGGATTTCAAGGGTTGTTAACTCCTTGCAAACCCAAGAGATTTAGCAAACTTTAGGGTAAGTTTAATAATGTTTATTTTGGTATTTTTTCATTCAAAAATTATTTTTATACACTGATTCTCCTCTGTCAGATGCATTCATAATCTATGCAAGTTAAACATGCCTTTAAATTAGGGATGCCCAGGTGCAGCTAATTAACTGAGCAGGAAAGTTAACCCCTTCATATGTATGCACCTATATTTATAAAATGTTATCAAAAACATGAATGTCTGATATTCTATCTAGATACAGAATATAATACACCAAAACACTGTATTTTCCATCCATTATATAGGAACACATTTAGCATTTAGAATCCTGTATTATAAATATCAGTACAGGAAGGAGAAAACTTGCCAGGTTTGCCGTGATGTGATCTTGCGCAGTGTTTGTTTACTTTTGAACCCACATTACTTTTGGGAGCAGGACTGCATCCTGCTGGTCCAATTCTTTTCCTGAACCACATTTTTATTGTATCAATGTTTGTACTCTCTGCGGTTACTAAAATCATTACATGAACAAGCATTTAGAAAACAAGAGAAGCACTCCAAATATTATTTTTTATTCTAAACTTCCCAGCAATACAAGGCTTGCAGTGTTTAATCAATCAAGAAAGGAAAAAGGCCAACCCTATAAACATAAGATACACTACACTAGCATAATAATATTATAAAATAATAGGTCTATGTCATAGACACTACAGCAATGTACTATAAAAGTTATTAACTATAATATGATATTACAAGATAGTTAAAGGCACACTGTAGTCCGATATTTTTATTATACTGTTTATAAAAAAACTAGGGATCTTTTTTGTTCTGTCCCCGCCACGAGTGAGGCTAATTGGTGGCACAACAGTGGCGCGACAATAATTTTTTCTCAGAGTGAGGGCTAGGGTTAGGGTTCAGGATTAGGGTAGTGGCAGATGATAAGCTTTACATAGTAAAAAAAGGGATGAGCTCAGTGCGCCACTACTTTACTACTTTACTTTACTACTTATTAAGCTTATCATCTGCCACTACCCTAACCCGGAACCCTAACCCTAAGCCCTAACCCTAACTCTACACCCACTGCTGGAGGGAACAAAACAGGTAAGGTCCAAGAACTAGTATTGATAATAATGAAAAACTGTTTAGTAAGGTAAACAAAATGAAAACATTCTTTAATTGTATTACATGTTTAAATAAATACTAGTGGCTTGCCTGTCAAAAATTACGGCAATAAAATTTTAAGCCTGGCAATTCTGTTTGCCACACAATCTGAGCACCTTCGGCCCCAGTTTTACTGGCTTCAAGCTCGTTTTTACTGGCTTCGACCTCGTTTTCATCCTGTTTAGTTTTTCCGGCCGCCTTTGTTTTCTCGCTCAGCCGAAAAATGGCAAATATGCCTCAAATTAACTTGCCACCTCACTCACAGGCTCCCTGGCTCTCCCCCTGTGCAGTGTGTAAGTGTGTTAGTTTTAATTAGAATTTTTTTTCTTCCCCTTTTGAGACAAAGTTTAATTTTTTTTCTGTTTGCATTCCTCTGGATCAATTAACAACTAATCCACATATTGCTGATAAGAGGAGATCTAAAAAAGTTTAACTTGATGGGCTAAAGTATTTTTTCAACCTTAATTACTATGTAACTATGTAACAGGACACTAGAGACGGCCAAGACTGCAAGTTATTGCATATAGATTAAATTGGTAATTATTTACCTTTTTTAATGTTCTATCCAGTGGCGGTTGGTGACTTTCCAACTTGGTGGGGTGGAAAATAGAGACCTGGCCCCTCCCCTTACATTGACTCCACCCAGCAGTATAAACCCCTTCCCTTCACATATGTTACCACAACATGTATAGACCCTGCCTAGTGACACAGTCTCCACACACAAAAGTGATCCCATAGAGAAAGACAGGGATAGAAATAGAGAAGGGGGGATAGTGAGAAAAGTGGATAGAGAGTTAAAGAGAGGGATAGGGAGAGAGAGGGATAGAGAGAGAGAGGAAGGGATAGAGCGAGAGAAAGGTATAGAGAAGAGATATAGAAAGTTAGAGAGATATATTCTATGCTGCATCTTCTATCCCTCTCTCTCCCTCTCTATCCATCTCTCCTTCTACCCCTCTCCTGGGACTTTTCCCTCCCGGCTATTCTGATTGGGTGATGCTGCGTTTGACAGACAGGCTCAGCTCTATCAATTAGAGCACAGTTTGGTCATAGACAGCATTGTGACTGTTTTTTTTTTTAATTCTCACATGTACCTTGATCTGTAGTACTAGGCAAGTCACCAGCAGGGTGATGTTTAACTGCTGCACACAGGGTTTTGAAATTTAAAGTGCAAGCCTCTCCACCTGTGTAGTTTATAGGCCTGGCGCTTGAGTGTTACTGTCTTGGATTGTGTTACTGCCTTGGGTTAAGTGTTAGTGGCTTGGTTTAAGTGTTACTGCCTTGTGTTAAATGTTAGTGGCTTGGATTAAGTGTTACAGGCTTACGGTAAGTGTTACTGCTTAGGGCTATTTCTTATGTCCTTCTGGCTAGTTTTAAGTCCTTGGCCCTTATTTTCGAAAAAAACGGCAAATATGCATCAAATTAACTTTCAACCTGACTCACAGGCTCACTGCTTCTCCCACTGTAGTGAGTGTAAGTTAATTTGAGGCATATTTTTTTTTTTTTTTAATGTCTTTTCAGTTTTGTGGTTCGGCCATTAAAGGCACGGCTTGCAGTGCAATGAGAACCTTTGGGTACTGGTCTTACGGGTCGTACGTCCTGCGTGTCTCAACTGCTCACCTCGCTAAGTCCCGCATGCCTCAACTGCTCGCCTTGCTTCGCGAGGTTCGCAGTGCAATGAGCACTTTCGGCGTTCATTGCAGCCTAAGTCCTGCTTCTCTCAACTGCTTGCCTCGCTTCATGAGGCTCACATTACAATGAGCTCCTTCGGCACTCATTGCAGGCTAAGTCCTGCGTGCTTCAACTGCTCGCCTCGCTTTGTGAGACTTTCAGTGCAATGAGTGCCTTTGGCGCTCATTGTAGCCTAAGTCCCACATGCCTCAACTGCTTGCCTAGCTTTGCGAGGCTCGCAGTGCAATGAACGCTTTTGGGCTCATTGCAGCCCAAGTCCCGCGTGGTCGACAGCATGCCTCAACCGGGCTCAAAAAGCGTGACCAACATCGCAAACATTCCGGACATTGACAACTATATATGTGATTATATAAATTATACAATTAAGTAAGCGATGGGGGGATTAAGTCAGTGCATTCATTTTGGGAGGGCGGTTGCCCCTTTGCCCCTATGCATCAGCCATCCCTGGTTCTAAAAACATTTTCCCCTATATTAATTCTAGTTCCTTAAAAAGGAGCACTGCAAATAAGGACTACAGTGTACCATTAAAAATAAAGTTCTTCTTTAAAAAGAAACATTAACAATTTTATATATCAAAATAAAAAAATAAAAAGCTTATTAGAAATACTGGTTGCTTTTTATAAATGTTAATACTTTTTCTGAGGCGAGGTTTGTTCCTCAGAAATTCTCTTTTCTGACCAGGCTGTATGTCAATGCATGACTGATCCTCATCATATATTTAAGTGACAGTACTGAAAGGTGAATGTTGTTGAGTGGCTGTTCCTCTCATGTTTCCACTACAAGACAAAATAAAACCATTTCTTATCGTGTGCAAAGTGATCATTACCAGCTGTAACAATACGCAGTGTGGGGCCAGTTTTTAGTCTTTCAGTCTCCAAGGTAAAATATGTTGAGTAAGCAAGTGGTTAGATCGATTTTAAATACAGTATATACAGAGTTAGATTTTTTTTCACGTTAACATACGACAACCAATATACACAAAATATATATAACAAAAAAGGTTATGTATATTCGTGTATGCTAGTGTCTGTTTTCATATATTTGTGTCTGTGTCTATATGTATATATAAAGCTGTGAGCTATACCATATAGGCTCACCCAAGATGTTCCGGTTCTAGCAGAGAGGTCAGACAAATCGTGGCCAACTGGAGAAGGGTGGCCTAAGCATTGCTTGGTTTGCAACCCAATAAATGACAAAATTATTTCAATTAAAATTCACGGCAAGCCATTTAACATCTTAGTGATCCAAGTCTTTTCTCCAACAATGGGTGCTGAAGATTCTGAAGTTGTCTAATTCCACAAGAATATTCAACATCTCGTAAATATAGCACCAAGAATTTTTTTTACTCTCAGCATAGGAGAAGTTAATGTAGGGAATCAAAAGATACTTGGAATAACGGCAAGTTTGGCCTTGGAGCAGTGGCGTAGCTAGAGCTTTTGCCGCCGCTCTGCCTGTGTTTGCCTCCCCCTCCGCAAAAAACTAAAAGGAAAAAAAAATAATAATAATAATATATATATATATATATATATATATATATATAGTTCCTCTGGTGCCAATATAAATATAGTTCCTTTTATATATGTGTACACTTCTCAGTCTTCTTTCTCTTTATCTCTCCTCCACCTCCCTTATCTCTCCTCACTTTCCTACCTCCCCTCTCTCTCTCTCACTCCACTCTCTTCCTCCATTTGATATCTGTCACCTTTCCTCCTTTCTCCCCCTTCTCTCACTCTCCCCCTTTCTCTCTGTCTCCCTTCTCTCATTCTCCTCTTCTCTCCTTCTCTCTCTTTCCCCCTCTCTCTCTCCTTTACTCCTCTCTCTCTCCTTATCTCTCCTCTCTCTTTCACTCTCTTCTTCTCTCTCTCTTGCGCGCCTTCTCTCTCTCCCTCTCTCACTCATTCTCTCTCTCCCTCCTCCCTCTCCTCTACACTCTCCTTCTCTCTCTCCTTCTCTCTCCTTCACACTCTACTTCTCTCTCTCCCACCTTCACTCTTTCCCCTTCACACTCTCCTTCATACTATCCTTCTCTCACTCTTTCAGACTCTACTTCTCTCTGACTCTAGTTCTCTCTCTCTCTCCTTCTCTCTCCTATCTCCTTTACTCACTCTACTTATCTCTCTCCCTCATTCTCTCACTCCCTCCTTCTCTCTCTGCTTCTCTCTATCCCCCTCTTTCTTTCTCTCTCTCCTTCCCTCTCTCTCACTATCTCCCTCTCTCTCTCCATCTCTGCCTATCTCTCTCCCCTCCTTCTTTTCTTTCAATCTCTCCCTCTCTCTCTTTCCCTATTTCCCTATCTCTCTCCTCTCTCTCTCCACCTCTTTTTCTCTCCAACTCTCCCTCCATCTTCCTTTCTCTCTCCCCTCCCCCTCTCTCTCCTTCTCTCTCTACCTATTGATTCTCTCTCCCTCCAGCTCTTTCTCCCCTCTATTTCTCTCCATCTCACTCTCTCTTTCTCCCCTCTGTCTCTTTTTCCCTCTCCTCTCTATCCTCCCCCCTTTTTCACTCTCAATCTTTCTCACTGTTCCCTGCTCTCTCTACCCCCTCTCTCTCCCTGTTGCTCTCATCTCCGCTCTCTTCTCTCTCATTCCCCCCTTGTCTCCCCGCTTCCCAATCTCCTTTCCTGCATGCTCCTGTGTTTGGCTGGTCCTCCCCTCACTGGCTCCTCCTCTTTGCTATTTCACCCCTGGCGGCTCCTCCTCTCCACAGCACTCAGTGGAGAGAGCAGTTGCCAGGAAGATGAAGGAGGAGGGAGCCTGCGGAAGGGGGCAGATGGGGCAATTCTGCAGACCCCAAAGAGGTGGCTCCCGGGGGGTGCACTCCCTTGCGCGTCCCCCTAGCTACGCTACTGCTTTGGAGTATGAAAAGAAGCTAAAGATTAGTAGAATTATGTCAAGATAATTCTCTGGTCATAGTAAATACCCTCTTTCAACAGTCTCTTTCAACAGCCATTTTTTAGAGAAGACTTATGGACATGGACATCATTAGATGGACAGTATAGAAATCAGACTGACTAAATACAGTACTTTGTAACCAAAATGGAGGAGCTCTATACACTGAGCAAAAGCAATACCTGGAGCTGACTGTGGCTCAGATCATGAGCTTCTTATTGCAATTTTCAGAATTAAACTGAGGAAAAGAGGGAAATCATCAGACCAAGCAGCATTTGAAATAAAAGATAATATCACCAGTGAATACGCTGTGGGGGTAAAGTATAGATTTATGGAGGAGACATGGTAGACAGAATGCCTGAAGAACTTTGGGCAGAAGTTTGTGACGTTGTCCAGAAAACAACAACAAAGAATATCCCCAAAAGAAATAAAACTAAGAAGGCAAGCTGCCTATCTGATGAGGCTTTGAAAGTAGCTTTGGAAAGAAGAAACATAAAAGGTAGCAAAGTTTGCAAAATGTATTTCCAACTGAATGCAGAATTCCAGAAGATAGCAAGAAAAGACAAGAAGACATTCAATAATGAGTGATGTAAAGAGATATAAGAAGATAACAGAATGGTAAAGTCAAGAGATCTCTTCAAGAAAGATGGGGATGCCAAAGAAACCTTTCATACCAAAGTGGGTGTGATAAAAGACAAAAATGGTAGGAGCTTAATAAGAATAAACAGAAGATCTTTACAGAAATTATCTTAACAGCATTTATAACCTCAGTGGTTTGACCAATGGGCTTTTGAACCAGACATCAGAGAGTGAGATGGGCCCTAAAAAGCTTTGCGAAAAAGAAGGCTACAGGAGTTGATGCAATCACCACTGAACTGTTCAAAATCCTACAAGATGATGCTGTGAACATGTTGTATTCATTATGCCAACAAATTTGGAAAATTCCACAGTGGCCAGTAGATTGGAAAATGTAAGTCTACATCCCAATCCCCAAAAAAGGCAGTGCTTAAAAGTGCTCAAATTATCAAACAATTGCATTCATTTCACATGCCAGCAAGATAATGCTTAAGATCCAGCAAGCTCGGCTCCAACAATATATGGACAGAGACATACCAGAGGTTCAAGCTGGGTTTAGCACAGGCACAAGATATCAAATTGCAAATGTGTGCTGGATAATAATGAAAGCAAGAGACTATGTGGATGAGAACGTAAAGAGATGGGGATACCAGACCATCTCATCTGCCTCCTGTGGACCAAGAAGCCACAGTCAGAACAGAGCGTGGAACAACCGAATGGTTCAAGATCGAGGAAGGAGTGTGACAAGGTTGCATATTGTCAACTTATTTATTCAACTTTTATGTGGAATACATCATTTGTAAGGTTGGACTGGGCAAATCCAAAGCAGGAATCAATATTGGTGGGAGAAATATCAACAACCTCAGATATGTGGATGATACTGCTCTGATGGCTGAAAGTTAGGATGAACTAAATGGCCTTTTAATGAGTGCAAAAGCTGGCCTGTTGCTCAATTTTAAAAAGCCAAAGATCATGGCAAACAGCAATCTCAGTTCCTGGTGAATAGATTGGGAAGAAGTGGAGGCAGTGACATATTTAGTTTTACAAGATCTCTGCAGATAGTGACTGCAGCAAAGAAATTAAAATATGTTTTTTTCTGGGGAGGGAAAGCTATGGCAAGTCTGGACAAGCTATTCAAAAGTAATGATATTACGCTATGAACAAAGGTCTGCATAGTTAGAACTATGGTATTCCCAGTAGTAACAAATGTTCTGAGAGATGGACCATAAGGAAGGCAGAGCGCCATAGCTCATATCATATGAAGACAGGATTCCATATCTGTACGACTAAACAACAACAATAATATATATACCCAATATATATATATATATATAATGTTAGGGGGAGTTATAAATAATCACACATAAGTAATTAATAAGAAAAATGTATAATATATGTAGTGGTTGGTGATTAAAAATGAAACACACAGAAAAACGGGAAGTAGTGCAAGAGGATTCACATATATTGCATAAATCCTAATGTTTAATATAGCAAGATAATTCGCACAATATAACTCATAGGACCCAGAATATGCAGACTATTATAGTTTACTGAAAACTTATCTATTGAGTGCCTAGAACCCTCTTAAATATACACCATCAAGTATACACCATCTTAAATATACACCATCTAGCAGGTTCAGCGACCAATCAGACTTTTTCTTGAATCAACTTACCAGGCTCTGTCAAGTAATTAAAAATATCAATCTAATTTCCATGGAGAGCTGCGGAAGTAAGATCCTAATCAAGGAGCATTCATTCACCCATTCCCTACAACGCACCTTTCTGTGTTCCTCATTATCTCTTTATCAACCACCAATGCTTGTACCCATCTATTCATTTGCCTATGTTATTATTTCCCCTTCTATAAATGTTTTCATTTTTTGTATCTATGGTATACATATGGAGTGAATACATAATCAAATGAAGCAGCAATCACCAATTTAACCCTTTACAATTATACTACCTTAAAAAAGGAGAGTACCATTCTTCACCTTCCCCAGAGGCAGTGTGGGAAACATACGTTTTGTGCCAGGTGTTCTACCTACCAAAAGCATGGATGGTAAGTCTAAATGTCTTTCTACAGGCAGGTAAGCTCAAGTATGTATTTAGAGCTAAACATCTACAGCTATAGTCTATATCCACATGGCCTCTCTCCTCTTTGGACACATGTATGATGACTATGATGACTACTGCTAGAAATAAGAGACAGACTGTCATGGCAATCTCTGTCCTTTACCCATTTCTCCAAAAGCAGTGTACACCCACTGATGCTAGCAACAGTGGCACTGTCGGACTTTTGGCCCCTTATTAGCACTGAAGTTGTTAAAAAAATGTTCTGCTGACAATTCTAGTGTGGTTTAATCACAGAGCTATTAGAAATAACTCTTGCTCAGTTAGGCAACTCAACAAATATCTGAATAGAAGACCTGCCGAGTACCAATCTGAAGTGCAGAGTGCTATCAGCACATTTAGTTAATCAGAAAAGTAAAGATACTCTGATTTTCATGAACCAGTTTTGTTTCTGTAACAAGTAGGGTAATTTATTTTTTTCTTCCATTAACTTTTTATTAGACAGTAATTTAATGACATCCATATTGAGAGAACTCTTGTTATCTCGCTGATATAGCGTTAACAAATGTATCTGTCTTACAACATACATTTTTCCTTTTCTGGACAACATTTGAAAAGGTTCAGAATTTCTAAGTCACAACACTGCTCTCATTATCAACAATAAAATTTTTACATACATGGTATTGTCGTTATCTTGATTTGAGCATATGGGAGAACCTATTTTTAATAACAATATATTTCTGTGATGTAAAAAAATGAGACCAAGATAAATCATTTCAGAACTTTTTCCACCTATAATGTGACCTATAAACTGTACAACTCAACTGAAAAACAAACTGAAATCTTTTAGGTAGAGGGAAGAAAAAATATAAAAATAAAATAATATGGTTGCATAAGTATGCACATCCTTAAACTTGTACTTTGTTGAAGCACCTTTTGATTTTATTACAGCACTCAGTCTTTTTGGGTATGAGTCTATCAGCATGGCACATTTTGACTTGGCAAGATTTGCCCACTCTTCTTTGCAAAAACACTCCAAATCTGTCAGATTGCGAGGGCATCTCCTGTGCACAGCCCTCTTCAGATCACCCCACAGATTTTCAATTGGATTCAGGTCTGGGCTCTGGCTGGGCCATTCCAAAACTGTAATCTACTTCTGGTGAAGCTATTCCTTTGTTGATTTGGATGTATGCTTTGTGTCGTTATCATGCTGAAAGATGAAGTTCCTCTTCATGTTCAGCTTTCTAGCAGAAGCCTGAAGGTTTTGTGCCAATATTGATTGGTATTTGGAACTGTTCATAATTCCCTCTATCTTAACTAAGGCCCCAGTTCCAGCTGAAGAAAAACAGCCCCAAAGCATGATGCTGCCACCACCATGCTTCACTGTGGGTATGGTGTTCTTTTGGTGATGTGCAGTGTTGTTTTTGCGCCAAACATATCTTTTGGAATTCTGGCCAAAAAGCTCAACCTTGGTTTCATCAGACCATAACAACCTTTCCCACATGCTTTTGGGAGACTTCAGATGTGTTTTTGCAAAATGTAGCCTGGCTTGGATGTTTTTCTTCATAAGAAAAGGTTTTCGTCTTGCCACTCTCCCCATAGCCCAGACATATGAAGAATACAGGAGATTGTTGTCACATGTACCACACAGCCAGTATTTGCCAGATATTACTGCAGCTCCTTTTATGTTGCTGTAGGCCTCTTGGTAGCCTCCCAGACCAGTTTTCTTCTTGTCTTTTCATCAATTTTGGAGGGAGCTCCAGTTCTTGTTAATGTCACTGTTGTGCCATATTTTCTCCACTTAATGATGACTGTCTTCACTGTGTTCCATGGTATATCTAATGCCTTGGAAATTATTTTGTACCGTTCTCCTGACTAATACCTTTTAACAATCAGAAACCTCTGATGCTTTTGCTGTGGGATGCAACTAAGAAAATGTCAGGAAAGACCAACTAGAGCAGCTGAACTTTATTTGGAGTTAGTCAGAGGCACTTTAAATGATGGCAAGTGTATGCTGACTCCTATTTAAAACGATTTGGAATGTGATTGCTTAATTCTGAACACAGCTACATCCCCAGTTATAAGAGGGTGTGCAGACTTATGCAACCACATTATTTTTCTTTTTTTTTCTTCCCTCCACCTAAAAGATTTCAGTTTGTTTTTCAATTGAGTTGTACAGTTTATAGGTCACTTTAAAGGTGGAAAAAAAATTTCTGAAATGATTTATCTTTGTCTAATTTTTTTACAGCACAGAAACCTGACATTTTAACAGGGGTGTGTAGACTTTTTATATCCACTGCATGTATTCAATCTTATTTATGACCTTTTGAAAGTCTAATTCTTTTTGTTTCCAATTTCTGGCAATGTGATTTTTTTGCCGCTAGACACATAATTTGAAATAGTTTGTTTAGAGAGTATGGGATTGCATCTATCGGGATCCCTAATAAGAAAGACTCAAGTTCTGCTTTGATTTGGATATTAGACAAAGTTGTCGCTAATTGAGATAGTGTTCTCCAGATTACCCTCACTTTGGGGCACTCCCACCAAATGTGAAAGAAGGAGCCTCTCGAGCTGCACCCCCTAAAACAATTTGGACTGGCTGTATGTTTCCATTTAGCGATTCTCTCTGGGGTTAAGTAAGTTCGATGCAGCACTTTAATTGCTGTTTCCAATAAACTCTGATTTAAGGAGCCTCTATAGATATTTCTCCAGGCTATTTGCCATCTCTCCTGTTCCCAGTTCTGTTTCATATCTGCTTCCCAATCCTTAATATATTTATCTTTCTCTAAGTTTTCCTGGGAGTTTTAAATGTCATAGATGCCACTAATTATACCTTTTGCTGTCGGAAATTTGAGACAAATTTGTGATAGCTAAGTGTTTCTAGGAAGACCTTGGTCTCTGATTATGGAGTCTACAAAGCGTTTAAATCTACAAAGGTTGAATTGTTCATGCATTAGAAGGGTGAATTTATCACTGATGATTTTAATGCTTATAGGTTTGCCATCCTCCATCCAGGCTCATAGTCTATCTAAACTCATTGTCCTCCACCAATGTATTGATTCCCTACTAATGCCTTTGGGAGCTAGTGGATGTATAAGGACCGGGGTCAGATATGAAGGGTTTGAGAAAAGATTTGTAGGAATAGGGCTGTAACATTGATGTATGGGTGAGTGGATGATGGGGATAAACGATAAATGGGCTGCTCTATAGTATTTCCTTAGATCAGGACACGAGAGCCTCCCTTTTTACTTATGTTTGTGCATAACTATTTTGTTAATTCTAGACGGTTTATTTAGCCAGATAAATTTGGCTACCTTTCTTTGGAAGCCTTTCATTTCGGTCTGATTTATAGGGATTGGAAGAGACCTAAATAGATATAATACAGGGAGTGCAGAATTATTAGGCAAGTTGTATTTTTGAGGATTAATTTTATTATTGAACAACAACCATGTTCTCAATGAACCCAAAAAACTAATTAATATCAAAGCTGAATATTTTTGGAAGTAGTTTTTAGTTTGTTTTTAGTTTTAGCTATTTTAGGGGGATATCTGTGTGTGCAGGTGACTATTACTGTGCATAATTATTAGGCAACTTAACAAAAAAAAAATATATACCCATTTCAATTATTTATTTTTACCAGTGAAACCAATATAACATCTCAACATTCACAAATATACATTTCTGACATTCAAAAACAAAACAAAAACAAATCAGTGACCAATATAGCCACCTTTCTTTGCAAGGACACTCAAAAGCCTGCCATCCATGGATTCTGTCAGTGTTTTGATCTGTTCACCATCAACATTGCGTGCAGCAGCAACCACAGCCTCCCAGACACTGTTCAGAGAGGTGTACTGTTTTCCCTCCTTGTAAATCTCACATTTGATGATGGACCACAGGTTCTCAATGGGGTTCAGATCAGGTGAACAAGGAGGCCATGTCATTAGATTTTCTTCTTTTATACCCTTTCTTGCCAGCCACGCTGTGGAGTACTTGGACGCGTGTGATGGAGCATTGTCCTGCATGAAAATCATGTTTTTCTTGAAGGATGCAGACTTCTTCCTGTACCACTGCTTGAAGAAGGTGTCTTCCAGGAACTGGCAGTAGGACTGGGAGTTGAGCTTGACTCCATCCTCAACCCGAAAAGGCCCCACAAGCTCATCTTTGATGATACCAGCCCAAACCAGTACTCCATCTCCACCTTGCTGGCGTCTGAGTCGGACTGGAGCTCTCTGCCCTTTACCAATCCAGCCACGGGCCCATCCATCTGGCCCATCCATCTGGCCCATCAAGACTCATTCTCATTTCATCAGTCCATAAAACCTTAGAAAAATCAGTCTTGAGATATTTCTTGGCCCAGTCTTGACGTTTCAGCTTGTGTGTCTTGTTCAGTGGTGGTCATCTTTCAGCCTTTCTTACCTTGGCCATGTCTCTGAGTATTGCACACCTTGTGCTTTTGGGCACTCCAGTGATGTTGCAGCTCTGAAATATGGCCAAACTGGTGGCAAGTGGCATTGTGGCAGCTGCACGCTTGACTTTTCTCAGTTCATGGGCAGTTATTTTGCGCCTTGGTTTTTCCACACGCTTCTTGCGACCCTGTTGACTATTTTGAATGAAACGCTTGATTGTTCGATGATCACGCTTCAGAAGCTTTGCAATTTTAAAAATGCTGCATCCCTCTGCAAGATATCTCACTATTTTTGACTTTTCTGAGCCTGTCAAGTCCTTCTTTTGACCCATTTTGCCAAAGGAAAGGAAGTTGCCTAATAATTATGCACACCTGATATAGGGTGTTGATGTCATTGGACCACACCCCTTCTCATTACAGAGATGCACATCACCTAATATGCTTAATTGGTAGTAGGCTTTCGAGCCTATACAGCTTGGAGTAAGACAACATGCATAAAGAGGATGATGTGGTCAAAATACTCATTTGCCTAATAATTCTGCACTCCCTGTAGTTTCGGTAGAACACTCATTTTGAAAGCATTTATCCTTCCCAACCAAGATATTGGGTATTTTGACCAATTCACCAAGGCCCTCATTCAATTGCAATTTTGCCAATTGAATAGGGGTCTAAATAAGCACATAACATATTTTTTTTAAAGAAGTTTTTAGTTATTAAACATCTATCCAAAAGCAAGGTTTTCACTAGCTAAAAACTTCTTTAAAAAATATATGTTATGTGCTTATTTAGAGGCCTATTCAATTGGCAAAATTGCAATAGAATGAGGGGCCAAGTCTGCACTCAAAGGGCCTCATTCAATTGCAACTTGACCAATTGAATAAGGCTCTAAATAAGCACATAGCATATTTTTTTTAAATAAGTTTTTAGTTAGTGAACATCTATCCAAAAGCAAGGTCTTCACTAACTAAAAACTTCTGTAAAAAATATATGCTATGTGCTTATTTAGAGCCCTATTCAATTGGCCAAATCGCAATTGAATGAGGCCCAAGGATTTTAAGAGTGGGTGATAGTTTTCTTTATACAAGATACCAATTTTCAAAGTGATTTTAAATCCTAAATATTGAATAGATTTTCCCACCCATTGGAATCAATATTGCGCTTGTAAAAGCTCTTTCATGTGGGCTGGGATAGCAATAGCTAAAGCTAAAGTCCCGAAATATAACCAAATTCCTTAATGATCTTCATTCATTTCTCCACGGAGTTGGCTGGGTCTGTCAGGGTGCATAAAATATCATCCACAAATAATGAGGTTTTGTACTGATGTAGACCTACATTCAGGCCTTTGATCTCTGTGTCTGCTCTTATTGCTTGGGCTAAAGGTTCAATAGCCAATGCAGAAAGCGGACAGGCTTGTCTTGTGCCTCTAGAAATATTTATTATCAGATTACCTGACCTGGGCCTGGTATTTTCAGCTGTGCTATAGGATTGCTATAATGTATTTTCAAGAGATTTAGGAATCGACCCGGAATGCCAAACTTGATTAATATCACTCTCAAATACTGTCATTCTAGGGAGTCGAATGCTTTTTCGATATCCAGGACCAGTAAACAGAGTGGTGTGTTAGCAATATTAGCTTGATGAATAACAGTAATATTTTTTCAGAAATTATCCCTAGCCTGCCTGTGTGGGATGAAACACACTTGGTCTTTATGGACCAGACGGGGTAGGAAGGTCGAGAATCTATTGGCCATTATATTCAGGATTTTAATATCTCCATTGAGAAGATATATTGGCCTTAGTTTTTCACTTCTAATCTATCCTTCCCCTCCTTGGGGAACAGTACAATCTCTGCTTGGTTAATTTCAGGTGGCAAAGGATTACCCTCTAATACCAAATTAAATAGCCTAACTCGGTAAGCTGCTATTTGGGTTTGGAATTTTTTATAGTACAGATGTGTGTAGCTATTTGGACCTGGAGATTTACCTAACTTTAAACTTTGAATCACTTTTTTAACTTCTTCTAGTGTGACGCTGGCATTCAGGTTTTCCAGTTCGGAGTTTGATATTACTGGTAGATCACAAGAGGCTAAAAATGTACGAATGTTATAATTTGTGGCTGTCTTAAGGGAGGTATACAGTTTTTGATAGAAATCTACAAATCTCTCCTAAATTTTGGTGGGATTTGCCATTATAGCCCCTGACTCTGTCCTTATACTTCCAATTCTAGCATGAATAATTCTAGATCTCAGCTTTCTTGCCAGCCACGCATCAGGCTTGTTTGCTTTTGCAAAGAACTTGTGATCCGTGCGCCTACAGGCCTTCTCTGTACGTTCTACCAGTATTGCGTGTAACTCTATTCTCATTTTATCTACTTGCTTTCTCAAGCTATGGATTATTTGTGATTGGTTCTTTTTCTCCTCTCTAGTTCATTTGTTATCTCTAATTCTGTAGCTCTTTGTGCCCTTTTATGTCTTGAGGCTAGCTTAATGCATATGCCCCTTATGTAGGGTTTATGTGCAGCCCAGACCCAGCCAATTCCCGTCTCTAATCCAGAGTTTGTTTTTAAAAAATAGTAAATTTTCTTGGGATTTGGTCACTATGAACAGGGGAGGCCAAAAGCATTTAATTCACCCTCCATCTGTGGAGTGGAAAAAGCGCACAATCCCTTCAGTGGACCCAGTGTTATGGGGTAATGTTTGGTCTGAAGCTCTCAATGTTGGTCTCTCTTATGTAGAAATGTTATTTATATATACACTGTTCTGATTTCTCTACTCTACCTTTGCATTTCTCTTTTTCTCTGGCACTGACGTGAACAGAGCCCCAAGAAAAGCTGCAGATCGCAGTTCACACCAATAGAAGCCAAAGCATTGCCTAACCCTGAAGCAGGGAATCACTATACCTGACATCCCAGTCCGAACCACCTCCAGGCAGAAAGAACATCCAGTAGGACTACCCATAAGAACCTACAACAAATACACGGATCATCTTACCGACACACCTACCCTGCGCTAAGCCTATGTTGGGGGGACACACCCAACATCCTATTCCACCCTCCATCTGTAATGGAGTTTACTACTTAGGTGAAGATTAAAAGTTAAGTTTACTATTGAATGGTCTGACCACACGCACAGGTTAATATCAACCTCTCTGGAGCTTTCTATCAACGCTGAGTTTATTAACAAATAATCCATCTTGGAGTAGGAATTGTGCGTATGGCAATAGAAAATATACTCCGGTGTAAAGGGTGTGTTTCCCTCCAAATATCTACCAGCTCCAGTTCTGTTAAGAGGGACTTAATCCTCTTCAGTTTGTTAGATAATCTAGTATTCCTTGCTAAACTGTACCTGATCTGTCTAATGTATGTAAGTGTTAGATTAAAGTCGCCTCCTAGAATAATTGGCCTTTTTTAACCTCCCTTAAAACCTTAAGAAAGTGGATTAGACTATTGTGCAGTGACTTGGGGGCAGCATATACAGTGGATATAAAACGTCTACACACCCCTGTTAAAATGTCAGGTTTCTGTGCTGTAAAAAAATTAGACAAAGGTAAACCATTTCAGAACTTTCATCATCAAGTGGAGAAAATATGGCACAACAGTGACATTACCAAGAACTGGAGCTCCCTCCAAAATTGATGAAAAGACGAGAAGAAAACTGGTTTGGGAGGCTACCAAGAGGCCTATAGCAACATTAAAGGAGCTGCAGGAATATCTGACAAGTACTGGCTGTGTGGTACATGTGACAACCATCTCCCGTATTCTTCATATGTCTCGGCTATGGGGTAGAGTGGCAAGACGAAAGCCTTTTCTTACGAAGAAAAACATCCAAGCTAGGCTACATTTTGCAAAGACACATCTGAAGTCTCCCAAAAGCATGTGGGAAAAGGTGTTATGGTCTGATGAAACCAAGGTTGAACTTTTTGGCCATAATTCCAAAAGATATGTTTGGTGCAAAAACAACACTGCACATCACCAAAAGACACCATACCCACAGTGAAGCATGGTGGTGGCAGCATCATGCTTTGGGGCTTCAGCTGGAACTGGGGCCTTAGTAAAGATAGAGGGAATTATGAACAGTTCCAAATACCAGTCAATATTGGCACAAAACCTTCAGGCTTCTGCTAGAAAACTGAACATGAAGAGGAACTTCATCTTTCAGCATGACAACGACACAAAGCATACATCCAAATCAGCAAAGGAATGGCTTCACCAGAAGAAGATTAAAGTTTTGGAATGGCCCAGCCAGAGCCCAGACCTGAATCCGATTGAAAATCTGTGGGGTGATCTGAAGAGGGCTGTGCACAGGAGATGCCCTCGCAATCTGACAGATTTGGAGTGTTTGTGCAAAGAAGAGTGGGCAAATCTTGCTAAGTCAAAATGTGTCATGCTGATAGACTCATACCCAAAAAGACTGAGTGCTGTAATAAAATCAAAAGGTGCTTCAACAAAGTATTAGTTTAAGGATGTGCATACTTATGCAACCATATTATTTTATTTTTATATTTTTTCTTCCCTCTACCTAAAAGATTTCAGTTTGTTTTTCAATTGAGTTGTACAGTTTATATGTCACATTAAAGGTGGAAAAAGTTCTGAAATGATTTATCTTTGTCTCATTTTTTTACAGCACAGAAACCTGACATTTTAACAGAGGTGTGTAGACTAGATTATTTTTAGAATCAATGTGTTTTGATTCTACTGACAAGAGAAAGCTATTGTGCAGTAAAATAGCTGCCCCTTCTGTTTTTTGCTGCCTTACTGGTCGAGAAGAAGAATGGATAATTTTTGTGAAAAAAATTGGGAATGTTGTTGGTCTGAAAATGAGTCTCCTGGAGAAAAATTGCATCCAGTTTACATTTTTTATAAGGAACTCTTTAGGAGTTTAAATGGCGTATTGAACCCTTTAACATTATGGGATAGTACTACATAATTTGAACTATTCATACCTAGTTTTGTTGTGAGGGGATAATGTGTGCTGATTATTCTTCCCAAAAAAGCATGCTATATAAATAAAAGCTGTATGATACATGATTCAATCCTATACATAGGATTGTCCTATCAACTCACTTGTTATATTTAGCACTTTATCTAAGCACTTTATTGTTATTTTAGCACTTTAAAAATATCTTTATAGCACTTTGCACTTTTATTACAGCTGTATTATCATAGAAATAGGACTTAAGAAAAAATATATTTGGATTATAGTACTTTGGTACAATATTATGAAGTTTTCTATTTGCTGCTACCTATGTTATTCAATATTTTAATACTTTTAATATACCAATAAAGGTTATGTTTTAATATAAATGATTCTCTACTTTGAGATTGGACTAATAGGTGTGCCCTATAAGAGGATCTAATTCTCTAACTGTTGGTCTTTGTGTTACCCAATTATCCTTAGGAGCACCCTTATTGATATTGATACCTGAGTGATCATATTTTTCATTATTGAACACATTTCCACCATAGACTGATTTTTAGACATTTGCAAAACCTCTCCACCTTTCTTCGGTGGCTACCATCTCTCAATGACAACTACTCTGGGTGAAATTTGAGAAAAGTTGGCTTTAAAAACTCTAGGCCTTGATTGGACATTGCACACAGACAGTGAGTACACTTGTATTTGTATTTATATGTGGCTGTTCAGAGTGTCAACTCAGAATTTGGACTATATAAAGTGACTGTGCTAGTAGAAAATTTATATTTTTGAGAATATAGTCCACAGCTGAAGTGTGTCCATTCGTTTGTGGTTTTCCACTGTGGATCCCATTAAGATTGATTTTTTTAGATCTACTCTATCTGTGCTGTTACTACTTTTACGTATCTTATATTGTATATATGTGTGTGCATTTAATATATTTACAGTGGCATTACTACTTAACTCCATGCTTCCGTTAAACCCTAACTTTCCTTCAATGTGAGCTGTCTTTGGGCCCAAGATGGCTTACATAGAGGTGGTGCTGCTAGTTGCAAGATAGTATATGCTTAATATTTAGCTTTATTGGGATTGGCTAGCATCATAAAGATTGATAGATTGATATGCTTTCATAGTCACTCTGATATTTCTCTTATACCTATTCCTTTACAGAATAAGTGCTCACACAGCTGTGACAGAGTAACCATTTTAATATGTTATCATTACTATGCTTTGTTGCATAGCAGTCTGATTAGAAATCAATCTGGAGCTGCCTATGTGATGACTTTCCTCTTCCTATTTTTCCTTTTGTTCTCTCCTTTACCCCCTATATAATTAAAAAAAATTGAAAGTTCAGGAGTTGGAATACATAAACTCTAACTGATATATTATTATATACTGCTTGTATTCTATTATATAACCATTACATAAATACGAGAAAGAATATATATGCATTTCTATTTTAATATTGTATGTTATATCTGGATTTTGCCAAAAATGATCTTTCAATTAAGATTCAGTTTTATTTCTTTACCAAATACATGACTATTTATAGGTTAGAAAATGTTCAGTTCATACCTTATAATGTTATAGTGTAACCCTTTCTACACAATTTGTTTATATCCTGTACTGAACAGGTTAAAAGTCACAAAAACATTTGGCTTGTGTGTTAATTGCATCTGGGACTTTACAGTAACTAAGCAACTTTTGCAAACTTTTAATTAACATTTTGACCTAGGAAAGATTGCAATCCTCAAAACAAAATAGGTATAGGGGCACATATTTTTTTTTTATCTGCTCTAGGAAGCTAATTGCAAAAATTCCTTTTCTTTTAAATCTCATGTTCTTCAGACTGGGCACAGAAAAGAGATTTTGAAAGCCTTTTCCGCCAGCTAAGGGACTTACACAAGTCATATAGCATTGTTTTAATTGTACAAACTAGAATCTTTTTTAAGAGCTGTAAAGAAAATCTTAATTAGCAACATAATGAAATAAAATTGAAAGGATCTAGAGTGTTATTAATAATAATAAAACAATATTTTAGCAATTCATGTTATGGTTAAAATGCAGCAATTCTTTGATGGCTTCTATACAAATAATTACTCTAGTAAATGTAATAGGTTATATTATGCATTTAAATGTATATAGCTCTTTTGTCCATTTGGCCTAGATCCAATATCCTTGTTCATTATATTGCTACCAGCACATTACTCCATAGAAGGACTGTAGGATAACAGTTAGTTCTAATTCCAACATACCACTAAATGTTCTCAATGCATAAAGTTGACCACACTGACCAATCAATATGAAAAGTACAGTATCTAGGATAAGTCATTTCTTATTTATACCCATGTCTTGTTAAGCACTGAACTAGGGAGGAGATTTACTTATGCATTTTGCATCCTGTAGCTTTATAGCCCACCACACCTTGGAGTTTAATAGAAAGTGTTTCATTTGTAAAAACCACCAGCCACAACCTTTACTGCACAATTCACGAATTAGTGCTTTTCACCCTTTGTAAAGGTGTAATCCAGCATTGGGACCAAAAATCTCCTGAGCTGCATAAATCCTGAGCATAATTAAAATAATTCCGCCAGGGTTTATTTTATTTTTTTATTATGCACAGGGTTCAATAAAAATATTTATAACCCTTCCCTGGCAAAAAAACAGTAAAGGGTTTTAGAAGAGAATCTGTTTGGAAGAGTGAAAAGGGTGTCTTACTCACTAGCATAACCCTTTGTTGGGTAGAGCTACTCATAGTAGCATCTGCATTAGTTTAGCTTAACCTTTTATGTAAGGTGGCCTGTTTCCAAGGGCCAAAGAAAGGACTCAAGGTCATCACTTGAACTGGAACTGGCCATGTAATTGTAATTTACTTCCACACAACCTTTTTTTCTTTATCATTTATACTTATCCACTGCAGCCTCAAAACCATTTAGAGAGGGTTTTAATCCATTGGTAGGATCCTCCACCTTATGGGTTACAGGTACTCTCTGGGCATTGCCCCCCGCTTAGGCTAGCCCTCATCCTTGCATATGGAACTCCAGTTTTTATCCTATGTTCTGGGGGCGAAGGAGTGGAGGGACACTAACCCGTGCTTGGGCTCAGGGTGAGGGCAGGGGGATTCGTAAGAACACCAATTGTGAAGTTATTAATTGGGAGTAGTTTCTTGCACTGTCATCTAGCCCACGGGTCTAGAAGAGATTAGAGTTAAGTATGTCTAGTTTAGAGAGAGTTGGGGGTGATGCCTCCTTACAGCTGCACATTGTATTTATTTTTAGTAACTCTCCATGTAAGTGGCAAAAGCTATTTTTGAAGCTATTGGTATGGTCCTCCACCCCATCGGGGTAGGGGTACGCTGGGGGCATTGGTCCAACCTTAGGCTAGCCCTCATCCTAGCATATGGAATTCCAGTTTTCATCCCATGTTCTAGGGGTGAGGAAGTAGAGGAACACTAACCTGTTCTTGGGCTAGGAGTGAGGGCTCGAGATTTTTAAGAACACCAATTGTGGAGTTATTCATTTGGGGTAGTTTCTTGCACTGTTATCTAGTAGGGTTTAGAGTGGTTAAGTATGATTAGTTTAGAGAGAGTTGCGGTGATGCCCCCAGCTGGTTACACATTTTAATAATTTTTGTAACTCTTCCCCCTTTTTGCAAACTATATCAGCATATGTGCAACATGTTAGTAGAAGAAGAGAGGTGCCAGATCCTTCATCCTCTCTTCCAAGGCTGCAAGGAGCATCATACAGACGATTTTGGATGCTAATGGAATATTGGATATCATACTGTTTGAAAAAGGCTTTATAGCACTTCCCACTAATTCATATCTATAATTCTCTGCAACAATCATAGACATTTTTTTATCTAGTCATGATGGGTTTCCTCAAACCTCATTTCATATTTACTATACAGGTGATAGCACTGCCTTATGATAAAGTAATCATGTGAACAGTGACAAGCGAAATCTAATTACCTTCGTTGCTGATATGGATAAGAGTAGACTTACTTCAAAAAAACACTTGAGTTAAATGTATCTACTGTTAGGACTTTGTGAGGACAAGATGAAGCTCAAATATGTATTAATACTGTATATAAACTCTTAATGGGATGTACCTTGGAAGTGGATATCTTGGGGTACAGAATACACACTTAAATATGGCACCTCCCCCACCCCCTTCCCCCGCATCAGAATACACAAGGATCATGTATTCAATTGTTGGAGCAAGCAATTTCACTTTAATGTCAGTTTTATTATTTTATATTTATTTTTTTATGTAAATGTTATGTACTAAACAGCACTTTTTCATAAATATTTTTTGTGTTATGTTTAAAACATGATCTTTTAAATGAATGATAGAAAATTTAGGATGACAGTGTATCTTTAAATATATACTTTTTCAAATCATATTTGTGTTATGTGTAGTATGAAGTACTATGATATTAGTGCTAATGTTGATATTTAATTACATGCCTAATTAAATATATAGCCTGGCATTAAAATATGTTTTTGTTAGGCAGTGTGATCTTTAAACTGCTGGTTCAGCTCATAGCCCTAAGGATGGAGAGAAATCAAGTACTGAAACCATTGTTTATTTATTTCAGATAAAAGTATGATAAACTTACTTAAAGGCACTCTGCACTACTTTTGAAATGTTATAAAATCGCTTTATAATTGCAACACAGGACAGGTCCATATGCTTCCCCCACCCAGTCCCTTTTCTCCTTTACAGTGGAAATCATGAGAATCCCTTCCCATCTCAATCACAAACACATCCCAGGATGTTTTTTTCCCCAGTGATCTACTCAAACCTGAGAATGGCAACATGGCATTCTTATTACTAAGATGTATTTGCAAGGTGGAGCAAGAATGTAATCCTTTAAACTATTAGAGAGGAGATCAAAGTGGTGTGACACATACACACCACTGTCTATGTATACCATTATGTATAACATTCACAGTTCATAATTAGCAGGTTTAACTGACTGGAAAAGTTCATGTGGATTTGCCGTTTAAAACAATTTGGACCACATCACCGTAAAGATCTAAAAAAAATGTTTTTAATTTTTTTTAGATGTTTTGAATATGTGCATTCACTGAGTAATTAAATAAAAAAATGTCTGTGTGTACATGTATAACTGACTGCCCACATTCTGATCTACGTCTTCTTCATTACTACAACTAATTAGCATGCAGGAGTGTGTGTTCCATTCAAATCAATGGTAAGGCTTTTTCAGACTGCTTATATGTCAAGTATGAGGGGAAAAGATTCTATTTTCCATGTTGGCACATGGTTTCTGCTCTCTTGCCTCTCTGGAATTTGTGCAATGCAGTGGGGGGGGGGGGGGGGGGGTTGAGCTCAGAGAACGGGTTCCTTGTGGGTGCTCTGGTTAGGCTTCTTGCAGTTATCCTAGCAAACAGAAAATAAACCCTCACAACATCTGTGCAGGCATGAAATACTGGACTCACCTAAACAGCAAAGCTATGAGTTAACTGGTCAGTGCAGTGTCCAGGGGAAAGCTGTCTTATCAATGATAGCCTTATAGAGCATCACACCACACACAGCACTCATTACTCATGCAACAGCTAGTGGGCCGGATTTTTGTTACCTGTTATACAATCTTGTGCTCTTTCACACCATGAAGCGCACTTACAATGGGGAAAATCGCCTTTAAGCTTAGTAAATGTTCCCCATTTTATAGATGTTTAAATATACAATGTTACTCTTTGTTTGGGGAAAAAGGCTTATCTGCTTTTGCTAATTATAAATTATTTCTCTCTCTATCCAGTTTCTACATACATTTTAAGCCCACTTCGGTCTGTTTGTCTTTGCAGGTGCAGCTGAAGCCTCTCTGCGGGACTCTAAAACTTTATCTCTACAGTTTAAAATGCCCATAGTTAGTAACAGCAGGCGTTTCCACAGATTTTGTAGACAAACAGTTCAATGAAGACAGCAATGTCTATTTCTAATTTGGAAATAGCCATCAAAACCCCAGAGAAGCTCTTTGCATCACAGTTGAAGCTTAGTGAATCCATTACATTGGTACTTATTATTATTAAAATACTTTGTTGTATGGTTATGCCTGGTTCCTCTTATCATGAATAATAATTTGTTGTTGAAAATGGAGGTTGACTGATTTTTCTATGTAGCCCAGAAAATCCCTATTCCAGGCAAAAAATATTTTTAAAGCTCTTTTGCCATTAGTAGCACCATATTTAGTACATAAGATTTAAGAAAGGTTATAATTTTCCAAGTTCATTGTCTCTCTTTGCCAGAGAGTCTCACATACATTTGCTGCTTCTGCGTTTTTTCTCTTAGATTCAACACTACCAATTGTTTCCACTTGGTTTATGGGAACTTTTCCAGTTTTCTTAGAATACTGCTGTAATACGTCTTCTATAATTCCACTCTGTCCTCAAGCAAACTTCCTTATGTCTCAGGAGTCCTAAAGCCTCGAGCTAATGGAGTAAGAAACCTGGGACATTTCATTTTTGGCAGTGTCTCCACATGAGGGGACCATGCTTTATAAGCGTGTGGGGAATTCCCTTAAGAATATGATAAATCTTGCATTTTGTTATAAAAACACGAATACAAACTTACATCTGGTATCTCAGTTTTGCATGCTAACAGTACACATATGTTCACAACTACTGCAGAGAACACATTAAAAGTTAAATCAGATATGAGTCAATACTCGCCCATGACCTTACTAGTAGTTTAGGCTGTTATATTTGTAAAAGATTTATATTACATTTTTATGATAGGGCATTTTCAAAATGCTGACATTAAGCATCTTGTAGTTTTCTTCATCTTTTAGTACAAATGGAGACCTATATTTTTCTGCACCACATATCAGGTTTGGGGCTCATTTTATGTGCACCCTAAGCATTTGCACTATATGTTCACCCTTAGCTTTTATGCTATAGGAATATCTGTGGGAGAGATCTCCCTAATGGCCATGAGGAGAAGATGTTGGTGATCCCTCTGACCCTAATCTTAAGGTATCATTGTCCACACATGAGATTTGGATTTCTTCTAACACAATGTTGTGTTGGAGAAACTTCACTTTTTTCACAGATGTAAGAGGGGGTAATCAGGCCATATGACTGATCCTTTATGAGGTTTTTGAAAGCTACCTACACAAGGAGAAAGACTAGGGAGGGTAGTGCCAGTTCCTCCCTATTGAAAACCAGACCAGCATCCAGGGGTTAAGGCTATGAACAATGAAGATAGATCTTCAGGGTTCTGTGGACCATTTGACTGGAGCTCTGAAAGGAAGACATCTTAAGATAGGGCCCTTGAAGATCATCCTGGCCTCTTTTATAGGCACAAGAATTAAAAAAAAATACTTGTTTTGCCTAACAATATCTCTCCATGTTTCCACTGTTTGCACTCTCTAAAGTCCAGGACTAGATTATTAAGTATTTAAAAAAGTACCTTAATGGTACATATTAAGATATTTTGTTGGTGCCTGACATACAATTTTCATTTATAATACCATAATGGAATTTTGGAAACTATCTTTTTCTGCTCATCCTATAGGTGGGGAGGCTTTATTTAAGCAACAGATGGTATCTACAGCATGAGCACAACTTTTACTGAACGTTGGATTATTCCTTCAAATAGAACAGGGGTTGGCAAGGTCAGTCCTGTAGTGCAGAACACAGTTATGGATTTTAGCATTTTCCTTTTGTGCACAGGTGAATCAGTTACTACCTCAGGCATTCTGATTGCTTTACCTGTGCACCCCAAGAGGATGCTGATATTCAGGACTATGTTTGGCACTATATGACTGATGATACCTATTCTTCTAGTAGCACCTTCAATCCTTCCTTTATTACTATATTAGATATAGATGATTAAATTATTTTCACCAATGTACTCAATATGGCTGCACATGTGCAAATCGACAGTGTGGTGAATGTCACATACATAGACATACCTCACAAGTATATATTCTTTCTAATTGTATTCACTAAATTAGTCATTGAGGTTGCCTAACTTTTAAAGGGCCACCATAGTTCAAGAAAAAGGCACTTGTTTGTCATGTAATTACCAAACTAACGACATTAGAACCAGCCACGGACATAAAAACACTTTTTGGGAAAATCTTAAATTTTGAAGACTCTAGTTATGCATAGGAATTTGTTTTTTGCTATCAGATGAGGGAGGGATGGGGAAAGAAGGAACATAGAGCCTTTGATATAAAATTGGAGTAGACTGAAATTAACACCACAGTCCTTCCCACTCACTGATTCCGAAACAAAACAAGAAGTTGCATCAATAGATGCAACCACAGCTCTACCAGAAATGGAACGCCTCTCTCTCACACACACAACTTCCACTTACGTATCACGGATTTCTCTAGGGCCCAGTAGAGACATCAACATTTTTTCTGATTAAAAGCTAGCTGCATCTTTTTTTCCTGTTTAATGATGCTCTTGGTCAAGGTCTTAGTCAAAGTTTTTAACATTGTACAGAGGCCCTTTACATAAGAACTGTCAAGGTTTGAGGTTTTGGTTCTTATAGAGAGCATTAAAAGTTGGCTGCACTTTGTATTAGCCAAAAACAAAGCTTAATAAAAACCTGGCCTGGCCCTCAAGACAACTTAATATAGACCATTCTATGTATTGTTCTATTGCTAAGTATTGTGCAAGCCCCATCCATTTTTGGATTTGGCATTGCTTTCTGCAAGCTGGGTTAATGTGGTAACAAAGGATGCAACCATAACTCTCCTGACATTTAAATAGCCCCTCTCACAAAGAAAATCAACCGATGTATCACTGAACCCTTCAGGGTCATGCAGAGACGTCAACTTTTTATTATTTTCTAGTTAAAAAATAACTTTTTTCCTGCTTAATTGTCTTGTTAGAAGATTATAATGAATATATTTACATGGGAGCCAATGGTGAGAACTTACCATCTAGAAACTTTCAATTGAACTGCACATGCATTCACCTTAAACATCTAAAGCACGTGATTAATCCTTGAGATAATGTCCGTTTAACTTGAGAACTTTTACTAAATTTTAATTTGCTCCTGTGAGAGGTTTTCCTGACTAGCCTCTTGGGGTTGCTGTGACAGCCATTCATCAGGTTTCTTGGCTACAGGCAGCATTATGACCTAAGGTCTCGAACAAGAGCATTTATTTAATACCTAATAACTCTTTCATAATGATTAAGATATATTTGGTGTCAGCACTTTCATTGATATCTGTTCTATAATATACTGTACATATATAAAATATATTTTTTTGTTTGAATATGGAATTACCAAATTTTAAATGGTTATAAACAACATGTTTTAAACACTGATCTATGAGTTCTGAAAAATTAAAAATAGAAGTTTATTAATATTAATTTTTAGCCAGCAACACAGACCTGGCTTTGAAAGCATTGTGCTTGTCTCTGAATAAGTTCTGATGTTTTCTACTTTTTCCATTGTTAGAAAACATGGCTTACATATGCACTAAATAATATTTGTTTGGCACTATTTGATAAAAGTTTAGCTATCAGAGAGACCTCACAAATAAAGCCTATACCATCATTGTGCTCAACAAGGAACTATGTACTGCTAGAGGGAGGAAAAGCCATTTGTAAATTTCTACAAAGCATAACGGGGTCTTAAGTGATGTCATGAAATTAGATGAGGAAACAACTAAGGTGCTTTGATGAGATGGAGAGGACAGAAGTGATAAGTATGGCTGAGGGAGTGAGAGATGGAGTAAGGGATATGTTGAACCTGATGAGGTGTTATTGAAAAGCAATGTATTTGTGAGATTTGAGAATATAATGTGAATGCTGTGTGATATAATGTAGATTGAGAAGACTAGGGTGTAGTGTTTCTCATTGTGTACTTGAGATGTGATGTTGGTATTTTATGAAGTAGGATGGGTCATCTCCAACATTTTTGCATCTTTAAATATTAACATATCTAGTATAAATAGGAAACCCTGTTAAGGAAAATGATAAGATCTAAATTTGTATCACTTTATAATTAAGGTTATTAGGCATCAACAGCAATTGTATAAAAGAAACAATCTTCTTAACACTATAATATATTGGCAGCACTCTATACCTTAAATTAAGGTAAATAAATGTAAACTAGTACACTTCTGAAAGGTTCTCTACCCTGCTACAATGGTTATGAAATAAACACTGCCCCTGTAAACTCCCTCAAGCTCATGTGCATTACTTCAATTTCCTAATTTATCCATTTTCATCTATGTCGTCCCCTTCTTTATGTGCCTTCAATCTTTCACAGCAACAGAATCTTCTCTAGGGAATCCTGTCTGCTCATGATATGGCCATAATATTTGCGCTTCAGCCTCATGCTCAAAGTTTCCAGTGAAAAGTTTGGCTTGTTTGACTGGATCTTCTTGCAGTCTAAGGGACTCAGCAGTTTTCTCCAACACCACAATTTTAATGCATCAATTCGATGCCGCTCTGTCTTCTTTATGGTCCAGCTTGCACATGTATGTTACTACTGGGAATACCATAGTTCTAATTACGTGTCCTTTGTTTATAGTGGAATATCTTTTTCATGGCTGCAGTCATCATCTACAGACATCTTGGAACACAGGAGAATTAAATCTGTCGCTTCTTCTCCATCTTTTTGCCAGGAAACTGAGATTGCTACTTGCCATGATTTTGTCTTTTTAAAGTTGAGCAGCAGGCTCATCAAGTTCGTCCTCACTTTCAGCTATCAGAGTAGTATCATCCATATATCTAGTGTTGTTAATATTTCTCCCAGCAATGTTAATTGTTTTGCTTTTGTCCTGTACGGCCGCGGATCAGCACCGGTCCGCAGCCTCTGTTCAGCAGGGCCCTGTGTGTCACCAGCAGCCCCCTCCTCCCCCAGCAGCCCCCTCCTCTTACTTGTTCACTGTGGTCCCTGGGCCGGTTGTCTCAGTCAGAGGCTGGTTATCCTTCCCCTGTCGGAGCTTCATACTGCAGGGTCACATGACTTCATTACGAATTCCCCTCCCCTGCTGTATGAAGTTCCGTTTAGGGAAGGATATCCAGCCTCTGACTAATGAGACAACCGGACCAGGGACCACAGTGAACAAGTAAGAGGAGGGGGCTGCTGGAGGGGGGGGGGGTGAGTGGTGATGCAGGGGGGATTGGGTCGGAATAGGACTGCTGGTGGGGGAATAAGACTGCGGGGGGAGGGTTGGAGACTGCTGAGGGTGAGTGGTGTTGGTGGGGGGTTAAGGGGCTCTTAGGAGGGGGTAAATGGTACTGCTGGGGTGTTGTGGGGATGCTGGGGGGGGGTAAATGGTACTGGTGTTTTTTGGGGGGCTGTTGGTGGCTAAATGGGGCTGCTAGGGGATTTTCGGGCAGCTGGGAGGGGGTAAATGGTGCTGCTGGGGGGTTGTGGGGCTGAATGTTGCTACTGGGGGGTTGGGGGCTGAATGGGGCTGCTGAGGGGTGAATGGTGCTGCTGTGGGGCTACCGGGGGGGGGGGGGTTGATTAGGGCTGCTGGGGGGTGAATGGTGCTACTGTGGGGCTCCCGGGGGGGGGGGGCTGAATTGGGCTGCTGGGGGGTGAATGGTGCGGCTGTGGGGTTGAATAGGGCTGCTGAGGGGCTGCTTCTGTTAAGTTCCTCACATTTTCTATCTACCATGTCTAGTCCCTTAAATCTATTCTTAATCTCCTGCTTCTTCTGATGATTTCCTCATAGTTCCCTGGAAACTACCACCGTATAACTGCATGAAAGTAATACATTTGAGGCTAAAAACATTTTTAGGTGTAGTTCTTCAAAAGACGATTTTTTATTTTTATGACCATGTTTGTCCCATAAGTACTAGTGGTTGTTTGAACCGGTTAAACTACTACAAACAAACATATAAAACCTATACATTTTATTAAGCTAATGCCTTTGTTAATGCCTGGAAGAGGTTAAAGAACAGATATCATTTTACGTTTAAAACTTAACATATATATTTACAATCCACAGCCCTCTGCTATTTTCTGTCTGAGAATTGGAATAATCTTGTAGCAAGAAATGCCAGTCGCATGCACAATAAGTAAAGCTTTTAGTCTTTAATATGTAAAGCTTTCATTGGGAAATTCACTTTGACATTGCCACTGCAACAGTCTTGGTTTAAGTTTTCTCTGGGAACAAAATGGCAGGATCATAAATTAATCTGACATGGAATTGCAGCACACCTGATATCAAGAGAGAGACAGGACTGGGCTTGATCCAGCAGCTCTTGCATTTGATTAGCTCTTTGTTGTTAAGATGCATACCCTGGTCTTTCTGTTAGGAAAGAGTCAGCAGTTTGATTTTTGATTTTTTTCCTTCTTACTGCTGAAAATCAGACTGTCACAATTGTTAGTTTGTTCAGATTTCAATGCATTATATGTATACTTTATCATGCTCACAGCTGCTATCATGTTCTCTCTAACCCTGTTAATTTGTTGTTAAAGAGATGATGACACTTCTAAATCACTTGGATTCATTTTGAACTTAAATGTGTTTGGAACCAGAATTGGCATGTGCCCCTCTGGGAGTTCACTGATTTGACAGGGCAGACCCATTAACTCCTGCAGTCTTCATATTAGAGTTTTCACCCAAATCCGCTTGAACTAGAAATCCATTAAAGAAGAGCAAGTTGGTTGCAGGTGCAAGTTCCCTTTTAGTTGTTCAACCCTTAGACTAAGCTATGAAACCAGGGGACATTTAGAGAGTTTTGGTAATCATATGAACATGTATTACAAAGGAAGACCAAAGAAAAATGCGAAAGAAAAAAAAATAAAACTTAACCAACCCCCCAAAAAAAGGAAAATTTAACCAACACAAAATAGCAAATCATAAAACAGTGATCTTTTCAGATTATATATTTCATTGTTTACCAAACTTCATCAGTAAAATGGATTACTTAGCCTTAATCAGTCTTAATTTGACCACAGTGCTTACATAAATAGCTAGCTGATATAGATCCTCATTCAATTCGAGATAAGAAAATTACTGAAAAATATAATTTTGGCTGCAGGAGCTTTTTTCAATAGTGTTACACGTGGATTCAATGTTCCACAGACGTAACATTACTAAGCACACCCGCAACTCCTGAACCCAAGCCTTGTAAGTAAAGTTACGAAGCTCAGGATTATGAGTAAGGCATCCACAGGCATCCACTTCCCCACTCCCTCCCGACTTCCCCCCTTCCCCGCTCAAACCTGATATCTGTTCAGGAATTACCCATCTACATAACCATGGGAGTCCATTGAGACCCCCATGGTATCTAATAGTATTATTCCTATACCATGGAGGTCCTTAAAGGACCCTCATGCAATCTAAATGTTAAGCCCCAGCAGGGGGTCCTTAATGGACCCACATGTCACCTATTAAAAGAACCCCTGCAATGGATTGCTTAATGGCATTGCGGGGGGGGGGGGATAGCAGGGGGACAGAGGGAGGAGAGACACACAGAGAGAGATGGCGCACAGAGAGACATAGGGCTCACAGAAAGAGATAGGGCGCATGGAGAGAGGGAGAGGGAACACAGGGAGAGAGGGAGAGGCCGTACAGAGAGAGACAGAGGGCACACTTATAAAAAGTACAATATGTTACAACTCTCTCTCTCTTTCTTTCTTTCCCCTTCTAAGCGCTTTAAGTTCCTTCTGGGAGAATAATAATAAATACATTACTATTATATTATTAATGAACATTAACATTAGATATTTAGTTAACTGTGTACAGTGTGTGTTCAAATAAAGTTTTCATCATCTTAAAAGGCTCTTTCATCAACAAATTCTGCCTATTGGTATTAGTTGGTGGTAACGATGGTGCTAAGATTGCTTCTCAGGTAGCTGTTTACAAATATTGTTCATGATGTTTTCTTAGCTTGTCCTGCTCCAAATATACATTGGTCTGGAGATTTCCTGTATCTTTAAATGACCCATGAAGTCTCATATTTACTGAATGCTCTTATGAAATAAATGGACTTGATAATGGGTAAAATGTTTGTAGAAGGTAAAAAAATAATACTGTTCTTTTAACTATTATTTCCAGTTTTATTTTTTGATCATGGTAGTCGTGTTTTTTCCCTAAACTGATTAGTCACAAATGCAAATAGACGTGTGAAGTGAATTGGTAAAACAGCCTAGTTAACTAACTGTACAATAATTAACCATTGGATTGGACATTTAATTGTCCATAACAAGAGGTGGAACAAAATATTTCCCTAGAACTCCATTAAATCTGTGTTTTCTACACTGTATATCAATTGTTTCTCCACATTTGTATTAACTAAACTTTTGTTGAGTGCCTTGAATAAGTATTCACTCCTTTTAACATTTCCACATTTTGTATTGTTACAACATGTAATTAAAACTGTCCATTTTGTTGTAGTGGAAAATAAATCTACTTTTTTTCCAGCCTATTTATAAAAAAAAAAAAAACACGTAGAAATCTTGACTGTATTCACCCATTTATAATTAAAGGACCACTGTAATGTATTTACAAGCAAAGCTCATATGTGAGTTTGCTGTGTATAGGCTAAAAGTATGCAGTTTAAGCTGTCAGTCTTCTTCTCAAGCAGATCATCGTATCTCCTCCTATCTGTATCAATCTTTGTGCTGCACTAAAAGTAAAGTCCGACCAGTCAAGGTTCTGCTTTAGATTGAGTATGTTCACCAAGGGGTAGGCGGGGTTACGATGGTTCATGCACTATCACTGGGTGGGGACTGTGAGACAGCATTTTACAATAGAGCTGTTACCTCTGTGTAGGCAGTGCGTTTGGAGCTAATAATGTCTTGGGGCAGGGCCGGTGTCATCAACCCAGCCTGCTTCCACGCACCATCATAATCCAGCACACAGATATATCTGGCCATACCCCTGATAAAGGAGATAGGCAGTTCCCCTTGAGGGGAAAACTGACAGTTTTAAAGATAAGAAAACATGTTAACTTTTTTTTATTTTAAACTGCAAACTGTTTATAATAGTCCAGCAAACAAACATATGAGCTTTACTTGTGAATCGAAGAACAGTGGTCGTAGAATTTGTCGGAGAGCATATCTAAACAAAAAGCATTATGAAGACACAGAAGCTCTAAACATATCCATGATAAAGTTTTGGAGAAGCAAAGTTATAAATAATATTCCAAACTCTGGAGCACCTCTAAATCCATTATATAAAAATGAAAAGAATACAGCACAAAATATTTAGTATCTTCAAAGTGTTAGTATTGTTGTGTAAAAATGCCCCAAAAAACAAGTTTAATTCCAGGTTATAACACTCCAAAATATGGAAAAGGGTGTGAATACTTATGGAAGACACTGTAGATCACACCTATTTAAGTGCATGATAGCTGTGCTTTAATATCTTTGTATCATCCAGAATGATGATTTTGTATAAAAAGCTGCTTCAGAATAATGATTTGGGGTTTTGTCTTTTGAATACTTTATGGTGATATATTCCTAGCTGGGGATATCAGTTTTCCAAGGGCCTGAAAATTCTCAAAAAATGAAATGTAAAAGCTATCAGTGTGATATTTTTATTTCATTCACATGAATCAGAAGCCATTGTTCATGTGTAATGTAAAATTTGACACTGGAGATACGACATAAGATGAAAAATGTGGCAAATTGTAATTTGTTGTTCAGACAAACAGGGATTATTTCATTTTTGTTAACTATAAATGTGCTAAAAAAGAAAAAAAATGAGAATTGCTGTATCTTTTCATTTGTATGACATAATTATTGATTGTTTAATGAGGTAAAGGCAAATCAATATATGAAAGGCATACTGCAAATATATTTAGGAGTTTTGTTAAGAAGTAAGAAATTAATCTATTTCAGTCTACAAAAACAGAAAAAAGAAAAAATGGCATAATAATTGCAGTAAAGTAAATTTATTTTGACAGCATGTTTCCAAGTAATTTGCTTTATTATATATACAAACATTCACACTAGAATACATACCAAGTAGACATTGCAGTTGTTTCATTGCGGTGCAGTGCTTTAGAATATTGTGTTCATATATATATAGAAACTAGGAACTTGCCCGTCAAAAATGACGGGATTAAAATTATAAGGCTGGCAATGCTGTTTGCCACACAATGTGAGGCTTTTGCTCCTCTGAGCACCTTCGGCGCTCATCGCGAGCCTCTCCCCCGTGTACTTCAACTTTCCTGCTTTGCACTAATCTCCTTTGGCGCTCATCACAAGCCCCACGCTAGTACAAATTAAATAGTTAAAACCATTTTATACATACCATGTACGGAATTTCAGGATAACACCTGTCATTTAAGGATCCCTTCTCAAAATAGTACTAAGTAATCCCTTTATGTGTTATTGGATTGTTAGAAAGAGTTGTAGAGATAGAATATAATTTGATATAGACAGATATAGTAAAATAGCTTAGTGAAGATATGAACGGGGCATAAGTTTATGGCACAGAATGGCATTCAGGTTTGTTCCCCGAACAAGACTGTGAGATAAGCCAGAAAAACTAGACAGAGACAAAAGTCTCAGAAAAACAGCAACATACTCTCCTTTAGATAACTATTTCTTCCTTATAGTCACAAGGTTGGTTTCCGTCAATCACAAATAGTTACTCCCTGTTTGTATGTTTATGACTAAATTAGAATCACATATTATAATTGTCAAACTACGAGACGTCGCCACCCTTTGCGCGGTACGTACAACTTAGTCGATGAGCGCCAAAGGCGCTCATTGCCTGCGAACATCGCATAGCGAGGCAGGCCGTTAAGGCACTACAACTCACAGCACTTGGCACTCATTGTCTGTGAACCTTGCAAAGCGTGGCGAGCAGTGGAAGCAATGAATCACGCGGGACTTCGCCTACAAACACTTAGGAAACGCGAGATTGCCTTACTGACTAAGGGCCTCCTTCTATTATCGGCCGTAAAACGGCCGCAAGGCTGCGATTCCTTGCGGGGGTTCCGTTATCTTGCAATTCAATTATACGGCCCCGTAAGGATCTCCCCTTACGGCCGGCCGTATATCTTGCAACCAGCCGTAAGCTCAGAAAACGCAAAAATAAATTCAAGATGGCACTGTACAGCTCTGTAAATGCTAGGGATCATATTGGGGGACATGAGGATTAATAGCAACCCCCTCTCAAGCTTGCACATCAGCCCAAATCCGAGTTTACATTAACTGTTTATTTTCCGGTCGCAGCGTGGGCGGGTCTGAGGTGCTCCAAGCACTCTGGACTTTTTACATGGATTTTTGACATAAATAAAAAAATTTTTTTTTTACGGATTTGAGTGTAGGGGAATGTTGTGCTATTTTTGCTAACACCTACAATCACTTTATAGTCTCCTCAGAGTGCAGGATGGCTTTATTTAGGCTTTATAATGTGCTTAATTGGTGCTAGCGGGACCTTTTTCCTGCAAGTAAGCTGCGGCTCGGTTTTAGCCTTGCAGAGATGGTTCCCGGAGCAATTGAATAGCAACCGGGGCTTTCTTGCGGCCGAAACTCTTGCGGCCGTTTAAGATCAAAGGCTTTCCTCCGGCGCGAGCGGCCGCAAGGGATAGCAAGGCGCCGGCCGCAAGCCTGTTGGAGCCCCCGGCCGGAAGGGAATAGAATAGCCGAATAGCTTGCGGCCGGTCCTTGCGGCCCCGCATCTCCTACGGCCGTTAATAGAATGAGGCCCTAATTAAATTGCCATTTGCCCAACTGAATAAGGCTCTATATAAGCACATAGCATCTTTTTTTTAAAGAAGTTTTTAGTTACTGAAGACCTTACTTTTGCATAGAAGTTCACTAACTAAACACTTCTGTAAAAAAAAAAAGATGCTATGCGCTTATATACAATCCTATTCAATTTCCCTATTCACAATTTAATAAGGCTGTTAGGCTGCAAGCAGTTGACGAACGTGCGACTTAGAAAAAAAAACATTATGAGATGCAGGACTTAGAAAAAAAAAATACAAGTTAGGAAAAATACGAAGTAAACGACCGAACCACGAAAAACAAAAAACACAAAAAAAACCCACAAAAAATCCCCATCAGACACAGCACGGGGGAACAGCCAGGACTTCTGGGAGTGAGGTGGAACGCAAATTTAAGTAAATTTTCAAGCGTTTCGGCACTCAAAAATCGGCTAAGCGAGAAAAAAAAATGGTGAACCAAAAAAATGACAACACACCGCCAACCGCTTACCATTTTTACACAGGAACGTACGAGGTACAAAATACACTACTACAAAGGACACCAAATACTCGTAAAAAGTGTAACACATACACAAATTATGCTACTTTACACTCCGAACTTGCAAATCACATTACGCATCTACAGTAGGGCAAGTCGCTAGTGTTTTTATAAACATGTTGTTTATATGTGTTTCTAGCCGCTTGAGAGTGATCTGGTAATATTAATATGTACGACCTCGGTTTTAATTATGTTTACCAAAATTTTTGGTCAATAGACTACACCATTGTGTGTTATCTTAACATCTATTTGATAATGGAACATTGAAATGAAATGAGTACGTCTCATAAACACGCTATCTAGAAACATTCACAATGTTTCATCTGAGTCTTTCTTACCCATGTAAAAATATTTGCGACTTGGCCTAGCCAATTCTTGACTTGATTTGTATAATAGACTCAGAAATGTAATTTGTACAAAGGAAAATTATTTAACCCCTAACGCTAGAAGTGTATACTATAAGTGGGTATGTTTACAATGGTAATAGCAAAACCACTGGACAACCATATAATGTAAATAATAGATGTAACCTTTTACCCAACGAAATGCACGAGAGTATGTGCCAATGAATAAAATCACATATATAGTTGTCAACAGTGCGTGTTGGCAAAAGTTGTTGATAACGCTGCGACCCTCGCAAAGTGAGTGCCGCCGTTGCTGGCTGATGAGCGCCATAGGCGCTCATCCCTACGACGGGACTTACACCGCAAAATTTACGGACTTAGCATCCACAAATACGAGCCGCGGGAGTTAGAAAAAAAAAAACATTCAAAGCTCGCAAAAATAGGACCTTAGCGCCCAAAAAAAGCGCACATGAAAACATTAAAAACACAATAAATACACACAACAAACACATAAAAAGCTTACCCATAGAAAGGGGGGCACCCAGGATCTCTTAAAGTGAAGTTACACCTCCATTTAAGTAGAAATTCAAGAGTTTAGACACCCGAAAATCCCCTAAGCCAGAAAAAAAATTAGCCGCTCGAAAACGAGGCTACGGGACCCTAAACAGGCAAAACACCTCGGAACACATACAGATTTTCTGAAAAAGCCGTACGAGGTCCAAGAACAAAGACGCAAAATCAGCCACACACATTAGGCGCCATTTTACAACACTAACTTACACAATGCGGAAGTACACAGCTACCCTAACGGATTTTCCTCATGCACGCACTCTATTTACAGTACACACTGCACACATTGTTGACACTTACACCTCAGCTCCAGAACCGTGCAAACCTACATTGTATGTTGCAGCAACATGAAAACAGATTGCCAGCTCTTCAACATAATGCTTCCGGCATATATTACTTCAAAATAGGTAAAGTATATTCATTTATTATTTTATTAATTACAAAATTCATGTCGCAACTAAACACCATTACCTGCCTTACAATCGTATTGCCGTCATTTTTTGACGGGCAATTCGCTAGTAACTATATAAATACTGTATTGGCCCGATTATAATGCATGTCTTGGGTTACTGTTTCTCCTCCTCAGGGTTGAGTTGCCTGGTATTTTGCACTCACATATAAGCCACACCTTTCAAATTCCAGGGGGAACAAGAAAAAAAGATAATACCTGAATATAAGCCGCACCCTTAAAATTGGAGAGAAAGAGACAAAAGTCAATTAAATTCAGGGAATAAAATAGTAATTTTATTTTACCATACCATATACGGTATCTAGTATTTGGAAAACATTATACCTCCTAAAGCAGGTTATCAATATTAACATCAAGAGTAAGGTAAGGTAAAATCAAATGTAAGGTAACAAGTAAGGTAAAGTAACAAGGAAACTTTTTTCTTAGGTCAGGTAAGACATTTTACTGTAATTGGCCTATTCACTCTTCATCACTATTCATCACTGTTGTCACTACTGACTTCGCTACCAGTATTCGCTTCATCACTCTCACTGTTTTCTTCACTTTCCTCCCATAGTAATTCTCCTCGCTACCATTCAGTGCATTTGACAAGTAGCATTTTTTTAATTCCCTGATGATGGACTATGATGATATTCTTGACCATGAAGTGATAATCCACTGGCACAGAAGTGTAACCGACGGCTTCTTAATCTTACCAGACGGTGTGAGAGCATGATCCCCTTCCCGAAGCCAATCTGAATACTGTTTTCCGAGGTTGTCTTTGAACGACTTGTTCACAATGACATCAAGCACTTGTAGCTTTGAGTCATGCCACCGGGTATAACGACGAGGTCTGTCTTCTGTACAGCAAGTTTATTCTTCACTTCAAGATTGAGATGACCCTTGAAAGCATCTAAAACTAGCATTGCTCTCTTAATGAGCAGTGCTCAAGGTCTGCAATTCCAAACTACAGACAGCCAGTCAACCATAAGTTCCGTCGTCATCCAGCCTTTTTCATGGCAACGAATCACAAAGCCGTCAGGAATGTTTTCTTTGGGCAAAGTTTTTTGTTTCAGATTAACATAGGGGGTAACTTCTCTCCGTCAGCAATAACAGCTGACATCAGCGGTTGTTCTTAATGTGACATTTTTTGCCCCTTTCTGGTCTACTGTGGTATTGTTTGGCATGTCAAAAAATACGGGCGTCTTGTCAGCATTGCCAATCTGGTGTAATGGGTATGAGTGACGCTGCCGGAATTGGATGACATACCGCTGAAAATTAATTAGTTTTTCCTCAAAATCTGCTGGCAGTTTCTGTGCTAATAAAGTGCTTCGTCGAAGAGCGAGACCCTTTTTCCTCATAAATCGACAGCACCAACCAATACTCGCATGGAATTCCCTCTTCTGTATTTTTAAGGTTCTTGCAATTTCAGGCCTTCAGTTGGATTACTTCTCGTGAAATAGGCATCCCATCTTTTCTCATATCTTGCACGTAGGAAAAAATCCTAGCCTCAAGTTCTAGATATTTGCCATGTTTTGGTCCCCTGAAATATTTTCTAGTTGAAAATGAATGTTTAAATCTCTGCTCTGAAGCAACCCACATGTTGTACATTAGATTCGTCCAATCCATATTTTTTTACAGCCTCTCTGTTGCTTGTAGTTTTAGCATAATTAACAACTGCAAGTTTGAAACTTGCATCATAACTACGCCTCATTCCTAGGCCTGATGATGCTTTTCTCTCTAAGTGATCAGCCATAACTGCAAGAAACAGGCTTTCTAATCAGTACTGTATCTATGGTAACTTCTTTTGCGTATTACAGGCCGAAACATTGGAATTGCTAAAACCACAAATCGCTATTAAATTGCTACAATTCCACAGTCTCAAGCCCGCAAATCGGCAATCAATTTTATGGTCGTGAATATAAGCCGCAAACATAATTTCCAAGCTCGGAAATCTGAAAAAAGTGCGACTTATATTCGGGCCAATACGGTATATATATATATATATATATATATATATATATATAGTGACAGCTCAGTTCTCAACATCCTGCGATTATGGAATTCGGAGTGTCTGCCTTACATAAATTGGTTGTGAACTTGACACCCCTCATCCTTTCTCTCAGTAAGTGGAATAAAGTTCTGTACTGTGGCGTTGTTTAGTTAGTGCCTACAAGAGCCCAAGAGCAGTCTGTATCTACAAGAAACAAAGTGCTTCCTGTGCCTATAAGCATCAAAGTGCAGCCTGTACCTATAAGAATCAAAGTGCAGCCTGTGACTATAAGAACTAAAGTTACAAGCAATAACTTCTCTCCTCTTCTCCCCCTCTAAATCTCCACCATCCCATTGGGCCCTCAAGTACTCTCAGTATAGTTAAAGTAAAGTTAAATTCTGTGTCATTTGATCTAAGTATTGTTTTTTATTTATGTCTGCTTAGTTTTTAGGTTTTGTATCAAGAAACAACACGGAAACAGAGGAAACAGAGCTTCTTACTAGGAGAAATATTGCTCGCTACTAAACTAAGCGTGTAATGCTGACTAGTCGCCATTTGCTGACGTCATCTGCGTGTGACCCGACGCTCGTTTCTGTATTTCATCAGGGGTCCATTATGACTTTATTTTTGCTTGCTTGCAAATGTTTTTTGGGGTTTGGTCTCCTGGTTCATAGGGGGCATCAGACGTGGATTCATTGCTCATTGTACCTTAGGGAGTACTACTACCTCACAGACAAGGCCCGAAAGAGGCCAAAAATGCATGTCTTGGGTTACTGTTTCTCCTCCTCAGGGTTGAGTTGCCTGGTATTTCGCGGTTGCATCACTCCTTGAGTGATACCAGACTGATATACTACAAGATAGTAGTCTAAAATAGGCTGTATATTACCAGGCCTATAGAACAAGCCTACTTAGGTGTTGTTTCTTCTCAAATTAAGTGCTTTTACCTCTTTTTTTTTGCATTTAGAGACATAGGCCTCCATTCAATTGAGCAAATTGTAATTACTGGAGCCCGTAATGTAGCCCGTAAATTTTTTTGCTATTCAATTGGCCTCTTCTAGCTACATGCAGTCAATTTGCGGGTTACAGGCTCAAAAATCCTGCGCGTTGACCCTTTGATCTTGCCGCAAAAGTTACAATAGCTGAAAATCGCAAATCGCTATACAATTGCAACAATTCCACAAACAAGCAATTGCTTTCAAACCCGTAAATGACAAGTGTAGCAAAAAGTTGTACGGGTTTCAAATAGGACTCGCAAGTGGGTTAAACACCTCTTCTTGACACGACAAAAGTAAATATAAACACACTAATGTACTTTAAAATACTGGGAAAGCAATGGAAGGCATTATAGTTAATGCACAACAATCCCCAAGGAACAAATAGGCCTCCAAATAATAATTTGGAATAGTCATTTATATGGCCAATATGAAAAGTGTTGCTGCAATATGCTTAAAGCAATTAACGACACACTACATGAATAAATTGCAACACAAACACATGAAACTGCCTGACAAATGATCCCTTACACTCACAGAGCCACAAATGTGGCTCCTTAAAATAATAATACATTAATAAATTAAATTAATAAAAATAATATATATGTCACTCATCAGATCCGTATTGAAAAAATAAACAGTGACAAAATTACACTGCCACATGACATATATCAAGTTCTGGGGGAACATGCTAAACACTTATGAAGTACAACCCATCTTGTAAAGTCCCACGTCATTGCTGATGGCCATGTGGCAACATGTATACCCATTATCATGTTGTAAACCCATATCAAGTGTTCTTGTATCATTAAATCATAGTATCACCTATCATTATGTGATCAACCCTTCAGGGGAATGTTAATACTCAATAGTATCACAATTTATATGTGCATTAACAAACCTCACCAAGAATGTTCTGCTAGGATGATATTCCAATGCTGAACTCAAACTAAGGTAGTTATGACTAATACGTGTGACTACTTTGGAACCACACCTGTGTCACTGTAATGGGCTGGAATGTTCACATAACAATCTATTGGACAGTAACTCGGGCTTTATTTGCTGCACAGAGCACACTCAGAAATATATATCACTGTGCAGTAACCTTCCTAGCGGTAATTCCGAGTGTGACTTGGGGTTAATCTTCTGTTCCTAAATCGGTAACCCCGAGCCACACTCTGGGTTACCGCAGGGAGGATGTGGAGGGGGCCCAGTGCTGCCGAGTTTGCCTGGGCCCCCCAGCACTCCATTGCTCCTCCCCACCTTCCTCCTGCTCCTCCCCATCTTCCTCCTCCTCTCTTATCCTTCCTCCTTCCTTTCTCTCACCTCTCACCTCTTCTTCTGAGCTGATCGGAAGCTTAGAAGAAGAAGAGAGAAGAGAGGGGGGAAGGAGGAAGAGGGAGGGAAGAGGAGGAGGATTAGGGGGAAGAGGAGGATGAGTGAGGAAGAGAAGGTGAGGGGGAAAGAGGAGTGTGAGGGGGGAAGAGGTAGGTGAGGGGGAAATAGGAGGGTGAGGGGGGATGGGCAAAAGGGGAGGGAAGAGGAGGATAAGGGGGGAAGAGAAGGATGAGTGGGGGGGAAGGAGGATGAGAGGGAAGAAGAGACTGATGGGGAAAGGAAGAGGATGAGGGGGGAGAGGAGGATGAGGGGGAAGAGGAGGATGAGGGGAGAAAAGAAGGAGGATGAGGGGGTAAAGGAGGATGAGGGGGGAGGAGGATGAGGGGGAAAGATGAGGAGGATGAGGTGGGAGGATCAGGAGAATAAGGGGGGGAGGATCAGGAGGATAGGGGGAATGAGGAGGATAAGGGGAAAGGGAGGAGGAGAGGGGGACGGGATAATGGTATCTAAAGGCGGTATGATTATATCAGTATTTTAGAATGTATCGCTTTAACATTCTAAATACTGAGATAATCATACTGCCAGGAAGGTTAATACCATGAATGTGGTGTGGGGGAAGATACCGGAAGGGCAAGAGGCTCTTTGGGGAAAAAGGGGATACCTAAAGGAGAAAATGTAATACTTCATAATAATGATGATGAATAACATCTACTAGGGTAACATGTGGTCACTACACCTCAGTAACCATTATCTGATGAAAACAGGATCATCATTAATCAACCCTTCTAATCAAATAACCAGTAATGCGCATAGCATTTACAACTGGTCTTCATCTGCTCAATGAAACAGAGGCATAAACTCGACTATGTAATCCAATCCAGTTACACACATACAGTGTGTTCCCAAAACAAAAATCTGAAAAAAAGGTGGTCCAATCCTAAAAAAGGAGGAAGAGGATAAAACACTAAAACAACCTACATGTATAGTACAGTGATAAATACTATAACAATATACCAAGTTACCTGATCTCCATCTGCAAACATTACTGACAATGAAGTAGTTGTCATGATATATCACTAGCCATGACCAATAATAATGATGTGTCATCTCACAATAACTGCTTAGCTATAACTACAGTCAGCGGTCCAGATGTACTATCACCTTCACTATCTGATATTGTTTAGCAACATTGATTTCACATTGATCTGCTATACATGTGTTAGCACATTTTAAAGGATACTCATGATATCATACGTTTGACAAAACTAAGCATTAATACAGAGAGAACACAAAGGTCAGCAGCCATATTCAGGGTAACTTCAATCAGACACAATAATCTGTTCTCAGAATGATATTGCGGAGAGGATGACATCCTTCACTAGTGCATGTATTAATTCTGGCTTGGGTGAATATGCCACTGTGAGACTCAGCAGGTCCACTACCATAGCTGTATTTGTGTAAATATAAGCTAACAACAATATTGTCTTATGAATCGGGATATATGATAGAATTAATATAGTCTAAGCAACATGTTTAGGAGGGTCTCAGGGCCACTGTGAGTAAATTACATTTACTTATTTATTTTGAACTATGCTTGCAGATAGAGATGATGCCTTCATTGGCTTGAATTGTGCCTAAAAAACAAAATAAAACATAAATTTACAGCAGAATAAGGGCCTGCAGCATCTCTTCTCAATAGCATTCCTCTCTGACCATCAGTTGGTGAAATGTTTAACAGAACCCTAAGTGTCCACAAAGAAGAGGATCATGTGATGGGACAAAATGTCACCATCATATAGACCATGATCCAATACTCTGTAGCCAGGCTAGATTAGGTTAACCTTTGGACCAATAGATTGTCACTGAGGAGTGCTGTTGAGAAGGTGCAATATATGTGCAGCTCCTACATCCTCCTCCACCTTTGCACATCCCCCAGGAGGCAGTGGAGGTCTTGCGGGAGGTGAGGAGTGGCCAGGCTGGGGATGGGCTGAGGAAGCCTTTGGGGTGGAGGAGCAGTGCTTGGAACCAGAGAGCACTGTTGAGCATCAATGTTCATTTGGAATAGCACGCTCCGGTTTGCTGAGTTCTGGAGGAGCCGGGCCTGGTAGGATTCCATCATGAGGTGGTGTCTCCTCACCTCCTTATGCTGCCTCCGCAGGATGCCCACTATCTCTGCATGGTTGGAGGAGATACTGGCCTGGATACCTCTATGGATCGCTACCAGTTCACGCATGAGGACCAGCACCTCCACCTGGGCAGCCTCCGGTTGGGGACACTGGGATGGAGGTCAGAGGTGAGAAGGGAGTGGTGGCCCATTGTGTCCCAGCTGGAGCATGGCTCTCTCGTGGTGGTGGGAGTCAGGTTGTGGCACTGATAGGAGGAGGAGGCGGTGGAAATCCACAGACATTGGTCCAATAGGTAGTCGACCAAGTTGTTGGAGGAGGTGGGCAGTGGGGTCAAATGCCATGGGTGTGGCTGACGGTCCAGCAGGTGACCCCACTGCCTAGATGATTGGGTCCTCCTCCTCGGACCCCAGTCCCTCGGCTCCTCTTGTTGCCTCCTCCTCTTGCTCAGACTCCTGTTGGGTGGGGACACGGCCCCCAACATCTGCCTCCGAATGAGCCGACGCTGACTCACTACTGGACCCAGTCCTCCTGCCAACTGAAAGAGGAGAGAAAATAATGGAATATTTGTTAATTATGTTGAATGATACGTTGGTTTAGGTTCCTAACTATCCTAGTTCATTCTATCCTTCTGTTCATTCCTGTCTGACCTCTTGTCTTGGATGCTTCACTAATTGTCTACTATAAGTACCTATCTTTTGCTAGGTGTGATCGATTCTTTGGATCATGAGCTGGATTGCTATTGGCTCATGACATTATCTTGATTTCAGCTGCAGCCTGTATCTGCATACGCTGCAGTGGGCACATCCATAAATGGACTCCGTATTGGATGATTACTCATGTTCTGCTCACTAAAACAGTGATTTGTCAGCTTCATGGATTTGATGAAGCATGACTGATCCATTTATCCTTTGTTTAATCCAGGGAGCTGAACTGACAGTGTCATTGTCGGTCAACAGTTACATGTGATGCGTGTTTTATATGTGTGTGTGATGTACATGTGCATGTTGGTGTATCTGATATTCACCTGACATGGAGGCTGGATCCTGTTGGGCCACCAGGCCTGGAGCTCCAGATGTGGGCGCCGGGCTCAGAAACTCCTTCAGCACCCTCTCTTACTCTTTGTATCTCACAGTCACTTGGGGCCAACACTTGGTGCTGCGGCTGCAGTGGCCCACTTGGCCATCATCCTCCTCACCTTGGCTCTGACATCATCAAACCGGTGCTTCACGGACATCACATACCTTTCTGCTGAGCCCACTTCTATGACTGGGCCGCTACCTCTGTCCAGGCCTCGGCCCTGGGCCTAGTCCTAGCTTCCCTTTTCCCCAAAAGGATAATGGGGCAGTCACGGATGGCATAGAGGAGCACCACATTCTCCTTGTGCATGTAGTTCAGGGCCCTGCATTTGCCTTGAGCCTCTTGCCCTCCCGATGGTGGATGGGCATCCTGCTCTCCCTCATCTGATTCTTAGGCCTGTCCCTCCTCCACACCACCCCACCTTGGGATCAGGCCCCTCCTTCTCTGTCCCTGAACTCGATGTGCCTATCACTATGGACAACTGCACACCCCTCTCTCCCTCTCCTCCACTCTCACATCCACTCCTCTCTTCTCCTCCACTCTCCCGTCCACTATTCTCTTCCACACTCAGGGCCACCTCTCTCTCCTCTCTCCTCTCTCTTCCTCTACACTCCTCACCGTATATACCATATATACCATATATACCAATCCCAAAAAAGAGATGTGCGAAAGGGTGGTCTAATTATCAAACAATTGCTCTCCTTTCACATTCCAGCAAGGTAATGCTTAATATCCTGCAAGCTCAGGTCTGGGTTTCGCAGAAGAATTGGCACAAGAGATCAAATTGCCAATATCCACAAGATAATAGAGAAAGCAAGAGTGTTCCAGAAAGAAACATTTGCTTCATAGATTATTTTAAAGCCTTTGACTGTGTGGATCACAACAAAATGTGTCATGTTCTTAAATGAGTGTAAATGGATCTATCAGACCATCTCATCCTCCTCCTGAGGCATCTGTATATGGACCAAGAAGTCACGGTCAGAACCGAACATGGAAGAACCGAATGGTTCAAGATCAGGAAAGGAGTGCAACAAGGGTATATATTGACACCTTATTTGTTCAACTTATATTCAGAATACATTATGCGTAAGGCCGGACTGGATTAATCCAAAGCCGGAATAAATATTGATGGGAGAAATATCAATAACCTCCAATACGAGGATGATACTTCTCTGATGGCTGAAAATAAGGATGAACTAAAGGGACTATTGATGAGGGTGAAAGAAGAGAGTGCAAAAGCTGGGCTGCTGCTCAACGTTAAAAAGACAAAGATTATGTCAAACGGCAATCTCACTTCCTGGCAAATTGATGAAGAAGCAGTGGAGACAGTGACAGATTTTATTTTCCTTTTCTCCAGATGGTGACTGCAGCCATGAAATTAAAGGACGTTTGCTTCTGGGGAGAAACATTATTGCAAGTCTGGATAAGCTATTAAAAAGTAAAGATATATCCTATCAACAAAGATCCTCACAGTTAAAATTATGGTATTCCCAGTTGTAACATACTGATGTGAGAGTTGGACCATAAAGAATTGACGTAGAATTGACGTATTTGAATTGTGTTGTTGGGGAAAACTGCTTAGAGTTCCTTGGACTGCAAGATGATCCAATCAATTCATACTACAAGAAATCAAGACAAACTGTTCACTGGAAGGTATAATCATGAGGTTAAAGAGCAAATATCTTTGCCATATCACGAGAAGACAGGATTCCTTAGAGCAGACTCTGATGCTGGGAAAGGTTGAAGGCAAACAAGGAAGGGGACGGCAGAAATGGATAGATGAGGTAATTGAAGCAATGAACTTGAGCTTAATGGATCTCAGAGGGGCAGTAGCTGACAGGTGTGCCTGGTGTGCTGTGGTCCACAGAGTCATGGAAAGTCGGCCATGATTGAAAAACTAAACAACAACAACCAGTTCAAATAAGAATGCATAGTCAGTTGTGGTGATTGCAATTTTTAGCATGGAAGGAGAGCAGCAAATAAAGTGGCTAAGTATGCTGATACTTCAAAAATGATAAACTCACTTATTAGCAGTGTTTTGCAGCAGGGCTTTTTCTGACACATCTTGGTGCAAAATGCACTTTGACTAAAGATTTAGATTTTTTATGGTAGCACATTTCTGGAATGTCATATGAGGTGTGCAGTTTTTGCAAAAGGTGATAATTTATGCCCTGACTATCAGCCTCATTAAATTCAGGCTATGTGTTAAAACGTAGCCGAAACTTTGAAGGTAGGACTATTAAGGTAGGAAGGAAGGCTAGAACGGGTTAGAACGCAGCAAGGTCGAAAAATGCCTACAGGATGTGAACGTGGAACTTCACAGCCCGCAAATCCTTTGATCTGTCAAGCCCGTAAGCACTACAATTCCAATAACGCTATTAAATTGCAACAAAGTCACTTGCAAGCTAGCTCGTAACACCTAAATGGAGCACATGTGCTGGAGAGGACTCGCAAGGGGGGTTAACACCAATACGTAGCCCCATAAATGCAAATAAAAACACACTACTGCACTTTATAAAAAGGGAAAGTGATGTTAGGTCTTAGAATTAATAGCCCAACATTCTCAAGCTCACAAATCGGGCCAAAAAAATACTTTATTTAATGTTTAATTTCGGTGTTATATTGATCACGGCAATCGATGTGTTAATACATATACTGTCACAAGCATGTAATAGAATATCATATTTACGGCTTTATTAATATTGCATTATTGTGGAATGGGGGTTCCATCGCAACTTGTAATCGAGGCCCGTAGGAAATCTATCCTCCCCTTTTTCAGTGATGTAACGCTAACGATCTCTTTTTCCATTGGCTCCGTCTAAACCTGTAAGTACGGTCTACACTAATTGATCGTCCACAAGGCCGCAAATCCAACGTTCTACTAACGAGCTACGATTTGCATCTCAAGCCCATTTCTTGCAGCCCATTCTAATTTAATTGCAATGTAGCTCAGCCAAATTTCAAGCCTGCAGCCATTGCAAGCTTCACATTGGCGTTACGGGCTTCGAATTTATTAGGGCTGTATATATTCCCCTCTCACTGTTTAATTTGGGTCCAAGAGAGAAACTGGTGCTATCAGCCAAGATTGCTGTTGTAACTGTAACACTACATGCACCATAATATTCATTCTACCTAAGAAAAAAACCTTCATTCTCACCCTCATTTTTGAAGGTACATATGCCTATGCAAATGTCTCAAACTCGTAAATTTGGCTGCGGGTATTTTTTTTTCTCTAAATGTTTAGATGTCTGCGAGTTTTAAATCTTGCCCGGCACTTTGGTAAAAGCACTATATACACTGGATCCTAAAGCTTGAAGACAGGGCCCTCCATTCTTCACAATGTGTTAATATTGAATATGTATTTGCCTGGAAATTAACTTATGTATAGCGCTATGGAATATGTTGTCCTGTTACAAATAAACAATAATAATAATAATAATAGATGTATTATATTGACTCAAGCTGGCAATTTACCTCCTTAAGCCTACACTCATAAACCCTGCCTTTTTAGCATCATCATGATGTCAGTAAAACATGGAAGTTACACATAATCTGCAATCGGAGGCTACAGATTAATTAGTGCCAATAAGTAATATTTGCCAAAAGGGGCTTGCAATCTATCAATCTATAAAATGCATTAGATCATCTGTTTTAGTCCATGTGGGTTTCATGATATGTATTAACCCCTTGAGTCCTGGAATCAATATTACTCAGAAATAACATTAAAAATAATATTTTTTGAATTGCATATTTGTGGGTTTGAGACTTTTGTGCATTTAATTGTAAAGCAATGCTATGCCTTCCTGTGTTTTTAAAATACAGTATTGTGTGTTTAATTTCTGTTAGAATAGAACCCTTTGTTAGTACAACTGTGCATGAATGTCCTTTTACAGAATTATTATTATTTTTACTGCATATTGAAGTTATTATTTAAGTAAGGCATATTTTGCAACTAGGTCCTGACTTAACCAACACTGCTCTAAGACCCCATGTGTATTACAGTAATGAGTAAGATGTAGTGTCAGCCAGTAAGATTATAAATATTATTGTAATTGTGTTTGCCTTCACTGAAAGAAATACACCATATCCTTTTACTAAATTGGGGTGAACCACCCTCTTAAAACCAATTTGCTTTCTTGAAAAAGCTTTCATCATTTAATTTATGTGATAAACTGTTTAAGTGCAACCATCTTTTAGGCAGTAAGACACTATTTATGTTCATAACTTCAGGAAAAAGTTTTGAAATAAAACTGCAATATTTTTTTATGATATTCGCTTTTCTATAATTTAATGACAATGGCCTTGATTAGCTATTAAGAAATAAAATGGTGTTTTTCATTTGATTTAATTCTTTTTGTAAGTGGTTATAACAGTAGATATTTTGGCGTTTCTCCAAAGTGATATAATTGCATTGTCTTAAGTGGATATTTTTAACAGTGCTTTTTAAATTCCACCATTTATTTGGACTAATTTGGTTTATTTTAAGGGTCTTTCTGTACTTCTGAAATCAAATTATTGTGCACTTGGGTGAGTTACTGTCAAAACCATTCATTTGAAATGGTGCTCAACTTCTAGAATAATTTCATATGAAATTCCGTGATGTTCACCAGTACAATAAAATAGAGATTTTTTTTTAAGACTATTCTATTGTTAGGACTTGTGGTGAATCGGAACTACATAGCTGAAAAACAACACACTTGCATTCCATAGGACATATCTTGTAAGACTGGATATGCATCTATAAATATTAATAATTCTTTATCAAAAGTTTTCATGATATTTAATGTTAAATTAGTGTAGTATTTGATGTTTTGCAATGCTATATTTGTATGGGCGGACAAACCAAAAACGTAGGTCCATTTCAATTCAACATATATCTTGTGTAACGGATTTAGTAATGTACAGGCACATTTTAATATAAATATAACTTTAGTTATTCCATCTGAGGTCCTCAAAAATTCTAAATATATTTATTATTGTATAATATGTATTATTTGCACTTTTAATAAAAGAGAATGAGTTTTAAATATTTAAATCTTACTTGTCTTATAATAAAATAGCAATCATACAGAGCATAACAAATAATTAATAAATATATTTACAACTATTTTGTGGATCTTGCAGGAAATAACAATTTTTAATTATTTATAATTATGGGAATAGGCACTTTGGCAAAATTCTAATTCATTTGTTGGATAACTTCATTGCTGTGGACTAAGATCAGAAAAATACTGTAATGAATATTGTGATGGAGATCACTCTTATTGTTTTACATACAACACACTCTTAATACAATCAAAAAATGACCAGACTCCGTAGAGTTGCAATAACTAGAGATGGGCTGTGCTAGATTAACATAGCTTACAGGGCCAAATAATTCTGCACAATTTGGACAACGCCAGTCGAAAAATCTCATGAAGGCAGGTTAAAATACTTTTTTGAAATGCATGCATTTTTGACAAAGATATCTCATCTTAAAAAAAATATGATTTTGTGTCTGTTTACATCTCACAGACTGCCTCCTCTCTGCTTTACAGCACAGAAAGAGTGTTAATCCTCCTTCTATGTGACTTCCAGAAATCAGGATGGTGGGGTGTGTGCTCATCAAAGTCAATGGGAATGATTATGAGTGACAGAGGATGTGTGCCTACCACAGCAATGACATCATGCTGAAGCTGGATCTCCTGCCCTGCTTTGTAGGATGTTCCCTCTGCTAAAGCTACAGTGTGAGTCTTCTCTCTCTTTTCTTTGTCTCTCTCTCTCTCTCTCTCTCATTGCTGCTTTGGGAGGCTGAGAGGCGCGTGGCGCTCTCAGCTTCCAACACTGTTCCCAATGTGCTTGTATAATGGTGAAAGTATCTGATTGGCTAATAACTCCCTATAGACAAATAGCGTAGCGGCAGGTGCAGTACAGCAATAGACTGTATCGCACACACCGTCATTTAGTCTGGGGGGGGGGGGGGGGACAATCACACAATGTAAACACACAAATAAGATGCTGCAGAGCAAGTTCTGGGAGGTAAACTGCCCTCTAAGAAAACCATCTCAGATCATCAAGATTTTTTAGCTAATCTCCCCCAATGTTTCAAAAAAGTGTTTTCAATAATTCTGAGTACTTTCTCATCAGAGATGAAATGAGAAGATCTGAGATCATTTGAGAAGGGCTGTTTTTCTTCATAGGAAATAATGCTTAGTAAATCAGGACATAACATTAGATGCATTTGAGGTGCTTAGTAAATTTCCTCAAATATTTAATTTTTTCAGTGCAACCTTTGTTTGATTTTAGTTGTTGGAGATCTCAAAGTATAGGTTTTTAGATATGTAAATATAATGCAGACTCAGTTTCTGCATACTTGGCAAATCAGAAAAAAATAATGATGCTAGGTAGTGGGCTTTCAGTTTTAATAATACAAAGAAACACATTTATATTTATATTAAATGTGTTAACATTTAATAAAATGTGATCCAATTAAAATGTAATCAACATTGTAAGGACAATTTATATTTTATTCCAAAAGCAACTAAACTTGAAGAATCACTTATGACATTTACATACACACTGACTTTGTTATGTACTTGTATTATAAAGCAAACAAATTGCAGACACTTTTTAATATAAAACCTTGGAGACAAATGGACTATCGACTTTTGCTGGTGTAAAGAGCTTATGTAGTGATTAGACTTTGGAATCATAATTGCTCTTGTTGCAAAATTCATCTGCAGTCAATATCTTTTTATCATATACATTTTTAATCACATATTAATAAACAAGAAAGTGTGTAATATTGATGAGTGGATTAGGTTATTGACCAACTTGACAGTTACATGTATGGTTTTACATAAGTATGAACAAGGTCAAAACTTGAAAGCAGAACAAGCCACCTCCAAATCTCTGTCCCCAGATAGTATAGATAAAACAATACACGAGGAGGGTGAAAAATACAAAATAATCTTAGCTCTCTTCAAGCTTAAAAAAGGCATTGCTTGCATGGCACGCGTAATTGGCAATATTGACTCTGATGTGCTGTTATAAGATATTCTCTTAAATAGAGAAAATCAGATGAGAACAAAACATGCCAACAAGTCTACAAAGCATCTTCACAAATTTTCTTGAATTCTGTTTCTGATTTTGCCCCTACTATTTCCGCTGAAACCTGAGGCTTGAATATTATGGACACACAAGGGATCAAAAACTTCTCTTTTCATTTACCTGGGACAGTATAGGAGTGAAAACATAACTGCATTATATTTAGGATAATACCATTTCTAAAAATAAAAACAGTACCAAGGAACTGATAGAGCTAAACATGAAAACTCTGTTTATTTATGGGAACATTGATCTGTAGGATTAGTACCAGAACAACGAGTCAAAAAAAAGTGTCACTTCGGTTAGGTATTGTAGTGGATTGGAATCCTGATATCTAAAAGATCCTTCAGTATCTAATCAGTGGAAAAATAGAAAACTTTCTGAGAACCAGGCCAGTTGTCCATATTCAGTACAAATAAAGCTAATACTTTTCATAAGCATTGTGAAACATGTACATTTTCAAATAATAGAAAAATAAATAAAAAATGTTAACTGTTATTCTGATCTTCATTACTCTCCAACTGTGATAAGGTTCATACTCTAATTTAAATATAAGTGCCGCTTGGCACCATTGCATGTACAGGCCTCTGAAACCAAACTGTGAGCTAATGCTAAGACCTTCTGCAATATGCAAGTCAAAATATCCCTTTCAAAGAAAAAAGTTACATGACACATAAGAATAATGGAAAAAAATGCCTGTTTTGTATTCTGTTAGATGTAAACCTCAGTGATGTTCATCACAATAACTATTTTCTTCCTCTAGGTGTGCCTGAGGCAAAATTACATTGGTAAAGCAAAAACAAAACAAAAAAAATGTACGTAAGTCTAAGAATAAACATAATTGAGAATGTGGCAGCTTTGGGATTTACGTGAATATTCATAGGAAAGTTGGATACTTCAGAAACTCCAATAAAGTATTTCAAGTATTGTATTTTTAGACCAAAGTCCTTTCTTTTAAACTTTTGAGAGGCTTGTACTTGATAAATACAAGAGTGTTTTATGGAGTAACATTTCTAAAATTCCAGTAAAATTTTAAACTAGTAAAACACAATTTTAGAAAATTTGATGCATTTTATTGGGAGCATCTTGCAACATTGAAATCTTTATTAAATTTAAACTACCCTCAAAAGATATTTAAACAGATTCTAATAGGTTCACCTCAATGGACAATACCTTTATTCTTATGTGTAGGAAAGCTTGAATTGTTTTTATTTTTTTCTAAATTTTCCAATATAACAAGTAAAAGGAAACACAGGAAAGGCGATCAATAACCTGATGCTTTATAGTAATATTTACATTTATTCAATGCATTAATACTGAAAAGACAAGAGAGGCCACTGCCTCACAGAAATAGTTCATAATGTTCATTACTGAGCTTCCAGTACGGAACATCAAGAATGGCAATGGGCAATTGCAATATAAGACTACGTTAAACAATAACAGCCAGAATAGGTAATACAATAAACTATTAAATATATTTTATTACATACATCTTATTAGAAATGTTAGCTTGTACAGTAAGTAGTCTTAATAATTAACTTTGTCATGTGCAGCAAACAATAATTTTTGTAATGATAAACATTAAAAAAGTCTTGTTATGGCTGGTGCAGAAGGATACTTTATCTCATGGACAACAGCCTGATGGAGTAAACACATACTCACAGATCAAACATGTATGCATTGTTCAGACAGGGCTGTCCATAGTTTAATCTCAATAAATACAGCCATCTGTTGTAAACAGAACAATAATCCAAAAGCAGTGAAATAAATATAAACCAAGCAAGGATGTCTACTGTATTTTTCTACTAATGGTAGTTATTATAAGAATACAGTTACCAAAAATAAAATATTAGACCAAAAATGTATTGTAAAAATAAAGAAATATTACCAATATAATTAAGTATAGACATAAAAATAGTATACACAATAAAATATAGAACACCTTTTAAACAAGATAAAGAATGATCTTAAGGCAGGCAAAGGGGACTTCATAGTGTTATGTCACTTAGTTAATATCATAAATAGAAGGCCACACCTGTGTGGCCTGAGATTGTGGGAGGGTCCCCCTCTTCCTTCATAAGCTTCCGATCCACCCCTTTCTCTCTAACCTCAGTTCATTTTAGGCCTCTGTTTGGAAGGAGCTCCTCGGTGCCTCCTCGACTCCTGGCTTTCTCTACTAAATTGTATTATTGCTCATGCCCAAGATTTCATCTTTATTATCCCTGTGCGGCTTTCCATAAGCCGTCCATGCTGTTTTCAATAAGCCTTCAAGTTCTGCTCACTCTTCTCGTGCCCAGATCGACGATCAAAACTCCTCAAACTCCATTGCTTGTCCGCAAGGGTATTTCCATGGCTGAGAGCCTTGGCACAAAAGTCCTGGTCTATGTCCCAGGTATCACTTTTTGCCTATCTCGACAACCTGTCCTTCAGTTCAGGCTAGATTTATGCAGCATAGCCATGCTTTAGCTACACAGCCCATGTCTCCTAAGCTCAGTCCTGGTCCATGTCCCAGGTATCACTTTTTGCTTATCTCAACAACCTGTCCTTCAGTTCAGGCTAGATTTATGCAGCATAACCATGCTTCAGCTACACAGCCCATATCTCCTAAGCTCACTCCTGGTCCATGCCCTGGGTACCCCTGTTATATCTCGACAATCTGGCCCCCAGTCCAAGCCAGTTTTGGGTAACACAGTTGCATATCAGCTACCCCTCGCTGAAAGAGAGGGCCCCGACCACAATAAAGAATTGCATCAATTGGGAGACTTAGTGATCTACCAGCCATTATCTTATAATTCAACAACTATTATTAGCAACTATTATTAGTCCCTAATATATATTCTGGGATATTTCAACAATAGTATTGAGATGGAAGTTCTTTTACTATCTATGTTACACTATTTGTTCATTAATCATCCAGTAACTACTATTTTCCATCACCTACCAAAAGTCCCTAAAGACTGGTAGACCTATTTCCTCCTGCATTGTTCTTTTTTAGGAACATTGTCTGTTTAATAGACAATTATTTGCAGCCATTGCTACAACGTCTTCCTCGTTATTTATAAGGACACAACAAATATATATTGCAAATGTTGGAACAAGTGGAGTGGAGAGTGGAGTGGAGTGGAGAAAGAAATCCATATTTAACAGTTGACGTTACCACTTTACATTCTTTCTTACCACACATTTTGGAGTTATTGGAGAAGCTTTAAGAGCCAATTTAGAACCTTGTGCTTGCTTTCTGATGCCACCAAAGAGCTCATTTGTAGAGCCACACAACTTCTCTTTGGATGTTAATCTTATGGGAGATGCTGGGTGCATTTGTATAAATATTTCCCCCAAAAATGTCTGGCAATAACATCCTGAATGCTGCAAGTTGTCATTGTAGACATCCGTTTAAAGAGTAACTGTTCAGATGATAGTAAATGTGAAATTATGACTTATGAATTTAAGAAAATGGAATGATAATTTTATCACTGAGTTCTATTTACACTTTGTAGAATAGGTGATAAATTTACATTTTGGTGTAAACATAAAGCATTCTGGATATTTCACATACAAAACTCAAGGCCTTATCAAAATAATTGTTACATGTTGCACAGTAACTAAATAAGGTTCTGATCAATATAAGCCTTGATAAGCATGAAAGCTTATCAGTTTTAGCAAGTTAGGTGACCTGTCACATTTTCCTTCAAGCAATCAAAATCAAAGATACAGGCCCCCATTTAATTGAGCAAATCGCAATTACTGGAGCCCGTAATGGAGCCCGTAAAAGTTACTGATATTTAATTGGCTTCTTTTAGCTACTTGCTTTTACTGCGGTTGTCAAAATTGTAACTCCGTCCTATGTCCTCCTTTAATGTTTCATGCCTGTAAAAGTCACCAGTGCTAAAAACACAAAATCCATATTTAATTACAACAATTCTACAAGCCTGCAGTTGCCTTCAAACCCGTAAATCGCAAATGTATTAAGTTTCTGTCAAAAATAATATGTGTTCCAAATCGGACTCACAAAGGCATTAAAAGCCTTTGTACTGTGTACGGCTGCAGGAGTGTTAAAGAGACATTAAACTGTCATTGTGTAACCCCCCTACCGGCCCCTAAAACCCCAACTTCTGCAAGGGGGTTCCATAAAGGACCCACCTGCTCCCAAAATCAACCCCCATGCTGCAGGGGTCCCTAAATTAACCTTTGCCGAAGGGGTCCCTATCGGAACCCCCGCGGCATATAAAAAATGCAAAATTCCTGCTGTGGGTCTTTAAAGGACCTGCAGCATCTAAACAGTTAAGGGCGCAAAAATAAACTCCCCCCCCATGCTTCGGGGGTTCTCAACAGGACCCCCGCGGCATAATAAAATAACAATTTCCCGCTGCTGGTCTTTAAATGAACTGTTTCATCTAAACAGTAAAGGCTGCAAAACTAATGCACCCACATGCTGCGGTGGCCCTCATTGGAACCCCCACAGGGTCCCTAAATAAACTTTTGCTACGGGGGTCCAATATTTTCCACTGACTGGCAGCAGGGGATTTGAACTTCTAATATGCCGATTGGTTCCTATGGCCAAATATTACTGTACTTACTGTATGTTTTACTGACGTCATGATGACAGTCTCATCTACTATTGGCTCTGACTAAAATTTAACTACTGGTTTGCTTGAAATTATCATGATCATGCTGTGAAATGCTACGTACAGGTTCATGGTTTACGTATGGTGCCTGTGAGCCTGTGATTGTGGGTTTGAGTCAATTAAATGCATCTGTAACTGCACCAAATGTCTAACCTGCAGACATACGGCCTATATGAAGGGAATTATGGGCTTGGAATTAAATGGAGGCCACAGTCAGGCTGCAGATCGGCACTTACAGACACAGGATGCACTTGGGCTCTTACCAACACAGGACCTCATTCAATTGGCCATATTGCAGTTACAGGACCCCGTAATGGAACTTGTAAATGTTACTAATATTCAATTGGTGTCTTTTAGCTACTCACATTCCAATTGTGAGTTACAGGCTCAAAAGCACTTTGGGTTGTCAAAACTGTAACTCCGACCTATTTCCTTCTTTGATGTTTCAAGGCTGCAAATGTTACAAGTGCTAAAAACGCAAATCGATATTCAATTGCAACAATTCTACAATCCTGCAATTGCCTTAAAACCTGTACATGGTAAAAGTATAAAAAAATCCTACCAGTACTAGATTGGACTTGCAAGTGGGTTAAACACCTGTTTGTAACACTGCAAAAGCAAACAAACACACACTACTGTACTTGGAAAGCAATGAAAGGCATTAGAATTAATTGCACAACAGTCTCTGCAATAAAAATATATATGTTTTTACGTTTTATTTCCGTTTTATCGATCCCGGCAATCAATGGGTTAATACATATCATGGAACCCGCATGGACTAGAATAGTTGCTTTATTTTTTTTTATAGATTTCTTTATTTCTAGATTGCGAGTCCGATTGACGAATTGATTGTAGTCTAAACGCCATGTTTTATTGGCATCATGACGAAGATCTCATTTACTATTGGCTCTGTCTAAATTGTAATTTACGGGCTAGCTTAATTGATCATGATCATACCCTTAAATGCTACTTACAGGTCAATGGTTTGCGTATTTGTGTTGTAAACATGTAATGTGGACTTGAGTCAATTGAATACGTCTATATGATTATCTAATAATTATACCATTGAGAAAGGCCTTTGCAGGCCGAAACGCGTTTGGTTTTACTTGTTACAGTGTTTTATCTGTTTTATTTTTCGTTAGGTAGTATTGTGACACTATTTTATTTAAATATATATATTTTTTTATATTTTCTCTTTTTCTTTTTTTTCTTTTTATATTTTTTTCTGCTGGGGAGATAACTACTTTAGACACACTGTCTACTAACAGATTTCTGTTTTTGTCTACATACAGAGGTAAGTTCAGTGCAGTGGGGTTAGCCAACCCCAGAAGCGTGATTCTATACCATGTGAGTGTTACCCTCTATTGAGAACCAGATTATCAGCATTATAGTAGCCTTTTGACCCTGTGTAGTGCTCCCTATAGTAAATTATTTACTGTGTTCCCTATCTCCATGTGATGTACATATTCCACAAGAAGGGATCTCCAATGTTACTCTTATCGATATTTGGAGAGACATAACCCTGTGAGGAGAACGTCTAGAGGAGCGATTTACACGGGTGTGTCAAAGCTCAATAGGTGTTTTTGATTTTATACATGTAAGTGCATTGGATTTTGTTTTATGTTAATAAACTATTCCTTGATATACTACACCATTGTGCTTTTGCGCTTCTCTACCCAACACCTTTCTTGTTTTTTTAAATACGTCTATATATGCAAAAAATAGGAAACCCGCAGACATACGTTCAGTGTGAAGGTAATTACTGGCTTGCAATTGAATGAGGCCCACATTCAGGCTGCAGATTGGCTGTTAAAGACACAGGATGCATTTTGGTTCTTACGTGCACAGACAGGCTGCACATTGGCACTTACAGGCACAGGATTCACTTGGGCTCCTACAGGCACAGTCAGGCTACAGATTGGCTCTTACAGGCACAGACAGGCTACAGATTGGCTTACAGGCACAGGCTGACCTTGGCCTCTAACACATACAGGATGCGGGGACAGAGGCACCACTGTATATATATTCCAGCCTTGGCTTTGCATTAAAGCTGTGTAATGCAGCATGCATAAGCTTAAAGGAAGCCATGATTGATAATGGCTGCGGAATGAAGAGCGAGGCATTTGTGGCCATATTTGTGTGTCCCAGCTCAACTTCCCAGAATGCAGTGTAATAACTGTTTTTCTTGGAACTCTGAGCTGGAAGCAGGTTTTTTAACTTGCTTTAGACATTCAGATGTGAACACAGATGTACTTTTTATTTACTGTACTACTGTACGGTGGAGGGCTTCTATCGCTCTTTTGCCCACCATATTATAAATGATTGTTGTGGTGAACTACCTACTCATAATTTCCACAACACAGGCTGAGATCCCGCTCCATGCTGATGATAGCCAGTAAGCTTGAAACAGCTGTACATGGATTGGATACTCAGCCTGTGTTTATTCCAGCCTTGGCTTTGCATTAAAGCTGTGTAATGCAGCATGCATAAGCTTAAAGGAAGCCATGATTGATAATGGCTGCGGAATGAAGAGCGAGGCATTTGTGGCCATATTTGTGTGTCCCAGCTCAACTTCCCAGAATGCAGTGTAATAACTGTTTTTCTTGGAACTCTGAGCTGGAAGCAGGTTTTTTAACTTGCTTTAGACATTCAGATGTGAACACAGATGTACTTTTTATTTACTGTACTACTGTACGGTGGAGGGCTTCTATCGCTCTTTTGCCCACCATATTATAAATGATTGTTGTGGTGAACTACCTACTCATAATTTCCACAACACAGGCTGAGATCCCGCTCCATGCTGATGATAGCCAGTAAGCTTGAAACAGCTGTACATGGATTGGATACTCAGCCTGTGTTTATTCCAGCCTTGGCTTTGCATTAAAGCTGTGTAATTCAGCATGCATAAGCTTAAAGGAAGCCATGATTGATAATGGCTGCGGAATGAAGAGCGAGGCATTTGTGGCCATATTTGTGTGTCCCAGCTCAACTTCCCAGAATGCAGTGTAATAACTGTTTTTCTTGGAACTCTGAGCTGGAAGCAGGTTTTTTAACTTGCTTTAGACATTCAGATGTGAACACAGATGTACTTTTTATTTACTGTACTACTGTACGGTGGAGGGCTTCTATCGCTCTTTTGCCCACCATATTATAAATGATTGTTGTGGTGAACTACCTACTCATAATTTCCACAACACAGGCTGAGATCCCGCTCCATGCTGATGATAGCCAGTAAGCTTGAAACAGCTGTACATGGATTGGATACTCAGCCTGTGTTTATTCCAGCCTTGGCTTTGCATTAAAGCTGTGTAATGCAGCATGCATAAGCTTAAAGGAAGCCATGATTGATAATGGCTGCGGAATGAAGAGCGAGGCATTTGTGGCCATATTTGTGTGTCCCAGCTCAACTTCCCAGAATGCAGTGTAATAACTGTTTTTCTTGGAACTCTGAGCTGGAAGCAGGTTTTTTAACTTGCTTTAGACATTCAGATGTGAACACAGATGTACTTTTTATTTACTATATATATATATATATATATACATATGTATGTATATACTAGGAAATTGCCCGTCAAAAATGACCGGAATGAAATTGTAAGGCTGGCAATGCTGGTTGGCATGAGGCTTTTGGTCCTCGTTGGTTGTATTTTTAAAGTCCCACGTTGTGTATTTTCTAAGATCTGCGTGCCTGGCTTTGCAGAGCATTGTTTTCATCCTGTTTCAGAATTTTTACGTTTTTCGTCCACCATTTTTTGCTCGCTTATTCGATTTTCAAGTGACAAATATGGCTCAAAGTCGCTTGCAACCTCACTCACAGGCTTCCTGGCTCTCCCTCTGTGCTGTGTGTGTTTTTATTTACTTTTTTATTGTTTTGGTTTTTCAAATTATTCGCAACGTGCTTCAACTGATTGTCTCACTTTGCGAGGCTCGCATTGCAATGAGCGCCTTCGTCGCTCATTGCAGCCTAAGTTCTGCATGCTTGCAGCCTAAGTGCTGCGCAGCTGCTTCGCCTCGCTTTGCGGGGCTCACATGTGTGAGGGCACCTTTGGTGCTCATTGCAGCCTAAGTGCTCGAGGCTGCTTCGTCTCGCTTCACAAGGCTAGTGAAGCGAGGCGAAGCAGCTGCGCAGCACTTAGGCTGCAATGACCAACATTGCAAACGTTACATACACTGACAACTATATATATATACATATATATATATATATATATATATATATATATATATATTTACAGTGCCTTGCAAAAGTATTCACCCCCCTTGAATTTTTACATATTTTGTCACATTACAACCTTAAGTTCAATGTTTTGTTAATCTGAATTAAATGTGATGGATAGAACACAATAGTCTAAGTTGGTGAAGTGAAATGAGAAAAATATATACATAAACTATTTTTTAGAAATAGAAAACAGAAAATTGGCATGTGCGTATGTATTCACCCCCTTTGTTATGAAGCCCATAAAAAGCTCTGGTGCAACCAATTACCCTCAGAAATCACATAATTAGTGAAATGATGTCCACCTGTGTGCAATCTAAGTGTCACATGATCTGTCATTACATTTACACACGTTCTTTGAAAGGCCCCAGAGGCTACAACACCTAAACAAGAGGCATCACTAACCAAACACTGCCATGAAGACCAAGGAACTCTCCAGACAAGTAAGGGACAATGTTCTTGAGAAGTACAAATATCCAAATCTTTGATGATCCCCAGGAGCACCATCAAATCTATCATAACCAAATGGAAAGAACATGGTACAACAGCAAACCTGCAAAGAGACGGCCGCCCACCAAAACTCACGGACCGGGCAAGGAGGGCATTAATCAGAGAGGCAGCAAAGAGACCTAAGGTAACCCTGGAGGAGCTGCAGAGTTCCACAGCAGAGACTGGAGTATCTGTACATAGGACGACAATAAGCTGTACGCTCCATAGAGTTGGGCTTTATGGCAGAGTGGCCAGAAGAAAGCCATTACTTTCAGCAAAAAACTAAATGGCACGTTTTGCGTTTGCAAAAAGGCATGTGGGAGACTCTCAAAATATATGGAGAAAGGTGCTCTAGTCTGATGAGACTAAAATTGAACTTTTCGTCCATCAAAGAAAACGCAATGTCTGGCGCAAACCCAACACATCACATCCCCCAAAGAACACCATCAGCAGCCGGGACTGGGAAACTGGTCAGAGTTGAGGGAAAGATGGATGGTGCTAAATACAGGGATATTCTTGAGCAAAACCTGTACCACTCTTGCGTGATTTGAGACTAGGACGGAGGTTGACCTTCAGCAGGAGAATGACCCCAAACACACTGCTATAGAAACACTTGAGTGGTTTAAGGGGAAACATGTAAATGTGTTGGAACGGCCTAGTAAAAACCCAGACCTCAATCCAATAGAAAATCTGTGGTCAGACTTAAACATTGCTGTTCACAAGTGCAAACCATCCTACTTGAAGGAGCTGGAGCAGTTTTGCAAGGAGGAATGGGCAAAAATCCCAGTGGTAAGATGTGGCAAGCTCATAGAGACTTATCCAAAGCGACTTAGAGCTGTGAATGCCGCAAAAGGTGGATCTGCAAAGTATTGACTTTAGGGAGGTGAATAGTTATGCACATTGACTTTTTCTGTTTTTTTGTCCTATTTGTTGCTTGCTGCACAAGAATAAAAAAAACATCTTCAAAGTTGTGGGCATGTTCTGTAAATTAAATGATGCAAATCCTCAAAAATGTCAAGGGGGTGAATACCTTTGCAAGGCACTGTGTATATATATATATATATATATATATATATATATATATATATATATGTATATGGGCTTCATAACAAAGGGAGTGAATACATAAGCACATGCCAATTTTCGGCTTTCTATTTCTAAAAAATAGTTTTATGTATATATTTTTCTCATTTCACTTCACCAACTTAGACTATTGTGTTCTGATCCATCACATAAAATTCAGATGAACAAAACATTGAACTTAAGGCTGTAATGTAACAAAATAGGTAAAAAGTCAAGGGGGTGAATACTTTTGCAAGGTACTGTATATACGCAATGACACGGATGTCCTTAAAGGACCTTTATGGCTCAACTATTTAAGGACCTATGTGGCATTTAAAAATCAACCCTATAGCATGAGATTTCTGCCCCCATGGTTTTCTACCTTTACCCTTATGTACCATGGGTTTCTATATAGACCCTGTAACAGATCTACTGGCACCCCGACCGGGTACCTCCGTTGATGGACGCGTCCTAGTTTGCGTCGAGGCCTACAAGCACCGCACCGGACACCACAACCACCACAGACTCCACAACCGCCGTAGCTTAACTGGAGCCGCGCCGTCTTCCTTCCACCCTGTATGAATCTCCAGCATCCAGGATCGTGTGGGGAAGACCTCTCCTCCAAGGAGAGTACATCAGGAACAAGGGTTCAGTAGTTTAAAGCTCAAGGGAGTATGCAAAGCATAGCAAACCCCAGTATGATATAGCAATCCCCTCCAAGAACGAGACGAGGCTATGTTTTGAAGGGTCAAGTAGAACTCCCTTGCTGGCACACCCAGCCTGGTTTTTATTACAGTCAGGTAAACAGAACACACCCAGGGGAAGGTAGAAACAACCAATAACACAATAGTAACGCCCACAGTTTCCCTCCCCTCTACTTGAGAGATAATTGAGTTTATTACTGTATCTACTCAATTATCTCCCAGCTAAAACTTACACATTTTTATACATTTTTACAACTTTATGATTTTACATAGTACATAAATAAAACTTACATTTTTATGAACAACATAAATTGTGGAACAACATATTATAAAATGGCATGAATCAGACCAGGGGTTCAAAAGTTAATAAAAGTATCTTTTACACATAACACACAGACATTTCACATATCCCCCATAGTTGGCCACACAATACACATAGAGGGACAATAGGTGGGTCACACCTCCCTGAGGCTACCTGGCAACTTTGATACAATCAGACATTGATTAGATCAGCCTTCTTTGTTCTTATGTCTGAGAATGAAAACACTTTATACAATAGACTTCCTTATCTTATGAGGAGTCTCTGTAATAGGATTATCTATTAGCCTAGTAGCTGCAATAGTCTGGGCTAATATTCTGCAGAGCATAAACCAACATACATACAGTATAATAGTAGGATCATATTTTAACCAAGAATTAAATAACCATAAAACAGGGTAAAACAGTGATGGGTTTCGTTACACACCTCCCCCATGACCATAAGCCGGCATACACGGTCTGATCCCAACGGATCGGCCTGGGGATGTCCGGACAAAAGTATTTGTTGGTCAATTCTCTAGTTTGACAACCCATCAGCATTACTGCAAATCACATTTACTCACATTTCACATATCCCCAGATCCCCAGCTGCGATCTGAGCGCACAAAACTACCGAATAGCGCTCAGATCCTCTTCACACAGTTCAATTGCCATGTAGCTAAAGTCTTTCCCATAGTCTTTCATTATATGAATGGGCTCCATGGCATAGCTATCTGTGGTATCATGGTTCACACAGGGCAAGTACCGAATGACCCCCCTGTATGTAAAGGGCCAGAATGAGTGACATACACTCTGGTATGGCCGAATACTGTGTTTAAAGGGCAATATGTCCCAGGGCCATAGTCGCAGGGCAGGAGGCTGGCAAACAGTCCTCTCCAAGACAAAGTGGCGAAGGGCACTTCGTCACACATCTCCCCTTTGGGGGGAAGTCTAACCAGGCACCTGACCTTCTGCCGGTCAGTGCCTCCGTTAGACGATCCACCAACCCACAATAAACAGTTACTGCACCTGGATATTTCGCTGTGGTGATGGGGCAACACGCTGAGGGGACTTGAGGGGCAGAGGCCAGCGGCACTCTGCCCTGATGCCAGCTCTTCTGCTGGTATAACCTGCAGGACATCCTGCTCTGTACAAGGGACAAAGGGAGGGCAGAGGCCGACTGCACTCTGCCCCGCTGTCAGCTCTTCTGCTGGGGTACTTGGGACATATTCCGGCTCAGTAGCCAGGGAAACGTGGGGGTCAGTGGGGGTTAACATTTCCTCTATTAACCCTGGGGCCACATTAGAAGTTAGCTGGGGAGGGGAATTTGTACTTACCCCCTCCTCCGGTTGTTCCAGTGAGGGTAGTTGGGGATCTGGACAGGCTGTGGGCGCAGAGACCACGGTCCCATCTGCGCATTTTGTTGTCTAAACTGTCGCTGGATAAACTGTCGCTGGGGAGGAAGGACGACACCTTCTGCCCCCTGTGGTTCACACTGCCGCTGGGGGGGAAGGACGACACCTCTTGCCCCCTGGGGTTCACACTGCCGCTGGGGGGGAAGGACGACACCTTCTGCCCCCTGGGGTTCACACTGCTGCTGGGGGGGAAGGATGACACCTTCTGCCCCCTGGGGTTCACACTGCCGCTGGGGGGGAAGGACGTCACCTTCTGCCCCCTGGGGTTCACCCTGCCGCTGGGGGGGATGGACGACACCTTCTGCCCCCTGTGGTTCACACTGTCGCTGGGGGGGAAGGATGACACCTTCTGCCCCCTGGGGTTCACACTGCCGCTGCGGGGGAAGGACGACACCTTCTGCCTCCTGGGGTTCACACTGCCGCTGGGGGGGAAGGACGACACCTTCGGCTCCCTGTAGGGCCGGTAGAGAGACCTCGGTCCCGTCTCCACCTGCCATCTGGAGGTCATCCCAGGACCAGTCAATGAAGTCTGGTTCTGCTTGTCGAGTAGGTTGGGGCTGCACGAAGCTGAGCAGGTGTTGGTAGTTCTGCTCCAGCTCCCACTCGCTCGTTACCAGGTGGGTCATGTCTTTGTTCACCTCGCCTTTGTCACCCCAGACATACATGCCCATCCGGTAGTCGTAGATGTCCCAAAACCTAGACCCCTCCATGCTGCCAAGATCAATGTCGTCCTCCAAGGCATCTCATAATAAACCCGGGCCATCATAATCCTTCCCCTCCGGTAAGTCGTGTTCGGACGTCCAGGGGGTAAGTCGAACGGTATGCCACCAGAGGGCCTGGTATGCGTTGTCTAGCCAGAGCTCTTGCCATACCAGGGTCTCTAGTCTTGTCACCCACTCATCCAGGGGCTGCTCTCCCAATAGATACATCCGCATCGCCACACGCTTCTGTAGCCGCTGCCCATCACTGGGGAGACTCTCACCTCGCCGCCATTTGGCATCTTCCAGGGCATCATACCAGAGTTCCTTTCTGTCTGCATCCCTGTAGTCCGCGGCCGCCTCCTCCTCCTCATCATGGAACGCTGTCCGAAAACTAGCCGGTTCCATCCTGCTGTAGCCAGGGGCGCTGTACGGATACTAGTGTTGTCCTCAATTTGTAACTCCAAACGTTACCAGTGTCTCCAGGCTGCTTTTCCTCTCACTAGGACGCCATCCCACCACTGCCAGCCAATGTAACGGATCTACTGGCACCCCGACCGGGTACCTCCGTTGATGGACGCGTCCTAGTTTGCGTCGAGGCCTACAAGCACCGCACCGGACACCACAACCACCACAGACTCCACAGCCGCCGTAGCTTAACTGTTCTTATGTCTGAGAATGAAAACACTTTATACAATAGACTTCCTTATCTTATGAGGAGTCTCTGTAATAGGATTATCTATTAGCCTAGTAGCTGCAATAGTCTGGGCTAATATTCTGCAGAGCATAAACCAACATACATACAGTATAATAGTAGGATCATATTTTAACCAATAATTAAATAACCATAAAACAGGGTAAAACAGTGATGGGTTCCGTTACAGCCCCATAGTATTTTTTTAACCCTAACTACCATGGTAATCTAAACTAACCCAGGTAAACTATATTTAACACCTATTGTGCCATGGGAAGTCCTCAAGTACCCCCTTGGTAGATTATGCACAAATACCTACCCTATAATAAATAATAACTAACCCTACATTAGCTGAAAATAAAACCAAAACATTAATTTAATAAAATTAACCCTAACTACAAATAATAACCTCCCCCAATGACCAAAATATCCATAATTACAGAAAAAAAAAACCCCACCTAATTAATACAATAAAAAAAGACTATTTACCAAAAAAACTAAATTACAAAAAATAATAAAATATTAATTACAATAAAATTTAAAAATGAAATAAATAAAAAATAACATTCGAATAAAATAAAAAATTAACATTGTAAAATAAAATAGAATGAATAATACTTTTCTACCCATGTTGCTACTAGTCATGATGTTCTCTTCTTGCTTGATTGAACCGAATGTCCTCATATTCTGGGCCTGGAAATGGCGCACCAAAAAAATAAAAATGGTGCTCTAAAAAAAAGATAACTCTCATGAAGCTGCTCCTATGAGTAGTGCCCCTGAGACAGTTTGTTTTTTTCAGCACAATTGCAGCTTAAATAGTTATTTTTGAGCATTGTGATTGGCTGAAATATGTGTCCATCATATTTCAGCCAACAAGAATCGTTTTTCAGATGTCCCCCTCCTCTTTTAGAGTGGGATTTTTTTTTACCAATATGAATATTCATATTGATAAGGTCCATTAAAGTGACACAGTGTAAGTTCCAAGTATGGTATAATTTAACACAGTAGTTAATGAGTACTTTCAATTGAATATTATTAAAAAATGCATTTTCCTACTGTAAACAATAATTGAATTTGAAATAAGAATCTTTTTTTGAGGTGGGTCGATCAGAAAGGCTGACATTGACAAATTACAATGTTAATTTACTGTAGGAAATTTTTTTTTTTTTTAATTACATGTAGTTGATAATGTACTTATTCTTACCTGTAGTTTTAAAATATATCATATATGGAACCTCCGCTGTGTCACTTTAATTGACAAACCTGCTGCTGTAAGTAGTGCATTATGCAATTTTTAGGCTAATAAACACATATCCAGAGCTAAAACATAATTTCTTCCAAATGTACACGTGTATCAGGCACAGCTTTCAGGGTCAGCATGATGTCTTTGGCCAGCTGTTTGTCTATCTTGCGGGCAAATTTCCTTTTATCATGTGTCAGATGACATGCGTTAGAATACACCTTTGCTGAAAAACAGATGGCACAGGAGGGACAGATACTAAATCCAAAGCATTCCTAAAGCTCCTATAAACTACAATATACTTTAAAACTGTAAAGTAACTTCCATATCAAGGCTTAAACATATCCAATCAGTTTTGTAAATGTTCAAAGATTTATACTAGACTAAATTACATGCTTAATACATTGTGTAACAAAAAAAATAAAATAAACATAAAGACTGGTATTCAAATATAGTTGATGTCATTTGGCAAGTCCCCTCTTACCCTTTGATTTAGACTCTTTATAGCAAATTAAAGGATGCAATTTTGCAGCAGTTTTTTACTTGGCTAATATACTTAAGTTAGCTTTTCAAAACTCCCGTATTTGCAAGACAGCCTTCCGAGAATTATTACGGGAGTCATGGAATGGAGGACTTATTTACCAAAACAAATCATTTACTGGACACTAGAAGAGATATAAGTGTTGTAGCCAAATGTGAATGTGAGGTAATTCTCAAGAATGTATATACAGATTAGTTGTATCAGGTTGTATAATTTGTTGTTGTTTTTTATTCCTTTAGTCGTGTCCAACTCTCGGATGGACGCAGCACGCAGGCACATCTGTGTTTCTGGTTGTGCTCATCCATAGGTTTTCTTGGAAAAGATACTGGAGTGGGTTGCTAGATCCTTCTCCGGTGGACCACAATTTGTCTGACCTCTCTGATATAACCTACCTATCTTTGTTGACCCTACATGGTATAGCTCACAGATTCATTGAAGTACACAAGTTCCTTCACCACGACAAGGTAGTGATTCAGAAGAGTTGTATAATTACATTTGTCTTCTCTTTGTTTCTGTGTCTCTTTCCTTACAGATCAAATCAAGGAAAATATTTGGAAGAGGAATCATCAACTATATTTAAAAGGAAAACCCAAGAAATCAAATGGGGAGGAGACATGATTCTGTCTTTTAGGTCTGGCTGTTTCTCCTGTTCCTATTTGCAGAGAGTATACAGAGAAATTACTGATATTTTGTATATTTAAATTAAACTATGATATAATACTAAGTATTACACTATTTTATTTTTTCTACTTTTGATTAAAGAATTTTTAGCTCTATGATATTTTAATTCATGACGAAAAAAAAACTGTGAGTGCTGAGTTTGATTAAGGATGTCATGAAGACTCACTATGACTAGACTCACTATGTAGTAATATCACCATGAATGTGTAAAGGAAAATAGCATGGACATAACCATTCCTTGGGTGGATGTATTTAACTCCTATGTTGTGATATAGCAAGTAGCAAAGGGGCAGCAAAGTACAGCGGATGTGTTCTGTGAGGGGAGAGCAAAGAAGATAGGGATGGGTGCTATGTGAGGGAGGGCCCAGCACAAAACTTTTTTAACAACCCCTAAATGCATTTGATTGTGGGATGTATTATTTTCTATGGGAGGCAAAACAGAAGTCTAACCAAGAGCATAAGTAATTAGAAAAAAAGTCATACAGCTAGTTTTTAATTCGAAAAGATGTTGATGCCTCTGCTGGGCCCTGGGGGAGTCCATGATACATAGGTAGTAGTTATGCGTGTGTGAGAGGGGCATTTATATTCCCTGAAACAAGTGTCATAAACCTATTTTTACTTTGCCAATAATAGATATTGTCTGCAAAACCAAACTGAAGTTACTGGGCCTTTAACACTGCTTGTGCTTCTTTTATTTTAATAAAACAAATCTATACACCACAGAATTGTAAAGAAGGCTTTGCGATGAGCGCCGGAGGTGCTCATCGCGAGGGCCGCACCACTTTGCTGCAATGAGCACCGAAGGCTCTCATTGCAGGCCTCACGACACGACTTAGCTGCAATGAGCGCCGAAGGCGCTTATTGCAGGCCTCGCACTTGTGGCCTTACAGGGGGTCATCTGTCCCGTCATACTTCTTATTTGCCAGAGGACGCTCCACCGATGGAGGATGGAAACAGATTGAAGGCGCTCATGGCGATGCCCGTGATCAGCGCTGAAGGACTTTGCACTGATCGCGAGGCTCGCAAGCTTTTGAAAATATTACAGATTTAACAGCAGATATTTTTTTCAAGCACGTAACTCCGAAGCTGTCGGAAGACCACCAAAAGATGCACACGGGGAGGGGGAGGGACCTTGTGAGTGAGGTTGCAAGCTAATTTGAGCTTTAATTGGCATTTTTTGTTGATCGAAAATAGCCTAAGCGAGGAAAAAAATGGCGGCCGTAAAAACGTAACTTTTTGAAAAAAGGGTCAAAATGAGGCCGAAGGCAGTAACACTTAGCCTCTCAGCGTGATCCCAAAAACACTTTGAAAAAATAACCAACGAGCTCAGCACCATGCATGCAACACTTTAAAAAAGGATAGATAGGCGCTCAACAGGAGCCACGCAAGACTTGATCAGGGAGCCATAGGAGAAAGACACAGGGGAGGAAAACAAGGGGGGGAAAAAACAAGCCAGGGAGAGAGGGGGAGAGAGACACATGGAAGGGAGAGGGGGGAAACAGACACAGGGGTCAGAGAGTGGGAAGAGGCTCGCAATGAGCGCAGCAGGTGTTCATTGCTAAGCATTAAAGTGGGGGCTTGGCAGAGGCCAGCAATGAGCAGCGAAGCCACTCATTGTGGGCCTTGCGACGGAGGTGCGCATTGCAAGGCATAAAAAGTGGCGGCTTGGCAGTGGAATGTAAAGTAGATGGTGGGAGAGGCTCGCAATGAGCGCCAAAGGTGCTCATTGCGAGGCCTGTAAAGTAGACGTGGGAGAGGCCCGCGGGAGGCCCGCAAGTTAGAGGAGGGAGAGCCTTGCATTGTGTGGCAAACAGCATTGCCAGCCTTCAAGTTTTATTGCCGTCATTTTTGACGGGCAAGTCGCTAGTAATAAATAATAAGGGTTCTATGCAATTAATCTTTACTGTGATTGTGTGTTGCTTCATTTGCTTTTCTTACTCGTTAGCTAGGAGGGTTTTCCAGTCACATATTCTGTTTATGTGTATGTTATGTGATGTATGTTACTGTGTTTCCCTGAGATTTGAGCTCCCTATAAGGCTTTCTACATACAGTTATTATGTTTCTCTTTCCCGCCCTCTCCCTCCCCTGTGTCTCTTCCCTCCCCCTCCTGTGTCTCTTCCCCCCTTTCCCTCCCCCTCTCCCTCCTCTTTTTCTCTTCTCCCCATCTCCCTTCCCTGTGACTCTCCCCCTCTCCCTCCCCTGTGTCTCTTCTCCACTCTCCCTTCCCAATGTCTCTTTCCCCACTATCCCTCCCCTGTGTCTCTTCCCCCCTCCTCCCTCCCTGTGTTTCTTTCCACCTCTTTGTTCCTTTCCCCCTCCACCCTTTGTTCCTTGCACCATCTCCCTCCCCTGTGTCTCTTGACCCCCTCTCACTCCCCTGTGACTCTTCCCCCTCTCCCTCCCTTGTGTCTCTTTTCTTTCCCCCTTCCCCCCTCTCTGTCTCTTTCCCCCTCTCTGCCCCCCCTTCTTTTCCTTGGGCAGGCGTCGTGCTGTGCGCATGTACAGAATTCCGTACAATAGTTTCTGCACTTACGCACTTTCAGAAATTATATTAGTGATGTCCTGGTATATCTACTTCTAATTCCTTCGGTATTATATCCCCTGGTGTGTGCTCTTGCGCTGTGTTCTTGTGCTCATTACTATGCACTCTTATCACAATCACACACATTAGTGCCAACCTTCCTAAACAATTCATATCTCTAATAAAGATCACTATACATCTACAATGATCCCTGGGCTGCTAGTTGTTGTATATTTAGATACCTTCTCTGGCCTCTTTCACTCTGACTTTTGTCATCATTACCTGCGGGACCTCACTCATACACACACACATCATTACTATGTCAGTACAATCACTACACAGGTGACACGCTGTATTCCCATATCTTGCCCCTGTCAGCTTCAGGCAGCTCTATGTGCAGGCTCTGTGTAGGAAGGAGGCCACCACCCCAGTCTGCGACAGTCTGACAGCCTCTTCCTGTTCCTTTTTGTAGCTCTAGTTCCAAACAACTGTACAATTTCATTTTTTTATGTCAGAATCAAATTTTAGGGTTCTTCCGATCAAAAAATGGGCACCCCTTACAGGGAAGCGCCCCTAGACACCTGGAATACACTATCCATTACAGCAAGCAATACGCCACTCTATAAGCAAAACAGTATTTATCAAGCACTTATACATAGTTACATAGTTACATAGTAATTGAGGTTTAAAAAATACTTTTAGTCCATTAAGTTCATCCTTTTTCGATCTCCTCTGATCTGCAATATGCGGATTGTTAATTGATCCAGAGGAAGGCAAACAGAAAAAATCCCCCTGTGAAACGTTGCCAATTGTCTCAAAAGGGGATAAAATATATAAAATTCCTTCCTGACCCAGATACTGGCGATTGGATTCCTCCCTGGATCAATACTCCCTCTCTAATTATCCAGGATAACCCTGAATGCCTTTTTTATTTAAAAATATATCCAATACCTTTTTTAAGTTATCTATCAAATCCGCTGTCACCACCTCCTTTGGTAGATAATTCCACAGATTAACCACCCTTACTGTGAAGAACCATTTTCTTTCTTTAAGGTGAAATCTTTTTTACTTCTAATCTCAAAGGATGCCCCTTGTCAGTTGAACCCCTTGGCACAAAAAGCTCACTTGACAAAGCCTTGACCCTGGATATATTTATTTAATGTAATCATATCCCCTCTTAAAGTGCTTTCTTTTGGGTTAGATTTTTAACCAATCAGATATGAGTTGGGAATAACTAAAATGCTCAATTCTGAACATATTTCAGCCAATCATTATCAGCAACATTAATACATAAGGTGAAGGCGCTCTCAAAAAAACTTAGTAGGCATGGGATCTCTGTTAGGTGCAGTTTATTATTATATTGTTATGTTATTGGGCACGCTGACCCTCGCGCTCTGGAAACCATTGCGCCGTCATCTGGGCGCCGAGAACTGCGCACTGATGACGCTCTGCGCTCAATCCTGCAGTTCTAACTAGAATAAGTAGAATGCCAGCCTGCATCCCATCTGCTACAGAGGCCCCCATCTCATATTTACTGGATGCTGCCAAGGCTAAGGTAAGGGTGTTACACATGCTAGTCCCACTGCCCACAAATATATAGTCCTTTACCTTAGCCTTGGCAGCCTCTTTGCAGGCTGGAGAGCAGAGCGTCATCAGAGCGCAGTTCTCGGCGCCCAGATGACGGCGTGATGGTTTCCAGAGCGAGAAGGTCAGCGTGCCCAATAGCATAACAATATAATAATAAACTGCACCTAATAGAGCTCCCATGCCTTCTACGTTTTTTTGAGAGCGCCTTCACCTTATGTATTAATTTTGCTGATACCGATTGGCTGAAATATGTGTTATTTATATTTCAGCCAATCAGAATTGAGCATTTGAATGATTCCCAACTAATATCTGATTGGTTAAAAATCTAACCCTACAGAAAGCACTGATTGAAATCTGTGCCATAGAATAGCTTCGGTAAATAGCTTTTCAAAACTCCGGAAGCTGTGTTAACATAATGCAAGACACTTTTTTGAATATCATATTAGCATTAATGCTATGTTAAAAAAATCTAAAACATGTCAGAGCCAGTCAAATATTGTTAACTTATTTTAGTTTCTGCATACAGTAAGCTTTAATTGTATTTACTTTCTTTACATTTGTAAATGTATGATACAATACTGCTCGAAATGGGATGCTTGCATTGATATACTGTATTAATCATACAAAGGAGTTTAACATGAGTTATATGCCAGAGGTATATGTTACAAAACTGTACTGTAAGTAGAGCAACAAATGTCATAACACTGATTCACTAGCATTTGCAGAGGCTTTAAAGTGCTTCGCTGAGGCTGCAATGGCAAAATGCGCAATAAGAAATAGTCATAGCCTCTATGCGGAATCTGATTGGCAGTCCCTGCAATGTTTAGTTTATCTAGGGGTATATATCTTGGCTTTATTATTTGCAAGCTACATGTAGTGCAGTCATATACAGGTAAGACAAAACTCACAGTTAGATGTTAGCTGTATGCAATAAAGAAATCAGTCCTAAACAAACACCAAACAAGGTCTATTTGGATGTTCACCTTTTACATTCAAGCTTCCGACAGACACATCTTTTCCAATCTAGTTAAAGGCATCAAAGAAAGATAGTGATCTTATGCCATCACACCAGCAGTTATAGCCAATCATGGGTTTTAGATATGTTCTAGGTATTCAAATTATGTTTGAGTATTGTGCTGTGCAATAAATAAAAAGAGGATACAGAGCAAGCTCTGAAACTGTGTGAAATGTATTGAATTTTCTCTTTTATTTCAACAAGTAGAGGAGATATTGTGGTGTAAGTTGCAGAGAACACACAAAAATTAAGCACTGGTTTGAATTCACATTCACTTATTTGGTTGACTTAATGAAGTCAGATGTCTGTGAAGGTTTTGCCCAATATTGGGATTGCCTCTTCTTTTTCAGGCTCTATCAATTCTGCTTCGCTATGTTTATGGCTAGTCATGTTCTTACATTTGTGGACTTCAAAAGAGCCATACGTTAATGTGTACTGAGCCACATTTGGATCTAGAGGCGTAGACATGGAGGAGGGGGTCTGCTTTACCCCCAAAATCTCCTGCCTCCTGCTACAGGATTTTTCCCTCAGGTTTGTAAGGGTGGAGGGCTTCTCTGTGTTCAACGGTCATATTAGCAACATCAGCAGGAGCATCAGGAACACTGGGTCGCAGGATCAGCATAAATGGTACAATCTGCTCTTCAGTGAGCTTAAAAAGGCCAAGGAAACCAATCCTACCTACAGATCTCATTCTGTTCATCTATCCCCTTCTTCTAGGATAGCAGTCCTATTTCTATGTGTCCCTGGGAGAGAGCATACATTTAATTCTTTCAGTACATCATTTTATACAGGTTTTGCCCCATTCCGCAGTGCGCCACTCCCTTAGACAAATACAAGTTTCATACCTTACGCACACATAGGCTAGGACTGGCCCTAAGGACCTGGTGGCAACTTGTCTATTTCCCCAGCTAGGTGCAGAGGAGTCTACAGCCCCAGCAACCTCCAGTCAGGATCTGGACACAGCAGAGGTTGATAAAATACTGTGAGCCCTGGAGGCAGAATGTCTAGGCGGGGAGTTGGGGTCGAACCCGAGTAGGGAAATATTTTTAATAGCTTAATGCAATGGTTGCACCTCAAAACACACTCTACACACAAAATAACAGCCCTAAAAAAGGACAATGGATCCAGAAACCTCTAGGCTCAAATGGCCTGGTTGAAATGGGCCTAAGTGGTTAAGGGCCTGCAACTAGACATTGGGAAAAACATCATACAACAAATCAATAAGTGGTAAAAGCGTTCACAAGGTTCCTAAGGCCATTATAATAGGCCTTTTGTTCAAATGGCATTGTGGCTAATGTCCAGTGGCAAGACCCGAAAGTCAAAAAGTCCCGGGGTTTGTGACAGTCATTTTTTTGACAAGTCCAATTTTTAAACACTTCATCCAGGGGTATCAGAACCAGTTATTTTAGTCTGTTAGGACAGCTTAGAGTATGCTTAGAACAACTGCTGAAAACAAATCTGTGGCTGAAGAAAAGTCCTCTGATCTCCACCTACATTTTTAGGCCCTCAAGGGACTTTGGTTGTGGGAGTAAGGGGAGTCCCACCTTGGCCTAAAAGGCAGATTGTGACAGAAAGTAGTACATTTATGATGAAAAGACATTTCAATGCGACTGCATACATAGCTTACTAATTGTCTATTTTGTTTCCTTAAAAACACCTTACTTTCAGAATGAAAAGATATAGTAATATACTTCATACTTGGATCGTAACAAATAATATTAACAACAAAATAAGATAAATTAAAGGGAAGTATGTAACAAACTAACAATATTATCTATCACCTGTATAAGCCCCGAGAATAAAAACATTTTTCACACACAGTCTTCAGCAGACTCAGCTTGTGTCATGGTTGCTTCCACCATGGACAGCTGGAGGTTTGTCCTGCTGGGACTTGCTCTCTATTCTGTCCTATTATGAAATATATATTTAAACCTGCAATCATTTGACAGAACTGAATAGGGATGTTATCGAATTCAAAAAGGTCCACATTTCCTCACAGTTTTCTGATCCTATAAGAACAAGAGCAAATGCTACAAATAAGCAACATATAGTAATTCAAAATGAATGCCTGTATTATTTGATTAATTTTTCTAAAAACATTTTACCCATTAACAGGTCACATTTTTCATAAAAGCTTAATATACATATGACATAGTACATGCTCAATATTTATTTTTCTTTATCTTACTTTCATCTTTTGGACTATACAAGCTCTTTTCTAAAGCAATGATAAAATATAAAATATAATTTTGAGAGAATATGCTTTAAAAGCCCCAGCTTAGCCTGTTAACAGTTTTTTTAAATACCTGGAGACTTTGGATTATGGTAAAGGTTTGTCAACCACCCATAATTAACACCTTAAACATGTCACTGCCGTTAGTACATGTTGGCAGCAGGAGGGATTGCCCCATTAAACAGTTGTGATGGAGAACTTTTAAGCTACTTAGACAACTACAGAATGAGTGCCTTTACATAGAAATGAAACATGATTTACAACTATATATTACATGAATCAAACACTTTTAATGTCATAGCTCAGGAGCCATTGAGCTATTTTAAACAGAGCCATAATTTAAGAAAGAAGTTAATGTCATGCAACTTGGAAAAGCACAAGTCCTTGTAGTCCCATGACCTGCAATAATTCATATAATATAAAAAATATCCATTTTAATATTTCCCAAACATACTTTAAATAAGCCACAATTTTTGAGGAACATGGAACATTAACTCTAGCTTTACAAAACTCATATTTTGTACCCTTGAACAGCAAAAATCTATACTTTCAAATCTGCTTTACATTTTTTTTAATGCATATTACCCAATCGGTATATATACTGCCATTATAGTGGCACCAGGGGCAAAATATTAAAAAGACAACTTTTTTTCTCCTCCCCAGGCAGTCTGAAAATGCTAATACACTTCTATTATTCCTCTCCCATTCTCCTTTTCTATATATTGCTCTTACGTGACACGAACGGTGCTAAAGAGACAGTTATCATTTGATCTATCAAAGCAGTTGTAGCAGGTAATATAACTTGCTCTTACCCCTTTTGGATCTCTACCTTGTTGTGGTAAAGGAGTTTGTGCACTTCAATGAAGCTAAACCATGTAGGGTCACCCAAGAGTCTCCCAAGATGTGTAGGTCATAGCAGAGAGTTCAGACAAATTACTGTCCACTGGAGAAGGAACCAGCAACCTACTCCAGTATCTTTGCAAAGAAAACCTTATGGATAAGCACAACCAGAAAAAATGTGCCTGTGCACTGCGGTCCATAGGGTCACGGAGAGTCGGACACAACTAAACAATAACTACGTTCTTCATGCTTGAGGAAGCATTTAACCACTTGATTGGCAAAGCCACCAATGTGTTGATACTAAAAGGATTAAGAACAGTTTTTAACCACTCAAAGGCAATCAGTAGTTTAACCTACTTGTTATGTCATGAACTAGATGCAAACAATGGTAAGCTCAGCCAGTTCAGGGGTTGTTATTATTTGGAGGTACTTTTAGAATATAGACGAGAGACATTTCTGTTAATTCTGAAGAATACATGGAATTCCTTTGCTATTGAAACAAAGATGGTGGTTCACTCTGGCAATGCATCAAAGGTAATTTTAAATGGCTACTGGCTCATAGAGAAGAGGTTTTCGGTTGTACATGCCCCTTGACCTGGTTGCATCACTGGCAGGGTGCAGGCACTAATGGCAAAAGTGCTATATAGATTATAACTGTCAATTGATCAAAGAGGAGCTGGACAAGTACTGCGAATAAATTGTACGCAATTCAGATCATCAATTAAGCCATATAATAACTGTGAACAACCTACATTAGATTCAAAAGCAACAAAACAACAAACACTACCCAATATCAGTACTTTCTGATTTTACATCTAAATGCAATCTGTCCTGAAATCTTTAAACATTTTGCTTACTGCTGTAACTGTTTTATGTATCATTTATTTTGCTTTTAAAATAATAAAGAAGATGGAACATTTTGTGGAGAACACTAGTTATCACTGTGACTAGTTACTAAGCTTAGCAGAATCCCTTTAATATTTATTTTCAGATGGCACCATTTTGCCCGTGTGCTTGTTAGACATGCCTTCAGACTCATTCTTTGAATACAAAGTCATTGATGGCAGTATGTCACTATAATGGAAGCATAGAGACTGGTGAGGCAGTATGGCACAATGAAGTTACCCAGATATCATTACAAACATCAATTTGTTTTGGCTTCCTTGAGTACCTAGAATAAATACTAGAGTGAGGTCACCATCAGCTCTGAGAGATAAAGCTGGGAACTCAAAGTCATTGGCTACCAGTAGAAGTGGGAGGCTGATGATAAGGGACAAAAAAAAAATCATGTGGTACACTTAATTTAAAAATCCACCATCCTATGGAATAAATATACTTGTCTTGGTCTGAAGTTATTTTGTCAGAAAAAAATCAGACCATTTACCGTACTCCTACTGAATGTGCATATTAAATGTAGCAGTTGAGTGTGTTGCACATTGTTTTCTTCCATAGAGGGTATCTGTGAGTTCATATTTTCACTTGCTTTAAATACTGTTCATTATGTTCATTTATCATTTGTGGACTTCTTATTTTAATATTATTATATTAAATAAATGATCTTGATAAACGTAAGAAACTGGAAGTCTGTTGGCTTCCTTCATCGCCCCTAGCTTCCTTTGCTTGATGGGTTTATTATCATTTATTATTATTAACCTTTATTTGTAATGCGCCGACATATTCCGTAGCGTACAAGTCAAAATCAGATTTAACAAATTATAAAAGAATGGAGGGCCCTGTTTTTGAGTTTAAAGTCAAGCAAAGAAAGTGCTTTCTCTAAAGCACCCAACAATACTGAAAACTTGCAAACTTACAGTCTAAAGGAATGGGTGAGGTATAGAAAGGTGATGTACAATATATTGAGTAAATTTTGGCTGAAGGTGAGAAGCTTCTTTAAATATATGCATTTTAGTGAGGTTTTGAAGGATTTGAGACAGGAGGATAGTCTAATGGAGCGAGGCAAGGAGTTCCACAGAATTGGGGCAGCATGAGAAAAGTCCTGAAGGCTGGAATGAGAGGAGATGATAAGAGAGGAGGAAAGAAGAAGGTTGTTAGAGGATGACGAGGACGATTGGGAGAGTATTTAGAGCCAAGAGCAGATATATATGAGGGTGCATTATGATTGAAGGCTTTATATGTTATGGTCAGGATTTTAAATATTTCATATTTCATATTGGATTTATATTTTCCAGACCTGTAAAGAAATCTGATTGGCTGAAATAAGAATTAAGAAAATAATGCAGTTTAGGGGGAGGTGCTTAAATCAAATTAAATATTTAATAATGTATGATAAAGAATTCAAAGTAAGATATTTTAAGTAAGATTAATAATAACTTAAATCAAAGTCATTTATTTAATAATGTAATATGCAATTAATATTCCCAGAAATGATTAAACAACATTAACAAAAGTATCTAAAGCAAAATAAAATAGAAGTCCTTTAAGGTCAAGATTGTTCTGTTACTTAAATTAAAAAGATATGTTATGGTTTTTAAAGTATCTATGTATACAGCAATATATTAAGTCACAATAAATAGGTAGAAGGTATACTGTTTCTGGATTAATCAGTTGTTCGTTTTACTGCTTGGTAAAAGGTTTAATTATCTCATATATATGTAGTCTTGTAAGTAACATCTTTAACAAGCTTTATTCTAAATTCATGGAATAGGTGGAAATTATTTCTTTATATAAGCACCTCAATCACATGCATCATTTAATAGATGAGATTCCAAATTCTCATTAAAATAACAAACGTGATACATTTTACAGTAGACCAAAGAAGAGTTGAATAAATCATAGAGCCTCGAGAAAAGCTCCCCTCATCTCTGTGACATATGTCTCTGCTCTGTGTCATGCTTTAAAACTAACAACTTGGTTGCATATTCTACAAGATTTATAAATTAAAGAAGCCCACCCCTTTTAAGTAATTTTCTTAAAATCTCAGTGCCTGACAGTCCTGCTATTTGCTTAGTAACTATAATGGGCGTATTTTTCTGGATATAGTGAATATAAACTGACAAGTATTCGGGCAATCTGAATGCATAATTAATAAGGGCATAAATTAATACGATTAGGCATTTATTGGGCTCCATTTCTTAAGAATCTACAAAAGAGACATGGAATAAAACATGGCTGTGTTCTCAGATCTGATACACATCAATATGTAATGCATATTATCCCAAGCTTTCTCATGTTGCTTGCCCAGGACAGCACTCAAGCTAATTGAAATTTTTATCTTTCTGTAGGAAATAGACAGTTTTGACGAGGCATTTGCAGCATATCAGATGAAAGTCTAAGCTGGTGAACATAGCAACACATATTACAAATAACAGAAAATATCTCATTTTAGGTTTTTACCTTATAGAGTTATAAAACATTATACATTTCTTAGTCACCGAAGAGAATAAATACTTTGGACGGCGCTTTCAGTTGTACAAATTGTTGAAAAAAATATTAGAATGATTAGCTAAAATGATTTCACTTAGTATCTGACCAGTCAGTTTCTCTGAAGTACATAAATTGGCCATTATTAAGAAGCAAAAGAAATATAGTATAATGAAGTTCTTTATTGTGACAGATAAAAATACAACAGTGCTAGATTGTGTAAAGTTCACTCTGCTACAAGCCACAAATAATGCAAATATTGTCTGGCATATTCAAGACTGCATACATAAATGATGTCAAATCAGTATTATAGTTAATATACAAAATGAAAACCTTAATTGGAGGACAAAGTTATATTGAAGCTCTATTGAGAGCCAATTGACATAAACACTGTACAATACAAAAAACATTAACAGGAACCATTAGCAAATATGTAAGTAAACCACAGTAAAAACTGTTTCAAAGAAGATGTACCATTAATTTAATGTAATAATATGTTATAGACTAGGATACTTCTTGACTCTTTGTGTTGCACCTACCCTCTACTCTGATCCCTGGCCTCTGTGATAATTGTTGTTTCAGGCTATGGATCTTTGCATGTCCTTTGCCATATCCATTTGTAGAACTTATCACTTTACATCCAGAATGATCACTAAACAAGTTTATGTACCCAGGCACTTATTATCTCTAATAGTAATTTTGTATGTAAGGAGGTCTCTTATGGTGGGTTGGATGACATAATAAAAGGGCATGTCATGTAAATCTATCCTTATCACATATAATAGTTGTCAAACTGCGAGATGTTGTCACGCTTTGCGTGGTGAGTACGAGTTAGGCGATGAGCACCACAGGAGCTCATCGCTTGCGAGCCTCACAAAGCGAGCCGTTAACGAGTAGCATTTAGGCGATGAGCGCCAAAGGGGCTCATCACGGCGAGCCTCGCGAAGCGAGCCGTTACCACATAGCACTTAGCTGATGAGCGCCGCAGGCCTGCAAGGCTTGCATAGCAAGGCGAGCCGTTAAAGCACTACAACGCACTACAACTATCACCACAAACATGATGAGGCAATGAAGAACGCTGGACTTAGCCACAAAACATATCCTATACGCGGGATCGCCTTGGCCTGCCAGCGGTTGGCAAACACGGGACTTAGAAAAAAAAATTACGAGACGCGGGACTTAGGAAAAATAAAATACGAGATGCAGGACTTAAAAAAAAAAAAAGATATGAGATGCAAAAAAATACGAGATTAACGGACGAACTGCAAAAACAAAAAAATATTAAAAGCACACTAAATACACCAAAATAAATTACAAAAACATCACAGACAGCATGAGGCAACAGCCAGGACGTCTGGGAGTGAGGTTGAATGTGAATTTAAGCAGATTTAGACAATTTTCGCCACTCGAAAATCACATAAGCAAGAAAAAAAAGTCCGCCCAAACAAATGAAAACGAGGCTACACTACCCCGGACCGCGCAAAACACTGCCAGCACTTTATACATCAAACTCGGAACTACAAAATACACTATTACAAAAGCCGGAAAATGCTCACGAGCCGCCTAACACATTAATAACATTACAAATATAAAATGCCGCTTTACACAATAAACCAACAGCTTTACCTCGCGCACGCAGCCGATTTATAATGCACACTTGGAACATTCATTACACTTTATAAGCAGGGCACTAACACCCAAACTGTATATTCTATGCAGACGCAAAATATAAACAGATTGTTAGCTCTTCAGGGTATTGCTGGCTGCATATATTAATTATAAATACTTAAAGTATATTAATTAATAATTCATTATCACTTAACTACATATACATAAAAATATATATCTCTCTTTATCATGACTCATGAAGGTGCTCAGAGGACCAAAAGTACACGACAGGAGAGGCTCGCAATGAGCGCCGAAGGTCTTCAGAGTATAAAACGATTTACATTGTGTGTCAACCAGCATTCCCATGGCTTAAAAATTGTATTGTCCCGTCATTTTTGACGGGCAAGTCGCTAGTTATGTTTATAATTGCTGAGACCATGAACCTGGATCTCAAGTACTAGAAGCTATACCCTGGCAATCAATGAGGTGAAGGGTATAGGCCGTACCCCTTGCCATCTTGGTTTTACTATTGATTGGACTTGTGGAGTCCTTAAAATGGTCACATATACTTATTATATATTTGATTGGATGAACCTCCCTGGTCGTGTCATACCAGATAGCAAAACTATTGATGTCTTAAGGAAAAAAATGCAAAATATATCTCTGCTTGAGAGGCAAGTAACATATGGACATGCATTGTGGAGTTGTGTGCCCACCTGGCTGCCCATATGCTCCTTCACTCCCCCTGGTTGGTGCGCATTACTGGGGAGAACACTGCTATAGAAATGAAAAGGTTGTAAGAGCCTCATTAAAAATTGGTGTTTTTTATTCAATGACAGAAATCACATTATAGACTAGTTATACCCATATATACAGAGCTGATTTTTCTTTTGTTCATACGGGAGGCCATTATAATAAGTACTAGTTGGATACCTGCCCAATCATCAAATTCAAGATTTATTCTTTCAAATAGAATCAGAGAGATAGTTGAACAAGAGAACGAGACAAAATTGAAGTCAAACCGGGGCAAGAGGATCAATGCTTTGGAATACATAAGAACATGAGCAGAGGCGGGAATGAAAAACAGCTGCCCTAAACAAGATTAGAGAGATAGGCTACTAATTAAGAATAGATTTTCTAGCTACCAGAGGCTACAGGTTATAATTAGATAGCCAAATATCTTTAGTTCTAGAACTAATGGAAGGTCCTTAAGGAATAGTACATGTATATTCGAACTGAATGAAAAGTAATGTTTGGAAATTTTTATTTGCATCATTATTAATAATTAAAATAATACCAGCTGTGCAAGACATCAAGCCAATGGGATGACCTGCAATATTGCAACCACTCTGCATTGTTTTATTTTCACAGGTATAAAAGAGACTTTAGACTTGGTTTTCGACGATGACCGTAATTCCATTGACGCCTAAAAGGACACAACTAATTTTTAAGACGCTCTTTCTCATTAGATACTGTGAGCTTTAATTAATATGAAACTATTTTCTAAAATGGATGTGATTATAAAAAAGTACATTTTAGTTTCCTCCGTGTATATATGTGTCGCTAGACCATTTGCAATACACATGCTGATTTCATTGATGATGTTAGAATTAACATTTATATTTCAAATAGAGCATTTTTTATTGTTAATGGGCAATTGATACCTCTGGGCATGCAGGGTATAGATAAATATAAAAAAAAAAAAAAAATGTGCATTAAGTTACTAAGATCTAAAATAAATAAAAAATATACCTATATTTGTATTCTATTGTTTACAGAAAGAAGGCATTTAAAGACTCTCCCTATTTGAGATAATTATATGCTGAGCACTCATATAATGTTCATTCTGTAGTCCATGAGAAAAGAAAATATTTGTGACATATATGAAATAATAGGTCAGGTTTACTTCTCTCCAAACACATTTCTCATTCAGATAACTCAATCACTCTGTGAGATTGGGTGAAGATTGAATTGTGTTGTTTTATCCACAGGATTTTTATTCCCTGGTTGTGAACCAGCTGCATGTGGTGGAAATCTAACCCTCTAACTATTTATTAATATTGTTTTAAGGGAATTCTCTGATTTTTGTTGCTAACTGCTCACCACGGTTGAAATGTGATGTACTTGTTGGCTGTTCTGGCCCTAAGGGACCGCAGTGAGAAAGACTTACTCAAGCTTCACTTGAACACAGAAATGAAAATCAATAAACAATTTGAACTTCTCAGAAGAGAATTTTTCTACTCTAATGAATATACAAGCTTGGTTACAGCTTAATTTAAAGATTGAATTTACTGTGTATTTTTCTCTGCACCATAAGCATGACAAACACAAGATTCCAGTGACAAATCCCAGTGGGCCAGAATCGAGAGTCAACTTAAAAATAAAGAGCTGACAATGATAACATAAAACAGGGAATTCTCCAAAATATGACAGACTGAATTTTCCATAATAAAAATCTAATATCTTAAATATTGAAAAGCTTTCATATTGAGTATATTGTGCCAAAGACGAATGTTTTTAATATCATTTGTACAAGATCAAGCATATGAAGGGGTTAAAGATTGCTCTCCGTGTTTAGTGCAGTTTTCTTTTACTTTCTTATATTTTTTGACTCAATGAGGTGTTTTTGAGTATGTTAAAAGGAAGTTGGTTATCACTTCAATTTCTATTTATTTATAGGTGATAACATTTATATGAGTCTGGTTGAAAAGAGAAGTAAAATAGCAAATGACCCAAATTATTTTGATACTGGTTATACCAAATTGCTGACACTTCACTCTTCTTATGTCTACCATTGTTCAGACTGGTCTCAGTTTGAATGGCCTTGATTAGAGACAGCCTAAACAATGCATGTCCCTGATTCAAGGATCAGTCACAGGAACTATTTCTGAGGTTATCTGGCAAGGAAAGGGTGCTGAGAAGGGGTACCATCTACTCGGCCTCTGTAAGATTGTATAGGGTCCTGTATGCATTTTGTTCAGATGATATTGTCTCCTGGTTGGCTCTCACTTTTTCTGATGTAAGATGTGCTGCACACAGTAACACCTCTTATTTACCTAAGACTAGGTGTTCATGTGGGCCACACCTGCGGTTCACCTGCAACTTGAAAGAGCTGTTTGTGTGTTAAGTTATCTTGTTCCTGTCCCTTGAATTCCTATATTCTGAACCTTTGTCAGACTAACTACTCCTTATCTGCTTTTGGATCTCTATCAACTTGTCTGGAACTTCTTCTCTGTCTTGGACCATGGCTAACCTATCTTAAAACTCTTTGCCTTACACTGAATCTCTCTAAGCTGGACTAGCTGTTTATTTTTACCCATATTCTAATTAAGTCCTTATCCAAGGTCTTCTTCTGTACCCTATCAAGTTCTGTCCTGACTCATATTCTGAGGATCAGCTCAGTCTTTTAACTATCACTTAAGCGCTGAGGGTCTGTTCCCTGGCTGCTGATAGCAGCATCCTTACAACACAGGCCAAGTAGAGAGGAATCCTTGCAAGATGAGGGTGTAGAGATTAAGGCCTGGGTCTCCACTCAGCTGGGTAATTGGCAACCACTTATCCCACTTGCATACCAGTAGATTCGTCATGAGAGTAAAAAAGCAGTGTACATGCTATTTTTCAAAGAGATCTTGGAGAGTCCCAGTATAGTCCGGTTGTAATGATATAGGAATCACAAGGTTTTGGAGACCAGCAGCCTAAGTCAGCAATAATCCAATTCAGCAAGTTGTAGGTGAAACAGGAACAAGCTTTATTGAAGGGAACAGGAACCACAATAATCTGGCAAGGTACATTGACAGGAAGTGCCTTATATAGGCCAAGGACCAGACACCTGACCAGGCACAGCTGAAGAGACTTAGGCACTGATACTATTGCTAGCAGAGTCAAGGTTATCTCAATGAAATTCACAAAGGCAGGCTGGCGCAGTGGTAGGGAAGAGGTTCAGCAGCCTGGGGACCAGGGTTCAAAACCCAGCAGAGTCAATTCCTCACACTGGTCTACATTTAGCCCCTGAGCAATATCCAACTGGCTAGAAGCTGTGGTTGTCTCTTTACCTCTCAGACACTGGGGAGCATCTATTTCAGCCATAGAAGTGGCAATCACACCTACTGACGTATTCCTATACTGTCAATAATAACATAACCAAGCCAAGTCTTACCATTACTCTTCTGTGACTTATACAATACCAATATACTAACTCTAACACTACAGGGATTTTTCTATAATCATATTCCTAACTATTTTTCTGTCCCTGCTACTCAAACCATAAGTGTGAATTTATGTGCTTGTAAATAAGTTACAAAATAACAGCAATAGCAAGTATGCAAAGAATTTTAGAGAAAATCTTATTTTAGGTAATTCTGATGATGTCTGGAATGATTCCATTTTAGACTAATAATCTGACTGCAGCTTGAGGAGGAGGGTTATCCAATGGGGCTTGTTCTGCCATTGACTAGGATATTTTCAATAGAAGTGAATATACATGTTTTCTGAATCCATGGTTCCTCCTATTAGGGACAAAGACAACTTGTCTGTCATCATTAAAGCTAAATTTCCTACAAAATAAAGAAATTAATGACTATAGTTATTTATTTTAAACTGTGCAAAAATGTTTTGCACAATATCAAGTTCTTCAAAATAGCACACTAGTAAAATCATACTTCAGTACTGTATATTTTAATCATCAAGAGTATTTGTTATTATTATCCAAGTTAATCAGCCAATTTGTATAACTTTTACTTTTGTGACAATAATTTAACAAACTGAACATTAATGCATATGAAACTGTTTTGGCAAGTAATCATATACCTACAGTGCCTTGCAAAAGTATTCACCCCCTTGACATTTTTAGTGTTTTGTTGCCTCACAACCTGGAATTAACATGTATTGTTTGAGGATTTGCATCATTTAATTTACAGAACATGCCCACAACTTTGAAGATGATTTTTTTTATTTTTTATTGTAAAGCAAACAACAAATAGGACAAAATAACAGAAAAAGTCAATGTGCATAACTATTCACCCCCCTAAAGTCAATACTTTGTAGAGTCACCTTTTGCGGCAATCGCAGCTCCAAGTCGCTTTGGATAAGTCTCTATGAGCTTGCCACATCTTATCACTGGGATTTTTGCCCATTCCTCCTTGCAAAACTGCTCCAGCTCCTTCAAGTTGGATGGTTTGCGCTTGTGAATAGCAATCTTTAAGTCTGACCACAGATTTTCTATTGGATTGAGGTCTGAGCTTTGACTAGGCTATTCCAACACATTTACATGTTACCCGTTAAACCACTCAAGTGTTGCTTTAGCAGTGTGTTTGGGGTCATTGTCCTGCTGGAAGGTGAACCTCCGTCCTAGCCTCAAATCACTCACAGAGTGGTACAGGTTTTGCTCAAGAATATCCCTGTATTTAGCACCATACATCTTTCCCTCAACTCTGACCAGTTTCCCAGTCCCGGCTGCTGAAAAACATCCCCACAGCATGATGCTGCCACCACCATGTTTCCCTGTGGGGATGGTGTTCTTTGGGTGATGTGATATGTTGGGTTTGCGCTAGACATAGCATTTTCTTTGATGGCCGAAAAGTTCAATTATAGTCTCATCAGACCAGAGCACCTTCCTCCATACATTTTGAGAGTCTCCCACATGCCTTTTGTTTTTTTGGTGAAAGTAATGGCCTTCTTCTGGCCACTCTGCCATAAAGCCCAACTCTATGGAGCGTACAGCTTATTGTTGTCCTATGTACAGATACTCCAGTCTCTGCTGTGGAACTCTGCAGCTCCTCCGGGGTTACCTTAGGTCTCTGTGCTGCCTCTCTGATTAATGCCCTCCTTGCCCGGTCTGTGAGTTTTGGTGAGCGGCCATCTCTTGGAAGGTTTGCTGTTGTGCCATGTTCTTTCCATTTGATTATGATAGATTTGATGGTGCTCCTGGGGATCATCAAAGATTTGGATATTTTTGTATAACCTAACCCTGACTTGTACTTCTCAACAATATTTTCCCTTACTTGTTTAGAGAGTTCCTTGGTCTTCATTGCAGTGTTTGGTAAGTGGTGTCCCTTGCTTAGGTGTTGCAGCCTCTGGGGCCTTTCAAATAAGGTGTGTATATGTAATGACAGATCATGTGACACTTAGATTGCACACAGGTGGACATCATTTCACTAATTATGTGACTTCTGAAGGTAATTGGTTGCACCAGAGCTTTTTATGGGCTTTATAACAAAGGGGGTGAATACATAATCACATGCTAGTTTTCTGTTTTCTATTTCTAAAAAATAGTTTTATGTATATATTTTTCTCATTTCACTTCACCAACTTAGACTATTGTGTTCTGATCCATCACATAAAATTCAGATTAACAAAACATTGAACTTGAAGGCTGTAATGTAACAAAATAGGTAAAAAGGAAAGTGAATACTGTTGCAAGGCACTAATTATACATAGGTGCAAAAATGTTTGTAGTACAGCAGAATATAACATTACTGATAAGGAGTAGCAAAAGCATTTTAATGAAGGGCAACATTTATGTTAAATGCTGTCCTATGCCCATTCTGGACATTACTGTCCATATGCCGTTATTACTTTGTGCTGCCCTAGGACTTGTTAACATAAGGAGAAACATATAACTATTTTAATATAAAAGCAGTGTTAATAGAAAGATGGTGCAAGCCTATGTTATTTATAATGTATTCATAATTTGTAGATAAAGTGGTTTGGTACACACGCAACATTTCTCCACTCAGTTTGAGCACATAAAAAGCACAATTCACTCTGATTGCTCCCAGAGTTGATCATACATCTCCATCCTTTTCTATAGATCATTTCAAAGTAAGTTTTTTCCAAGTTGGGATTCCCCATGAAAAGGCAGAGGAAAACTTAAATCCAAAACATATTTAACATCAAAATAAGACCTAGATATTTTGATGTGTTAGCCTCACGTTTGTAATTTGACTAGTTTAAAGTACCACTAAAATGTCCTAAAAGTGGAGAAATTTTTAAGTATTGGTCATTGATACAAATTATACTCAATGTTTAAAAAACAAACATACAACAATATTAATTATTAAAGTATAGTGCATTTTAACAATGTAACAATAATAGATTTATTTTTTAGTACAGAACACCAGAATTAAGTGAGCAACTTTGTCAAGAGGGGGGACCAGCTGGATCAGCCAGTGAATGGATCCCACCATTCGGTCCTCTCCTCTGTGGGTTTCTGTGCTAGATATTCCCCTGGAAAGAGACGTGCTTCAGGATCTGGGAAAGATGGCAGTTGATAAGTGACTGTCCGACTGAATGATAAGGGCCTAGTGCCACTGGCTGAGCCCCATGTAACTGCCTCAGTTCAAATGGTGAATAGACCGAAGAAAGATGGCAGTTGGTAAGTTACCCTGTGCAGAACTTTGTCCCATGTAGAAAACTAATTTATAACTTGTAAATTATTGCTGCTATGGTAGCACAATACTTTATTTCAGAGTTTTCCCCCGTCAGGGCTGCTGTAACAAACTTATTGAGTGATAATCTGTAATGGTTATTAGTGCATCTCCATAATAAACTGCAGTGAAATATTATCTCAACATTTCTTTTTCTAAAGGTGTAGACTAGAATGCATTAATACCATTTTGATATTCCAAAATATTATCTTATTCTCTATTGCTCTCTTACTTTCATCATCACCACAGTAGACTCTTTGTTTTTTTTGTATTTAAGTGTGATTTCCCTGTTCAAAGGTATCCCAAAAGCTTTTAATTTTGACTACAATTATTTTCTTGTCTACTGGGAACCCAGTGCAAAGATAATGTCCTGTGTGCTGTAGGCAAGCAGGCTGAATATTAATTAATGAATATTCCTTAATATGCAAAGAAGACGATCAACAATCGGTGCTGAGCCCCTACTTATTAATTGGCATATCATTGTTATTCCTCAAGGCATCAAGAGGCCAAATTCAGGTTACTACTAGTTTAGGAAATCTCTTTTAATTAAGAAACATGAAAGTTTAAGTCTCGGGTTATAAATATCTTATCATGACTATAAAAGATATGATTACCTTCCTAGGTGGTAGGGCACATTAGCACAAGCAAAGGTGACACATAGTGCTAAGGGCACCAAGCTGGGGTAGCATCATTGTTCAAATTACACATTTTCAACCAAAGATAATAGTATAATATTACACTAATTATAAATGAATTTTCTATACTGAACAGTTTATTTGTGGAAAGCCAAGCAAATCAAATGGAAGGTCTGGTTTTCCAAGAATACGACATGAAAAATGTATGGGACAGTGGTGTGTATCAGTAGAGCTTATTCAATGTTGTTAAACATCAACATAATCGGGTATATCCCAGACCTACCACTTTGGGTAATGAGGCATCTAAATGACTAAACAGCATTTTAAAGCGTAGTTTCCTTATGGAAATGTATTTAAACTAATATACTTTGGCTTTAGATGAAGAAATTATTTAACGCTCAATTTTTTTGTAAATTATTTTGATTATTTGCCTTAGTTTCTATACATACAATTAAATTGAGGATATATATATATATATATATATATATATATATATATATATATATATATATACAGATACAGATGTGTATAGAAATGTATGCAACAACTAAGCTTTGCAAAAAAAATGGGGTGATGATGGAACGATACTGTTATTGGCATTGATGAAATCTTTGCATGATTTGGCCTTTTTTACCTTTTATTTTCATTTATGACACACGTGTGAGTATATGAGTATAAGTTCAAAATGATTCATTTATTGACACGTTTGAAAATAAATAATTTGATCTATTAGGTAAAAAAAAGGGACAGACTGAAGATATCCATTTAAATAAATGTGTCTGTAGTGCTATAAGTTAAAGCAAAAATTGATACCCAAGTGCAAATTTATCCTACCCCAAACTGCTGTGTGTACCTTTATTATTTATGAGGACCAACCAATGGAATTCAGCTGGTGTTAAATGTAACTATTCTGCTCTGGAAAGTTGCTTTGACATTTTAACCATGTATGTATTTGAAGTGGTTTTACTTTATTGTGACTTTTTAGACCTGTGTAAGGGTTAAGTGTACTCAGTCTGGTATTTTTTTTTTTTTGTGTGTCATTCAGTCGTTTTTGACTCTCTGTGATCTCATAGACGTAACACACCAGAACATCTTTTACTTGGAATTGAACCCAGGTCAACGGCAGTGGAAGCACCAAGTCCTAACCACTGGATCACCATGGAACCCATCTGGTATTTTTTAGTGTGTAGTACCACACACAATAGTGTGTTAAATGTAGTACTCTTTCATGGAAATGCTATAAACATCTTAGCTCTGTTTAAGCAAAATTTTATATTTTTTTGGCATACGTGTATAAAGTAGCATCTAAACAGTTTTCTAGTGTTATCTTTCATTTTTTTTTTAAGTCAACACAATTAAATACTACCTTCACATTCTGAATGTATGAAATGAACATACAGAAAAATATTCATTGGAATTACTGCATTTTAAAATAACATTTTATGAAAAAAGAAATTGCATTGGTTCTGTGAATTATTTTTTTATTTGATCTAGTCTACTTGTTTGCTAAAAACATATCATATTTAGAATTTAAAAAATAATTTTAATTTAATACATATAATATAGCAAATCAATATTTATTAGGATTTAAAATTTAAAATGTATATTTTGTGAAAGAATGTATAATCTCTTTCATACAGATTGTTGTAATATTTTGTAAGTACAGAAATATTTTCAGTGCATTTGTATCATGCTAATTACAACCCATAAATATCATTTAATAATGCCATGGGCAAAATGCAAGTAGTCTGTTAAAATTTAAATAAATTAATGTCAATAAACCATTACCTACTCTTTTGCTGTACAAGTGGGCACTGAAACAAAGCTCCAATTAATTGTGAATGCAAGTATTGCTAACAACTTATGCAAATATGATTCAAAATGCTTTTATCAATTAACTATTGAAAAAATATATGTAAATTTAATTTTATGTGACCAATTCCTTTTAAAATACCCTATAAAATGAGTTTTAAAGATATAAAAAGACTAATATTAGTTTAATAATGCATGTTTAATTTTAATTTTCATTTATGCTAATATTGATTTGCCACTAAGCACTTTTTATTTTCTAATTTAGGTCAAATAGGAAATAAATTATAATAGAATGGCACTATTGGAATGGATACATAATAACAAAAAATCAATAATAGAAATATAACATATTAATTTCCTGAGACTGATCTTGGGGGAAACTTACTGAGTTTTTAATTGTATGTATTGTTTTATTCCTTAGGAAAACTGAGTATTTTCCTTGTAACGTGCTGTGTACATTTTAATTATTCTATGTGTTTTGTCATTTGTCTTGTAAAATGTGATTATTTGTATCAATAAAAAATAACAAAAAACTGAGATAAATCTGAGAATTGAAGAACAACAAAAAAGTAAATGTACTGTAGAACTTATAATGTTTTATGACATTTATTGACATTAATGTATGCTTGACTTCTTGTTTTATGTTTATGACTAAAAAGAAAATTAATATTTTTGACATCTAGCTCTACGTAATTGATGTGTCAAATGAATGCATACTAAATGAGGCTGAAAAAATATATACAATGTGTCAATCGGGTTCAACCAATATGTTTGGAGCCTACAGCACCTGGCGTTCCCAAGCGGAATCCCACCATAGTTTTGCTCTTGACTCTACTGAGATGCATGATCAGATGGGATCGAGCACATTCAGATTCATATGTCTCCAGGCAACATAAGAGCATGCATGACTGGAATGAACTCTATTATGATAATGCATCTTCACTTTACAAAGTTCTATGTTTGGTCACCCCAACTGCTAAATAATTATTTCACCATTCAGCACTAGAATACATTTGTTTATTTATACATGATGATATACTACATAATGCTAAGCCCGGGGGACTACTTTCTTTTTGTTGCTGACACGTGCTGGAGTATTTTATCTGAATGGCTCCAATGCCAGAAGGAGAAACAAAGATCACATAGAACTGTTTTGTAACTGCAAAATTGCTTAAAATTTGAGTATTAGAAGTAAAGAAAACAAAGAAGTCATAGCAAACACTGACATTACCGAAATGTTCCTAGACGTTCCTAGGAGTCATCGAGAAGCAGGTTATTTAGGGGTATGGATGGAGAGGAGCAGAGAAATAAGGACTTGATGTGAGACTTGTATTTCAGGTTTACATTTTTAACTTTTATTCTAAAGGATAAAGGACACATTAAGTGAGTAGAGAGCAGTCATGATATATCGTAGCAGGAGAGATCGTTGGTGGGAAAACCAATAAGAAAGCAGTCAAGGACTTTTTACCTACTATGCAGAGGTGGAGTTACCACTGGTGCAAGGCACCGAGGCCCCTGGCCTCTGAGAACCCCCTCAGACCTTCCACGGCCCCTGCGGACCTCCTGCGGGTCCCCTGTGGCCCCTGCTGGCCTCTTGTACCCTCTGTGGGCTCAGCGGGTCTTCTGTGGGCCCTATGAATCCTCTGTGGGCATCTGCGGGCCCTCTGTGCCCCCCACAGGGCCTCTGGTGATCCTTTGGCCCTCAGGGCCCCCTGTGGCCCCTTATGGCCCCCACAGACCTCCCGTGGGTCCCCTGAAGCCTTATGGCCCACACATTTTCTTTTGCACTGGGGCCCCCTATGCACTAGCTCCGCTACTGCTACTATGGCATATTCCGGAGATGTTCATAGTCAGCAAGATGTAGGACCCTATTTAATTGCAGATTGAGATTGAGGTTTGCTACAATTACAGAGCAATTCAATTGATCAAGCCCACAAGTTACAGGCTGAAAGACGAAACCGTAAACCATGCAATCATAAGTAGCATTTCAGAGTGTGAACATGATTAATTGAGCGATTTAGAAACAGCCAATAGAAAATGAGACTGCCATCATTACGTCAGTAAAACATGGAGGTTACACATCAATGAATTATAGAGGTCTGATATGCTATCAGACTCGCAGTTTGGAAATTTACAAAATAATAAAAGTTAATGGCGATACTGTTTTAGTCCATGTGGGTGGCCTGATATGTACTAACTCATTGATTCCCAAGATTGATATGACACCAAAATGAAACAATAAAAAATAGATTTTTTATTGCAGATTTTCAAGCTTGAGACTTTTGTGGAATTGAATGCCATTCATTGCTTTCCCTGTCTTTAAAAGCGCTGTATTGATTTTTTATTTGGATTTACAGTGCTACGAACAGGGGTTAAACCCCCTTGTGAGCCCTATCTGGTACCCGTAGGATTTTCTTCTACATTTGCCATTAACGGGTGTAAAAACATGTGCAGGTTTGAGGAATTGTAGCACTTTTTAGCCAGTAACCCGTAGATCCATTGCGGGCTCCAGTAACTTACAATTGCTTAATGGAATTGGGGCCTTAGGGCCTCATTCAATTGCAATTTGGTCTAATTGAATAGGGCTCTAAATAAGCACATAACATATATTTTTAAGAAGTTTTTAGTTAGTAAGCATCTATGCAAAAGCAAGGTTTTCACTAACTAAAAACTTCTTTAAAAAAATATGCTATGTGCTTATATAGAGCCGTATTCAATTGGCCAAATCGCAATTGAATGAGGGCCTTAGTTTGTACATACATGGGTGTACTCAAAAATCTTTCCAGAAGAGAAAAGAAAATCTCTTTCAGTAAATAAGGGTGTCAATAGTAAAGTGAGATCATTCTCATACTAGCCTATAGAGCCTTTAGGGAAGAGAAAAAATACAGGTTTATGGAATAGTATAGGAATTGGAATGATCTCACGTCACTAGTGAGAAAGCTTTTGGCCTATATGCCAATATTCAGTAAAATGTGAACTTTCCCCCCAGGGAGAGAAAAATCTCATGTTTAGTTTCCAAATAAATTTTTTATGACATTGTTGGATATCTCACAATCCTCCATAACACAGATATATATATATTATCTGTACATAAAAATATAAACAGACTGTGGTCAGATCTCTCACAAACAATGGGTGGGTGATTTTGTCATTCAGTTACATAGTTACATAGTAATTAAAGTTGAAAAAAGACTTTCAGTCCATCAAGTTAAGATCTCCTCTGATCTGCAATATGCAGATTACATATTAATTAATTAGTTGTTAATTAATTATTAATCAATTATTTCGTTTTTTTAATTTTTTTTTTTAATTATTAATTAATCCAGAGGAAGGCAAACAGAAAAAAACCCAAGTGAGACTTAGCCAATCGTCTCAAAGGGAAAATGAAATTAAAAAACAGATACTGGTGATCGGATTTCTCCCTGGATCAATACTGTCTCTCTAATTATCCATGATAACCCTGAATTCACTTTTTAATTAGAAATAAATCCAGTCCCCTTTTAAAGTTATCCTTCGAATCTGCTGTCACCACCTCCTCTGGTAGAGAATTCCACAGATTAACCACCCTTACTGTGAAGAACCCTTTTCTTTCTTTAAGGTGAAATCTTTTTACTTCTAACCTCAAGGGATGTCCTCTTGTCAGTTGAAAACCTCTTGGCACAAAAATAGCCCTTAACAAATCTTTATACTGACCCTGGATGTATTTATGTAAGGTAATCATATCCCCTCTTAGACGCCTTTTTTCTAGAGAAAATAAGTTTAATTTAATTAGTCTTTCTTCATAACTTAGCCCCTCCATTCCCCTTATTAGTTTGTTGCTCTCCTTTGTACCTTTTCCAGCTCTAAAATGTCTTTTTTATGAAGTGGTTGCCCAAAATTGTACTCCATATACCAAATGAGGGCGTACTAGAGATTTGTATAGTGACAGAATTATATTTGCTTCCCTTGCTTCTATACCCTTCTTAATACATGCTAATATTGTATTTGCCTTTGCAGCTGCTGCTTGGCTTTGAGCACTGTTACCTAGGTGGTTGTCCACAAGGCTGTCCATTTCAATATCTGATACACCTAGATGTGCTCCATTAAGATTATAAATTGCATGGCTGTTTTTCCTTCCCAGATGCATAACTTTACATTTATTTGTATTAAATCTCATCTGCCATTTAGATGCCAATTCCTCAATTTTATGTAAATCCCTTTGGAGGGAAAGCAGATCATTATCTGATTTAATTACCTTGCACAACTTCGTGTCATCAGCGAAAATGGAGACATCACACTCCAATCCTAACTCCAAGTCATTAATAAATATGTTAAAACGGAGAGGACCTCCTACTGAACCCTGAAGAACCCCACTTACCACATTAGTCCAATCGGAGTATGTTCCATTTACAACAACCCTTTGCTTCCTGTCTTTTAGCCAGCTCTCAATCCATGAGCAGATATTTACTGCAATTCCTGTATCTCTTAGTTTGCACAATAGTCTCTCATGTGGCACTGTATCAAAAGCCTTTGCAAAATCCAAAAAGACTACATCCACTGAGTTGCCTTGATCCAGGTTCCTACTAACTTCCTCATAGAAACTAATTAGATTTGTTTGACATGACCTATCCCTCATAAATCCATGTTGACTCCTACTTATAATCCTGTTCAAATAGATATATTCTTGTATATTATCCCTTATTAATCCTTCTAAAGAAGTGAGGCTCACTGGTCTATAATTCCCCGGATTTGCTCTTGCTCCCTTTTTAAATATAGGTATCACATCAGCTTTTCTCCAGTCATCTGGTAGAGACCCTGTGTTGAGTGAATCTTGAAAAATTAAATATAATGGTTTGGCTATTACAGAACCCAGTTCCCTCAGTACCTATGGATGTATTCCATCAGAACCCTGGGCTTTATTAACATTTATTTTTTCCAACCTCTTTTGGATTACTTCCTGTGTTAACCAATTATTTGGCAAAGGTAGTGTAGCCCCATTATGTTGCAGTGTCCCAACCACTGGTACCTCCTTTGTGTATACCGAAGAATCTATTTAGCTCATCTACCTTTTCCTGGTCACTAATTTTCAGATTCATTTTCAGATAATTTTCACTCTCTTTTGCAGTTTATTTTCTATTTTAGCCAGTCTAAAAGCTTTGTTGATTTCCTTGTACTCCTGTAAAGCAGTCTCTGTCCCCTCTTGTTTGTATAATTTAAATGCCTGTTTTTTACTCCGTATCTTGATCTTTAAATCATTGTTAAGCCACATTGGATGGGATTTACTCCTTTTACTTTTATTCCCACATGGTATATGCCGATGTATATGTATATTTAGTAAGGATTTAAATGTTGTCCATTTATGTTCAGTGTTTTTACCCATCAGTTCTCTGTCCCAGTCTATACTTTGTATTGCTGCCCTTAGACTGTTAAAATCTGCCCTTTTAAAATTCTGAGTTTTTGTTGGATCCTTAAAATTTTGTTTTTTTAATTCAATCTCAAATGAGACTGAGTTGTGATCACTGTTTCCCAAAGGTTGCCCTATTCCAACATTTGATACTATATCAATATTATTTGTGATGACTAAATCTAAGATAGCTTCATTTCTAGTAGGCTATATTTGGGGGTTTATAGCAGACTCCTACTAATATTCTTTTGGAATTTGCTGCTCCCCTATTTAACTCTACCCACCAACATTCAACTTTATCACTAGGTCCACCATAAATATCTTCTCTGACTATAGGCTTAAATTCAGGCTTAACATACCGACAAATCCCTCCTCCCCTTTTACCATTAATCCAGATTAACAGTCCAGTCATGAGATTCATCCCACCATTTTTCATTAATTACTAATAATTCTAACTCTCCCATTTTTCCTGGCAAGCTTCTGGCATTAGCAAGCATACACCTTATGTTATAAATCTGTAGTTCTGAAGTGCCTGCCACTGTACTTGAGTTACTTAGTACTATACTACCCCTCCCCCCATCTCCTCCCCTTTGAGTTGTTAATTCCTCCTTTATACCCTCTACACTTTCTACCCAATTACTTATATCTAGTCCCTCCCCCCATCTACTAGTTTAAAACCTCCTCCAGCCTTTCTACCATCCTATTCCCTAGAACAAAAGCTCCCTCATCATTAAGGTGCAATCTATCACTACTGCAAAGATTGTACCGAAGCGAGAAGTCAGCCCAGTGCTCTAAAAACCCAAACCCCTCCTTAGTGCACCACATCTTTAGCCAAGCATTAACCTCCCTAAGCTACTTCTGCCTCCCTGGTCTAGCCAGTGGCACTGGTAGTATCTCAGAACATACTACCTTGGAGGTCCTTGCCTTCAGCTTATTACCTTGTTCTCTAAAATCATTCTTTAGGACACTCCATCTTCCATTAACTTTGTCATTGGTACCAATATGTACCAAGACCGCCGGTTCATTTCCAGTCCCTCCCAATCATTTGTCTACCCGATCCACAACATGACGAACCCGAGCACCCGGGAGACAGCAAATTGTTAGATTGCTGGTATCTGGGTGACAAATCACCCTGTCTACCTTCCTAATAATAGAGTCCCCTACAACCAAAACCTGTCTGTTGCTCTGCCTATTCTGCCTCCCACTCCTCCAGTAGAATTGTTCTCCCGGCTGTTAGAGGGAACAGCTCTATCTGGCATTGCCATTCATGAATGGACATCCCGAACAGTTTCACTAAATGTGGCAAATCTGTTGGTGTTTGCCAACTCTGATCTGGCCTGCCTCCTCTTGTTCCCCTGATTCCCCTTCTAACTGTAACACAGCTACCTCCCTGGACATCCTCACTGGCCCCAGCTCCACCCTCCATGCTAGGCCCAGCTAAACTGTGCTCCGAGAGCACCAACCCCCTTTCCAGTAGAGCAATATCACTAAGTGCTGCAATTCTCCTCTCCAGATCTCCAATTTGAGCTTCCATGCTCACACCACTCACAGAGGTATGGACCCTGGATCATCTGTTCCAATATTGCATACATATGACAGGATGTTCACTGAGTGAGGTTGCCACTGGACTGACTCATAATTATTATTATTGTCTACAAAATTTCAGTGGGAAAAATAAAGAATATAAAATAATATATTTGTATAAGTTTTCCTCCTTTGCACTATAAATCTGCCCGCCCTTTTTTTTGAAGTCCCTCCTTTTATTTAAATTAATTTAAACTCGTTTTTACTAGAATTGCACTTGATACTGAAAATGTTTGCAAGCTCACAAGTTCGCCACTTCTCCTGTTTATATTAACTTCTGCCTTCTCACCTGGACACAATTAATACACTCTGCAATTTATCAGCATTTACTTGTAAGGTAAATCCACTTTCAAAACAGCCAGTTTCTCATGGTTTTCGGTCTGCCTCGTTTTGTATCTGCCAATCTCAAATATGTTTCCTCTGCTTCCATACTGTCACTACTCTACTACAAGCAGTATATATGATAATATTCCAGCTATGAATTATTATTATACAGAATTCCACACATGACTGAATTATATATATATATATATATATATATATATATATATATATATATATATATATAGATAGATAGATAGATAGATAAATGTCCAATCTTTACCCTCATCAACCGCAATATCTCAAACAGATATGAAATGGTAGAAATGTAAAAGAACAATAATAAATAATAATGATTTTAATAATAATTTTAATAATAAAAATAAATAATGATACTGTTCTAGTCCATGTGGGTGGCTTAATATGTATTAACTCCTTGATTACCAAGATTGATATAACACGGAAATGAAAGGTAAAAAAAATATTTTTGATTGCATATTACCAAGCTTGAGACTGTTGTGCAATTCATCCTAATGTCTTTCATCGCTTACCCCATCTTTTAAAGTGCAGTATTGATTATTTATTTACATTTACAGTGCTACAATCAGGTGTTTAACCTCCTTGCGAGTCCTATCTGGTACTTCGATATTTGCCATTTAGAGTGTGAAAACAATTGCGGGCTTGATGAACTGTAGCAATTGAATAGCGATTTGCGATTGTAACATTTACGGGCTTGAAAGATCAAAGGCTTAGATGGTTTTGAGTTACGATTTTGACAACTGCACAGATTTTCATCCTGTAACCCACAAATCGTTTGCGGGTAGCTAAAAGGCGCCAAATGAATAGCACATTAGTTTACGGGGCTGCAATAGGGGCCCCAATAACTAACAATTGCTCAATTGAATGGAGGCCACAGCTTCTTTTTGTATTTTCAGAGGCACATTTCAGTAATAGTTATATATACAGAGCTAACCTCAACGTGTCTGTGTTCTATGGAAATATTACACAGAACCCTATTGTATTATAGTAAATAATGGAAAGGTATGTAGTAATTTACTCCCCATCTACCTGCTTTCACCCCCATATTACTCTCTTCATCCTACAATCGCCCATATTGAGAAGATGATGTCACCACCAATCTGTATGCAAACTAATTTGAAGTTATTTTGGAGGTAAGGCAGGTTATGCTACTGGAAGTGCAAATCTTGCAGCATTATATCTATTGTAAACTGATAGCATTAGGGAAAACAGAATGGAGATTACAAGGTTCTAAGGCAACAAGCAGTCCGGGGGCCCATGCCCCTCTTCCACAATTCACAGTACAGTATATTTCTTCTCATAAAATAATACACAACTGTACCCCTGAGCACTTCTCTTCATTATCTATACCTCTGTTACTAATTCATTTCTTTCCTACAGAGATTTTACCAATAAGAACTGTGAGGCCCTTTTATATATATATTTGTTTTGAGGGGGGGGGGGGGGACTAGGAATGCAAGGGATGATATAGGGCCATATTCTATCAGCTAATTGCAAATGCCTTGAAATCATAAATTTGGCTTCAGTGTTTGTTTGTTTTTTATAAATGTTTACATGCATTCTATTGACTTAAGAATTCATTTGTGCCAATAAGTAATATTTGCCAAATATATAGTATTAAGAGTGATTTTAAGTGTGTATAAACTTATGAATTGGGCAATTGCATCAGACCCATAGTGTCCAAGCTGGGTGCAGCAACTGCCCTCCTTCAAGTCCGCTGTGTTGGCCTGTAAATATAGTATAAGTCAAAGAATCTAACATAGCCCATATTCTCAAGAGTAAGAAAGACTTGGAGTGTGGAAGGTGTAGGAGAAATGGCAATAGTAAGAGCTTAGTGTTGAGAATGATAAGCATAAGATATCAGGAGGACATCCAAAAATACATAATTACCATATATCCTCGAGTATAAGTTTTTCAGACCGTTTTTTAACGTTTAAAAGGAGCTCTCGGCTTATACTCGAGTCACTCTCCCCCCCCCCCCCCATGTCTCTCTAACCCCTGTGTCTCTCTAACCCCCCCGTGTCTCTCTAACCTCCCGTGTCTCTCTAGCCCCCTGTGTCTCTCTAACCCCCTGTGTCTCTCTAACCCCCGTGTCTCTCTAACCCCCTGTGTCTCTTTCCCTCCCCCCTCCTCATCCTCAACCCCCCTCCTCATTCTAAACCCCCTCCTCACTTTACCCCTCTAAATACCTCCCCCTCTCCCTTTCCCCTCACTTACCTCCATCTGCAGCTGCTCCTTCCTGCATCGGGACCCACCATATGCTAATGACGTGACATCACATGCGCGCCACGTCATTAGCATTAGCCGGGTCAAGACACAGGAAGGAGCGTGGAGGAGCGGAAGAGCAGCTGCAGATGGAGGTAAGTGAGGGGAAAGGGAAAGGCGGAGGTATTTAGAGGGGTAAAGTGAGGTTGGGGGTTTAGAATGAGGAGGGGGGTTGAGGATGAGGAGTGGGGGAGGGAAAGAGACACAGGGGGGTAGGTTTTTTTTTTTTTTGCATATTTATGTACAATGCTGTAGTCCTGCACCGGCAACTGGGGGCAGACTGATGCCACCAAGAATCTGGTGACCTAGGACTGGGCATGCTTACCTTAGCAGGAATACATAACTGCTTAAATGGATCTAGATACCAGTATTCCCACTATTACTCAATACATGCGATTTTGTAAATTTAAAAGGGCTCTATTTAAGTGCACATTATATTTTTTTACAGAAGTTTTTAGTTAGTGAACTTCTATCCAAAAGCAAGGTCTCCACTAACTAAAAACGTCTGTAAATAAAATATGCTGTGTGCTTAAATAGAGCCCTTTTAAATTTACTGAATTGCAATTTAATAAGGCTGATAATATTTTACAGTAGATAAGGATTCTGGGTAATTACATGCAAATCTGTATCATATTTAGCTTAAACAAATTCAAAAGTGAATCCCTTGAGCACATGTATGCTGCTCAGTGACAGATTTTAAAACATAGCCTATATTAGAAGTATCATGCCAGAAACCCTATTCAAAGACAGCTGTTTCATCCTACAGGGACTCATCATTGTGAGGCTAGTTTATGGTCATTGAAATGTTCAAAAAGAAATATTTGAATATTTTATTTTCAAGGGTGTTTGTACTGACAAATTAAAATGTTACCAAATAGTCCAGTTAGATTTTAATATTTACTTTTTTAATAAACTTTATAACAATAGGAAAAATACATAATTTCACTCAGTTAACAAAGGAATAAAAATAATTTAAATTTTTAAGAAAACACATAAATTGCAGCTGACAAGGAAAAAACAAAGTTAGCCTCAGGCATTATTTTTATAGTAGAAAACAGGCACATGTCCATGAATATCTAGTATATTATTAACACTACTGTTCAATTATCTATGCGTGTGCTGCTTTAATGAATATTTATTGGAGTCTTAGTAAAGTTGCAACAATACCTTCTTTTCTTTACTATGGAGATTTGGATATGACAATAAAAGTAACATTTGCCCTATTCACAAAAAATCAGGGGTTGTTTTAAAATGTAATTAAAACAAAACACAGCAGGAAAGCTCAATTTCCAGTTTACCCATGTTTAGGCTTAGGCATTACTTATTAATCTAGCTAAAATCCGCTCTTCGTAAAAATTAGTCTTTGTTCATAAGAATATTAGAACGTAAAACATTTTTATTTCCATATAATAGGTTATGTGGGAAAGTGTGAAATTATAATTAAAATATATTTTTACATTTTTAATTACCAATATGAACATAGAAATAATTCAGAAATTGGGGTATATTTATCAAGTGAGGGAAACATATGTGGATAAAAAGGACATATTTATCAAACATAATTAGAGTTTATAGCAACTCCATAGGTAGCTCCCATAGGAAACATAGAAAGTGGAGGTAGTTTATGTTTTAACTTACACCACTTGATAAATATACCCCATTGTGTTTCTTAATTCTCTGTGAAAAGAAAGCAAGCCTTGTATCCATTATATGTTAAACTCGCAATTGCTACAATTTATAGGGGAGCCCTCCAAAAACATCCCTCAAGTTTAATTTTTGGACTGTATCAAGAATAATGCAAGATCGCTTACCAGACAGCGGGCGTCATTTCATTGCTCCGTCTATAACTCCCTGCTGCGCTGTTTTTGCCTTGTGAATATTTTTTACAAGCAATTTTGCAGAGAAACCTACTAACATAGGGCCCTATTCTATTAGAAGCTCGCAAATGCCTCAAACTGGTACATTTGGCTGCAGGTTATTTTTTCTCTAAATGTTTAGATGTATTTTATTGACTCCAACTCGCAATTTACCTCCTTAAGCCTTTTTAAGTAGGATTTCAGGGGGAGTGTCCTATCATCTGACAATATTTAAGCAAGCCTGTAATTTACTTCTTCAACACAGCCAATAGTAAATGAGTCATGACATCAGTAAAACATGGAAGTTAGACGTAATCTGCAATCGGAGGCTACAAATTAATTAGTGCCAAGAAGTAATATTTGCTGATCAGGCTCGCAATCAAGCAATCTAGCACTCTATACAATGCATTAGAATATCTGTTTTAGTCCATGTTAGTTTCATGATATGCATTAACCCATTGAGTCCCGGAATCAATATTACTCAAAAATAACATTTAAAAATATATTTTTTAATTGCACATTTGTGCATTTGAGACTGCAATGAATGTCATGCCTTCCCTTGCTATTTAGTACTCATAATATTTTTGACACAAAAATTATACTTTTTTCAGGTGTGGGTTAGACTTTATTTGCGAGCTAGCCCTACAGGTCTAATAGCATATCGATATTGTATAACTTTAATTATTTAGAGCTTGTAATGTTTGAGCTGGGCTAAAACCAATGGAGCTCTAAGGCTGGTTTTGTGTCTTTGGCTGGCCCGTAGTTATTGTCGGCGGGTAACTCGTAATGGGATTGCGAGTAGCTAATAGAATGTTTCAATATTAAGAGCAGTTTTAAGTGTGTATAAATGTACGAATTGGGCAATAGAATAGGGCCCATACACAGTCAGACTATACACTAGCCCTAACTTCCTCCCACCCCAATCAAATATTAGCTAATTTGCATAAAAAAAAGGAGTGGGCATTCATTTCATTCATGTTAACCCCTTCACTGCCACAATCGTGGTAAGAAAGCATACCAAAATAGAAATAGAGACAGCCTTTAGGTATACTCGCTAAGATTTAAAATGTGTTTTTCAGAATGCACATTATTTTTAGGACAGAGCAAGTGCATAAAATCTTAGCGATCACACTTAGAATTTTAGAGGTGGCAATATAATAACACTTTAGACAAAAGTCGTATGAGAGCTGTAGGCAGCATGAACTCAGAGGGCCTCATTCTAATGATGGCTGCAAAATGGCCGCAACGCTGCGATCCCTTACTGGGTGCTGCGGCCCCTTAGCTGCTTTGCTATTCAAATGAAAGGGGCCGCAGCACACCCCTTCCTACTGCTAATCGCAAGACAGGCAATCGGCCGTTAGCTTTGGTGGTCTTGTATGTGATTGCGGGCGTTAGCCCGCAGATCAGGCTTCAAAGCTTGCCAAACTAAAAAGTGAAAAATAAATTCAAGGAAGCACTGTACAGCACTATAAATGATGGTGACACATTGGGGGACATGGGGATGACATGTAGTACATTGGCTAGCTGGCACATCGCTGCTAGCCAATACTGTAATTTGTGACCGCAGTCCGCCAGGCTTGAAGATTGAGTTGCTGCCTTGGGGGTGCTTGAATGACCCCCAAAGCAGTAACCCATCCCCAAGCCCGGCGGACTTGTGGCCACAAATGACAGCATTAGCTAGCGGCGATGTGCCAGCTAGCCAATGTACTACATATCATTCTCATGTCTGTATTGTAATTAGGGGTTAATAGTATTGTAGTTAGGGGTATATTTGTTATGTATTCATTGATGTACTGTAATGTTATGTATTTATGTGTCTTTTCTTTGCAGGTATGTCATTATATTTTTATTTTTTGTAGTGGGGGGTTTGTGATGTTCTTTTTTTATTTTTTGTAGTGGGGGGTTTGTGATGTTCTTTTTTATTTTATGTAGTGGGGGGTTGTAATGTTTTTTAATTTTTTTGGTAACAGGTCTTTTTTATTTTTTGTAACAAACTTTTTTATTTTGTGCAATTAGTCGGGTGAGGTTAATAGGGGGTTAGGTAGGTAGTGTTAGGTAGGTAGGGGTTAATAGCTAAGTATAGAGGGGGGTTGTTTAGATTTAGTGCATTATTGGGGGGGATAGTGTAGTGTAGTGTTTGTAATTAGTGTCATGAGGGTCCTGGAGGACCCTTATGGCACTTATGGGGTTACTAATAATATGGTTCTTATTGTCCTATGAGGGTCTTCATATACGCTTATTGGACTGATTGGGTTACATAGAGGGGGTCTGTATAGAACCCATCAGTGATGCGGTTAGATGGAGGCTTATGGGGGTCTATATGGACCCCATAAGTGATGGGGATAGATGGAGGCTTATGGGGGTCTGTATAGACCCCCATAAGTGATGTGGTTAGATGCAGGCTTATGGGGGTCTGTATAGACTCCCATAAGTGATGGTGTTAGATGGAGGCATATGGGGGTCTGTCTGTATGGATTCCCCATAAGTGATGGGGTTAGATGGAGGCTTATGGGGGTCTGTCTCTATGGAACCCTCATAAGTGATGGGGTCTGTATGGAACCCCATAAGTTATGGGGTTAGATGGAGGCTTATGGGGGTCTGTATAGATCCCCATAAGTGATGGGGTTAAACAGGTTTAGATGTGGTTAAATAGTCCTAGTTAGTGTTCTTAGGTCCAGATAGGTTAAATAGGCTTAATTAGGGTTACCTAGGCCCAGTTAGGGTTAGTTAGGCCCAGTTAGGGTTGAATAGGCCCAGTTATGGTTATTAGGTCCAGTTAGGGTTAAAAAGGCCCAGTTAGGGTTTTCAGGTCCAGTAAGGGTTAAATAGGCCAGTTAGGTTAACATAGGCCCAGTTAGGGTTAGATAGGCCCAGTTAGGGTTGAATAGGCCCAGTTATTGTCATTAGGTCCAGTTAGGGTTAAATATACCCAGTTAGGGTTATAAGGTCAAGTAAGGGTTAAATAGGCCCAGTTTGGGTTAAATAGGCCCAGTTATGGTTATTAGGTCCAGTTAGAGTTAAATAGGCCAAGTTAGGGTTATTAGGCCCAGTTACAGTTAAATAGGCCCAGATAGGCTTAAATAGGCCCAGTTAGGGTTGATAGGCGAGTTAGGGTTAAATAGGCCCAGTTATGGTTATTAGGTCCAGTTAGGGTTAAATAGGCCTAGTTAGGGTTAAATAGGGCCAGTTAAGGTTATTAGGTCCAGTTAGGGTTACATTTGACCAGTTAGGGTAAGATAGGCCCAGTTAGGGTTAAATAGGCCAACTTAGGGTTATTTGGTCCTGGTAGGGTTATATAGGCCCAGTTAGGGTTATTAGGTCTAGTTAGGGTTAAATAGACCCAGTTAGGGTTAGATAGGCCCAGTTAGGGTTAAATAGGCCCGGTAAGGGTTATTCGGTCCAGTTAGGGTTAAATAGGCCCAGTTAGGGTTAAATAGGTCTAAAGTTGTTAAATATGCCCAGTTAGGGTTACATAGGGTTTAGTATGGGTTAATGGGGTATAGTTAGGGTTAAGAGGTTAATGGGGTATAGTTTGTGTTAATAGTGAAGTATAGTGCTTAGACTTTGACATGAGGGTCCTGGAGGACCCTCATGGCTCTTGTAGGGTTAACTGAAGGGTTAATAGTGTTCTATAGGGGTCTATATAGACCCCTATTGGACTAAGGGGGTAATTTTAGTCTCATGGGGGTCTATATTAATTTCCATCATTAGAATGAGGCCCAGAGTCAAGAATTTGAATACGCTTGAAAATTTGGAATTGCTTCTAGATGGATAAAGTTAGAGAAATGATTGTAAATTATCAAGAAATTGTTTTGCTATCGCTAAATGCACTTTCTTAATTGTGAAATCGTAATGTGTTTACTGGCCACATTGTTGCTTTTTGTGTCATTAGGTTAAAATGTACAATGTGTTTGTAGTTTATTGTTTCTCATTTTCCTCCTTGAACGTCTACCTTGTTTCTTTTTCAACTTTGCTTGATGTTGCAGTCCTTGTGCCAGCTTCATATTTTTCTAAAATGTGCTGCTACCTGCCTTCTACACGTTCTATGTTCTATAATGTGCACACATGTTGGTCTTATTTATTATCCTGCTGCCCATGTCACCCACAAGCTTTTCTCATTCACCATTAACTATGGCGTACAACAAAGGACTACTTCTCACACTTTTAGGAATCTGCAATCTCATCATTCAACCTTGTAACTTGCTACTATTCATCATCAATGCAGAGGCGGAGCTACTCCTGGTGCAGGTGGTGGAATGCACCAGGGACCACAAAGGACCGTTGCTGCCATGCCTTCAAATGTTTTCATTTTTTATATCTTTTTAAAGATGATTTTCTCTTTATAGGGTAGGTTTGCATGGTATAACTTTTTTCTTGATTTCTGTAGCATAGGGACCCTTTCCCAGAGAGAGAAGAGCTGCTGCAAGTACTTTCTAAGAGACAGTGTGCTGCAGTTGGAAGAAGAGGACAGAGGAGCGGCAGCAAGGAGGAGGTAGGCAGACTGGGTTCATGAAGCATATTTGAGGGTTAAAAAAGTTAAAAGAGGGGCTAATGTTTTTTTGGTGAGGTCTGGAGGGAAGGGTGCTTGGGAGTAAAAAAAAATAAAAGGGGTCAGTGTGTGAAGGACCAGGGATTTAGGGCAAGTGAGCTTTGGGGTTAATAAAATAAAAAAGCATTAAGAGGGACCAGTAGTTGAACAGAAGGGTGATCTTGGAAAGGAACAGCTTTGAGGAAGTGAGTGGTAGAGTTAACAAGAAAGAGGGTCTAGTGCTTGGTGGAAGTTAGATCTGGGGGTAAAAAGCTTATTGAAAGGGAGCTTGTGGGTTAACAAAATATAAAAGTGGTTAAATTGGGAGAAAACTTGGGTAAAGGGAGCTTTGGAGTTAAAGAAAAAATCAGATTGGCCTAGTGGTTGGGAAAGTGGGGCATCTTGGGTACATGTGTGTTGGGGAAGGTATTGGAGTTAAAGAACAATGAGGATGGGTCTGGGGTGAAAAAAATGGGGACATTGGATGAGGTAGATATTATGTTAAGAAAAGGATGAGGGGGTGGTAAGAAAGTTAATAAAAAAACTAAGAAGCTATAGGGGCAGGGAGAAAATGTTTATTTAACAAGGGGGTCTTTTGGTGAGAGAAATTAGCAGAGATGTCTGAGGGATGAAATAAACAAAAGAGAGAGGGAGGTATTGGGAGAGAAATAAACATGAGGGGCAAGGTGATGTCAGAGAGGCAGAGAAATTGACAAAAGGTCCAGAAGAGTGAAAGTAACAAAGATTAAAATAAATAGGCAGCAGGAAATAAAAAAATAAAAGTTTCAAAAGGAGATGGGAGGAATGTACAGGGAACACTCCCTCCCTCCATGTTTCTCTGTCAATCATGCCATGTCCCCTTCTTCTCATAGAGCCTTCTAATTCAACATCTTGGCTTCTCTGCTTCCTAAGGACACTCTGAAGCACTACTCTCCCTCCTTGCCCCTCATCCCACCCACCCCTATTCAGACTCAATTTATAGAGGCATGGAAATCGCATGCACCTGACAAATCAGCAGTGTATGTTATCCTAACATGTCACCATTCCACCCACCACACCCACCCTAATTAGCTTCCAGCCACCATTCCACCCACCACACCCACCCTAATTACCTTCCAGTCACCATTCCACCCACCACACCCAGCCTAATTACCTTCCAGCACTCTCCCATGTGCTTGACACAAAACTTGCACTAGGTAAGAAAATAACTGCATAGTAGCACCCTCTTTATTAGATCTTTTACCCTTGCTATTCTCTTTCTGTACTTTCCCAGGCTTCTGCCTCTTCCATTCCCTTTAGATTGTAAGTAGCGAGTTTCCAATTTTGTAGGGTGCTTTGGAAAAAAGTACATTCTGCAAAGACCCTAAGCTCAAAACAGGGCCCTCCATTTTCTGCAGTTTGCTAATTTTGTATTTTTCCTGGTTCTTATCCCCTGTACAGTGCTATGGAATTTGTTGGCGCATTACAAATAAAAGTTAATAATAAAAAGAATAATAAGAATAAAAAGAAAGAGAGGCTGAGGGTTCAGGGGTTTAGAAAGAGATATACAGTACATTCAATGATACAGACCTTCAATGATAAGTAATACCAGGTAAGTGTTTTCCTCCCAACCTATCAATAATTAGACATGCGCTTGGAAAGGGATGCTTTCTATTCAGTTATATTGAAAGAGTCCAGTACCAAGTGATGAGTCAAGCAGAGTAGTATTTCTACAGGCTTTGGCAAATTCTGTTTTGTGCAATGCGAGTGACTCCGAGTGCAGGGTGCAGTTCAGGGGGCAGTACCGAGTGGCTCTGTAATTTGCTTCATATTAAGTAAATCATACTTTATGACCAGCTTTTACATTTATTCTGGGTTCTATCTTTTGGATGTTTTTGTCCTGCCATGTGTGTATGTGGCAATGTGTGTATAGGAACCTCTGCTGGTACATGATATGTTGGAAAGCATTTGGATATTTTCAAAGCACTATATGATGAGTTGTCTAATGGCAGATATCACAAGGCTGAGCTGGGCCCTCTGGGTAACAAACAACTTCTTACATCAGAGATGCGTCATAATAGATGATGTCACAGAGCCCAGGGCACTATATAAGGAGCTGTGAGGGAGGAAAAATCTTTCACTGCAAACAGATCAACAGATGATCAGCTGAATAACCATGTGCCGGTGTCCTATAAGGAAGCCTTAAAGGAAGAAACTCTAAGCACTTGGAGACTGGGAGAATGCCTTGATAAAGGTAAGGTTTAATATCCGGGGGATTGGGTAATTGTAAAGACAGAAAAATAGATTATACCAATTGAAGTAAAATAACAATTTTTCTATTATAGAGGGAGAATAACAAATGTGTACTCTTATGTTACTTCTTGAAACTTACTGTATATTCAAATCGATATAGTAAAGAGTCCAAGCTATTTACTGTACCCCTTGCATTTTTCTGCAGAAAATGATAGCACGGAATAAAAATACAGTAAATGATGAATAATTCCACCTGTGAGGAGATGGGACTATGAGGTGAGTATGGAGTTTGCTTTAGTTCATTTACGTGTCAGTATAGACTTCAGTGTACGTATGTTTAGACCTCACCTATATAATTGTCATGGCTGGGATGCACCTTTTTTTTAAAGCAGCCCTGCAATATGTCACTTCAGAACAATCCCCATTAAAGGGGGATAAGTTGCTCACACATTAATGAATGTGTGTGAGTATTGATATTTATTCAGTATATAAAATCTTGTGTAATTATGTGAGGAGTGTTGTCATGAGTATCTGAGTTGTTTTACCAACTTCCCCAGGAAACAAAGCACCAACCAGGTATTGACTTTGGCAATGTGCAAACTATAGTCTTTAATTAATTTTTCTTTATATGCAATTGTTATTCCCTGGGCCAGCCATTGATCGAGTTGTATATCTGCTTTATCAACAGAAATTAACTATCATTCAATTAGCCAAATCACAAGTACCTGAACTTGTAATGTAGCCCGTAAATGTTACAGATATACAATTGGCTACATTTAGCAAATCGCATTCCAATTGCGAGTTACAAGCTCAAAATCACTGCGGGTTGTCAAAAACGCAACTCCTATCGCCTCCATTGATTTTTCAAGCCTGCAAATGTTAACAGTGCCAAAGGTGCAAAATCGATACAGTCAATAAGCCCGCAATTTACCTTCAAACCCGTAAATTGCAAATGTATCAAAAAATTATACGAATACTAGATAGGATTTGCAAGTGGGTTAAACAACTGTCTGTATAACTGCAAAAGTAAATAAACACACACTTCTGTACTTTAAAATACTGGAAAAGAGTGGAAAGGCATTAGAATTATTTCCACAACAATCTCAAGCTTGCAAATCTGCAATAAAAATTATTGTTTTAACTTTTATTTACGGGTTATATCAATCCCGAGAATCAAGGTGTTAATACATTTCACGGATTCCGCATGGACTAGAACAGTTGCTTTAATGATTTTTATTGATTTCTACATTGCTGGATTGCGAGTCTGATCACAAATTTTACTCTAAACACTAATTAAATGTAGCATAAACTGATATCATGATGACGGTCTCATTTACTATCGCCTGTGTCTAAGAAGTATTCTGAGTGTTTAAGAAGTAACTTACTGGCTTGCTTAAATATTGTAAGACATATGATCACACATCCTGGAATCCTACTTAGGAGTGCAATGTAACCCGCAGCCAAAAGTTCATATTGGAGGCAATTGCGAGCCTGCAATTGAAGGAGGCTCTTAGATTTTAGATTTGGTCCTACTGGAAGAACTTACACTAAAGATTATCCCACTTTTCTTTTCATTCAAGGTTCTTTCTAAGTTTTAGCAGTTAAACAGGAAAAAATGGTGGCTCCCACTACAGTACACCAGTAAAATGTAAAGACTACTTTTGTGCCTAAATATTATCAGTCCTATTAAATTAGAGGACCGTAAGTCCAATGTGAAGCTCACAACGGCCGCGGGCTTGAAATTTGGCCGAGTTACGGTGCTATTAAATTAGAATGGGCTGCGAGCTACGAGCTTGAGACAGCTTGTTCGTAGAACGTTGGATTTGTGGCCTTGCTGACCATCAATTAGTGTAGACCGTAGTTACTGGTTTAGACGGAGCCAATGGAAAAAGAGATAGTTAGCTTTTACATCACTGAAAAAGGGGAGGTTAGATTTTTCAAAGTCCTACGGGTTTCAATTAAAAGTTGAGATCGGAACCACATTCCACAATAATGCAATATTAATAAAGACTTAAATATGATATTCTATTACATGCGAGTTACAGTAAATGTATTAAAACATTGATTGCCGGGATCGTTATAACATGGAAATTAAACATGAAATAAAGTATTTTTTTCGGGCCTATTTGCGGGTTTGAGAATGTTGTGCTATTCATTCTAAGACCTAACACCACTTTCCCTTTTAATACAAGTACAGTAGTGTGTTTTTATTTGCATATACAGGGCTACGTTTTGGTCCTTACCCTCCTTGCAAGTCCTCTCCAGCACATGTTGGGCTTTGGGCTCCATTTGCACGTTACGTGCCAGCTCACAGGTGACTTCATCTCAATTTAATAGCATGATTGGAATTGTATTGGTTACGGGCTTGACAGATCAAAGGATTTGTCGTTATTCCTACTTTCAATGTTACGGGCTACATTTTAACACATGGCCCGAATTTAATGAGGCTGTAAGTTTTTATTAATAAGTGTAAGTTTGATTGATAAACAAGAAACACAAATTAATTTATAAAGAGGTCCAGAAAGACCACCAGCAACTCCTCAGTGATCCACATGAATTTCAACAATTTGCTAAATAATTTGTATGTTATCAAGTGTAAATTTTAACAATAGCATATTATTGATACAACTTTTCAGAGGTTTATGTTCTTTAAAACCCATAACTCAGGAAGTAACAGATATCTTTGATAGGATACTATATTAGGGAATGAGCTGGAAAATATTAGATTACTAATTCAGGTGACACACCCTTCTTCTCTTCAGTAACATGACAAATGTGCCCCTATGTTAAGTTATAAAACTAAATTTTTCTTTAAGTTTTCCTTTTTTCTTCTCTACAAAACAGCACCCCAAGACATACAACCCAAATGGAAATTAATTCAGTTTCCTGGACAGTGAATGAAGCATTGAAATGATAAGAGTAAAATATCTGAGAACATTTGGAGATATCCACGAGTTCTTCCCCCTCATCCTCTTGTGTCACTTCCCCATCTCCTTTACACTGTAAGCTCTCGGGAGCAGGGTCGTCAGTTCCTCTTGTGTCAGATTGTCCGTCTTGTCCTTTGTCGCGCAGGGTCCCCCATGTAACTAGTTATTAGTCTTGTGTTTATCGTACCACTTACAATTTTCTGCATTTGTATTGAACCCTGGAACATACCACATCTCTACAATGTCACCCAATATATAAAGATGAGGGAAAATGTAATCTGTAAGGAGATGATAGGACTGTAAGGTGAGTATATAATTTGTCTCTTTTTTATGTGTGAGTACAGACTTTTCTTCAGTGTATACCAGAACTGCCCTTTAATTGCCACGGCAGGCACTTTTGCAGTTTGTGTATTCGCTTGTGAGCAATTAAGTGAGAGATGTCTTAATGAGTATCAGAGTTGTGTTATCAACTTCCGGAGGAAATACATAACCAACCCTGGATACTAATCCCATAGTCTCATATGTATACCTTGGTGAATATACAAGTATCTTACATCACAATGGATGGCATCACAAAGCACAATTACTAAAAATATGTAGGGACTGAAGGTTTGCAAGTCAATATCTTAAAGGTATTCTTGTAGCCCTATATTATCATTATACACTTCTGAAGAAATGGAATTGGCGCTCAGCCTTAAATTCATTGCCTTGTAGTCATTGTGTTGTTTGTGTAGCAGCTCTCTTAGCAGGGGAGGGCTTCAGATTTCCATTAGTCCTGCTATAAGCACTTAACACTAAGGATTGCAATATTCTTTTCTGCATTCAATGTTTCTTGCCAGTTGAAGAAACAGGTAAATAGAAACAAACATGGTGGCTTTCACTACAATCTACTACTACTGCATATAATATTTAAAGGCTAAATTTTTTACTTTCTAAAACTTTTTGTCTGTGATTATAGACACACGTACCATAACAAATGTAATGTTGTAAAACTACATTGTTCTTTGTTTCACTTTTCTACAGAACTGCAACCCAAGAAATGGAAGCCAAATGGAACTGAATTTCTTGGTATATGCTCTGCAGTTTTTGGCATTGAATGAAGCTTTGAAATTATAACATTTCAGAATATTAAGAGATATCCACAATTTCTTCCGGCAGTTACATCTCTTCTCTATTCAAGTAGACTAACTCGCTTGATCTTAACTGTAAAAGAAGAAACTGGAGACAGCGTGTTGACTGTAATATACAATTACTGAGACTAGACAACTCTGCATTATATGTCAGTGTAATGCAACCACCTAGTAATAAATAAACTGGAGGGAGATAAATCCCAAACAGTGTTATATATTGAAAGACCCTGCTGGACCCACCTCCTCTTCCAGTGTGTCCTGCCTGCTGACTGGATCATGGTCCATCAGACTCTCGCCCTCTTGTGTCACTTCCCCATCTCCTTTACACTGTAAGCTCTCGGGAGCAGGGCCGTCAGCTCCTCATGTGTCCGATTGTCTGTCTTGTCCTTTGTCATTCAGGGTACCCCATGTAAATAGTTATGTTTGGCTTACGTTTTTTCCCTTAATTAATTTTCTGCAAAATTTGTAAAGGACACTGTGGAAAGCATTAGCTCTTTACATTGTCATCCAGTCTCTATAGTTACCTCCTCTTAGCAGGCGCCTGAACTGCTCTGTATCAGAGACTTTGTCTTATTATAAGTCGTATTGATGATGCTCTTTGTAATTTTTATGTTTGTCAATACAAGCTGAAGTTTTACGTCTGTGATGTGGTCTTTATTTCCTTGTAAACAGATATCAGGCATCTTCTACTCCATTAAGCATGTTGGTTATTCTACTGGAGACTTTTGTACTATGTTTTCTGTTGATCAAGATAATCATAGACCTAAACAATAGTGGCAAATCCAATGGGCATCACACTAGGCACTAATCATATAGCCCTGCAACAGTACTGTTATATAAAGATAAAGCAAGTTCCATATAGTCCCTCCACATTACTTTAGCGATGTATAAGTAGTCATCCACACATAGGTGTATAAACATATGCAGCCTTATTAAATTGCGATTCGGTAAATTTAAAAGGGCTCTATTTAAGCACACAGCATATTTTATTTACAGAAGTTTTTAGTAAGTGAAGACCTTGCTTTTGGATAGAAGTTCACTAACTAAAAACTTCTGTAAAAAAAATATGCTGTGTGCTTAAATAGAGCCCTTTTTAAATTTACCGAATTGCAATTTAGTAAGGCTGATGGTAAACTCCATATAGCCTTGAACATGACAGGCATACACAAATATAACAAGCTGCATATTACGCTGCATATAACATAACACATTTAGTTGTCATATTGCGAGTTGTCGTCATGCAATGTTATATAATACGGGCTTGTGCATGCGCAATGAGCCCCGAGGCCCGCACGACTTTACTGCAATGAGCGCCAAAGGCATGAAAGTGGCGTGTTGGATGAGGCCTGCAATGAGCGGCAAAGCCGCTCATTGCGGGGCTCGCAAGGAGGCGCTCATTGCAAGGACTGTAAAGTAGACAGTGGGAGAGGCTCACAATGAGCGCCAAAGGCGCTCACCGCGAGGCAAGCAAGTTAGAGGGGAGAGAGCCTTGCATTGTGTGGCAAACAGCATTTCCAGCCTTAAAATGTTATTGCTATCATTTTTGATGAGCAAGTCGCTAGTATAAATATAATATTAGGCAAGCTCCATATAGCCCTGCACATTTCACTTATTAATGTTCCTAATCTCTCTCCATCAGCCTATGAGAATGGTGGTGGTGGAAGAGAAGGCTTAATTTGTAGCAATTGAATAGCGATTTGCAATTGTAACTCTTGCGTACGTGAAAGATCAAAGGCTTAGATGGGTTGTAAGTTACGGTTGTAACAACCGCAAGGATTTCAAGCCGGCTCGCAAAAAAAACCCGCCAGTTGAATAGTAAATAAAATTACGGCCTCCATTACAGGATACTGTAACTTACAATTGCTCAATTGAGGCTCATAGTTTCTAATGTTGTTACTTCACAAACAGGTGAACTTTATCCCTAACTAATTTGGTCTATTAAATGAAAACTGACATTTGGACATCTGCTGTTTCATAATTGTTGTTGTTTAATCGTTCGATCATGTCCGTCTCTCTGTGACCCTATAGACCTCAGCACTCCAAGCACATCTTTTGTTATTTCTCCTGTTGTGCGTATTCATAAGGTTATCTTGGAAAAGATACTGGAGTGGGTTGCCAGTTCCTTCTCCAGGTGACCACAATTTGTCTGACCTCTCTCCTATGATCTGCCCATTTTGGGTGACCCTACATGGTATAACTCACAGCTTCGTTGAGGTACAGAATCCCCTTCACCATGACAACGTAGCAATCCAGAAAAGGGTGTTTCATAATACAGAAGATCTCATTTAATATACTTAAATTGTTAATGTTTGTTGTACACTAATTATTTGAATCCTCACAAGGCTTATGTTAAAGACAAAAACCTCCAAGGATTTGCTTAATGGTAAGTCTAACATGATAGAATATTTTGGAGTACAGAGGCCCTTTAAACCAATTCATATCAGATACAAAATGCTGGAAAATGAATTCTATCATTCAGATAGAAATAATGAAAGGTCATTAACATATGCAACATCTAATTGATAAATACAAATAATTGATTAATACTGCATTGCTTTCTGTCAATATATATATATATATATATATATATATATATATACTAGTAACTTGCCCATCAAAAATGCTGTTTACCACACAATGGGAGCCTCTCCCCTTCTACTTAACTGTCCTCACGGGCCCCCTCCTCTCCCTCCCTTGTATCTCCTTCTCCCCCTGTGTTTTTACCCCCTCTCCCTCATGTCTCTAACCCCCTCCCCTGTGTCTCTTTTACCCCCTCTCCCGCCCATGCGTCTTTTTCCCCCTCCCCTATGTCTCTTTCCCCCTCCCCTATCTGTTTCCCCCTCTCCCTCCCCTGTGTCTCTTTCCCCCCTGCCCCCCCCCCCTCCCCTGTGTCTGTTTCTTCTCCCTCATGTCTCTTCCCCCGCATTTCCCTCCCCTGGGTATCTTCCTCCCTCCTCTCCCTCCCCTGTGTCTCTTCCCCTCCTCTCACTCCCATGTGTCTCTTCCCCCCTCCTCTCTCTCCCTGTGTCTCTTTCCCCCTCCTCTCCCTCCCTTGTGTCTCTTCCCCACCTCTCCCTCTCTTGTCTCTTTCCACCTCCCCTGTGTCTCTTTCCCCTTGTGTCTCTTCCCCCCATTTGTCTCTTTCCCCCCATCTCCCCCATTTGTCTCTTTGCCCCCTCTCCCCGTGTCTCTTTCCCCCCATTTGTCTCCTTCCCCCTCTCTCCTCCCCCCCTGTGTCTCTTTCCCCCTCTCCCATATGTCTCTTCCCCCTCTCCCCTGTGTCTCTTTTCCCCTCTCCCCTGTGTCTCTTTCCCCCCTCTCCCCATGTCTCTTTCCCCCCTCTCCCCATGTCTCTTTCCCCCCCTCCCTTCCATGCATCTCTTTCCCCCTCCCCTGTGTCTCTTTCACATCCCCCTCCCTCTGTGTCTCTTTCCCTCCTCTACCTCTGTGTCTCTTTCCCCCCTCCCTCTGTGTCTTCCCCGCGTGTCTTGCCTCTCCCTCTGTGTCTCTTCCCCCTCCATCTGTGTTTCTTCCCCCCTCTCCCTCTGTGTCTCTTCCCCCCCTCTGTGTCTCTCCCCCCCTCTCCCTCTGTGTCTCTTCCCTTTCTTTATGTGCCCCGCATGCGCAATGCACGGCTCATGCCGCGCTCTGCGCATGCGCATGCCCGCAATCCGATTGCCTTTGTCAAACTGCGATGCGTTGCAAGCGTGACGACGAATCACAGTTTGACAATTATAATATGTGATATATATATACACTGTGCATGAATATGTTAATAAGTACAAGCATTACTCCACAATTTACATAGATTTTTAACTATATTTAGAACCAACTAGCAGTGTAAGGGTATACTATATATATGCTTACTAAAAAAATTTGATGTTTTTCAGCATTATGCCAATTGATTAATTATAGCAAGCCGTGTATCTAAGATTAGTTTAGGTAAGCTAAGTGAAGACTAAGATTATATTAAGTTTATGATAACAAATGTATGTAAAATAGTGTACAACTTTATTCTTAATATTAAAAACAGTTTTAGGTTTATATATCGAGTGGCTAAGCAGTGGGCTCAGTACAAAGATAGCATTTTGTCGCCACTGAATCAGTCCTCCTGGTGTACTGTGGGAATATTGCTGAGTTCCCTGTTATCATGCAAGAAATTGCTAACTGAAGACCTCTGACTTTGTAATTTGTTCTTTATGGACTAGCCTGAAGCCAATAAGCAAAATCAATAGTCTTTGCTCAAAAGTAAGCAAGTGCCAGTGTGTTATGTGACAGGTGAAGATACATGTGCTTACCAGGGGTCACCGGGGCCACATCAAATTTCTCTCTGACTTCTTTTCAAAAAGCCAAATCCATTTAAGGAGCATCCCTCATTGGAAAATATTGCAGCTGGGAATTAGTATACACTTGCACTTTTCTCATTTACCAGTGTTTGTTTTTTTACCTGCTTGTTCAATAAGAAATTATGTGAGAAGAATAAAGTGCTTTCAAGTGACTCACTTATTCATTTATTTCTGTTGAATAAGACTAGCGTCTCCGCGCTCATGTTTATTAATTCCTTCATGGCGTTTTGTCTGTGAATATTCCATTTATCTTGTACACTGGTGAAGGGATGTGGGATGGTATAGAGCACATATTGTTTAGCTGTTCCATTAGCTTTTGTTTAAAGCACCAATGTAGATTATGAAAAACGTCACATGCTTGTGAAGTATGCAGCAAACAATCAACTATAGCAGCTGTGTAAGCTATAAGCATACAATCATTTCCAGAGAAAATGATAGTTTTAGTAGGGTTTGCTAGTGCATGAAAGCCATGATGGTATACTAGAAAGCTGCCTTCTCCTAAACATGTGCTGGGCAGGAAGAAGATGCCAAATGTTATAAACATATCTATATTGACCAATAAGTTAACACATAACCCCCCTATCTCCTTCCTCTCCTTTCTATGGAGAATAGATAAAAAAAACGTAGCAAAACACACTCCCTTAAACTCTAAGGGCCCTATACTAATCAGATACGTAGCTGTGCAAAATGGCTCTCTCGCAACTGTTGGAGCCTTTTTGAGCAAGCTATGTATCAATTCCAATCACACCCTCCACAAACCTTTCAATAAACTATGTAAATACCCAGCCTCTTTTCACGTTGTCCCTAAACTCTACGGTCTCTGCAGTTGTGCTGCACCAAAACACACAACCTTACACTAATCCTATCCTCCACCTATCTATGTAAAGCCATTCCCATGGTAGTGAAGGGGTTAAAAATGATCATATATTTATAGGCAGGGGGTTTATGTTCCCACTGCCGATCACCCCTGATGAGCCCAGGTAAGTCAGAGAATTCCCTCCTCCCAGGTGCCCAAGGGAACCCTGGGTCTTCCCACCCCTGCTTATCCCAATCCCAATATATAGATAGATCCCCATGGCACCTTACTGTTAACCATGTGTCTATGGCACCTACAAATTAAACCCTACCACACAGGTCCCTAACTGACCCTGTGGCTCTTCTAAATTAACCCCTATGTCACAGGGGTCCAGCAAGTGGGATTTAACTATTACACTAGCCATGGAGTCCTGCAGTGTACCATATGCCATGGAGGTCCTAGAAGGACCTCAATGGCATCTAATTTAATGATATATGCCATGGGAGTCCTGGAATGACCTTCATGGCATCTATCATAATGATATGTGCCACGGTCCCCCATGTAACATGTACATTTCCAATGTAAAAGACTGTCATGTGGCCCTAATGAGGAAGATACAAACATGGAATTCTTCAGGCACATGCAATGTCTGCTAAAAGAAATATTTTCCCCAGAATGCAATTATCCTCATACATTTTTGGGGGTGAGGGACTAGATATAAGTAATGGGGTAGAAAGTGTAGAGGGTATAAGGAATGAATTAACAACTCATAGGGGAGGAGATGGGGAGAGGGGTAGTATAGTCAATAGGGAGGTAGTACTAAGTAATTCAAGTACAGTGGCAGGCACTTCAGAACTACAGACTCATAACATAAGGTGTATGCTTGCTAATGCCAGAAGCTTGCCAGGAAAAATGGGAGAGTTAGAATTATTAGCAATTAATGAAAAATGGGATTTAATAGGCATTACTGAAACGTGGTGGGATGAATCTCATGACTGGACTGTTAATCTGTATGGTTATAACCTATTTAGGAAAGATAGAGGCAATGGTAAACGAGAAGGAGGGATTTATCTGTATGTTAATTTAAGCCTATAGTCAGAGAAGATATTTATGGTGGACCTAGTGATAAAGCTGAATGTTTGTGGGTAGAGTTAAATAGCGGAGCAGCAAATTCCAAAAGAATATTAGTAGGAGTATGCTATAAACCCCCAAATATAGCTGAAAATAAAGGAAATGCAATTATTGTTACAGATTGAAAATGCAGCTAGGCATGGTCAAGTTCTAATAATGGGAGATATTAATTACCCTGAAATAAACTGGATAAATGAGACCAGCAGTTCATCTAAGGGGAGCAGGTTCTTGAGTACACTCAGGGATCATTATCTGCCCCAGGTTGTACAAGAGCCTACTAGAAATGAAGCTATCTTAGTTTTACTCATCACAAATAATATTGATATAGTATCTAATGTTGGAATAGGGCAACCTTTGGGAAACAGTGATCACAACACAGTCTCGTTTGAGATTAAATTAAAAAAAAAAATTTTTTAAGGGGCCAACGAAAACTCTTAATTTTAAAAGGGTAGATTTTAACGGTCTAAGGGCAGCAATACAAAGTATAGACTGGGACAGAGAACTGGCAGGTAAAAACACTGAACATAAACGGACAACATTTAAATCCTTACTAAATCTACATACACATCAGCATATACAGTGTGGGAATAAAAGTAAAAGGAGCAAATCCCATCCAATGTGGCTTAACAATGATTTAAAGATCAAGATACAGAGTAAAAAACAGGCATTTAAATTATACAAACAAGAGGGGACAGAGACTGCTTTACAGGAATACAAGGAAATCAACAAGGCTTGCAAAAGGGCAATTAGACTGGCTCAAATAAAAAAAGAAAAATTAATTGCAAAAGAGAGTAAGACTAACCCTAAAATATTTTTTAAGTATATTAATGGGAAGAAGGCCAGGAAGGAAGCTTTAGGAACATTACAATGTGACACAGGCCGTCTGATAATTAGTGATCAAGAAAAGGTAGATGAGCTAAATAGGTTCTTTTCTTCGGTATACACAAGGGAGGTACCAGTGGTTGGGACACGGCAACATATTGGGGCTACACTACCTTTGCCAAATAATTGGTTAACACAGGAAGTAATCCAAAAGAGGTTGGAAAAAATAAATGTTAATAAAGCCCCGGATCCTGATGGAATAAATCCAAGGGTACTAAGGGAACTGGGTTCTGTAATAGCCAAACCATTATATTTAGTTATTCAAGATTCACTCAACACAGGGTCTCTACCAGATGTGAAGCTGATGTCATACCTATATTTAAAAAGGGAGCAAGAGCAAATCCGGGGAATTATAGACCAGTGAGCCTCACTTCTGTAGTGGGGAAGCTTTTAGAAGAGTTAATAAGGGATAATATACAAGAATATGTCTATTTGAACAGGATTATAAGTAGGAGTCAACATGGATTTGTGAGGGATAGGTCATGTCAAACAAATCTAATTAGTTTCTATGAGGAAGTTAGTAGGAACCTGGATCAAGGCAACTCAGTGGATGTAGTCTTTTTGGATTTTGCAAAGGCTTTTGATACAGTTCCACATGGGAGACTATTGTGCAAACTAAGAGATACAGGAGTTGCAGTAAATATCTGCTCATGGATTGAGAGCTGGCTAAAAGACAGGAAGCAAAGGGTTGTTGTAAATGGAACATACTCCGATTGGACTAATGTGGTAAGTGGGGTTCCTCAGGGTTCAGTATTAGGTCCTCTCCTTTTTAACATATTTATTAATGACTTAGGGTTAGGATTGGAGTGTGGTGTCTCCATTTTCGCTGATGACACGAAGTTATGCAAGGTTATTAAATCAGATAGTGATGTGCTTTCCCTCCAAAGGGATTTACATAACATTGAGGAATGGACATCTAAATGGCAGATGAGATTTAATACGAAGAAATGTAAAGTTATGCATCTGGGAAGGAAGAATAGCCATGCAATTTATAATCTTAATGGAGCAAATCTAGGTGTATCGGATATTGAAAGGGATTTGGGAGTGCTTGTGTGCAACCACCTAGGTAACAGTGCTCAAAGCCAAGCAGCAGCTGCAAAGGCAAATACAATATTAGCATGTATTAAGAAGGGTATAGAAGCCAGGGAAGCAAATATAATTCTGCCACTATACAAATCTCTAGTACGCCCTCATTTGGAACATGGAGTACAATTTTGGGCACCACTTCATAAAAAGGAAATTTTAGAGCTGGAAAAGGTACAGAGGAGGGCAACAAAACTAATAAGGGGAAAGGAGGGGCTAAGTTATGTAGAAAGACTAACCAAATTAAACGTATTTTCTCTAGAAAAAAGGCGTCTAAGAGGAGATATGATTACATTATATAAATACATCCAGGGTCAGTATAAAGATTTGTCAAGGGAGCTTTTTGTGCCAAGAGGTTTTCAACTGACATCCCTTGAGGTTAGAAGTAAAAAGATTCTACCGTAAAGAAAGAAAAGGGTTCTTCACAGTAAGGGTGGTTAATCTGTGGAATTCTCTACCAGAGGAGGTGGTGACAGCGGATTCGAAAGATAACTTTAAAAGGGGACTGGATTTATTTATAATTAAAAAGGGAATTCAGTGTTATCATTGATAATTAGAGAGGCAGTATTGATCCAGTGAGAAGTCCGGTCGCCGGTGTCTGGGATCAGGAGTAATTTTTTTTTTTTTTTATATATACAACTAATTAATTAATAGTTAATCCACATATTACAGATCAGAGGAGAACTTTAAAGGTTGAACTTGATGGACTGAAAGTCTTTTTTCAACCTTAAATACTATGTAACTATGTAACTATGTAACTATTATATAGCTGTTAAAGATATTTGTAGACTATGTAACAAACTAACATATGCCATTTCCCCCAAACTACAGTATTCCTTTAAATAATAAAATATGACAAACTCTGAAACCCATTTTTGCATCTGAAGGTGAACCTGCATATGGGTCATGTAGTAGTATTTAGCCCATTTATTATAATTGGTCCTATCATGCATGTTAGAAAGATAGCATGCTGAAACATTGCGCCAAACACTATGGGCCTCATTCTATTATCGGCCGTAGGAGATGCGGGGCCGCAAGGACCGGCCGCAAGCTATTTGCCTATTCTATTCCCTTCCGTCCGGAGATTCCGGCAGGCTTGCGGCCGGCGCCTTGTTATCCCTTGCGGCCGCACGCGCCAGGGAAAGCCTTTGATCTTAAACGGCCGCAAGAGTTTTGGCCGCAAGAAAATCCTGGTTGCTATTCAATTGCTCCGGGAACCCTCTCTGCAAGGCTAAAACCGAGCCGCAGCTCACTTGCAGCAAAAAGGTCCCGCAGACACACAATTAAGCACATTATAAAGCCATAATAAAGCCATCCTGCACTCTGAGGAGACTATAAAGTGATTGTAGGTGTTAGCATTCATAGCACAACATTCCCCTCCACTCAAATCCGTAAATAAATTTTATTTGAATTGATATCAAATATCCATGGAAAAAGTCCAGAGGGCTTTGAGCACCTCAGACCCGCCCACGCTGCGGCCGGAAAATAAACAGTTAATGTAATCTCTGATTTGGGCTGATGTGCAAGCTTGAGAGGGGGTTTCTATTAATCCTCATGTCCCCCATTATGATCCCTAGCATTTACAGAGCTTTACAGTGCCATCTTGAATTTATTTTTGCTTTTAAAGATTTCTGAGCTTACTGCCGGTTGCAAGATATACGGCCAGCCGTAAGGGGATATCCTTGCGGCGCCGTATAATTGAATTGCAAGGTAACAGGAGCCCCGCAAGGAATCGCAGCTTTGCTGCCTGTTTTACGGCTGATAATAGAATGAGGCCCTATGTATATGCGGATCACATGAACTATACACTACTACTAACTGTGTTCAGTTTCATATCCTATATTGTTTGCCAAGTTTTCCATATGCATTTGGGTAGTGTATGCCAAGTAATTTGCTCCTGCACACTAAGGGCTAAAATAAGAGGATATGGGAATGGGTCCTGCAGAATCATTTCTGTTTTTTATTTTTTTTGGGGAGCAGAGAAGATGTAATGAATGGAGAAAGGATTGGAGTTCCTGGAAACAGATAAGGTCAGAGGAGAGTAAATAGATTTACTTTCCTAAGGCAGTCAAATCAGTTTAGTGCATCCTCCCTGTTAGACTACTAGACTGTTAAGACAAAAGGAGAAAACAATCCCACTGTGTCTCAGTTTAATATAATTTCTATATACTATAAACCACCACATAAAAATTTTATGTTTAACAAATGTTAAAGAACAGTAGTCCTTTAAATTGATTAACTCCATATACAAAATGCAAGTGTGCAGGACATTTTTCTAATTATAGATGGGATATTATTATTATTATTATTATTATTATTATTATTATAGTTTATTTATAACGCGCCAACATATTCAATAGCGCTGTACATAAATTAGGTTCAGACAGTGATAAATACAGATTAACATTTAGCAAAGGAAGGAGGGCCCTGTCTTTGAGCTAGGAATCCAATGTCCAAGGTGAATTCCCAAAGTACTTATTATAGAAACTCGCAGACTTATAATCTAAATATTCAAACTGAAATCAGTATAACACTGTAATAAGCATATATTAAATCACCATCATGATAGTGTAGGCTAAATTCAAAATAGAGTTACACCAAAATCCAAAGAAAGATTACAAGATAATAAAATAAAATAATTTAAAACCATTGATATCCAGTCCAAGTGGATCCTAACTACCAGCCTTATTAAATTGTGATTTGGCCAATTGAATAGGGCTCTATATAAGCAAAGAGCATTTTTTTTTACAGAAGTTTTTAGTTAGTGAAGACCTTGCTTTTGGATAGAAGTTCACTGACTAGAAATGTCTGTAAAAAAATATGTTCTGTGCTTTTATAGAGCCCTGTTCAATTGACCGAATCACAATTTAATAAGGATGTATGTGTGGAGCAATGAGACCTACCAAGTGTAGAGTATACAACATTATTATTGTTGTTTTACAATTATAATAAATATCCCTTAATATGGACACCTTTATTTCCCCTCTCTTTTCCCCTCCCAATTCTTTATTTTAACTAAACATCTCAATTGCTGCCCATTAGTTAAGAAAACTGCTCTTTATGAGTTTTTAAACATCTGTTGAAGAACAGATACAGTAAATTAACACCAATATCAAGTTGAATGTGAGGAAATTCTATTGAAAGAATGACACTTTGTATTGCCACTAGAATTAAACAAAGGAGGAAATCTCAGTAGGACCGCCCTCCTCTCCCCCCCCCTCCCCTGATTTTAGTCAGCCTAGTAGCTATTAAACAAGCAGAATCTTCTAAATGTAAGATTTTGTCTAAAAAAAATGTGATGCTTATCTTACATAGCAACTCATGCAGTTAGGTTGTTACATACTTCACAAACGTGTGATGCTTTTCCCAGATCTCTGTTATATGTTGTCTCTCTTTACAGAGGCATGCACAAACTATGGCCTCTATTTCATGGCTCCTGTAAGAATGCTTGTATGGCTGACTTGTAGCTACGGGAGTTTTTAGAAGCACATTTTCTGAGCTATTCTATGGCTCCCGTTTTGCACAGAGCTCTCTGGCTCTCATAGGAGACCCCCAGCCTTAAGCTCAGCAGTCTTCATAGTAAGACTACAGAATGGTATCCAATAACTAACGTGAACACATTACACTAGCCTTAACATTCTCCCATATCTCTATATCTCTATAGAAACCCTTACCAATGGGAGGAGAAGGATAAATAATAAAAAAAATGCACCTGAGATTCCCCCTTCAATGCCCACAACCCTTATGAGCCAGGATATTCCCTGGGGTTCCCCATCAATAACCAGGGGCCATTAATCAGAGGGCCATTAACCACATGGAGATTCTATGGATTTAAATTATAACCATAGGGGTCTCTACCAATAATCCTTCTACCATGCATGTCCTTACAGACCCCATGGTATGATCAATTATAATCATGGCAGTCCTTTTGGACCCCCATAAGACCATATATTAGCCCCTATAATGCAGGCATTCGTGTTGACCCCCATGTTACCTATCATTATTCCCTATAACATTGGGGTTCCTATGAATCCCAATGGTAGATTATACTATAACAAAGGCGATCCTTCTGGACCACCATGGCACCTTAAATTAACCCCTATACCCCATGTTACCTAACATTAATCCAATCATAGGGTTCTATTTTCCATGTATCTAATAGGTTAAATTGTTAGACATTCAGAATAGGGTTTCATTCTAGATTTTGTTTTATTTCATTTTTTATTTTATCTGTATTTCTTTTTTATTCTTTTATTGCATATAAATATTTTTCATTGTATTTATTCAATTTCATTGGGGAAGCATAGTGTTTGAGACTCTGGGGGTCCTTGTGTACTCCATGTGGGTTAGATCCCATGGAGATCCATAAGGACACTGCCTGTTTTCTCCTCAAGCAGAACTGTATATCTCCTCCTACCGTGTCTATCAGGGTCATGACCAGCTCTTTCTGTGTGCTGGACTATCATGGAGCTTGGAAGCAGCCTGGGCTTATGTCACTGGCGCTGCCTCATGACATCATTACCCCCCCCCCCCCCCCCCCCCCCCCCCCACACACACACACACACACACAGCCTACACAGTGGTAACAGCTCCATTATAACATGCTTGCAACTGTCTATGGCAGTGCACAAACCCTTTACTGAGCAGAACCTAAACTGTTCAGGCTTTATTTTTAGTCCAGCTCAAAGAAAATGCTGGCCACTCCCCTAATAACATGGAGGAGATATGTGGCTCTGATGGAGGATAACACAGACAGTTTAAATGCCACGAAAAAAATGGCAACTTTTATTTATTTTATCTGCACACTGTTTTTACTAGAATATGCACAGCATGCAAACCTATGAGCTTTACTTGTTATTGTAGTACAGTGGTCCTTTAAAGTACTGCAGTTGGTAGAATTCTAATTTTAAACACTAAACTTCCTACAATGTCCCTAGAGTTTGCTACTCTTCCGACACCAACTTTTACCATAGTCTCTAACTTTTGAAACGTAACTTATCTCTTTACTTAAAAACTCATATTGTAAATCATATTGTAATCATATTATAAAAAAATAAGAGGGAACCATATGGTAATATACACCAAAAGCAAATGCTAAGAAAAATAACAACTGAATTCAGCTGAATTTGAAAATTTTAAGTTATTTTGTTTTAACAATACTGTATATCACAAAATAAATTCCAAATCCATCTCTGCAGCTGGTCGACATGATTAATGAGTTCTTAAGAAGCTAGAAGAAGAAAGAAATATTGGCTTCATTGGTGGTGCATCTCAAAATAGGAAACCACTCCAGATAAACTTTTATTAATATACCATAAAGATATTTTCCTATATTTTTTTTACCAGTTAGTGCATATAAGCAAATATACTAGTTTGCATGTAATTCCAGATACATTATATCCCATGCATGGGTGTCGGAGCCCAAAACAAAAAACTGTGGACCTGAGTGGTGCAATTCAACTCTACCCCCAGGATATTCAGCAAGGGTAGATCTATCGGGGTCCTGTTCTGGGGAGGCAGCCCAGTGCGGCAGTTATGTTATTCATATATAAATGCAGTGTAATAACTGTTTTCTCGGAACTCTGAGCTGGATGCAGGTTTTTTAACTTGCTTTAGACATTCAGATGTGAACACAGATGTACTTTTTATTTACTGTACTACTGTATGGTGGAGGGCTTTTGCCCACCATATTATAAATGATTGTTGTGGTGAACTACCTACTCATAATTTCCACAACACAGGCTGAGATCCCGCTCCATGCTGATGATAGCCAGTAAGCTTGAAACAGCTGTACATGGATTGGATACTCAGCTTGTGTTTATTCCAACCTTGGCTTTGCATTAAAGCTCTGTAATACAGCATGCATAAGCTTAAAGGAAGCCATGTTTGATAATGGCTACGGAATGAAGAGCGAGACATTTGTGGCCACATTTGCACGTCCCAGCTCAGCTTCCCAGAATGCAGTGTAATAACTGAGCTGGAAGCAGGTTTTTTTAAATTGTTTTAGACAGTCAGATGTGAACACTGATGTACTTTTTATTTACTATATATATATATATATATATATTTATATATATATATATATATATATATATAATATGCATGATTAAGTTTAATTTTGCTATTTTTTGAGTCCCCTGTTCATATAATCTGAGGGGGATTTGTCCCCCCCCCCCCAATTCCTACTCCCCTGATCCCATACATGTTTTGTTAGTGTATCTACGAGCATGAATCTTTCCCATATACATAAAATGTTGGTCTCAAGCTCAAAAAAATTCTAGATATTGTTTGGGAAGAACTCATTGATTTGTACTGTGCTTCCCAATTGCACTGAAGTAGCATTTTACAAGAATGAAAGAAAAACAAATATTATGTATTATATATTCATTTTCCCACAACTATTATGCAAAATCATGCTTTATCTGGACATTGTAATAACTAGAAGTTTGTGACACATAAAGTTATTCTTAGAAATAAGTGACTGATGGAGAGACAGCAGGGACTCCATATACTCCTGTGTAGCCCCATCCCAACCAGCCACTACTCCACACAAAATAAGTTACATCTACTAATACAACCACAATGGATGTTGCGGCCCTGGATATTTGAGAAGAGAGTCCTATTGCTTGAATAAGTTTGGCTAAATAACATTCTATAAAAACAGACATGGATAAGGAAAAGGTATAGTCCAGGATCAAACATCTTCTACACGTTTATAATGGTATCAATAAGAATCCACATGGCCTATCTGCCTCAAGAATTCATTAAAGCTGTACACTGCAATCAAAGTGTAAAGCTACATGTGACAGAACAATGTAGCTTTAAACAATGTTAAAATTAAAATTATTAATGGTGGGGGTGCTATGTCTGCTGGTCCTCCATTGAGTATCCTCAGCAACACTATTTGCTAATACTATATTAAATATTGGCAAACAATAAATTAAACAATTATGAAAAAATGTATTTCTTTGATTAATTTAACCATTAATAAGAAAAAAGATGAAATAGTAACTGAATAAAGAAATAATAGACGTTGTAATGAATCAGACATTCAGTTAAGAAAGAGCATTTCAAAAAGCAAAGAAGCCATATTTTCTTTTGCAGTTCATTATATGAAGCTACCCTGCTTACGTGCTGCTTATTAATTTATGGTGTGGGTAACTACATATATATGAACTTATGAAATAAATATAATAAATAATATTAACATTGAAAAACATAACCAACTGAGATATATGTCACCTATTCACAGCAAACAAAAAAAAAATACAGCAATAATACTGTACAACATTGTTTTGTTCAAATTGAATATATTGGTATTCCCAACATGGGTCTCTTGCTTGCTGTGTCTGTGGGGGGACAGTGGCATGTCACTGACGAAATCCAGAAGGAGACTTGCCTGGCATTTTGTTTTCTCCCCTGTAATGGCACAAGCAAGCTAAAACAATAGTGCATCCTGAGTGGGCACCATACCACAGGGAAGGCTATTAAGAAGCTGTCAATTTTCAGGTGTGTGTGTCTATGTAGTTGTTGTCAATTGTTAAGCTATTTTGGGATTGCCTAATCACAATACGATGTTGGCTTCAAATAGCCAATTATTATTATTATTATTGTTTATTTATAAAGCGCCAACATATTCTGTAGCACTATACACACGTTGTGATCAAGGCAAAATAATATTAACACATTACAAAAGATGGAGGGCCCTGTCTTTGAGCTTAGAATTTGGTGTCCATTGCGCTTTCCCCAAAGCACCATGCACGACTGAAAACTCCCAGACTTACAATCTAAAGGTTTTGAGTGCTGTACAGGAGGGTGAAAAATGCATTGCGTATGTTAAGGAGGCAGGTGATAGGCATATTTAAACAGGTGAGTTTTAGTGAGATTTTGAAGGATTTGAGGCAGAAGGATAATCTGGTGGAGCGAGGCAAGGAGTTCCAGAGAATAGGTGCAGAGTGAGATATGTCCTGAAGGCGGACGTGAAAGCAGGTGATGAGAGAGGGGGAAAGAAGATGGTCATTAGCAGAGAGAAGAGACCGGGTGGGGGAGTATTTGGAGATGAGAGCAGAGATATAAGGGAGTGAGCTGTTGTTGAGGGCTTTGTAAGTTAGGGTCATGATTTAAAATTTTATTCTGGAGGCTAAGGGAAGCCAGTGGAGTGATTGAGAGAAAGGTGCTGCCGACATGGAGTGTTTAGTACAGTAGATGAGTCTAGCAGAGGCGTTCATTATGAATTGAAGGGGGGATAGACGGGTGATGGGTAGGCCAGCCAGAAGTGAGTTGCAGTAGTCAAGACGGGATATGATGAGGAAATATATTAGAATCTTAGTTGTGTCTTGTGTAAGGTAATAACGTATTTTGGAAATATTTTTTAAATTGAAAAGACAGGATTTTGTCAGTGACTGTATTTAAGGAATGAAAGAGAGGGCAGGGTCCAATAGAACCAAAAGACAACAGGCTTGGGGGGTGGGAGTGATGATGGTGTTGTTGACAATGAGAGAGATGTGAGGAATTGAAGCTGTAGTAGATGGTGGGAAGATTAAGAGTTCGGTCTTAGACATGATGAGTTTGAGATAGTGGGTGGAAATCCAGGAGGATAAGCTTGAGGGTCAGTTGGAAACATGTGCTAGAAGAGAGGGGGATAGACTAGGTGCTCAGAGGTAGATTTGAGTGTCATCTGCATAGAGGTAATACTGAAATCCAAAAGATTTTATTAGAGTGCTAAGTGAGGATGTATAGATGGAGAATAGGAGGGGACTAGGACTGAACCTTGGGGCCCGCCAACAGACACAGGGTGAGAAGAAGAAGAAGAGGTGCCATAGAAGGAGACACTGAATGTTCGATCTTGTAGGTATGATGTTACACATGCTTGCTAAATTAATCCCTAAATGTTTTACATTTTTATAACTTACTTTTTTGTAGAACTACACTTAAAAAATATATAACTTATTTTCAGAATTTAATAAAAATAATAAATACAATTTATTATTTTTTTATAAGCATTCATGCTGTTGTTAAGTCTGCCATTTTTCTTTTAGCAGCTCAGATTCCTGAGATGGGAGGAGACTTTGACAATACAGGAAGTTTGTATTTGCACAGTGGGAAAGTGTCAGTAACTACTGCCAGTGCTCCCAGCAGCAGTAATAGGAAGCTTATTAGTTTACAAGGATACACCCACCCCAGGAAGTAACAGGCAGCAGCAGGCAAGTAAACAAAATGAAAGCAGCAAATAATAATTGCATATAGATATTGCAAAATGTAAAGGTTGTGGTTTTTGGTTATGTTTATAATCACATTTTGACCACTATACAGTTTAGTTAAACAAAAGACCATATAGAAAAAAAAGTTCACCACAGTGGTCTTTTAAGAAAGAAGAGTAGTAGTAGTCATTGAAGATAATATGTACAGTATCCTTCAACTGGGAACCTAGGAGCAAAGCAGTTTAAATCTAGGAGCCTGGGCTTATTTATTTTGTAATCAGAAACTAGGCTGTCATTGCTGATCAATTGTTAGGCATAGTATTTTTTGTTACCAAAGGGAACTTGATATTTGTATAGGAGTCAATTAGTGCTATCAGTGGTTCTTTATACAGGGCAAATAATAGGAGGGGAAGAGTGTAACTCTGTCTAGTGCAGATTTTGCATGAAGAAAAAAACAGTTCCGGAAAGAAAGGCTACAATATGTATTTAAAAATCTTCTGCATAAGTATATTTTAAAATGTCCGGTCTCCTCTCTGGCAAATGGGTCTAGGTTTATCAGGGCACTGCAGCAGTCATGTTATGGAGCTCTATGGAGTAACATTTTACTGCCTTTTATTGTCTGCATCTAGTATTTCCAAATCTTCATATTTATAACTTTAATCGTTTTAGACATTTTCCTGCATTCTTTAGTAAGTCTTGTTTTTTGTTAGATTATAAATCTGACTGGAAATTGTTTTCCATTTTCTTACTAGTATTTATGTTTTTTTTTAAGTTTTCACATTTTATTTTTAGACTTTTATTGTATTTCTATTTTTCTCCAAACTTCTGGTTATCTACAGTTTTAATTTTTAGGTTGCATAGCTAGTACAAGTTAAAGAGCCTCATAAACAGTTGTTCACAACCCCAAAAAAGCAAGACAGAAATAGATAAACAAACTAGAGCCCTATTCTATTAGAAGCTCTCAAATGCCTCTAACCTGTAATTTTGGCTGAGGGTGTTTTTTTCTCTAAATGTTTAGATGTATTATATTGACTCCACCTCACAATTTACCTACTTAAGCCTAAACTCGTAAACCCTGCCTTTTTACGTATGATTTCAGGGGGCGTGATCATGTGACCTGACAATATTTTAGCAAGCCCGTAACTTACTTATTAGATGCAGCCGATAGTAAATGAGACCATCATCATGACATCAGTAAAACATGGAAGTTATACGTAATCTTCAATCGGAGGCATCAAATTAATTAGTGCCAATAAGTAATATTTGCAGATCGGGTTCGCAATCAAGCAATCTAGTACGCTATAAAATGCATTAGATCATCTGTTTTAGTCCATGTGGGTTTCATGATATGTATTAACCTCTTGTGTTTCTGGATCAATATTACTCAGAAATAACAGTTAAAAATAATATGTATTTTAAAATGGGATTTAATAGGCATTACTGAAAGATGGTGGGATGAATCTCATGGCTTGAATGTTAATCTGGATGGTTATAACCTATTTTGGAAAGACAAGGGAAATGGTAAAAGAGGAGGGGTGATTTGTCTGTATGTTAAGCCTGAATTTAAGCCTATAGTTAGAGAAGATATTAATGGTAGAACTAGTGATAATGTTGAATGTTTGTGTGTGGAGTTAAATAGCAGAGCAGCAAATTCCAAAATAGTATTGGTTGATGTTATAAACCCCCAAATAAAATTGAAAGAGAGAAAATTAAAATATTGTTACAGATTGGAAATGCATCTAAATGTGGGCAGGTTCTAATAATGTGATATTTTAATTACCCATTAATAAACTGGATAAATGAAACTAGCAATTCAACTAAGGGGTGCACTCAGTGATCATTATTTGGCCCAGGTTATACACAAAGCTACTAGAAATGAGGCTATCTTGGATTTAGTTATCACAAATAATATTGATATGGTATCAAATGTTGAAATAGGACAACCTTTGAGAAAAAGCGATCACAACACAGTTTCATTTGAGATTGAATTAAAAAAACAAAACTGTAAGGGGCCAACAAAAAGGCTTAAGTTTAAAAGGGCACATTTTAAGGGTCCAAGGGCAGCGATACAAAGTATAGACTGGGACAAAAAACTGATGGGTAAAAATTCTGAACATAAATAGAAAACGTTCAAATCCTTACTAAATATACATACTTATCACCATATACCATGTTAAAATAAAAGTAGAAGTAGTAAATCACATCCCATGTGGCTTAACAATGATTTAAAGATCAAGATACGGAGTAAAAAACAGGCATTTAAATTATCCAAACAAGAGGGGACAGAGACTGCTTTACGGGAGTACAAGGGAATCAACAAGGCAGCATTAGACTGGCTAAAATAGAAAATTAAAAATGAGTTGCAAAGAAGAGTAAGGCAAATCCTAAAATATTTTTTTAAATATATTAATGGGAAGAGGGCCAGGAAGGAAACTATAGGAACATTACAATGTGAAACAGACCGTATGATAATTAGTGACCAGGAAAAGGCAAATTAGCTAAATAGGTTTTTTTCTTCAGCATACACAAGGGAGATACCAGTGGTTGGGACACTGCAGCATAATGGGGCTACACTACCTTCACCAAGTAACTGGTTAACGCAGGAAGAAATCCAAAAGAGGTTGGAAAAAATAAATGTTAATAAAACCACAGGACCTTATGGAATACATCCAAGCGTACGGAGGGAACTGGGTTCTGTAATAGCCAAACCATTATATTTAGTTTTTCTAGATTCACTCAACACTGGGTCGCTACCAGATGACTGGAGAAAAGCAGATGTGATACCTATATTAAAGAAGGGAGCAAGAGCAAATCCGGGGAATTATAGACCAGTGAGCTTCTGTAGTGGGAAAGCTTTTAGAAGGGTTAATATACAAGAATATGCCTATTTAACAGGTTTATAAGTAGGAGTAAACATGGATTTATGAGGGATAGCTCATGTCAAACAAATCTAATTTGTTTCTATGATGAGGTTAGTAGGAACCTGGATCAAGGCAACTCAGTGGATGTAGTCTTTTTGGATTTTGCAAAGGCTTTTGATACAGTGCCACATGGGAGACTATTGTGCAATCTAAGGGATACAGGAATTGCAGTAAATATATGCACATGGATTGATAGCTGGCTAAAAGACAGGAAGCAAAGGGTTGTGGTTCCTGGAACATACTTTTATTGGACTAATGTGGTAAGTGGGTTTCCTCAGGGTTCAGTATTAGGCCCTCTCCTTTTTAACATGTTTATTAATGACTTAGAAGTGGGACTAGGTAGTAGAAGTGGGACTGGACTGAAAGTAGTGTCTCCATTTTGACACAAATTTGTGCAAGGTAATTAAATCAGATAATGATGTACTTCCCCTCCAAATGGATTTACATGAATTAGAGGAATGGGCGGCTAAATGGCAGATGAGATTTAATATGAATAAATGTAAAGTTATGCATCTGGGAAGGAAAAATAGCCATGCAATTTATAATCTTAATTGAGCAAATCTAGGGGTATCTGATATTGAAAAGGATTTGGGAGTACTTGTGGACAACCCCCTAGATAACAGTGATCAATGCCAAGCAGTATCTGCAAAGGAGAGTAAAATATTAGAATGTATAAAGAAAGGTATAGAAGGAAGGGAAGCAAATATAATTTTGCCACTATACAACTCTCTAGTATGCCCTCATTTGGAATATGGAGTCCAATTTTGGGCAGCACTTTATAAAAAGGACATTTTAGAGCTGGAAAGGGAACAAAGAAGGGCCACAAAATCAATAAGGGGAATGGAGGGGCTACGTTATGAAAAAAAGACTAATCAAATTAAACTCATTTTCTCTAGAACAAAGGTGTCTAAGAGGAGATATGATTACCTTATATAAATACATCCAGGGTCAGTATAAAGATTTGTCAAGGGAGATTTTTGTGCCAAGAGGTTTTTAACTGACAAGAGGACATCCTTTGAGGTTAGAAGTAAAAAGATTCCACCTTAAAGAAAGAAAAGGGTTCTTCACAGTAATGGTAGATAATCTGTGACATTCTCTACCAAAGGAAGCGGTGACAGCTGATTTGATAGATAACTTTAAAAAGGGACTTTAAAAAGGGCATTCAGGGTTATCCTGCATAATTAGAGAGAGAGAGTATTAATCCAGGGAGGAATCTGTATCCGGGGTCAGCAAGGAATTTTTTTTTTTTCCCTTTTGAGACGATTGGCTACGTTTCAGTTTTTTTTTTTTTTTCTGTTTGCCTTCCTCTAAATCAATGAACAATAACCTGCATATTGCAGATCAGAGGAGATCCTAAAAGGTTCAAGTTGATGGACTAAATAGTGAGCTTTCTGTTAGTCTTGTTTAAAGCACTGACAGATTTAGCTGCAAATTCTCCTCTCACCTATAAAAACTAAGCAGCACAAAACCAAAATGATAGATTCCACAACACTGTATTGGCATATATATAGAAAGTTAATGCATTTTTTTTACTTTCCAAAACATTTCTAAAAGCATTTTAAATATAGAACAGATGTGGTCATTTAGAGATATGCTCTTTTATATGCATGTTAAAAAATTTAGAACAAGTATACATTTGAATAAAAATAAAAGCATTGAATTTAGTCAAGTGAAACTATTGATTGTTTCTGCTCTTTGCAATCTGGCCCATTAAACCATCAAATTATGACCAAAAATATGAGACATAGATTTGTTTTCTTTGTTGCATCTTAAATAGGCATTTCATAATGTGTCACACTGTGATTTCTTTATTCTTTATTTGATCTGGAGTCTTGTCCCTTGATGTATGAATCCTACTTGCTTGCCAGTGAAATCTACAGATGTAAATGTGCTCTGTGCACCTCCTGTTCTTTTAAATGACATTTAAAGGCATATCTAAGTTTCCTGGATTATGAATGCATCTAATAGAGGAGAATTAATAATGTATGATAACATATTTTTGCATTAACAATTACCAAAATAAACATGTAAACACTTACCTTGATGTTAACAAAATGTCTTGTAATTTCTGAAAGTTGAAAATTAGTGTTAACAACCCCTGCAAACCCAGGCTAAATTAGCATTCATTTCATAATTTGTTTTGGTCAATCAGGTTAGCTGAAACATTTGATTTAAACTCTGGGGTTCCTGTTTGTGCTGCAAAGCAGCCTTGGATATGTAGATTAGCACTATGTTAGATGCTATGGCAGCAGCACAGCACAGACAGGAAGCAGCAGGGCATCATATCCCAGTAGTCACTTGAGGGCTGCCATCAGCGCTTTCCTATTGGTTGAGGAAGAAACAGCAGGTGAATAATGGATTAAATGGAACCCTAATGCTGCATGCTGATTGGGTGGGGATCAGGGGCCTTTGTAGACACCCCTCTGGGGATATCAACATAATCATTAGAGGGATTTTTAGATAATAATTATGTTTTATTATTATTTTGTTTTATGTGATGTGCTGCATACATAAATTATGCATTTTGCCTATAGAGTGCAGAAATTTATTAATTCATAAAACCTGGATACGCCTTTAAACAAGTTTTATTTAAATCGACTCAGTCACAAAAATATCAAGTTTTTTTTTTTTTTTTTTGTTATTCTTAAAAAGCATGAAAAAATGGCTACATGTTTTATAAATTTTCTCTTCGAAGTCAATCAATCCTGTGCAATGCCATGGACTGGGTCACACATATTAATTAGTTGCTTTGATGTGCTAATTAGGTTTACATTATGCTTGTTTGTCTCTGTAGTGGCCAAAATAAAGACCCCCAATGTACTCTGAGCCATACATTAGCATACTGAGCTGCATATTAGCATACTGAGCTGCACATTAGCATACTGAGTTGCACATTAGCATACAGGAACTACAAATCAATTCTAAGTATTTCAGAAAAGATCTACTATGGAGAAAATTTGCTAATACAATGTATAGTCATTTTATAATGCTCTTTAAAATTAAATCAACTTCCTGGAGGCCCGTAGTGCGCAGGGCTCCTGTAGCATGTAGGGTCGCGTGACCCGACGGAGCCCTGCGCAGTTATCATTAGTGGGCCAGACTTCTCTAGCTGGGTATTATCAGGCCACTTCTGGTTGCTGCAGCATTATTCTATGAGTTTTCCTGGGGTTTATTTGTAGGGGTGTCTGTTATTGCCTATATTGAAGCCTGCTCAGTGGGGTATTTTATTTTCTTGCCCGCTTTGTTTTGGGAGGGGGGGTACTGTTTTTGGTTGTGGTTTGGGGTATTCATAGATTTTGCTCAGTATAGTTTTGTTTTTCTATCCTGTTATTACCCTACAGTTTCTTTATTGCCTGCTGCAGGTCCATTCCTTAAATATTTGTCCCTGGCCAATTTTTGTTACCATCTTTAGATGGATGCCCAAGCTGTTACAGAGCTGGATCTCCTACTAGGGGCGATTCGCTCCCAGGTCCTTTGCCACTGAGTTAGGTGGCTAGAGGACCGCAGTTCCCCAAGCACAGTCAACGGTGGCTGGCGGCTTGGGCGACTTTAGAGACCGATGCCCCTCTGGCAGGCAGGCTGAACAGCTGATTACGGACCTGGACAGCTTGCCAGAGGGGGGGCGGCACTTTAGTTACAGGTGTTGCAGGTGTAGACCCTGTACCTTGGGCTGCACCTTTGGAGACACCGCTGAGTCAACTCATTATCTCTGACACCCCCATTCCACCAGCCCCGCACCCTCACAAAAAGGGAGGTAAGGGTCCCGCCAGGGCTAAAGGAGCAGCTAAGAAGCCAGCAGTCCCTAGGAGGGATTTAGCGTTAAGGCCAGTCCCCATTGTCACTGTGTCATCTGATTCTGCCTTTCAAAGTTTGCCACAGGGTGACAGCGGCCCTTGGGCCAGAGTATCTGCTCTGAGGATGACATGCACGGATATCGTAAAAGACATGATGCGAGACAACAGCGAGGCATGCTGACTAGAAGTGGTCGAAGGGAACCAGGGCGGCTCGCCCGGTGAGAGCCAGGAAAGCGAATACAAGGTACAGTCCTCTTTCTTTTGCTTTGACCACTCCTAGAACGACAGCAGGGGTGGTACAGGCTTCCCTGCCGCCCTTTACAAACACTAAGTCTGTAGTTGACAGTGACAGACAGGGTACTAGTACGGGACTGACTCCCCTGCCTCCTGCCAACGGTTTCAAACTCAAAGACCTTGTCAAACGGAGACAGGGTCTGGGGAACCTAGGCAACCCATTAGGGTCATTAGGGGCTGAGAGTGAGTCTTCCCTAGATGACGCGTATGCTGTCAGGATCTCATCTTGCAGGCACAGACAGGATAGTCAATGTTCTTTTTGCCTTTTCAGAGATTCCAGAGAGAGGTCACGGTCTAGCAACCGCAGAACCTGCAACTGCAGCTGTAATGGTTCCAGCTCTGATCATGAGCCACGAAAGGGGAGGCCTCATAGGGCAGCTCCTGAACAGGGGCAGGGACAAGGCCCCCCAGAACCATCGACACAATTACAAGGTGAACGCTCACAACCAACACATACACCTCATGAGGGTCGGGAGAAGGGACAATTAGTAACGGGGCTGAAAGCTTTGTTGGGGGGTCATGGGGTAGCTCTGTCAGATAAGGATTTAGGTGACTGGGTAGTGGGGTTAGCAGCGAGGGCTTGGCCTACCATAGCTAGTGAGATGAGGTCACGCTAAGGTTGCGGTTCCAGGCGCAGTTGAGCAGTTGGGTGCGCTGGCACCGCAGGAGGGTCCTAGGGTCTCGGATGAGTCCCTGACAGCTAAGTCAGTAGCTCATTGGACGATCTGGGGGCGTATCTGACCTGAGAGGTCAGGGAGCGTATATGGAGAAGGGCATTGACTGATATCTTCTCTCGCCTGCCAGTTTCAGAGGCAATGGATTTAAGGGAGGGAAGCAGAAGAGGTGAAGGGGGAGATAGAAGGCAGTCTTCTAGACACGCCTGCGTACGTTTGATAACTGGCAGCAAGCCTTTTCTATCCTGGCCTGCGTTACGGGGGAGAAGTTCCCTTCTCAGTGTTCGGCTCTGTTCGTGTATCCGAAGGAGATCAGAATCGCTTATCGGACGTACGGGGGGAATGGAATGGTTGAAGTACGATGAGGACTTCTTCCAATGCATGGCGACCAGGCCACACATGGCATGGAGTGAGAAGGCTATCGCATATTGGCTTAACGTGATGACCCCTATGCGTGCTATGTCATCATTTCGGATCAGGGAGGGGTGGGGCAGACCCCCTGCCCCCGCAGCTCATACAGGGCTCAATGTTTGCTACACCGTCAATAACGGCATTTGCAAATGGTCCCCCAATTACCGCCTTAAGCACACCTGCTTCAGTTGTGGCGTGGAAAATGCATCGACGAAGTGTTGCGGGGGCAGGGCGGCGGCAGCACGATTGCTGACCGAGGGGTTCCGAGATGGCTTTGTCATTCCATGTGAAATGGAATTGACCGGCAGCTTCCGGCTAATTTAAAATCGGCACACGAGTACCTCGGAGTAGTGCGGGAAAAAAATTGCGAAGGAGGTGAGCTTGGGAAGAATGGCGGGGCCATTCATGGTACCGCTAATAGAGCATTTGCACGTGTCACTGCTGGGGTTAGTTCCAAATAAAGAGCTGGGCAAGTTTAGGCTCATCCACCACTTATCGTACCCGGAGGGCACTTCGGTGAATGACGGGATTGACAAGGATTTGTCATCAGTCTCTTATGCGTCTTTTGACACTGTGGCCCAGTTAGTGCGGGATGCGGGCCTGGGGGCGTTGATGGCGGAGGTCGATGTGAAATCGGCTTTTCGCCTTCTGCCGGTGCATCCATCTATCCAATATCTGCTGGGATGTCATTTTGGTGGGGAGCCTCATCAGTTTTCATGGGAGACAAGAAAAGTGCTGATACAAAAGGGCATACACTGATGAAACAAAGATAAAAATCTGCAGGTTTAGTTTTAAAAATTGTAGTGTGGGAAGCATAAAATACCCAAACATAGATATAAGTTTATCGACAAGTGTTAAACCAAGCACTTTGCATTAAAGGAACACATATTTATATGTAGACATTAAGCTGGAAAACATAATAGGGTGTTGTAAATGGTAGAATTTTATAGATTGTGATGACCTTTTAGGTATAAAAGGCATCTTATAGCATGATCATAACTGATAATATTGTGCAGTCTGAAGGATCACTTTGGTTGTATTTTTAAAGTGTACTTTGTTGAAAAATTAAACCATAAAATATGCAACAAAAATAAAGCATCCAATCTATTATCTTTTATATGCAATTATATTGCTGTGTAATCTACCATTTTGGCTTCAGAGGATCAATTTCATGAGGTGGGAGGAGACTTTGAAGGAAATAGGACTTTCTGCATGCACAATAGGAATATGGCAGGTACAACTGCCACTGTTCTAAAAGGAAGCTCACAATCTTATAAGGGACAAAGAAAGTAGATAGAGACAGACAGATAGAGCAGGCAAAAAATTAAATGGAATTATGCAGTAAAGACTAAGGGCCTCATTAAATTGTGATTTGGCTAACTGAATAGAGCTCTATATAAGCACAGATCATGTTTTTTTTACAGAAGTTTTTAGTTAGTGAACTTCTAGTCTGGGTACTTTTTCTAGGCACGTTCAACGGGATAAGGACTATAAACCCACAGGCAGTATGTTACAGGGATATCCAGCTGTTCACCGATGCATCGGGAAGCGTAGGTTTGTAGGTTGTGGGGTTTTCTTCAACGGTAAGTGGGGCACGGCTCGGTGGCCCGCGGAATGGACGGAGAAGGGCCTAACGGAGGACGCGCTGTTTCGGGAACTCTTTGCCATAGACGTAGTTGTTCAGATATGGGGTTCAGGGCTGAGGGATCAACAGGTGGTGTACCAGACAGTATAGCGGTTGTACGTGCTATTAATGGTGCCAAGGCAACAGTGGTGCCGGTTATACATTTGATTCCACAGTTGGTGTTGTGTTGCTTGCATTGTAACTTATGGTTCTTGGCCAGTATCGCATATCGGTATTGCTTATGCCTTTTCTCATTTCCAGTGGGAATGCTTCAGACTGCTGGTGCCAGGGGTGAAGCAACAGGGCGACAGCTTCCCGGAGAAAGTTTGGGAGTATGGAGCGCTGAGGTAGCGCGACTGGTGAGGTACTCATTGGCGCCCAATAAATGGGTGGCTTACAGGAAAGTCTGTCAGAGGTGGCAGGAATTGGTGGAGTTGGCCGGGAGGAGGACCGTGGACCTGTTATGGTTTTTGTTGCGTTGTAAGAGCGAGGGGCTCTCAAAGGCTACGGTGGTGCGGGGGACAGCAGCTTTGGCATTTATGTTTAAGCTAGCCGGACAGCGGGACCTGATCGTCATGGTCTTTATCGTCAAACGTGGCATGTGTGGCATGTTCAAAGGCAGGCAGACCCAGGATAGGAGGCCACCTATAACGTTCTCGCTATTGCTTCGCATATCGCAGGTACTGACGGAGGTGTGTTGCTCCCCTTACGAGTCTTCGCTTTTCCGTACAGCCTTTGCCCTGGCCTTTTTCGGAGCATTTAGAGTCAGGGAGCTGGTTGCGGCTAGCAGGCGAGGTACCGGGGACCTGCAATGGGTAGACGTTAGCTTACAGGAGGGCAGTGTGTCAATGTGGCTGAGAATGTCCAAAACTGACCAGGAGGGAAATGGGAGAGGACAGGGCGTTGGGTAGGACAGGGACTGATTGTTGTCCTGTGGGGTGTATGGCTAGTTTTCTGCAAGTAAGACTGGATTATCCGGGGCCACTCTAAATACATGAGAATGGACTTGCGTTTTGTCGCTTCCAGTTCTCCAAGGTGCTTAAAATCTGCTTCGACCAACTGGTTTTGGAGGTGGCAGATTTTGGTACCCACTCCTTCCATATTGGGGCAGCCACGGTGGCGGCTAGCTGTGTCATATCTGTTACAGGCGCTGGAAGGCAACTCTGGATACTGGGCCATTTGTATATATATTGGGCAGAACAGTTCGCTACAGTTTCGCCTACCGGCCTGCAACTTGGCTTACTAAAGGAGGATCTACTGGTGCGATGGGCTGGCAATCAGGGGCTAAGATGGAAAGGTGTCAGTGAGTTGGTTGATTCAAATGCCCGTTGTTTTGGCAGCCCATCTGTAATCATAATCCATGCTGGTGGGGAACGATTTAGGTGTAGTGCCCATTAAACGTTTAGTCATGGATATTAAAAGAGAGATAGCTTCATGGAAGGCGAGGTTTGAGGGAGTAGTAGTCATCTGGTCAGACATAGCAAGGAGGAGGTTGTGGTGGAATGCCAGAGATCCTGTCCATTTGAATTATGCTCGTATTAAGGTCAATAAATTGTTGGACAGTTTTTGTAACAAGATGGGATTCCTGGTCATCCACCACCCTGAGTTTGATGCAGAGGAGGAATGGTTCCTGCCCGATGGCGTTCATTTGAAATCAGGGATGGAAATGTTTATGTTGGAATGCAAGGAGGGTGTACAATGGGCCTTGGCGGTTTTGGGGGGGGGAGCACAGTTCAGTAAGGATTTTTGTTTCCTGCATTGCTTAGTGGCTGGATGGGGAGTTCCCCAGGCCAGGGCTATAATTAAAAAGGGGCTTGCCCCTACCTCTTGGGCGGGTGCAGCGCAAAAGTAGGTGGACCCATGGGCGCACGCACAGGGTCAAGAGGTTGGGCTCCTCCCACTTATTATACCATGTTGGTACATATATATGTTTGTTTAAATTGGCTGTGGTCCGTTGGTTTACCCACACTGTTCTTTCTCAGTGTCAGTTATTGTACGAATGTGTAGAATGGATCCTGCTGGGGTCATGTTTGAATGACAGAGTCCCTTTACCATTTTTTAAATGCATGAAAATGTATTGTGTTCTGTCCCTTTAACATTGTGCAAAATAATAAAAATCACCATAAAAACACAGTCCAATCCTGGAGTACAGCATTTGCCAGGAGTGTACATAGGTAGTGATCCTAAAGCCAAGTTTCTTTAGTGAGACATATTTTGTCACTTCAGAACCCTACAGCTCTGCAGTACACAAACATTTTTTCTGCTGTCAGATGAATGGAACAAGTTTGTCACCATGCGGTGCCAGTGACAATCATAATGAGGCAACATTTATGATCTTTCCGAATAATGGCTGCTTCTAATTCTGCTGCAAAATATGTAGAGCATCTGGAGAGGGAATTCAGTAAGCGAGGCCAAAATAGCACTGATTTTATGTCCCTGCCTCTGGCATTAGCATAAGACAGTACAGCGCTAGATCATATGTCCAAAGCCGTTTCAAGACCTCATCAGTTTTCATGGGAGACAAGAAAAGTGCTGATACAAAAGGGCATACACTGATGAAACAAAGATAAAAATCTGCAGGTATAGTTTTAAAAATTGTAGTGTGGGAAGCATAAAATACCCAAACATAGATATAAGTTTATCGACAAGTGTTAAACCAAGCACTTTGCATTAAAGGAACACATATTTATATGTAGACATTAAGCTGGAAAACACAATAGGGTGTTGTAAATGGTAGAATTTTATAGATTGTGATGACCTTTTAGGTATAAAAGGCATCTTATAGCATGATCATAACTGATAATATTGTGCAGTCTGAAGGACCACTTTGGTTGTATTTTTAAAGTGTACTTTGCCGAAAAATTAAACTGTAAAATATGCAACAAAAATAAAGCCTCCAATCTATTATCTTTTACATGCAATTATATTGCTGTGTAATCTACCATTTTGGCTTCAGAGGACCAATTTCATGAGGTGTGAGGAGACTTTGAAGGAAATAGGACTTTCTGCATGCACAATAGGAATATGGCAGGTACAACTGCCACTGTTCTAAAAGGAAGCTCACAATCTTATAAGGGGCTAAAAAAGTAACAGACAGAGCAGGCAAAAAAATAAAATGGAATTATGCAGTAAAGACTAAGGGCCTCATTCAATTGTGATTTGGCCAATTGAATAGAGCTCTATATAAGCACAGATCATGTTTTTTACAATAGTTTTTAGTTAGTGAACTTCTATCCAAATATGCTCTGTTCTTATCTAGAGCCCTATTCAATTGGCCAAATCACAATTGAATGAGGCCCTAAATGCATATACAAAATATAAAAGCTGTGCTTTAAGTTTTGCTTTTTAAAATGTTACGTTGATTATCAGTTTAGTTATTTTTAAAGACCATGTAGAAAAGAAATTGACTACAGTGGTCATTTAAAGGTATATTTGTTTCCCTGTTTTTACTTTTCTCTAATTGTACATTGTATCCATATGTGATAGCATTTTGTGCAGAAAGGAATCATGGGGCGTGTAGTCCCCTGCACAAGGTATCAAGGAGGAGCCAGATACTGCTCTGTAGATATCTGCATTGTGCTGCTGCTGGCTTGAGGGTTAGTAAAGGATTAAAATCTGTACTCAAATGCAGTGTTTCTATTGGGTGGTTCACTGTGTCTATAAAAGCAGCTCTGGGGTGTGGAAAACAAGTTTTATTTTCAAATAAAATAAATCTCTATGTGTATAGAATGACTCAAAGTGATGTGTGTGTCTGATTTAAGCAGCCTGTGTTAGATTAGAAAAAAGTTAAAACAGGACAACTTTCATATACATTAAAATTGCATTTTTGTTGCTTAATTTGAGGTAATTGAAACTTGCATACTACAGTTTTTCTGCTTTGTAGTGAAACAGGACATTTAAGTTGCTGAAAATACTACCCTAAGTATACATGTAAGACAGTACTCTGAAATTTAAAAAAAAAAATGTAGGCATAGAGAGGATTAATGGGACAGTGAAATTACCATATGTGCTCAGCACAATGAGAGAAGGCATGTAAAAGCAGGCTAAAATGTGCTTTCCTTTTTAAAGTAATTGAATTTGTAGCCTTTGATGTTTTTTGGTTGTTTCTGACAGATTACATAATAGTACTAATTGGAATCGGAAGTGTATGTTATGAAATAAGTATTGTATTTCAATTAATAGCTCTGTATCATGTGGGTGTTTAGTCTAAGTGTTTCCTTTCCTTGCTAAAAACACTTTTATGTTACATATTTTGTATACAGGGGTGGAGCTACCGCCGGTGCAGGTGATGCAATGCATCAGGTACCTTCATCGTAGGGGCACTTGTGCAGTTCTGCTGTTTTATATGGGCCCCTTTTTGGGGGGAGATGTCACGTGGAAAGGTGGTCATACACCATGCAGGGGTGTGGTAAGGATCGGGTTCATGTCCCCAGCATTTTTTTATATATTGTATGGGGGGCCCCCAGGAGTTGGGGTCAAGCCGTGGACTAGACATGTCTTGTGGTGGTGGGTCAAGCATTGTGGGTACATCCTCTATGTTTTTTTTTCTGTAGTGTAGGGGGTTCAGTCTGGAGCCCTGGGTGTGGATGGAAGGAGGACAATAAGAGGAGAAGGGCTGTGGCTTCCTTCAGGATCCAAGTCGCGAAGGAGGAGCTACAGGAATGCAGGAGGAGATGGAAGGGAGATTGCTCAGGCAGGAGCACAGTATGGAACACTGAGCTTGGGGTAAGGGGGATTTTTTGTTTTTAAACTAAATAAAGATGGCAAGTGGTTGGGCACAGGGCAGTTGCGGGGGGCATAGTTTGTTGGTGCTAAAATTTAAATTAGGACAGGACAGTGGCTGGAGGAGGGAAATCTTTGGGGGTAGAGAGCAGCATTGGGCAGGGGAGTTGGGGGTAAAAACATAGAGGAGTTAGTGTTTGCAGGAAGGGGATCTGAGGGGCTGTATCATGGTCCCTGGCTGCAAGGGTAGTTCATGCTTAAAAAAAAGATCATCTAATGTCTAATAGGAGGGGGACCTGGGGGAATCAGTTGGAAACTTGGTAACCTTGGCACCTGGGGGGGATTGCCCAACAATCACTAGCTCCACCACTGATAAAAGTAGCCATTATTTTTATTGTCATTTGTTTTTGGTTGGTTTTAATACTCTGTTGGTCACAGTTCTCATAACATCATTTTAAACTACAAATTGAGCTTTATAATTCTTGTGTCTCTTAAAAACTTTAATGACCTGAGAAAAGGTGGCACTTTGCAGATAAGAAAATTGTTTTCAAACATGTTTTACAGTTCTCAAAGAAGAAATACATTGGTGATAAACATTATTATGCTTACTGTATGTTTTAGAGTTAAAAGGCAGTTTACAAAGGGAAAAAAAGCATTTTTATAATTTCTGTATCACATGTGTAATTAAAAGGCTAAGATCTAAGGTGATAGAATTTAGTTTTCAGAATAAAAAAGCAAAGAACTATACATCTGAAGATATGGAGCAATGGAACAGGTTACTTTATTTAGATTACTGGATCTTCAAATGTGTCTTTCATGTCACGCCTGATATTTGCTGATTGGTTGCTTGTAATTGACCTTGCTCCAAACCTTACCTGGTTGTTACAGCACAAACAACCTCAGGTGCATCAATATGGATTCAGCTAGGTTTAAGAAGTATCTAAACTCTTTGAAAAACTGGTGATGTCTAAATAAGGACACTGACTGCATCTCTCAGCTTCATCCCTTTTATTACTTTCGCCTAAGGTTTCATGTACTTATGTTGAACAGCATGTAAAACTAACCTTAAGTCTAATTAAAATATAGCCAACTGGCCACTTGATCACAGCTGTTTAACTATACAGCTCCAGGGCTAGATTATTTATGGTGCGAAGCAGCAAAAAGCCATATTTACCATATATAATGTGCAAAATAAGCTATTTTATTTCCTCCTATGCTCATTTATTTTCCAAAATATTGCTATTCATCTCGTGATGAAATTATATGAGACAAATATTTATCATTCCCCACGTGAGACTTGCCCTTTTTCCATGAAATTCCTTCTCTGAATCTTTGTCTTCCTTAAGGTTTCCTATACACGTTTTCTCTTTAGCACATTATTATTTTAATAGAGGTTCCAACAGTTGAGCTCTCTGGTTCATCCCCCATCATCTGCACTGCACCCGCCAATGATCCAAAGAATGGAAAGAAATATTTACAATAAATAAAACATTAAACAAATTACTCTTAATTAAAGTTGGAATATCAAGATCTGTGTTAGGAACTCCCCAGATCACAGGGATAGAGGTGGTAAAGGAAACAAGGTTCCAAAAGCTTTCTCCATGACCTTTGTCCACCACCTCTACAACTAACATTAAAATGTATAGCTTCAGTAAGAACCCAACATAGTGTAAAACCGTACAAATATGAGAAGAGTGTGAAATAACTGGAAATATAATTTATTTAGTAATATTTAGCCTACATCACTTAATGTAGTTCCATGTTTCCATTTAGTTCTTAGTGAACTTTTAGTAAGGCAGTGAAAACAAATATTAAAGAAAAAAGTAAGGCAATTAAAATCCATAGTGGCTCACTATGTATATTTCAATTAAAAGCCGATATGAGTAAGGATCTTAACTGGAATTCAAAATGTAATCTAAAAAAAAGGAGGCAGTGCAATTTGCAAAATTAGATATATTCTCAAAAATCCCAAACCGGATAAAATGAAATGCGAATACCAATATTTTTTTTTGTGAAATTTTGTAAAATGACAGTGTAATATGCAAGGACAATAATAATACTCTAGATTTCCCTGTAAGAGTCTAAAATTCTACCCAATTCATGAATGCGTGAGTTTTTGTTTTAAAGAGATTATTTAGCCCATTAAAATACTCCTACTGATAAATATATATATTTTTTGCAATCGGATATACTATGTCCTTTAACTTAAAAAAAGTTTAAAAGGTTGTCTGCAATCCCAGGCTTGGGCTACACAGGCACAATGAGGAACATCCAGGAGTAGGAGTATGGACACATTGGACATTAAGTGCTTCGTCTTTGAAACTGTAGTTTTGGTACTTTCATTGCTACCATTTTCTATGTTCAATTAAGTTTAGTTTTATTGGACATCAAATATGCATAATTAGAAATGTTATAAAAACAACTTATATAGCACATTTCTCATAGTTGGACTCAAATACCTGTCCAATCCTTATTCAGATATTGTGTTACTCAAAGACTTGGATAAACCAAATATGTCTTGAGATTTATTTTGAGTATATCTAATGGTGGGGACTCTCAAACTGTTATGGGAAGAGAGTTCAACAGACCTGGTGCTGAATGTCTAAAAGTTCTAGCATTAGATGATGCTAAGCAGACAGTTGGTACATTTAGCAGAGATGAGTTACTTAGTCATTGAAGAGCATCGGTAGTGGAACCAGAGTGTCCTCAGGTTGCTTTGACACTGATTGGTTAGAGCAGGTATTATCAAATATTTCCTTGGGAACCACTAACAGGCCAGGTTTTATCCTTATCTAAGCACTGATGTCTCTTAGAGTGACTCAACTACTAGATAGCGCACCTGCACTCAGGAAGAGACACTTACAAATTCTGGCCTGTTGGTGGTCCCTGAACATAGGTTTCGGAACCAGTGGTTTTGTTTATAAAGTCAGCAATGCAACCTTGCAATAAGTCTGGCATTTCATTGTCAACCAGTGCAGAATAAAAGATTGGTGTTATGTGACAGGAATGTGTATGGTTTGTCAGGTGATATCATTGGTTACCTGGAAGTCCTAATAACAGTGCATTACAGTAGTTAAGGTAGACTGACACAAAAGCATTAAAATGTGCATTAATTCTAAATTAAGAAATATAAAGCTTGTAGTGGTGGTGGAATTAGACAGAAAAAAATGTATACTGTTAATTGCCATTAACGTAATAATTATTCTATTTTACAATAAAAACTTTATATTGAAAAAATACAATATCTTTCTCAAAAATCTCTAACAGTAGATTTCCAAGCATTTACTACTTGATTACTAAACATTTAAGGTAAAAAATTGATCCAAAAGACAATATACAAAAGAGCACTAAATGTAAATGTTTAGTACTTGACAATATTTACTAAGTAGTGAATCAGAAAGTCTTCCCATTGAATGGGACATCACATGTCTATGTTTTTGCTGCTACTTAGTAACTGTTATACCCTGTATTTTCTAATGGACTGAAAGTGACAAACAGTGGTTGACATCTGTGATAGAATGTATACTTATATGTGCACCTATCTCTGTCACAATCTATACTTTTAGAAACCTATCTTTATTGATCTATATCTAGGTTTTTTCCTGATGCAACAAGTCTTACTTTTTGTTTGTCTGCTTAAAATACTATTTTGTAAAAAAAAAAAATGCCTCCAGAATTAGATTCATTCAGTATTCTTCACTTCATTTGGAAAATATATTTAACATCTTTGCAGATTGGTTACATAATTTTCAAGACCAGAAATGTCTCTTCTGCAAGTATTTATAATGTTTCAATATGTTCTACTTCAGATATTCAAGCTTAAACTTTTAATATGCATAATATAAAATATATAACATTTCACATTATCTGATTCTTGGAGACCATACACACAAGAGACATGTTTAGACAGAGCAAGAAGAGATGTTGGTGCATGAAAATGGAAATCCCCAATAAACTCCCTAAATTCATAAATTAAATTCAAACATACTAAGCACAATATAGATAAATCAAAGGTGTAGCATGTTAAAGATACTCTTTTGGTATTTTTTCTTATAAATATTTTAACTGTTTAATTAATTAATTGCTTAATCCCCCCCCCCCCATGTAATCTTCAAATCAAGTGTACACTCACTTATTTGTAAGAGACCCACGCAGTAGATAGAATTTATTAACAGGAATATATTAATCCGCAATCTACAGTGGCACTTTGTAAATTAGTGCTACTCAGGTCTGCAAGGGAATTACTAAATGTTTTTATATTAAGGTCCACCATGAGGTGCAGTGATGCCCGTTGTAGCATTATGTATCCACCATCTTTTAACAGCACGCCCAGTTTAATGTTTCTTTCCGGCACAATTGCTTGTACAAAATAAGATATGGTTAGATTCTGCCCATGCACCATCAAAATTATAATATCAGCACCACATATGAATCACTTTTATATATGTTAGACCGTCAACCATATAATGATATTCTTCAAAATTTAAATAAAAAAAAATGTAATTCACATAATCTATGTCAATGTATGTACGTATGTATTTAAATACAAATCTAGTAAATTTGGAGAACCTGGATTTTTATGATATGCTGCACCTAACACGCCTATAACATGCCTTAACACGCCCGTTAAACACCCTGTTCACTAAAACTCATGATGACCTCCGTATGCGTTTTTGTTACCATGGAACAAGGCATTAGTAGATCACACCATGATCCGAGATGCTGGATCGCAGGATACTGTAGACTATCAAGCTTGCGCATGTATCCACTATCCTTTAGTAAGTTCCCCAGTAAATGTTTATAAGCTTCTGGAACCTCCCTCTTTCTTCATGTATTGTCTCCTGAAGGCTGCAATCTTACTCCAGTGGGACTTGCAGCTCAGGAAAGGGAAGCTATAGAAGCACTAAACTGAATCACATTTTCAGAGCTCATTTTATACCAGCAATGCATTATTATAATTTATTACATGCACTAATGAGTATTTTTGCAGTTTCTAAAGCACTCATGTTACTTTCTGTTTACAGTCTAAGAGCATGGCATAAATCCCCTGCCCTGTGGGGGTGTCCTTTGCTCACAAGTGACAGGGGTGCATGATGGCAGCCTGCAGGAGACAATAGAACATTGAAAGGGGGATGATCCAGAAGCTAAGAAACTGTTACACTGTGAGTTTCTTATAAGACATTTTACATTTTATATGAAATTTACATTAGCAATAATTATTTCAGAACTATGTCTTGTTTTACTGCTATTTTTATAAATTTGCAGTGTGCAATCCCTTTTGACCAACTGAAGAGAATCGTATCTGCATCGAAGGTCCACTTCCAAATTAGATAAATAAAAACAATGTCACAAGGAGGACCCAGCTGGGCCAACCAATCAATGGATTCCACCGGTTAGGCTCTCTACTCTACTTGAAGGTTTTTGTATATCGTGCTGGGGATTCCCCTGGAAAGAGTCTTGCTACAGGATCTGCGGAGAGCAGGAATGCAGTTCTAGAATGTAGATACAGGATTCCCCAATAGCTGGAGCAAAGTGATTAAAAAGCTCATTCCCACCTCCGAAATACAGATGACACAGGGGTAATGTACTTTATTGAAATACACAGGGACTTATATACATGGAAAAACACAAAAGGTTCTGGTAATTTAATTATTCTGGGTGAAGAGTAACAAAAGGTAACATAGTAAATATAGGAAGGCCAGCTAACCTAGTCTTTGATGCTGAATACCTCCCTTGTGTTAGTTAACAATGGACCTCTTAGACCTATGCTTGCAAACAATAATTTAATCACAATAAATGTATTACAAAACAACATCTAAAAAATATATATTAATAATCAGTATAACAAGCAATAAACCATACAATGTTTAAAACACTCATTCACAAGAGATATTCACTGGGGATGAGGGTCTCCAGAACCTAGACAGTCCAAACAGGGAAAACCATGGTTATCACAGGGGTAGTCTTGGGCTGAAAACAACAAAGCCCATGGATGTCATCTCCATCTTGTCGTGGCCCAGGGAATGGACTGGACTAAGGACCTTTGGGGAAGAAAAACGAAAACGATGCTCCAGGACCTCGGACCCCAGACCGCCCAGCCACGTACAACTTACCCGAGAAGGGATCCGAGATAAGCTCGGAAACCCGCATTAACCCCACGGGATCCGAGATAAGCTCGGAGACCCGCATTAATCCCACATTAACCATCGCAGTGGGGGACCCCCGCTGCTATGAAAATTCTAAATTCCTGCGTTACGGGTCCTTAAAGGACCATAAAGGTCTTTAAAGGACCCGTAAAAAAAATAAAAAAAATACACTATCACTCATGGGGCTCGATACACAGCCCCATCAACCCCTAAAAACCCCTGTCACTCATGGGGTTCAATAAAGACCCCCATAAGCCCATAAATAACCCTGGCACTCATGGGGGTCAATACAGACCCCCATAAGCACTTAATTAACCCTGTCACTCATGGGAATCAATACAGACCCCCAAAAGCCCTTCATTAACCCTGTCACTTATGGGGGTCAATACAGAACCCCATAAGCACTTAATTAACCCCCTCACTCATGGGGGTCAATACAGACCCCCATAAACCCATAATTAACCCTGTCACTCATGGGGGTCAATACATATAATTAATACATATAATTAACCCTGTCACTCATGGGGGTCAATAAAGACCCCATAAGCCCATAGATAACCCTGTCACTCATGGGTGTCAATACAGCCCCCCATAAACCCTTAATTTACCCTGTCACCCATGAGGGTCAATACAGCCCCCCATAAGCACTTAATTTACCCTGTCACTCATGGGGGTCAATATAGACCCCCATAAGGCCTTAATTAACCCTGTCACTCATGGGGGTCAATACAGACCCCCATAAGCCCTTCATTAACCCTGTCACTCATGGGGGTCAATACAGACCCACATAAACCCCTAATTAACCCTGTCACTCATGGGGGTCAATACTGATAGGATCAGATTAGTGAGTAATCATGTATTCTGATGTGTGTATATATTATATCTGGGTACCAAGATATAATGAGGGAAAATAATGCACAGAAGTCAGAGTGCCATCAGAATAATCTCTGAGTTTAATTTTGGGCAGGGAGCCCATTATATAGCATAAAACACGTCATAGCTAATAGCATAGTTCAAAATAGGGTTAAATACACATTTGCAAGCAAGTGTCTTTTCCTGTCTAACTCAGCGAAATATTCCTTATCACAAATAACGGCTTCCTATACATATTTGCCGTCAGCAGTTGCGAGACAAAGAAAGGAAGAGGAAACAGATGGTAAAGGAATATTTACCTAAACATTTCTACAGACAACTTTCTTGAACATTCTAGTAAGATATAAGGAAAAAAACAAGCTGATATACTTTTATAATCATGATATTCTTAGCCAATAAACTCATAATGAAGAAATTAATATCTAACAATACAGACCCCATAAACCCATAATTAGCCCCGTCACTCATGGAGGTCAATACAGACACCCATAAACCCATAATTAACCCTGTCACTCATGGGGGTCAATACAGCCCCCCATAAGCACTTAATTAACCCTGTCACTCATGGTGGTCAATACAGACCCCCATAAGCCCTTAATTAACCCTGTCACTCATGGGGTTCAATACAGACCCCCATAAGCCCTTCATTAGCCCTGTCACTCATGGGGGTCAATACAGACCCCCATAAGCACTTAATTAACCCCCTCACTCATGGGGGTCAATATAGACCCCCATAAACCCCTAATTAACACTGTCACTCATGGGGGTCAATACAGACCCCCATAATACATATCATTAACCCTGTCAGACCCCCATAAACCCCTAATTAGACAGCGTTTTCAGCCAATCAGAAGCCGCCATTGCCAATTTTCTTCGAGAAAACTCTGTAGGAGGCTCATTAGCATCAGGGACATCCACAAGTGGGGATCTCTGTTATTTTTTTATTTCTATTTTTTCTTCTACCGCGCCGATTGTTCCAGGCCCTATCCGGGGCAGAAGACGAGGAGGCCGGAGATATCGCTGGGAGGTAAGTACAATGAAGATTATGTTTATTTTACTTTGTTTTATGTTTATGTATGTGTACTAATGTTATGGTTTTTTTTTAACAGGAGCCATGCCGGAGAAGAGGAAAAGAAGAAGGACGGGGACATGCTGGAAAGGTGAGTAGAATATTTAGAATATGCAGTATGTTTATTTATTTTATGTAAACATGTTGTAGTAATTTTTTTAAATCTTTTTTACCCTAGGTTGCTGATCTGAAGGGACATCTGCAAAGATAAGTGGTCTTAATTATTTTATTTTAGCTTAGAATTAGGGTTTCTATATATAGATAAATGTATTGTATATTATATTGTGGGATGTATATTACATAGATAGGATGTATTGTGTATTAGATAGATTGGGGGATGTATATTACATAGATAGTATTTTTTGTATATTAGATAGATTGGGGGATATATTTTACATGCATAGGTTGTATTGTATATTAGATAGATTGATTGATGTATATTAGATAGATAGGATGGATTGTATATAAGATAGGGGTGTATTGTATTTCATTTTATTTGTATTGTATGTATTGTTTTGTATTGTATTGTATGTAGTATATGTATCTCCTTTTCAGGTGTGTAATTTTTTTTTTTTCTGTAGTGGGGGGGATTGTAATGCATTTTGTTATTTTTTGTAATGTTCCTTTTTTATTTTTTGTGACTTAGGTTTTTTATTTTTTGTAATGTACATTTTTTATTTTTTTGTGATTTAGGTTTTTTCTTTTATGTAATGTACATGTTTTATTTTTGGTGACTTTAGTTTTTTTGTTTTCTGTAATTAGAGTGGTGGGGGGTTATTAGAAGGTAGGTAGTGTAGGTAGGTAGTGTAGGTGTTAATAGGTTAGTGTAGAGGAGGGTTAGTTGATATTTAATGCTTTATTTGGGGGGTATAGTGCAGTGGAGTGTTTAGACTTAGTGTCATGATGGTCCTTGAGGCCCATCATGGCACTTATGTGGTTAATGTTGGGTTGTTTTTTATGTTCATTTTTTTTTTATTCACAATTGTGCTGTTATAGAATCTACCATTTTGGTTTCTGACGATTAATTTCCTAATGTGGAAGAGTCTTTGAATACACAGTAAGCATTCTATCTGCACAGTGGGAATGTGGCATCTAAAACTACCAGCTCTTTCAAAAGAGGAATGCAATGCTCATTAGTGAGACTGCAACAGAAATTATGAGAAATGAAAAGAGAGCGGAATCCTGATGTAAAAATAATTGTTTTAATTTAGTTCATTTATATATTTTTGCTTTCTTAAAAGATTTGACAATTAGCAAGCTTTGTTATTTAAAGTGTAATATAGAAAAAAAATGGAAAGAAGTCCTTTAAGAGAAAAGTATAATCTGTACTAAGCAGGTTTTGCCTTCTTTAGAGAGTTCGCCACTGGTAACAACCAACTGCAAGAGACATCCAGTCTGCAGAGCACTCGCTTGTTGAGATAATTCATGCCATCATGTAAACTAAGATTGGCTTGTTCTGAAAATCTGTCGATGGTTGGCAAAAAAAGAGACAGCTGAGTTCTGAAGGGTGACAGTGTCAAAAAGTTAACAGGATTTTGCCTTAGTATGGAAACTTAAGCCGCAGATCGGAAGGTGTTTATATGATATCACAATCTGAGTGACAACTGTCAATAATGGCCAGATGAAGGTGAGATTGATATAGATTTTTTTTTGTAAGGCTGTACGGTGCTGCTTTTTTCTAGAATAAAAGCTGGCATATCTAAGACTACAGCGTTGTGTATTAAGAAAACTTTAAAGGGCAAATTCCATCTCAACTTAAGTTAATTTTATATTAAAGAGCACACTTAGAGATGATTAACTATCTATTTAAAAAGTATGGACTTGCCTAGTTTGTCAATTAATGCTCCATGTTTAAGTAGCGTTGGAACCACCTACAATTGTGTTCCATTTCTATCACAGATACCTAGAACCTCATTCAATTGAGTTTTCGGAAGATCCCGTAGCCCGTAAGTGAGGTCGCAAGCTAATTTGCTATTCAATTGGTGTCTTTTTGCGGGCGCTGAATTTCCCCAACCCCTCAAATGTTTTCACACCCATAAACGGCAAATAAGGGATAAAAACCTACAAGTGCTAGAGAGGACCTGCAAGGGGGTTAATCACCTATTCGTAGCACTGTAAATGTAATAAAACACACTACTTAACTGTAAATAACTGGGAAAGCGATGATAGAAATTATAATTAATTGCGCAACAGTCTCAAGCTCACAAATCGGCAAGATCTTTAATTTTGGGGTAAAATGGGGTATCAATTAGTTAATACATATCAGGCCACCCATATGGACTAGAACAGTATTGGCATTCATTTTCATAATTCTTTATTATTTGGTTTTGCGAGTCTGATCGCATATCGGACCCCCGTACCTAATTGATTGACATTTAACCTCCATGTTTTACTGCCGTAATAGTCTCATTTTCTATTGGCTGGTTCGAAATGGGCAGTTGCTGAATTGATCATGTTCCTGCCCTAAACTGCTCTGAACCAGTGTATGGTTTCGCAATCGGAGACTAACGGGAGCCCGCAACACACTGGCAGACATTCGGCTGTCCCTTACAGTTTTGGGTTGTGTGACCTGATTGGATTAAAGAGTTAATCAAGCTATACCTGCAGTTCTAAATTGTGACAGATAGTTTTTTAATGTGTTTTTCAGAAAGTAGGGAGCGCACAAATCCGATTGGTCCTAAGGAAGCATCAAATTTACATGCACCCCTGATGCGACCCTGTTCAAAGGTATCAAATACTAAACATTAATTTAAATAATCTTCAATAGATTTAAGCAACATAACAAAATATTTATTCACTAATCATACATGCAGAAAAGGAAAGTATAATTGATCTGTAAATACATTCTGTAAGAGAAACAAGAGCAAAAAAGATGTTACATTCATTCCTAGGGACAAATAATAGAAAATGTGCTAGCTGGTTAAAACATAACTTTTAATTGCGCTAATAAAATAAATCACACAACAACATTGTTAAAATACACTCCAGGGCTGTGTGAAAAAAGCAAAACCTTTTGGCAATCAGCCTGTAAAGTATTAAAGTCAAAGGGGGCTTAATAAAAGTAATTTAACAATTTGGCAGTCTTTCCTTAACCCTTTAACTCACTATCAGAGACAATAGTTCAAAGACTTCTCAAACAAACTGGTGTCCTGGTCTCAAACAGCAACTGTAATGTTCCAACAATCTCTAGTATCCTAAAGAGTACAGTACAATAAACACATTTGCCATATACTTTATGTTTGAAAAGTCTGTTTTCTTAGTGAAAATCATCTTTGTAAAACTGTATTTTTCTTTTCTCTGCCCCTTGGCTAAATATATTGTAACACTATACATATAACATATATTATTATGGCATGTCATAATTGCACTAGAGTAGTCAATAGACAGACCTCAGTTGAATTAGGAGCTCCAGACGATTTCTTTGGTATCTCCACTGTACTATTATTGTATATTATCATATGTTTTTACTTAAAGCATTCAAATGCTTAAATAAGCTACTAGTTACATTTTGCTACTTTCCTATTTTCACGATGTAAACTTCCTTTTTGTGCTATTCTGAATATATTATTATATTACAATATTTGTTTGCGTGTCCATAAAAAAATATGGATTCTGGACTTTCTTTTCATTTTCATAAAGATACAGTGGGGGGAAAACGTATTTGATCCCCTGCTGATTTTGAACGTTTGTCCACTGACAGTAGAAATGATCAGTCTATAATTGTAAAGGTAGGTCTAATTGTAAAGGTAGTTTGTCCCACTCCTCTTTGCAGATGCTCTCCAAATCATTAAGGTTTCGGGGGTGATTTTTGGCAACTTGAACCTTCAGCTCCCTCCACAGCTTTTCTGTGGGATTAAGGTCTGGAGACTGGCTAGGCCAAACCAGGACCTTAATGTGCTTCTTCTTGAGACACTCCTTTGTTGCCTTGGCTGTGTGTTTTGGGTCATTGTCATGCTGGAATACCCATCCACGACCCATTTTCAATGCCCTGGTTAAGGGAAGGAGGTTCTCACCCAAGATTTAATGGTACACCACCAAAGCATAATGTTTACACCTCCATGTTTGACCTGTGGGGATTGCGATCTTGGGGTTATATGCAGCATTCTTCCTCCTCCAAACACGGCGAGTTGAGCTGATGCCAAAGAGCTTGATTTTGGTCTCCTCTGACCACAACACTTTCACCCAGTTCTCCTCTGAATCATTCAGATGTTCATTGGCAAACTTCAGACGGGCCTGTACATTTGCTTTCTTGCGCAGGGGGACCTTGAGAGTGCTGCACAATTTCAGTCCTTCACGGGGTAGTGTGTTACCAATTGTTTTCTAGGTGACTATGGTCCCAGCTGCCTTGAGATCATTAACAAGATCCTCCCGTGTAGTTCTGCGCTGATTCCTCATCGTTCTCATGATCACTGTTGTCACCTTCTCACCAAGCTGCTTGGCGATGGTCTTGTAGCCCATTCCAGCCTTGTGTATGTCTACAATCTTGTCCCTGACATCCTTGGACAGCACTTTGGTCTTGGCCATGGTGGAGAGTTTGGAATCTGATTGATTGATTGCTTTTGTGGACAGGTGTCTTTTATTTATCAGGTAACAAGCGGAGATTAGGAGCACTCCCTTTAAGAGAGTGCTCCTAATCTCAGCTCGTTACCTGTATAAAAGACACCTGGGAGCCACAAATCTTGCTGATTGATAGGGGATCAAATACTTATTTCCCTCACTGACCTGCAAATCAGTTTCTAACTTTTTTGACATGCTTTTATTCTTGTTTTTGTTTTTGTTGTTGTTATTCTGTCTCTCACTGTTAAAATACACCTACCATTAAAATTATAGACTGATCATTTCTTTGTCAGTGGACAAACGTTCAAAATCAGCAGGGGATCAAATAGCCACAATTTCATCATAAGGTAAGATGAAAACATTAAGATTGTTAGCATTGTACCACTATTATATATATATTAGTTGTTTTGTTCTTATGTGCCCACATATAAAGCAGAGCAATGTTTTGGCATTATTTTTATTATTGTGAGAGCTCTTCAATTTTAAGAGTGACACCTTCAACACAACAATTGTTCATCATATGCACTAAATAAATCTGTAAAGCCTGTCAAATATCAATATTGAATTCCGATTTGTTCTTTACTCAAGTGATGCAACAAAAAGTATTCTTATTACTCTAATTATCTTATTATAGTATATAAATAATGTTAGCTTTAACACAGTACCTTAATACAGTATTCTACATACCGTTATACTAACCTGAACTCGTCATGACCTCAGCAACACCAGATGCGAAAATCCTACTGCCTTATGATCGTACTAATATCCATAGATGTGGAACTAACCAACCCAGATGAACTGGATCAGTCATCAATGAATCTAAGAACAATCGACAATACATTTAAGACCACCACTAGGCTCATACCTCGATTACATATCTCTATGACATCTAGTCTTCTCCTATCATTCAAAATTTGCCCTGCACTGCCCAGATGGCTCATGACAACACTAATCTTCCATAAATCTCTACTTATATTTTATGAGAATTTTAAGCTAGGTCTTTGGAAATTCTGATTATGCTCAAAAGAAGGGGAACATGGATATAAAAAAATAAAATAACTCACATTACAACTTTAAGGACAATAACTCCACTGTCCATTGTTTGCTTCTGTGGTTAATTTAAGAGTACATTATATTTTTAAACTGCAAGAAATAGGCTACTCATGTAGACATACTTTAAATATTTTCAATTTTTTGTGATTTACTTTTATACTTTACCTTAATTAGAAACTATACAGCTTAGAGTAATAATTAAATGTCTTTAATTCTGTTTTAATTTCTAGACAATGATTGGTTTATGTCCCAATTTTGTATTTCTCATGAAGGGAACTCTCAAGTCTAAACATTTCTATCATGCATTTAAAATATAATTTAAATACTACAAAAGTTATTTTTCAGGAAAAATTTGTGATTTATAGAAAGAAAACTTTGATTAGAAACTTTGCTTCTCCTGTTTTCCTAACTTTATTAAAAGTTATTTAAAAAATAAATAAAATAAAATAATAATAAAACAAGATTTTCACATGCATGATATACATTTTGGAAATGTTTATACAAAATAACTGGAGTAAATCTCAATGATTCAACCAGATCATGACATCATAAATCATCATCTTTTACTATTGCTGATGCAAATTTTCCTTTTATGGCTTAACAATAGGCAAGATATGATGAAAACACACCACTACCCCTTCTATGTTTGATTGTGTGCTGTTTATGGTCCTGGAAAAAGGAGGATCTAGTTGTTTTAGTTATGTATTGAGGATATTTTTTTATAAAAAATGTATTCAGTATTTGTTTGTCCTCTCCCTTATACGGCTATTAAGGATAGGTGGGGTGGCCAATCTGAGAGATAGATCTAATTATACTGTATAACAGGCATGACAGACAATATTTCATATGGTGTCACCAGACAGAGCTTGTTGGCAAGTGAAAATGCTTAATACAGCAATTATCCAGCCAATGAAAAGCACTGTGCTGTTACAACATGTGTGAGTAAAAATGTAGTACTGCCTACCACCTAAAGCTGTTTCTCACCCTTTGACTTTTTAGTGGAAGGAAACCAGCAACAATTTGAATGTAAGTTTAATATTGAATATTTGTCAGAAATCAGGTGCTTTGAACAAAAATTCATACCATTTTGAGGCTTTAAGAATTTAATGAACAAAAATGATAAAAAGGAGATGCAAAGCTTGGTGTTTATGGGTTAAAAAATTCCAATACTTGTATCAGTCCATCTACTGGAACAAACAGCAGAAGTATAGATAAGCTCTGTAGCAGTAAGCTAAGAAGCAGACTGGCAATGCAGCAGATGCCTATGCAGCGGCAGAGATAGGGAACAGAGGTCCTCAGCAGCAGACTGGGAACTGAAGGCAGGAGCCAGCACACAGGTCGAGGTGAATGCTGGAACTTGAGCAGAGTATTTGTTGTAAGCAGCTGCAGTAGTAAATCAAGCAGACCAAAGATAGCATATCAGATAGCATAACAGAGACTTAACAGAGACTTAAAACTGGCACCTTGGTGTAATCTCAGCTGGATCTTAAAGGTCTCATGTGATATGGACTTCCTAAGCTCCCTCATCTGTTAATAACTAGAGGGCAGAGTTTTGACACACTGAGAAGACCAATCTTTTCCATCTCTTCCTTGCGGCCTACTCAGTCTGTGAGTCATTACAGGCTGTGGATTGACAGGAACAACCAGCTGGACCTTCCCTGGCCTACCAGAACAGGTATTCCTGACAATATTTATTTTTTAAGTCACTGAATATGAATTTTATTATGACTAATGCATTATTAAAATATATAACGCATTACAGCGGTCCTTTAATAACAGTATTACACAACCTGAAATTAGTGCTTACCTTACAAGGTTATCTAAGGTGAATAATGAAAAATTACTAATCGTCTAATTTTATTAAAAAAATAACATAAAACTGAACTTAAATAGTGACTAAGCTCTATAATCAATAACAAGTGAATCAGTCCCAGAATAGTGCTTAAGATTATCTTTTAAATATATATTTTTTGCGAGTGATCTGTGTTGTATAATTAAGTAAACATACGTTTTTTATTAATACTGGAATAATGATTCCAAATTTAGGAATTAAAAAAGACCATTTGTTGTAGAGAAATACAAACATCCTTACCTTTTTTAGTGTATATATATATATATATATATATATATATATATATATATATAGCATTCACTTGTGAACTTTAGCTCTGAAACAGTACTTATTCCATTGCAGGCAATGAGGTATTAAACAGTTAATTATACCTTTTGCTTATAATTCATTGTTTTTTAATTTGTTCTGGAGACAGTCAACAATTATTTTTGTCTAAATATGTATTTCAGTAGTCCACAAGGCCAAAACCCAAGGATATTCGTTAAAAACATTACTTGACCTATGCCCAAGAGATTACAATTTGAAAGTGTTGTACGCATTTAGTGTGATGTGTCAGGTATGGCTGACACATGTTAACCACATGTTTTATATTTTATTGGATCACCTTATATAAATAATTGCTTATTGGCTGTTGGTGGGAATATATAATTTTTTTTAGAAGGTGGAATGGGTTATACTGTGTGTAATTCACTATAAAAAGCTGTTTTGTTTATATTTGTGTTCAGTCAGTCAGCAGCAGCCATTTTGGATTTTTTTTGTTGCTGTCCCACGTTTTGTTTAAATAAAATCTAATAATAAGAAAATTATCTGAGGACAATATTTTTTGGTATCATGACTGGGTTTCAGAGTAAAATGTGGCTTGTGGGTATGATTTTTGCTACAACACATCATAGCTGGATCCCATTCTTTTTTGTACCTTGCTTGATCTTGATGTCCTGGTGGAAGCTTTGTTATTACTGACTGTTCCCACATTTTGGGGCAAAAAGTACAGGTGTGAATGTTGGAAAACATCCCCAATTTTTGTAGTTCTCCAAGAGTTTGTATACTAGCTGACAATAGTTTTCCTCCTTATGGTTACCTGGAAACCCTCTAACCACAATTTAAAATAATTTCCATGCAACCTTTGAGTTTATTTTCCTTTCAAAGTGATTATCAAGCAGTAGCTTTCTAGTCTGTGGACCCATAAAGATACCCTCTTTGAGCTTAGCTTCACTTAGATTGGCTTTTTCTTCCCCTCAAATACATGAATCCATCATCATTTTTATCCATAGTCTTCACCAGATTCTTTCACAGGTCCTAGTTTTATACTTAGGGACTTATTGAACCAAAAATTGCAAATATAAACATGCGATATGCTAAGCTATTTTTATGGCCATATTTGGAATCACCATCCAAAAACAAACAAAATACAGATTATTTCAAAAATGTTACTGAAACCTTGTAAACTAGTGAATTAGATTAAAATGGAACCACAATGGGTTTATTTTATGGTTTTTTTTGTCTTTACATTATGTAGAAAACAGAGCAGCAGATTCGCTGCCTTTCAACAACCTTGTGCTTTTATGCCCATTTTGTTAGTGGAAGACTTGTTAATATACACAGATAAGAGTCTATTCATTAGAACTTGCTTACAAAAAAAGCTTCTAGGATGTATAATAAATACTCATTTAAATGAACAATAGAAAGTCAGGGTCTAGAGTGTTACTTTATCTATTTCTTGGTTTATAAATGTATTGATAGCTAGACAGATATATATATAAATATATATATAAATATATATAAATATTTATATATATATATATATATATATATATATATATATATATATATATATATAAATGTGTAGATGACAACACCAAATTCAGACACTGCACATGTGGCATATTTTCAGTATGTATAAAAAATTAATGGTTTGAAGTCCTAGGAATACACTTCCTTGTAACATTTCCTGCATAACTAAACAGTCACTGGTCATATAATGGCCAGTATTGTGAATAGGGTATGAGGAGGCAGTGCACACCAAGTCATACAGCATATTCCAGTTCTCTGTCAAATATGTTATTTGCTTTGGCACAGAAGAGATAATGGTGAACTGACAGAAAGTGTTTATTACCCAGTCAGCGAGAAGACAACAGTGAATGGATCAAGGGCCCTTAAAACAGGATGCAGCTGTCCCAGAGCACTTAATCCTAGCCACTAGGCATTGGCAACAAGCAGTTTGCACGGGTTGCTGTTTTCTCTCAGAACAATTGTTAAATCCAGGCTTATAGTGTTTAAGTTTGCTATTCTCACATAAAAGCACTTGCTAGGATGCAACTGAATGAGATATATGGGGTCATGCTTTTTTACGTTGTTATAATTTTACTGGATTCTTTTGTAACGCAAAGAAAAACATTATATTCTGAGGATATATCAACATTCCAAATAAAATAAAATGAAATATATTTTATTACACAATAATCCAGTTTGGAAAAATACAAAACTATCTATAAAAATGTTCTTAATAGTAGTTTTAAAAAAGTGCATAAAAGTATATTGTTGCAATATGCTGTTTCTAAGCTTTCTCATAAAATACAATCCTCTGTTCCTTTTCATTCTTACTATTGTATATTATGTTTCTACTGGTATGTAATATGTTCCTTCCTCTTCTATTCTATATTTACTGTAATTCTTTATGAGGTTGTTGGAGCCTGTTTTGAGATTTTAATTTTTGTAGTGAAAAAGAGAACATTTCAAGATTTTTACAAAAGTGGAGAAGTGAAAAAGATATATTAAGGGGCAAAAAGAGTCAACTAGAAGAGAAGAATGGATGAGGAAAAAGCCAGAGAGAAGAAAAAAAGAGACAAAAAATAAAGGAGGGAGAAAAGAGGGTGCTTTCCTGTTTTATGCTAGCACACGTGCACGTGCATCTGTTATGTGCACCCACTAAAGCTGTCTCCTCGTGGCCGGTAAGTGCTTTGGGGTTTTCGGGTTAGGTTTACAGGGTTAGGGTTAGCGTCGGGAAGAGGTGTAGAGGGTTAGGGGCTTAGGGACTTAGTTTTAGGGGGTTAGGGTAAGAGTGTAAGTCTAGGGCCGCCAAGGGGTGTAGGGGCTTAGAGTTTAGGGTTAGGTCCTGGAAGTGGTGTAGGTGCTTAGGATTAGGGACGGCAAGGGGTGTAGGGGGTTAGGGTAAGGGCCGGCAAGGGGTCTAGGGGGTTAGGGTCTTAGGGTTAGGATTAGGGGGTTTGGTTTAGGATTAGGATGCAAGCACACCCGGCAACAGAAGGCTTCTAGTGCTGTGCACGCGCTCTGCGCGTGCATGTGTGCTAGCATAAAACAGGAAAGGTCCAAAAATAGAAAAGGTGAGAAGCAAAGAGAGTCTAAGGAAAGGAGGGAATTCTGAAAGAGAATGGGAAACCCTGCAGGAAAGGATAAGAGCAGAGAAGAAGCAAAAAAAACAACAAAAAATAAAAAACAAGAAATAATAATTATAGAGATAAGCTATTGAATTAATTTGAGGAAAAAAGAAAAGAAGAGAAGAGGCAGAGAGAATGAATGAAGAATAGAAAAGGGAAAAAGAGATAGAGAGATTAATGGATTAAGAAGATAGAGAGGAGGCAAAAATAATGAAGCAGCAAAGAATATTCTGAAAAAAGACAGAGGAAAGGAAATGGGAAATTATTGAAGATATGGAAAGAAAGCAAAAATAAAAGAAGGAAATAGGAGAAAGAGTGAAAGAAGGGAGGGAACTAAAAATGAAAATGGAAAAGGATGAATAAATGAATGTCAGGAAAAGTGAAAAAGGAAAAAACTAAAAGAATAAAGAAGAGACAGAATGAAAACAGAGGAAGAATTGAAAGGGGGAGAGATTGAAAGAGGAGTAAGAGGAAAGAGAATAAAAGGAGTGAAGAAAATGAGAAAGAGAAATAAAATCAGTGTTGGTTTAAAGAGAGGGAAATAAAGAGATAATGAAAGTAATAGGGAAAAAGGTTAATTTGTACCAAACCATTCATTATTCAGGGCCCTATCTGGTTATCACTCTCAGAGCATTGAGTACATGACCATATTTGTAGTGCTGGGCCCTCAGTTCAGCTCAGATTCCCATGCACCATAATTTCCAGATGTCTTTTCTAGTTGACTTGAGATAACTTATTAATATTATATGAAGCTGCTAAGAGCTTCTCCAGGAGAAACTGTAAAATTATTTAAAACTCTGTAAATACAAAAATATTCAGCAGCTGGGACTGGCTACTATTTCTCCAGGCAACATTTTTTCAAATGATATTCACTGAGTCATGACTGCGAAATTTATCAAGACACAATTTTAAATATTGACAAAGCTGAGAGATGAAGCCATCTTAAACTATTATTATGAATTCATTGTTTAACGCCAATATATTATGCAAAGATAACATATTACATAGAATTGTAGTGTATATTTATAAAAAATCTTAAATACAGAAATATAATTAAGGAAACATTAAAATATCAATTATTATTCAACTTCAAAACCTCGCCGTGGATAAAATATCAACAATTCTCTGTTGGTCTCAAAATGGATTTGCCAAAATTATCAGCATGGAGGCAAACTTGTTACATTGGTATAATTAGATATTGTGAGATATCTTGTAATAGTTATGTCACCAGCTCAGTCTCTCTTAAGTTGATGCATATACATCTTTATATGTTGAATTATCCGAATAATCTCAATTGGTTATTGTGACGATGAGAGTGGTAGGGGCTATACAAGCCGAGGGCCACCTGCTATAGGTTAACTACCAACAAGAACCGTTTGGGTTCTTGGAAATCTCGCCACCAGCAACCTGATATATGGCTTCTGTATCAGTCAGGATCTCTCCATCAGGAATCAGCACTTCCAGGGGTCCCAATAGTGGTAGTGACCACAGCAAGTTACTTGCAGGGTAAAGATAGGATCAGTATCACAGCCACCTGTAGCAAAATAAGAGACATGCGATTTCTATATGCCTCCAGAAGAGAACTGTGTTTATTTGTTTCCAGATAAAAGAGAGAGACTGTTCTGCAGCCTCCAGGGAACTACAACCTCACACCCATATAGTGGGTGCTATTGAAAATAGCTTTGTGGAGGACTACATGTATACAATGTTACCAAATAGAGAAACTGTCATATTAATACATTTTTTTTTTTTAAATCTAGTATATGGTCTTAGGAGAACATTTGCGACCAAATGGATTGGTAACGATGATCATGCTTAAAAATTGTACTGTTGATGTGGAGTCTACAAGGAGTGGGTATGGTGGCTTTGTTTTGTTTGTAAGGTCTCTAAAAAAGAGTTTAACGGGAGGTGAAATCATGAATGAACCATTGATAGAAAGTTACTGAGAAATGTGAAATTGCACACCCGTGAGATACATTTTAGTAGTGTTAGCGGATAGATTCAAAAGTGTTTCACTGTATCCAGCAAAAACTAAGAGGCGGGCAGAGTAAAAGGGAGCATGATATAATGATTGGAGGTAAAGTTCTGAAATAGATTCCTTGCTCAGTTTTCTTCATATATGCAGCCAGTCCGTCTGACATCGTTTGTTGGATTGATCAATTAGAGTTTCTAGAGATGAGTGCTTGGAAGGTGTGAAGTTGGCTTATAAAGGCATGAACCCTGGAGAACCTAATGAAATGTCCTGAAAAGAGAAGGCATAGAAGAGAGAGATAGACAATTGGTGGTAGGGATACATGTGGAACATTGGAACTATTATCTTAGCCAGGTTACTCAGAAGGGTTATTGTGGATTTATCTGGGAATTTGAGTATCTTTTGATTATGTCATAGGTCGGATTGTCTAAAGTAAAAAAGTGACTGCACCAATCATGGCCCAAGCTGTCACATACAGGAATGACTTGAATGCTGGAGGGACTGGCTTTGTCTGAACATGCTGAAGTGTGTATCTAATTGCCATGATTGTTTTAAAGTGGGATGGATTTTGAAAGATTAAATGCGTTGATAGAAGGTCTGGTGAGGAAATATTATCTACTGTTCCATCATTGAAGAAATGAATCCCAGAAATTGAGGACTTATGGTCACTTACATTTATTGAGGTGAATCAGACGATTATTTTGGTTAGGTCAAACAGAAGATTTCTAGTAAATGCTCTGCACTGAGGGAAAATTTTAGACGCAAAATTAAGATGTCTGATGAGTGATTGGAGGTCTTTGGTTGTGCACGTTTGTGATGACTATAGATATATAGATGAAAGATATGATTTAAGATGTTGGAACTTATTGTCTGGTAGTCTTGCTTCCATTATTTCAGTGTTGAGGATGATACCTAGGAAATCAATTGCAGTGTATGGGTATTAAAATTTGTTGTTTGCATAGGGGATATTTAATTAACACAGATTTCATTTTTTGGGATGCTTACTGGTTTAGTGGCTGCAGCTTCAATAAAAAATATATCCAGGTGGTGGATGACAGGTGGGCAATGCATGACGTTGAGGACTATCCAGCATAGGCTCTTAGCAAGGGAATCGAAGATATTAGGACTGATCTTTTACCCAAATATCAAGCTGGTGCAAAGAAATACTTGTTATTCCACTTGATGCCATGGAGTTGCCCCAAGCTTAGTTTGATAGGGAGTGGTCTAAACATGTCTTTAATACCTGATTTGGACAGCCAGCGTCTAGGGCTCAAACTGGAGATGTAGGATATAGCATTGTCCACATTATCATATTGGAGGGAGAATTATTTGGATTGGGATCATCAAGTTGATGCTAGGAATGGCAGTATTGTGAGATGCTGATAAACCGATAACGAGACTTCTTTTCAATGAGTATTTGCAGGTAGTGACTTCTATTTGGAAAAGGAGGTAAGTAAAATGACCCAATTATGTAATTATTTTCAAGTTCCGTAGATATGATGTTTTCCACAACATCAAGTTACTGCACAGCGTATTGCAGATTGTTGCTGGTAAAAGATATCTGAGGCAATGATGTGACAACTGTGTGGAACCCATGGGTGAAGCCAGTGATGAGGTAGGTTAAAGGTAACTCTTACGGTGGTGAGAAAAATAAGGCAAGTTAATGGCCTCTAGTCACTTGGTATGCCTTACTGAGGGGCATATGATCTTGATGTGGACTAAGCGGCAATCACTAAAGCTGCAACCTTTCTATTTGAATGGGTGATGCCCCTAAGTGAATGGTCTTTCTGTGGGTGAGTGAGATAAACTGGATCCAGGAGGGAGAAAGTGGTTCTTTGGTAGGAACTAGGAGAGGGTTTGGATAAAAGCTAGAGGGGACTTATAGTGCTGGCATACTGGCGTTTTGATGCTGCAAAGTGACAGAACAGTTCTTGATACAAGCATGAACAGTTCATATTGTAGATAAAATGGGTCAATGCTGCAACTGCTATTGCAGAAAAATGACCCGTGGTAGTCATAGTAGACAAAACTTATATGCAAGGTCCTCTATACGGTGGAGGTAGTCATTTAGTTTTTGTCTGCGGTGTGGAAATGAGGAGCAGATTATGTCCCAGTAGATGCAGAACCTCAGAACAAATTCATGAATTATTAGCTTCTGCTTCTTCAGTCAATGGTCTTTTGGCCTTCACAATGACTAACACGTTGCCTTGGGATATGTTTCTGTTCTCAGTGGTTCGTTGAAAGAAATGAGTAGTGACACCAAGTCAAGTAAGGGCCATTTACCTCACTGTAAGTGCTCTTTGTGAAGTGAAGAGCACAAGACTGTATGTTAAAATCATCTATTGTTTTTTTTATTACACTAACAGCTAAGAAATCTAAAGTTTACATAACAAATGTAACCTGCCTACTGACAGTTTCATGATTAATAAGAGATGCAGAGCTGCGAGGTGAGAACAATGATTTATAGCAGCTTATCCCTGAACTCAGAAATACACAAAGCAGTCAACCCACAACTGATCTTTTTCAGTGATTCCAGCATGCCAAGCTCTGCACAGATGTATTATTTAATGGTTAACTCTTTGTGTTTTTGCTCACTACACAGAGCTGTTGCGGGGGTCTGGCAGTGGATAGTCATTTAGTCATGTAAACATAGATTTAATTTATTTGATTTCTTAGTGAAAAATGCACATATTTCCAAAATATCAAAAAGTATTTCAAGATGCTTTTAGGAGATCTTTACTGAGATGTGGTCCAAATTGTACTGAATTAATTGACCCATTTTAGGTGTGCTGGGGTGAAATGGGCAGGCAGTATAATTGCAAATGAGTTGGAGTGATGAATGTGGAAAATAGCAAGCTTATGATCTAGCACTCATTGGATTCTCAAGGTTTAACATCCAATTTTTTGGGGAATTGATGGAAGCAGTAATGTTGGTCAGCATACGCTGCATTTGGAGGAGTTGCTTGTAGGACTGATCTCTTGGGAGCAGTGGAGTGGCTGGATTGGCTTGGAGAAGCCGGAACAGTTACTTTATTCTTGACGTATGCGGAAATGGAATACCGAGGTCTGTAAATTCCTTGTTCAGTCTGGGTACTCTCCAAAGCCATAGTTATGATCAGCTACAAGCCTGTGTTGGTGGGAACTGCAGCTCGGAGGTGGTATCAGTGATAAGCGACTTTATGAATGGAGTATTGAAGCCTGTTATGCTATTGGATTAGAGTAGGGACGAATCAGAACTTGGTGGCTCTTTTTCAGTTGAAGCCTATGTTGAATGGGACGTGGCTTTAGCGAGGGATGTGAGTGGTTGGTAGAAAAGTGTCGTTTTGGAGCAGTGAGGAAAAATTTGAAGACTAATAGATTAATAGAAGGACACTGGCCCTAAGAAAATATTAATCTCAAAAAAAGGAGTAATGCCCTTTAAAAATAATAAGGACTTAGGGGGTAAGTAAAGTGAAAGGGTTAAACAATGGTGGCAGTGACTAACATAGTTTAATAGATGAGACTATTCTTGTGATCGGCTGATCAATTATGCTGTCTGGGAGTGAAAGGAAGACGCTCCCCCATTGGTAGGTGATGTGGAGATACGCATGTGGAGGAAGCCCCAAAAAGAATGCAGAGCCTGGACCCGGTGGTCAGAGAAGCATCATGGCTGAAGCGACCACACATTGATGAAAGACAAAGAGGGAGCAGAACCCAGAGGAGGTTGTGAGAACTGTGTGGAAAAGAGACAGACCAATAAGAGATTAAATGGGCCAGCAAAAGTAAATGCCACCAACGCGGTGGAGGGAAAGAGGCAGTCGATGAGCAAATATAGCGGAGAGCAACAGCAGGAGGAGAGGCACGAGAAAGGGGATAGCAAAGAAGTGCGGGGGGATAAGAAAGGAAGGCACAGGTGTCAAAGGACAACAGTTTGAAGAGTGAAGAGAAGGGGGAACATACCAGCAAGAAGCAAAGCAGAAGGGTGAAGGTCAACAAAGGTGTGCACAATTTCTGGAACACCTGGTAATATATATATATATATGTAAATGTAAATGGCGTCTGTGACCTCATGGACAACACACCATGCTGAACCACTTGGTTTTCATGGAAGATACTGGAGTGGGTTGCCAGTTCCTTTCCAGTGGGCCACAGCATACAGCTCCTGGTATACCGAGGTCGTCTCCCATCCGAGTACTAACCTCTTGGTATATATAAGTGTACCATAATTGGACAAATGGCACTATTGAGCATAAACGGAGTGGAAACTGTGGAGCACAACGTGCCATTGATATCAGGGGTGAACATCAGCTGCAAAGGTGTCTGAAAGCCAACCAACACTCTACAACTGAGCAACTGATCATCAGAAACAGCTTTAATTTGCATGACAGTACCAAAACTGGACCTCTTCTGATTGGCAAAATGTTGTCTTCTCTGATGAGTTCTGCACCATCAACTGAACAGATGTTGGTGTATCAAGCGTGAAACCTCCAATAAGAAACATTCTGCAAACATTGTTGGAAGAACACATAGCCCTCCAGTCCTCTGAGAAGCAAGCTCTGATCCAATCCAATCAAGTAATCAACATGCTGCCACTCCCATGGAGTAAGATTGAGTAAGAAGAAGCACAAATTTAAATTACTAGTATGACATTCAGGAGGACCCCAAGTACTTTGTGGGACTGTTGGATTGTGGGGGCCCTGGATTAACATGGACTATTGATATTTTTTCTCCCTTCTATCCCCTTACAATGTCCTCCCTGCCTGGACACTTGCAGCCTTATTAAATTGCGATTCGGTAAATTTAAAAGGGCTCTATTTAAGCCCCCAACATATTTTTTAGTTTTTAGTGAACTTCTATCCAAAAGCAAGGTCTTCACTAACTAAAAACTTCTGTAAATAAAATTTGCTGTGTGCTTAAATAGAGCCCTTTTAAATTTACTGAATCACAATTTAATAAGGCTGTTGGATTTTGACAGCTAAATTATTAATGTTGTGTCGGTAAGCCATGTTGTTCATGGAGGGGGGCCACAATATTGGGTTAGTCAGAGTTATGGTATTATTGGGTGAATTTGTTGATGTAATGTTGGTAACCAGTTATATTTGGTATTAAAATGTTGCATTTTTCCCAGGGAGTTTACTAAATTGTTTTACCGGGGTCCTGGGGAAGATGGGCTCCAGTTACGGGGTTACCTGATTTTGAGGTAGAAGAATTTCAGCAGAGTAAGGGAGGGCTGGCCCGGTAGATGACACTATGTCTGATAAAGAAATTTACAATATCACCCCCCTGCGGTGAGAACTTCCTGCCAGAGGAAAACTAGCTCATGAGACTAACATGTGAATCCCCCTCTCACTATGCAAACAGGGATTAAAAGACCTATCAATTTAGAGACAGTCCCAACGTGATGTATAATGTATAACCAATCTTAATCTCTATACCAGGATAAAATTGAGTGCAATGCTATTATCTACTAGGTAATGTTTCTCTAAGAGTAAATATGTTTTACCTTGCTCATACTGCTGAGTGGTGTTTCCCTAGGTTGAGATGTGGTCATGTTATGAAATATGTTATGTAGGGAAGAGGCCCACAAGTTGGAGGCGGGGGGGGGGGGGGGGGTAATTCATTACCAAGGAAGGTTTAGGACTAGCGGTCAGCATGGTCCCATGACTCAGAGGGTAATCAGGGAGGATAAAATCATTTGATGGCCAGCTCTCCCCCCTGCCCAGGGCATGAGCGAGGAGGTTTAGCTAATTCTAGGGTTGTCTAGGGTTGTGACTTATTGTAATTGGTTGCTTTTCTGTTTAAATTTGCTATGTGCTCACCGATAAAGTAGTTTTCAGCTTAAACTACATCCTTTACGTGTATGTTTCATTCTGCAGGAATAATATTCCTTACTATTAGGATTATTACTGCTGAACCTGCATGAGACATTGTTACAGTAGGTAACATTAGCTGGGTAGCTCTACTGGTTCCTGTGGTATATTGGGCGCTTTGGTGGAAGTAAACTGGGTTGGTTCTGTTCTTGCTATCAGGTATTTACAGTACCAGAAGGACCTACTGGATAGGTTTGAACTAGGTTGTTATTAAGCCCAACAGAAGTAGTAGGTCACCACAACTACAAACATTACTGGAGCTATCGTGTTCAAATACAATATTTGCTATATAAGCTCATATTATTATGTACCAAATGTTACCACCAAAGCTTTATATATTATATTATTCACTATTATACCCTTTCATCTTGCTCTCAGCCACCGCAAACAAAACACTTTGCCTCTACCTTACTCACCAAACTCTCCCCTGCTCCTGCACTACTCGCGATTGCATCTGCACCACCTGCCTCCTCCTTTCCCGACCTTTCCCTGAAGAACCATACCTCACTTTCAGTCACTCAATCTCTCATCTCCACACCAGTAATTTGCCACTCAGCGTTCAATCCATATTACTTCTCATTTCAACCACTCATAATCGTCAGGTTCGCTACCCGCAACTGTTAACTAGTCGCTACTACACCTTACTTTTTACCACTCCATATCATTCTTGACATCAGTAACTGCTACCTATTCGCAGTGCCCAGCCACCCTCACTACACTAAATCAACTCTACACACGTTTCGCAAACATTTTATGCTCTAAGAAATCATGTTGCTTAATGATCTAAATCACACTCTCAGACCTGCTCATTCCATTCATCCTAAGGTCTCCAGACACCTTCCGGACACTATGCTAATCAATTAATTAATCTGTCATTCCTATACCTCAGTCTCGTCACAAATGCCTCAAACTACATCAAAACCTCAATAACCGCAGACCAATAACTTATCATCATACTCACATCCACAGCAGTCGTTGATATGGAGCACACGGCTCCAAAGTCGCTATTGCCACCATCAGGCACCTTATGCCTCCATATTCACGTGGGGAACTCTCACTCCTTACTCCCTCCTTTAATGCTCTTATCGAGAATCCTACTCTCCATTTTCTTTCCGACCTCCCTGTTTTCGTAGAGATCTCCCTCCATTCTCTTTCTCATCCCAGCCCATGTGGCCATCTCACTCTTCTATCCCACCATTCATTATCTGCCCATGAGAAATCTCTAGCCATACTCACACATTACCCTCCTCAGGTGAGAACCTTTGCCGCCGTTTACTCACTCGTTTCCTTGCTATGAGGCAATCTCTCACTCCACTTTCTTAATACCCAACCTTAGCTCTCATTTAATTTGCTCATAATCAGCTGGTTCACTTCCCACAACCGTTTAATAATGCTGCCACACTCCAAATCAATTTTGCTCATTCCATACACTCAAAGGTTTCAAGACACCCTTCAGCCACCATACTAATTCTTACATAGTAATCCGCTGTTCCATACATCAGTCCCATCGCAAATGCTTTAAACCTTATCAAAGGGGCATCGACCATAGTCACATTAATTTATCATCTGTCTTGTAAACACAGTATTCGCTAATCAGGAGCACACAGCTTCCTAGCCGCTATTGCTACCATCGGGCACATTAGGTCTCTCTAATCTTGTGGGAAACTCACTCCTTTCTCCATCTCTTCTGCCTGCTCATCATATTTTCTCCATAGAGATCACCTTCTGCATTCTCCTTCTTATTTTCGGCCCATGCGTGGACCTCACTCTTCTATCTCACTATCCACTCTGCTCGCTAGAACTCTCTCTCCATTTTCGCTCTTTACCCACTCTTGTAGTTATCTCACAACATTCTTACTTGTCTCCCTCCTCAGATGAGGACCTCTGTCACCATCCCTCTCTACTCTCCTTATTCACATTGAAGTCCTGCTCTCCTTTTTTTTTTTTATTCAATAGTTTTTTTTAAGGACATTCGTAAATTTGTTAACATTTTGTTTCATAATACAATCAAAATATAGCATTATCTGAGTCAACAATTGAAACATAAGACATTCCTAAAAGATATATGCAGAAATAGTAAGATGCAAACAAGAGGAACTAAAAATGCTGGTTATCCTTGTTTGCTTGTTTTTTGTGCCCCAAAAAATTGCTAATATAATCAGTTGAACTAATTTATTTTGAGGAGAGTTTAACTTGGAGCTTTGAATACCTAAGAGGCAGGAGTCAATTGAAGGAATCAGCACGGTGTTAAACAAGTGAGGAGGTAGGAGGGAGAGGCCTGCAACCTCTAAAGGAGCCCAAGTCTATGTAGCGTGACCTGCCACGCCCCCGACCAACATCTCCCTAAGATCCCTTCCAGGGAAGAGGTGAGCCCACTCAATCTTCCCCCTTGCCTACTGGGTCTGTTTAGCCCACGCTGGATCGTCTCCAACCGAAGGGGGTGGGAACAGCTGTCCTCCTTTTTAAGGCTATCTTGCACTCCAGTTTCTTTTTCCCTAATCTCATTCTCCATTTTCTCTCTTACCTTGTTGCACACTCAGTGTTCTTACTCTCATCACCTTGTCACTCTCACCTCTCACACATCAAACTTAGTTTATTTTCACTCGACACTTGCAAATGTAGGGTTCCAGTTTTCCTCTTTCTTTTAATCCCCCACACTCGCCGGAATCTCACTCACCTTCTGTCCTTTGTCTCCCTGCTTACGAGGGAATCATGCACTCCTTTCTTCTTGCTGACCCCCCTTTTTCATGTGAAGTTTGCTCTATTTCTGTCTCACCCTCCAACTCTAGTGGGAATCTTGTTTCCCATTCTCTCACATCTCTCCGCTTATCTCACTCCATTCTTTCGTCCCTTCACTCATGTATTGTCCCTATTCTTTTTCTCCTCTCTTTGCTCTCATAGAAAATCTCCCTCTCCAATCCTTCTCTACTGCCAAGTAGATGTCCTGCTGACAGAGATAACTTTCACCTATCTCTCTCACCTTTCTACTTGCTCTCCATTTTGCACTCATCTCCCTGTTCTTCTAAGGGAAATGCACTTTATACCCCTCAATTCCCAGTACCTATGGGAATCTCCCTCTTTTTTTTTTTTTAAACCCTCCTTCTCAAGAGATAATCTAGGTCTCACTACTTTCTAAGGAATCCCACTTCCCATTCTCTCTTTAGTCTCTCTGCTCACATACTAATCTTGTTCCCCTTCTCTCCTTTTTCCCTACTTCTTGCTCCTCATCCTCTCTTTTTTCCCATGTTCAAGTGAGGTTCATGCTTCTTTCTCTTTCTTTTGTCACGTTGGGTATATTGCTCTCTGGGATCTCCTTTTTTATCCTCCTTCTCATCCCCCATTCACATAGGGATCCTGCTCTCCTCTCTCTCTCTTGACTTTCTCCTTGTGAGGAGATCTCACTCTATGTGGGGATCTCACTCTTAATTTTTTCCCTCATCCCCGATCCATAGTCATTTTAACACTATCTTACCTCTATCACCAGATCTCTAATCAGAGCAGCATAAACCACATCTATCCAAAACCAAGTCCTTAAGTAAGACGATGGCTCACTGAAGACAGATACATTCCCGACTTCAAGACTTTAATTTTGAGAAGCCGTTAAAGTTTCAATCGGCTATATTCAATTAAGGTTTTTGGCCTTTTTAGCAGGCTTGAGCGGGCATTGCTTCCGGCCACAAGGGTGAGATGGGGTAGACCACAAATGTCTAGGTTAATACATGGGGCTGTAAAAAGCCTCCCACTTCCTCCTTACCTCTGCACACGATGACCACGCTACTCCCTCCCTCATTAGTGTTACTGTCTTGGGTTTAATGTTAGTGTCTTGTGGTAAATGTTAGTGGTCCTAACACACCAAAGGTGCTCAAAGGGCCCCTCGCATTGTGTGGCAAATAGCATTGCCAGGCTTACAATTTTACTCCCGTCAATTTCTACGGGCAATTGTACTAGTTTATATATATATATATATATATATATATATATATATATATATATACCTACACATACACTAAATGTTAAAATGTATACATGAATGTATACATTTATTATTATAACTCATGTTGATCAATATTAGGAGAATTTGTGAAAAAGAGAAAAAATTTAAGCCAGAAGATGTGTTTTCAAAAAACAGCAACGACAAAACATCTAAAAGAGCAAGCAAAAGGGAAATGTGCCACATACTGACTACAGGGAAACATCTAATCATGACAGTGCCAGGAAACTTGAACCTGTCCAAAAAGATCCCGAGCTTTCAATGTTTAATTGCTGTTGATGGCTGCTGGTCACTCATGCATGGCAATGTGTGTGTCGCGCTGCTTGCTGCCTTTGCTCAATCCTGTCAGCCGTCACTCCAGGTGATGAGAGCTGCTCCTCTGACCATACCGGAGATGGAAAACAGGAATGGAAACAAAAAATATACCCTCACAGACACAAACAGCATGTATCCACATAAACCATGAAAAAAGAGATTGCAAAGCATCCATGTTGTCACATCTTATTGTGTACACATACAATATAATCCATATCAACGAACTTTGAAGAACCTTTTTTCATTTTAGTGGGTGTTATACTGTAGATGTAATGAATTTTTATATTTATTGGTATCAAATGTAAACATTAAATAGTATGAAACTAATAATATTAAATAATAGTAAAATTGCTTAAAACAAATTTGTTTTATGCATCTTCCTCCACTACTTCTACTATTTAAGCTTCAAGTTATGGAGTTTAAGAAAATATAATTATCCAACAGAACACAATGACATCTGCTGACAAGCACATGATAATGCTCTGTTGTGCTCTTTCCATATATAAACACGTATATCTGTCCAAAAATATATAAACAAATTTCAGAACCAAATTGAAACAATTGCAAAAAAGCTGGCTCCAACCCCATCCCATAGGTGCCACATGGCAGCAGTGTCTGTGAACAATATCAATTAAGTTTGGGGAAAAAAAAAGAAAAGTAAAAAATATAAATATTAAAAGAAAAATAATTTGTCACAGTTTTACCAATACTTATTAAACCATGTCCAAGGAAGACAATAAATATCAGGTACCATAGAATACATTGGGAGGTCATAAGAAACTACTGTCAAAAACTTGCAGTTATACTGAAATGTAAATTGCTCTTAAACCAGCAACAATTAGAGAATAAAACAATTGTTATTAATAATTAGAAACAAAGTACTGTATATAATGTGAATCCCTACATGAGATCTCTATACTAAAAATGTGCTTGACAGATGTGCCTGGTATACGATCCATATGGTGGCAGAGAGTTTGATACTACTAAAATTGCTTGGAACTCGACGTTTGCTCGGTACTTGAGGCGTTGGACTGATCTGATCAATTGCTCGGAACTCAACTCTCACTCGGAAGTTCATGCTTGTGCAAAACCTTACATTGTGTCTGTGCAAGAGCCCAAGTGCATCCTGTGTCTCTAAGATCTGCAGCCTGTCTGTGTCTGTAAGAGGCAATCTGCAGCGGGTGACTGTAAGAGCCAATGTGCAACCTGTGCCTGTATGTGCCAATCTGCAGCCTGTCTGTGTCTGTAAGTGCCGATCTGCAGCCTGTGCCTGTAAGAGCCAATCTGCAGCCTGTCTGTGTCTGTAAGTGCCAGTCTGCAGCTTGTCTGCATCTGTGAGAGCCAATATGCAGCCTATCTGTGCCTGTAAGTGCCGATATGCAGCCTGTGTCTGTAAGAGCCATTATGCAGCCTGTCTGTGTCTATAAGAGCCTATCTGCAGCTTGTGCCTGTAAATCCCAATCTGAAGCCTGTGTTTGTGAGAGCCAATCTGCAGTCTGTCTGTGCCTGTAAGAGCTTGCCTGCATCCTGGGCCAGTAAGTGCCAATCTGCAGCTTGTCTGTGTCTGTAAGAGTCGATCTGCAGCTTGTGCCTGTAAGAGACATTCTGCAGTCTGTCTTTGCCTGTAAGAGTTGGCCGGCAGCATGTGCCTGTAAGAGACAATCTGCAGCCTGTGCCTGTAAAAACCAATATGCAGCTGGTCTGGCACTGTGGTATAACCTGATCCCTCCCCCTAGCAGGCTGTTAACCCACTGCTTCACTGATCCACCTCTACACAAGCAAACAGCATACAAAGAAGGCAGAATTATTAAAATATATTGATTTATTAATCAAAATTAGGCCCCTCTCTTAGTAATGTGCCCATAGGCAGCTGCCTAAATTGCCTAAACATAAATTCGGCCATGCACACATATCTGAATGTGCATAGGACAGCATTAAATCTAAACACCCCTGGCATTAAGGGCTGGGCACAGAGCTGGAAATTTGTCAAGTGCCAAATACTAAAAGTTGAATTTCCTCTGCAATAAGATAACAAGCTGAACTACTCTCCTCTCCCTTCACTATTGATTAAACAACACACACCCACCCAGGCCCCAAGTCAATATATACTGTACGATCAAAGTTTGCTAAACTAAGATTTTCTCTAAAAATGCTGCCATGTCCATGGCTCACATAGCTGCCAATGTTTCTAATTTTTGTATACTTCACAAACATATGAAGATTCTCCTAAACTACAATAGTCTTTTGAGGCAGATATGCACAGTTTCTTATATACTTTAATTCAGAACACTGCTAACTTGGTTTCAGGCCATGGTTCTTGGTAATTAACCCTAGTTGTCTATGTTCATTTGTTCTACTTTTACAAGATGCCCGGATACTCTGCCTTGACTTGGTTTTCCATATAGATGATGCCGACTGAATATTTTGTCTAAATTAATGGAATGAAAACAATGGCCTTTGAGACAGGCTTTTAAATATTGCCATTAGTAAACCATTTATTCTTCCAACCAGACAAGGAAAATATAATTGCGTGATTACATTTATAATTAAAAACATTAACTTAAATTAAAGGATTTTTCCTAAATTGAGACGGGAATTTATTCCCCAAAGCTTTTGTTAGTGTAAACTATATTACAGGCTTGTTATTGAATTGCATTGTATAAAGAGTTAGCTTTTTATTCTCAGCAAATGAAAAAGGAATTGATTTTAAATATGAACTAGCAATGCAATCACTGTGCTTTAAAAATGCAAATTTAGAAAAGAAGCACAGTGAGTATAGTTGCTGTTGGATAAGGTGGATAAAACACTGCATGGATAATTAGAGAAATATACAGTGGCAATAAATATCTGGCCAGTGATACGTGAATTAATCCTACTCAAACTACATGCTGAGTACTAGGAATTGCTTGTTTTTCTCTTAAATAGATACTAACAGCCCTATTAAAATTCCCTCAACGTGCAAAACCATAGCCCATAACGTAGCCAGCAAGACTTACGGCTATTAAATTGGCCTGGTAAAGCAACCCGCTAACGATCTGCGGGTTACAGGCGGAAAAATCCCTACTGACTGTTGAAATCTGAACTGTGCAGCCGCAAATCCTTTGTTCTGTCAAGCACGTAACTATTACGTCGAAAATCGCTATTAAATTGCTACGAATACACTAGCGTTCAACCCGTAACCCGCAAATGGGTACTAGAGAGGACCTGCAAGGGGGTTGAAGTCCCATCTGTAGCACTGTAAAGGCAAATACACACACAATACTGTATTTTAAATAAAAAAGGGAAAGTGATGTTAAATATTAAAATTAATAGCAAGCTCACAAATCTGCAATATAAAATACATTATTTCTGTTTAATTTCCGTGTTATATCGATTCCGGCAATCAATGTGTTAATACATATAATGGAACTTGCATGGACTAGAATATTATATTTACTGATTTATTAATATTGCATTATTTCTGGAATGCGGGTCCGATCGTAACTCGTAATTCAAACCCGTAAAGGCTTTGAAATCTAACTCCATTTTTCAGTGACGTAACTATGACGATCTCCTTTGCTATTGGCTACGTCTAAACCCATTACTACGGGTTTAACTAATTGATCATGGTCACGGCCGCACATGCAACGTGCTCAAGAATGGTTTATGAGTTTGTGTCTCCAACCCGTATCTCACAGCCTTGTAACGCAGCAGAATTTCAAGCCCGCAGGCTTTATGGGCTTGGAATTTAATAAGGCTGTAAGAGGGCCAGATAAGAGTTGTGAGTAAGTAGTTCCTCGCTTATTGTTTAGAAAATCATCAAAAAATCCATCTGTAACTAAAATGATTTCATGACTCGCATTGTTTACCTGGAAGCCATTGAAGTCACATGTAAGCTAACTGTGAGTGTGCATGTTTGATCAAACCCTCACCTGATGTCATTATTGATGTCAACTTTTTTTGTTGTTGCTTAATTTTTTAAACTGTGGCTTAATAATCAGAGGACATGTCTGCCTAATTCACAACTCCTGAATAATTAAACAGCTGTCAAATAATTGTAATTTCTTCCAGACGGACAATGTGAGTCATATGGGAGATTGTGACCCAGCACCTCATACAGGTTAACGTTTATGTTCAAATTATGTTATTTACAGATGACTTTATTGTTAACACTTATTTCTTGAACTAACATGTGGTGAACTAGATACTCACAGCCCGTATACTTGGGGCTTATACAGACCCTCAGAGGCACAGGGAATAGAGCAGAGATTTTGGGATCCCTTTAAAATACTGAATCGGGTTGAAGAATATATTGATGGAGTCATAAGTGCAAGTCTGCTGTTAAAGAACCACTGTGGTGCTATATTTAAAATATGCTCTTTTTAAATAACTACACCCTGTAAAGAAAATAATACATATTCTAAAGTATTATCTTTTATATGTAACTAGCGACTTGCCCGTCAAAAATGACGGGGCAATAAAATTCGAAGCCATGGGAATGCTGTTTGACACATAATTTAAACTGTTTTGTAGTGTGAGGGCCTTTCGGCGCTCATTGCGAGCCTCTCCTGTCGTGTACTTTTGGTCCTCTGAGAGAGATATATATTTCTATGTATATGTAGTTAAGTAATAATGAATGATTTCGTAAATCAGTTAATATACTTTCATTATTTATAATTGATATATGCAGTGAGCAATAGGCTGAAGAGCTAACAATCTGTTTTGTATTTTGCGTCTGCATACAATATACATTGTGAGTGTTGGTGCCCTGCTTATAAAGTGTAATGGATGTTTGAACTGTGCATTATAAATAGGCTGCGTTCACGCGGTAAAGCCGTTGGTTTATTGTGTAAAGCGGCATTGTATAGTCATAATGTTATTAATGTGTTACGCGTCTCATGAGCATTTTCCGCCTTTTTTTAATAGTGTATCTTGTAGGTCATAGTGTGATGTGTAAAGTGTTACGCGGTTTGCAGTGTTTTGCGAGGTCCGGGGTCGTGTGGCCTCGTTTTCATTTTTTTCGGCGGACATTTTTTTCCTCGCTTAGGCGATTTTCGAGTTGCGAAAATTGTCTAAATCAAGTTAAATTCGCATTACACCGCACTCCCAGACATCCTGGCTGTTGCCCCGTGCTATCTGTGATATTTTTATAATTTTTTGGGGTGTATTTAGTGTGTTTTTCATGTTTTTTGTTCGGCAGCTAATCTCATACATTTTTGCATCTCGTATCTTTTTTTTCTAAGTCCCGCGTCTTGTATTTTAACAGCTTGCCTCGCATAGCGAGGCTCGATTCGGCTAAGTGCTACGGTTTAAGGGCTCGGTGTGTCGTGAGCATTTTCCGGCTTTTGTAATAGTGTATGTTGTAGGACGTAGTCTGATGTGTAAAGTGCTATGCGTTTTGCAGTGTTTTGCGCGGTCCAGCAGCCTAATTTTCATTTCTTTTGTTGCGCTTTTTTTTCCTTGCTTAGGCGATTTTCAAGTGGTGAAAATCGTCTAAATCGAGTTAAATTCGCGTCCCACCTCACTCACAGACGTCCTCGCTGTTGCCCCATGCTGACTGTGATATTTTTTTTAGTTTATTTTGTGTATTTAGTGTGTTTATTGGGTTTTTTGATCGGCCGCTAATCTCGCTAGGCTCGCATCGGCTAAGAGCTACGGTTTAACAGCTCGCCTCTCTTCGCGAGTCTCAAAGCGATGAGCGCCAAAGGCGCTCATCGCCTAAGTGCTACAGTTTAACAGCTCACCTTGCTTTGCGAGGCTGGCAGCAATGAGCGCACGTCGTACGCACCTTGCAAAGCGTGATGACGTCTTGCAGTTTGACAACTATTATATGTGATTATGCATTTTGGTTCCTGCTGATCAACTTCCTGCTGTAGAACGACACTTTTAATGAAAGAAAACATTTATCTGCACATCTAAAACTGCTAGTGATTTCAATAGGACTAATGAAAACTGTATTAGGATGGTAGCAGACACATTCAGCTCAGTATAGCAAATGGAACCCAACAATAGGAATATTTGTATGGAACAGTTAAAAAAGTAAATATTGTGTTCATTTGTATGCTTTCTAAAAACATTTTGCCCATTATCAGGTTAATTTAGGTGACACAGAGTAGATTAAGGAATTTTAGAATTCAGAATGAGTCCATTGTCACAGAGTCATTTCTGAATTAGTGTAATTGATTAAATCAGGTACTCTGACTTATCAAAAGGGATATTTCCTGTTTTCTGTCCACCAGCTGTGGCAGCAAGCAACCACTAGGTACTGAGGTGGTTGCTCGCCGAGAATTGCTTACATTTCTTGTTAGTGTGAGTGTTAGATTTAGGGGTTAGGGTTTTGGTTAGAGGCAGATGATAAGCTTTACATAGTAAAATAATGGTGCGCACAGCGTGCCACTATTTTACTATGAAAGCGTATCATCTGCCACTACTCTAAACCCTAACTTCTAAATCTAAAACTAACCCTAGGAGATTTAACACATTTTTGGCTGTGCAACCTAGTGGCCACTGGCTGCCTCTGCGGGTGGGCAGAAAACAGGAAAGGTCCCTTTAACACTTTACTTGGCTAACATGTGAATGTGCAATACATCCCAGTATGTATATGATTAGTCTTTTAAGGTAATACCATCTTTTTGCCTAATGTGTTAAGTAGGTCATAGGCAAAAAGGTGGCATATTTTATACCTCATTTGCATGTAAGCACCCAGAATCCTTAGCAGCAGTAGGAAAGCTGTTTAGGAGTCATTCTGCTGTAAAAACAGGTCTCCTGGCCTGCTTGGTACATGTACACTAGATGTATTCAGAATTATTTTTTCCTTCTTTAATATTTTTCACTAAAAATCAAACAGATAAAAATCACAATACATATTCTTAACTAAATTGATATATATATATATATATATATATATATATATATATATATATATATATATATATATATACTTAGTAAAATATTAATTTGTATTGTTATATAATTTTTATTTTATTCTGAATCCCGCCTGCCAATCACTTTTTACATATATAAATTTATTGTGAGATAAACGGATGCGATTGCCTCTATCAGCAATTTGCTGCGGTGTGTGTACAGACGCATTGATGTCTCCCTCACAGAGCTGTGTCATTATTGTATTCCTGACAGGAAAGCCTTCAGTGTGAAAAACAAGTAATCACCCTCCAGTGAGATAAAAGAAAATTCAGCATACTTGATCATCTTGTTTTTTGTGTCTTTCAATAAAAACTGACATTTATGTCAAAGGTGTGATGGTTTTGAGAACAAATACTGACAACAGAGACCATTTTATTCCTTCGAGCCTTAGGTGAGTTAAAAGCCTACAGTGGCACTAAAAGTGTATTCACAAATGTAGAAATCACAATAAATATACATATTAATGCCATTTAACACATTATCACAATAAATATCGAGGTATAACAGTTATAATTTTGAATTTCACAGTCACAGAAAATAAAAATACAGAATCTACCATTTATGTTTCCTTACAAAATGAGACAGGATAAATGTATTACTAAATATAATTTTAAAGGGAATATGCTCAATAGAAAGTGTTATTAGTAATATATGCTGCTGACAGCCAGCACCTGGCAAAAGTAGCAGTGCTGCACTATCTAGCTGGAAGCAGCATGAACATTACTATAATTAATCAAGCACTAAAATGCTATAGTAATAATGTTTAGTTTTCTCTTCTGATGAACTAGGTAATGGGACAATCTTAGAAAGTATAAATACATATATATACAGTCAGGTTCATAAATATTGGGACATCGACATAATTCTAATCTTTTTGTCTCTATACACCACCACAATAGATTTGAAATGAAACAAACAAGATGTGCTTTAACTGCAGACTTTCAGCTTTATTTTAAGGGTATTTACATCCAAATCAGGTGAACGGTGTAGGAATTACAACAGTTTGTATATGTGCCTCCCACTTTTTAAGGGACCAAAAGTAATGGGACAGATTAACAGTCATAAAACAAACTTTCACTTTTTAATACTTGGTTGCAAATCCTTTGCAGTCAATTACAGCCTGGAGTCTGGAACGCATAGACATCACCAGACGCTGGGTTTCATCCCTGGTGATGCTCTGCCAGACCTCTATTGCAACTGTCTTCAGTTCCTGCTTGTTCTTGGGGCATTTTCCCTTCAGTTTTGTCTTCAGCAAGTGAAATGCATGCTCAATCGGATTCAGATCAGGTGATTGACTTGGCCATTGCATAACATTCAACTTCTTTCCCTTAAAAAACTCTTTGGTTGCTTTTGCAGTAAGCTTCGGGTCATTATCCATCTGCACTGTGAAGCGCCGTCCAATGAGTTCTGAAGCATTTGGCTGAATATGAGCAGATAATATTGCCCGAAACACCTCAGAATTCATCCTGCTGCTTTTGTCAGCAGTCACATCATCAATAAATACAAGAGAACCAGTTCCATTGGCAGCCATACATGCCCACGCCATGACACTACCACCAACATGCTTCACTGATGAGGTGGTATGCTTTGGATCATGAGCAGTTCCTTTCCGTCTCCATACTCTTCTCTTCCCATTACTCTGGTACAAGTTGATCTTAGTCTCATCTGTCCATAGGATGTTGTTCCAGAACTGTGAAGGCTTTTTTAGGTGTTGTTTGGAAAACTCTAATCTGGCCTTCCTGTTTTTGAGGCTCACCAATGGTTTACATCTTGTGGTGAACCCTCTGTATTCACTCTGGTGAAGTCTTCTCTTGATTGTTGACTTTGACACACATACACCTACCTCCTGGAGAGTGTTCTTGATCTGGCCAACTATTGTGAAAGGTGTTTTCTTCACCAGGGAAATAATTCTTCGGTCATCCACCACAGTTGTTTTCCGCGGTCTTCCGGGTCTTTTGGTGTTGCTGAGCTCACCGGTGCGTTCTTTCTTTTTAAGTATGTTCCAAACAGTTGATTTGGCCACACCTAATGTTTTTGCTGTCTCTCTGATGGGTTTGTTTTGTTTTTTCAGCCTAATGATGGCTTGCTTCACTGATAGTGACAGCTCTTTGGATCTCATATTGAGAGTTAACAGCAACAAATGCAAATAGCACACTTGAAATGAACACTGGAGCTTGTATCTGCTCTTTGTAAATGGGATAATGAGGGAATAACACACACCTGGCCATGGAACAGCTGAGCAGCCAATTGTCCCATTACTTTTGGTCCCTTAAAAAGTGGGAGGCACATATACAAACTTGTAATTCCTACACCGTTCACCTGATTTGGATGTAAATACCCTCAAATTAAAGCTGAAAGTCTGCAGTTAAAGCACATCTTGTTAGTTCCATTTCAAATCCATTGTGGTGGTGTATAGAGCCAAAAAGTTTAGAATTGTGTCGATGTCCCAATATTTATGGACCTGACTGTATATACAGCCTTATTAAATTGCTATTCGGCCAATTGAATAGGGTTCTATATAAGCACAGAGCATATTTTTTTACAGAAGTTTTTAGTTAGTGAAGACCTTGCTTTTGGATAGAAGTTCACTAACGAAAAACTTCTTGAAAAAAAATATGCTCTGTGCTTATATAGAGCCCTATTTAATTGTCCGTATCGCAATTTAATAAGGCTGTTAGAGTTTGGTCAAATGAAGACAAAGGGACAGTTCTGTTGCCACGAGATATGTGTAGGGTTTACTGGAGATAAGACGACGGTACAGGTCTGTAAAGGGAAGCATGGTGAAGAGTTGGTCACCAACATACAGCTTATCTCCACCTAGTGGTCATGGGATATAACATGCAGGTGGTATTTATAAAGATTCTACTATGACGTTGACATCAGAATGAGGAGACATGAGAGTGAAGGATTATGGTTAAAAGGTGAGCCTGGGGTTTTGAGTGATGAAATGTCTAGAAGTCCGAGTGGGATAGTTTTATTGTAACATGGAATTTGGATAATGGAATCGAAGTCCTGGTGAGTTACTGTTGACCACAGAGATTTGGTGGATAGCTGGCAGCTTATGCTAATTGATTTTGATGGGACTTCTATATACAATACTAAACAAGGGCAGGTGGAAAATAGCATGAAGGCTGGGGAGAACTTTTCTGTAGGTTTGCTGGTGTATAGAACTTAGGGTCAGGCTTTGTAATACAAAATCTAAAGCAACAGAAAGGGATATACAGGACCACCCACATTAAGTGCTCTTGTACAAATAGATCACACACTTATTTAATTGCTCTGGGGAATGTGTGCATAATATAAGTGTTTTATATACTTTTAAACATATATTTTTATTGAGCATGGACTGTATTTACATCACTCTCCAGTTATAAGATGAATTGCTGCATTTGGACACTGACCAGTGAACTGAGTGTGAGAATCTGTTTGTTGCCCCTTGGATCTGGTGTGGAGCAGGACGCTGGTTCACGGCTTCTTGGTCACAGACAGAATCTGTGGAATGGAATTCCAGAATCTCTGGAATCTGTGGAATGGACCTTTGTGATCTGACATTGGTCGAGATACACCTTGCAGCCAAATACTCTTTTATTGTGCATGTGTATATATATATATATATATATATATATATATATATATATATATATATATATATATATATACAGTAAAACCCCTGTTATCCGGCACCCACGGAGACTCCCTTTTGCCAGATAACTGTAGTTGAATTTAAGGAATTTAAATAACCCCCAAAAACTCAAAATGCCTTTAAAAAGACATTAGAACCTAAACTGGGCCATTTAGGCCCGGAAAAAATAATTTAAAAAAAAGTTAGCATTTTTTTTGCAGTCTCGAACTCCGAATAGTGCCGGTTATGCCGGTTTAGCGGGAGTTTTTTGAACATGGGAAATTGATGCCAGTGCCAGTTGCTTGAGAGTCCCAGTTATATATATATATATATATATATATATATATATATATATATATATATATATATTTATTTATACTGTATATACGTGCCGGTTCTAGTTGTAAGTGTATTTCTTTTTTAATTTTAATAAATATCTTCAGTGTGAGATTGCACTATGGGTGGCACCTTTCTTCTTCTTCTTTTTTTTTTTTTACTTGTTAATGTAGAGTTGATCCTGAGAGAGAGAGTGAAAGAGAGAAAGAGGCATAGGAAACCTGATGGTACCATGCATATTGAGATCAATAAAAATCAGTCAAAGGATTGCTATGCACAGTTGGAGGGTTGCGGTGTAGCCATTATTACAGAGATAAGTAAAAAAATGTGAGCCAAATAAGTTACAATCTATATAATTATTATAAATAATCATATAAAAATAGTAGAAATAATGATGATCTTCATTCACTAACCTGTGTATGCCTTTTATTCTTTAGTAGTACTTTCTATAGGTTTGCAGTTTCACTCAATTCAGGGTCAGGCTTGGTAATAGTAGTAGGTAGTAGATGGTAGTTTTGATCCAGAGAGGGAGAGGTCTTCTCTGTCCGTTGGCGTCAGGGGTAAATGCAGCATTTGAATGTTCTACTTGGGCATTATACAGTTTACTTCATGTAGAGCAATATAGAAATATATAGAACAATAAGAAATGAAAGTATCTTAATTCATAGGCAACACTTTCCCAACTACTCGATGTCTAGGTTTCTGTCTTTATCTTTCCAAGTGCCTCTAGCTCTCTTATTGTCTCTGTCTCCTTCTGAGTGTATCTGCCTCTTTATGTCTCCCACTAAGATAAGAAGTTGGGTGTCATTCTGGAGAACTTCTCTCATCTTTATGTTATTCTTTTGGTCAGATTTATTAAGAAATTCAATTTCCAGGGATTCTCCAAGATCTTTCACTATAGTACATTTCATCTACTTTGTGGCAAAATGTACTAAAGCAAATAACGCATATAAAAAAGCATGATCTAAAAAAAAAATATTTAAAATAAATACCTACCTAATAACACATTTATTTTAATAACAAGCTTTATCTTTCATTTTCTGATTTTTATATTTATATTTTTAAACATTATTTTAGTTATTAATGTACCATTTTCAAAGCTGGAGAATGTGCCTGCTCAGTGTATTTCCTATTTATCTTCCTCTTGCTGTGGTTTATATTTTACAATTTCATTCAGCCTTGTTTTTTCTTTTAAATCATTGATTCACACAGGATTGTTAAAGTAGTCACAAAGTGGAACTGTCAACTTTACACTAATAATATTAGCGAAAATTAGTCAAAATTTAGAGTTGTTTTAGTGGTACTGAAACCATTTTTGACAGTCAAGTTTTTTTGAGACTTCTTAAACTACAGAATAATGTAGGATCTGGGTAGGTCTATCTAAGAACCTTTTCCTTAGTACATCTAGCCCTTAGTGTTGGCATAAAAATGTATAAAGATTATCCTTTGGGAGTTTATGTTGAAAACGAGCCTCAGGCCCTAAAATGGAAGACACATTTTGAAACTAGTATCTGGATTCATAAGTAAGACATATTCTGTATTGAACATAACAGGTAAAATAACACCAAAGATCTATTTTACAAGAACAAGTATTTATAAAAGGAGCACATTTGAATACTCCTGCTGGGTGGATACATAATGTGCTAAATATAAACATTTGAGCAAAAACTTGGGTCAATAGGGAAGTTGCTTTCTTCTGTAGATGAAATGTTGATTCCTTGAGAATTCATCTTAAACTGAGAGCTGCAGTAATTTATTTCTTGAAGATAACTGCTTTGCTCTAGTAAAAAATATGTTTTCTACTAAATATATTAGTGTCTCTTTATTTGCACGAAAGCTTCTAAAAGCATAATGACTATGGAGTTGAGTTCCTGACTAGGCCCAAAAGGCACAGGCCAGCACATTTAAGGGGGCATAAAGAAGCCTGTTGGAAAATGCCAGTGCAGTGCTGTAGTGTGTGAGTATATACACATACAGTAAGGTCCATAAATATTGGGACATGGACACAATTCTAACCTTTTTGGCTCTATACACCACCACAATGGATTTGAAATGAAACTAACAAGATGTGCTGTAACTGCAGACTTTCAGTTTTAATTTAAGAGTATTTACATCCAAATCAGGTGAACGGTGTAGGAATTACAACAGTTTGTATATGTGCCTCCCACTTTTTAAGGGACCAAAAGTCATGGGACAATTGGCTGCTCAGCTGTTCCATGGCCAGGTGTGTGTTATTCCCTCATTATCCCATTTACAAAGAGCAGATACAAGCTCCAGTGTTCATTTCAAGTGTGCTATTTGCATTTGTTGCTGTTAACTCTCAATATGAGATCCAAAGAGCTGTCACTATCAGGGAAGCAAGCCATCATTAGGCTGAAAAAACAAAACAAACCCATCAGAGAGATAGCAAAAACATTAGGTGTGGCCAAATCAACTGTTTGGAACATCCTTAAAAAGAAAGAACGCACCAGTGAGCTCAGCAACACCAAAAGACCCGGAAGACCACGGAAAACAACTGTGGTGGATGTCCGAATAATTCTTTCCCTGGTGAAGAAAACACCCTTCACAACAGTTGGCCAGATCAAGAACACTCTCCAGGAGGTAGCTGTATGTGTGTCAAAGTCAACAATCAAGAGAAGACTTCACCAGAGTGAATATAGAGGGTTCACCACAAGATGTAAACCATTGGTGAGCCTCGAAAATAGGAAGGCAAGATTAGAGTTTGCCAAACAACATCTAAAAAAGCCTTCACAGTTCTGGAACAACATCCTATGGACAGATGAGACTAAGATCAACTTGTACCAGAGTGATGGGAAGAGAAGAGTATGGAGAAGGAGAGGAACTGCTCATGATCCAAAGCATACCACCTCATAAGGGAAACATGGTGGTGGTAGTGTTATGGCGTGGGCATGTATGGCTGCCAATGGAACTGGTTCTCTTGTATTTATTCTGAATAAATATTCTTTTATTAGAAGGTATGCAAAATCCAAACATAAATAAAACATTCTTAACAGTCATAAATGTCAGTTTTATCAAGTCCTCTAAACATAAAATTATCATTTTGCAGCATTTAACTGACTAAACCTTCTTGTTTTTTTTAATTTTTAGTGAGAAAATGTTCTAATGTCTAGGCTGGTTTTTCCAACCATATAAAAAATACAAGGCAAAATGAGCCAATTAACTTCTAGAGTACACAATCGATAGGAGTATACAATATAAAATGTATTACCTATCTATATTAACTAAACTATCATATACCATACCCCAGATAAGAGAGAGAGAGAAAAAAAAAAAAAAAATATATATATATATATAAACTAAATAGAAGAATCATTGGCCCCTCATGGCGGCCACAAAGCAGTCCCGGCTTATTTCTCCCTCTTACCTCAGATCCTTCCCGCCATCCAGCCCCTCTGAAAGGTCTCCAAAGCTCCCCCACTCCAGTCCACTCCTCAGAATCGCTTCAAGCAAATACAGGCATTATACTAGGGAAACGCTAAAGGAGGATGTTATCCAAGGGTCCCAAACTATCTGAAATTGGGGCATCCTATCTAAAACAATATGAGTTAGCCTCTCATTAATAAGCAAATAGTTGATCTTCTTAATTACCTCTTGGAAGTTTAGATTCATGTCCTTCCATCTACTAGCTATGTGAATCTTTGAAGCCAATGCCATTATTTGAAACAACTTGTTCTGGGATTGCGACAAGTTTTTAATATGGACCCCCAGTAAACAGTATTCAATTGAAGGAACTACTTCTTTATGAAAAAGTGTGGAGGCTAAACGGGTCAATCGTTCCCAGAGATTCTGGGCACGTGGACAGGCCCACCAAACATGAATATGATCCCCCACATCCTGGCATCCCCTAAAGCATTTGTTACTCTCCTGTGGCCTAAACTTCTGCATTTTATCGGGAGTACAGTAGGCCCTATGTAAAACTTTGATTGATGTTTCTAATAAAGCCGAATTAAGTGATCCTTTTGAAAGATTGGAGCAAGATTCAGTCCATTTGTCCCAGTCCCACTCCACCCCCAGATCCTTTTCCCAATGCAGCATAAACTTGGGTTCTCTTGTATTTATTAATGATGTGACTGCTGACAATAGCAGCAGGATGAATTCTGAAGTGTTTCGGGCAATATTATCTGCTCATATTCAGCCAAATGCTTCAGAACTCATTGGACGGCGCTTCACAGTGCAGATGGATAATGACCCGAAGCATACTGCAAAAGCAACCAAAGAGTTTTTTAAGGGAAAGAAGTGGAATGTTATGCAATGGCCAAGTCAATCACCTGATCTGAATCCGATTGAGCATGCAGTTCACTTGCTGAAGACAAAACTGAAGGGAAAATGCCCCAAGAATAAGCAGGAACTGAAGACAGTTGCAATAGAGGTTTGGCAGAGCATCACCAGGGATGAAACCCAGCGCCTGGTGATGTCTATGCGTTCCAGACTTCAGGCTGTAATTGACTGCAAAGGATTTGCAACCAAGTATTAAAAAGTGAAAATTTTATTTATGACTGTTAATCTGTCCCATTACTTTTGGTCCCTTAAAAAGTGGGAGGCAAATATACAAACTGTTGTAATTCCTACACCGTTCACCTGATTTGGATGTAAATACCCTCAAATTAAAACTGAAAATCTGCAGTTAAAGCACATCTTGTTCGTTTAATTTTAAATCCATTGTGGTGGTGCATAGAGCCAAAAAGATTAGAATTGTGTCGATGTCCCAATATTTATGGACCTGACTGTATATGTCTATATCCACTGATAAACACACTTATATCTTTGCTTTTATTATATTACTAGCGAATTGCCCGTCAAAAAATGACGGCAATGAAATTGTAAGGTAGCTAATGCTGTTTGGTGTATAATAATGAAATATGTAATACATTACTAAATGAATATACTGTACCTATTTTGAAGCATTGTGATGAAGAGCTGGCAATGTGTGTTGATGTTGCTGCAGCATTAGTGGTGTGGAGCTGCTGTGTAAGCATGCTGAATGTGTGCACTGTGTGGTATGAATATCCGTATGTCGTTTGTGGCGTTTTGCGAGTTTCTTGTGGTGTTTTGCGAGTTTCTTGTGGTGTTTTGCGAGTTTAGAGTGCTGTAGCCTCGTTTTCGTTTTGTTCGGCGGCCATTTTTTCTCTCGCTTAGATTTTTTTTTAGTCTCTAAACTCTTTTATTTCGAGTAAAATCGAGGTCTAAGTTGCATTTTTGAGGTCCTGGGTGCTCCCTCTTGGTGTAGGTAAGGTTTTTATGTATGTGCTGTGTGTATGTATTGTGTTTTACATTTTGTAATGTTTGCGAGTTGCGTCCGAGTGTTGCGAGTGTGAACGTGTGTCGTATGTTGTTTGCGAGTGTCGTAATGTGTGTATCGTGCTGTTTGGGTTGCGACGTGAAGTTTGCGAGGGTCGCAGTTGCTGGCATGGAGCGCCGAAGGCGCTCCATGCCAGCAACTGCGACCCTCGCTTTGCGAGGTCCTCAGGTGCTGGCATGGAGCGCCTTCGGCGCTCCATGCCAGCAACTGAGACCCTCGGGCAGTGCCCTCGCTACGCGAGCCCGCAGCGTTAGCAACAACTCGTACGCTCACAACTATTATATTATATTTCTGTGGTCATTTTATGATTGGGAAAGAAAGAGTAGTAATAATATCAAATGAACAGAAAATAACATAGCATGAAATAGAATTACAAAATCAGCAGAAGCATTTGTTACCCCCTTTTCATCACTTCAGCTCTCTAACTTCCTTTATCTCCTAGTCACTTTCTGTTTTTGTTTTTCATCCTTCCTTCTCCCTTCATTCTTCTCTCTCTCTCTACTTGACCATGACCATATCTCTTTTACCCTTTTGTAAAATGTTCTCATCTTTTTCCCCTCATCTGTCTCATTCTTCTTTTTTCTCCATCCCATTTTATTCTATAGATCCTTCTTTCCTGCCCTTATTCCCAGATACTCATCTTTATCTCTCTCTTTTTCATTTGGTCCACCTTTTTATCACTCTCTCCCCTTTCATTTCTCCACATACTGTCTATCTGACTTACCAGATTAAGGAGTCTTGTGGCCAAAGCAAAACAGGGAACGGAGTGACTGCAATGAAAACCCATCTTTTGGATGCAGCAGAGTTCAAGGTGCAGCTGTATGTATCGATGAAGAGGGGTGGTTGTGTGATGAGCAACACGTCATTAGCTCACCTTTGATTTCTGAGATGGAGATGTGTGCCACAAAATAATGACATCCCTTGCTCTTCCCCCAACAGAACATCTTATATTTATTAAAAGCTGTAACTTGCAGTCTGGCATCTCTACTTTAGCCAGTGAATAATAATTCATAAGCATTTGAGATTACACTAATTGACTATATTTTGTTCTGTAAAAGCATATACTTTTAAATACTATCAGTTATACAGTCTCTGTTAAACACTTTACAATATATATATATAAATAGCGACTTGCCCGTCAAAAGAAATGACGGCAATAAAATTGTAAGACAGGTAATGCTGTTTGCCACAGAGAGTAAGTGTTTTGGTGGTCTGAGATCCTTCGGCGCTCATCGCTAGCCTCATGCTGAGCGCCTTCGGCGTTCATTGCGAGCCTCTCGGTTGGTGTATTTTTTATTATCATAGACGCTTTTGCGCTTATTGTAAGGTCTGTGCTGATCTCCTTTTGGCGCTTATTGCAAGGCTCTGCCCTGGTGTACTTTGTGTCCTATGAGCACCGTTGGCGCTCCTTGTTAGGCGCGCAGTGAAGGTCTTTGTTGTTTTTTTGTGATACTGTGGTGTTTTTTTGTTTTGTGAATATATTTTTTTTTCATGCTAATTAATTAATGAAATCATAAAGTAATATACTTTAACTATTTGTAATTAATATATGCAGCAATGAATGTGCTGAAGAGCTAACAATCTGTTTTTGATGTTCCTGCAGCATACAATGTAGATTTGCACTGTTGTGTTGTAAAATGGCGGCGAATGTGTATGTGGTACACGCGTGTGGATGATTTAGCGTTCTTGCTAATGGTGTATGTTGTACCTCGTATGCGTTTTTGTAAAAGTCGTATGTGCTTGCTGTGGGTAAGGTTTTTATTTTTATGTGTATTTTGTGTTTTTTTAATGTTTTCTGCTGTGAGCAGGTTGTCCATTAAGGTCGTATTTTTGCGAGTCCATAATGGATTTTTTCTAAGTCCCGCAGGTCATATTTTTTTGTGTAAGTCCGTATTTAGTCATTGCGCCTTTTCGTTTTTTTTTTCAAAGTCCCGCTTCTGTGGTCGTTTGTAACCGCTTGCGAAGCCTTGTAGAGCCTCCACCTCCGCAAATGCGGCCCCTCGCTTTGCGAGGGTACGCATTTCGGCGCTCCATGCCAGCTATGCGAGCCCGCAATCGTTAGCAACAACCAGTATTGCTGAGAACTATATATGTGATATATATATATATATATCTACTAGTAACTTGCCCGTAAAAAATGACGGCAATAAAATGTGAATCCTGGCAATGCTGTTTGCCACACAATGGGAGCCTCTCCCCCTCTACTTCCTTTGGCGCTCATTGCAAGTCTCTCCCTCTGTCTACTTCCTCCCTTGTGTCTCATTTCCCCCCTCCTATCCCTCCCTTGTTTCTCCCCCCACCCTGTGTTTTTACCCCTTCTCCCCCTTGTGTCTTTCCCCCCCTCTCCCTCCCCCTCTACTTTACTGGCCTCGCAATGAGCGACTTTGACGCTCATCATGGGCCTCGCAATGAGCGCCTTCGGCACTCGTTGCGTGTCTCTCTCGCTGTCTACTTCCTCCCTTGTGTCTCATTTCCCCCTCCTCTCCCTCCCTTGTGTCTCCTTACCCCTCTGTGTTCTTACCCCTTCTCCCCCCTGTGTCTTTCCCCACTGTGCCCCGTGTCTCTTTCCCCACCTCTCCCTACCCTGTTTCTCTTCCCCCTCCTCTCCATCCCCTGTGTCTCTCCCCCCCCCCCGTGTCTCTTTCCCCATGTCTCTTCCCCCCTCCGTCGTGTCTGTTCCCCCCATTTCCATGCCCTGTGTCTCTTCCCTATCCTCTCCATCCCCTGTGTCTCTCACCCTCCCCTTTGTGTCTACCCATCCTCTCCCACCCCTATGTGTCTACCCCACTCGTCTCCCACCCCTATGTGTCTCCCCCTCCCCTTTGTCTCTTCCCCCCTCCTCTCCACCCCCGTGTGTTTCCCCCCCTCCTTCTCTGTGTCTCTTCTCCCTCCTCTCACTCCTTTTTGTCTCTCCCCCCTCCTCTCCCTCCCCTATGTGTCTCTCCGCCCTCCTCTCCCTCCCCTATGTGTCTACCCCCTCCTCTCCTACCCATGTGTCTCCCCCTCCCCTGTGTCTCTTCCCCCCTCCTCTCCCTCCCCTGTGTCCCCCCCCTCCTCTGTGTCTCTACCCCCTCCCCTGTGTGTCTACCCCATCCTCTCCCACCCCTGTGCGCCTCCCCCCTCCCCTGTGTCTCTTCCCCCCTCGTCTCCCTTCCCTGTGTCTCTCCCCCTCACTCCTTTGTGTCTCTCCCCCCTTCTCTCACTCTCCTATGTCTCCCCCCATCTCACTCCTTTGTGTCTCTCCTCCCCTCCTCCTCTCACTCTCCTGTGTCTCTACCCCCTCCTCTGTGTCTCTCCCCCTTTCATTCCCTTGTGTCTCTCCCCCTCCTCTGTGTCTCTTCCCCCCTCCTCTCCCTGCCCTGTGTCTCTCCCCTCTCTTCTGTCTTCCCCCTCCTTCCCTGTGTGTCGCCCCTCCTCTTCGGCACGAAACGCGCCTGCGCCAGCCACCCTGGGCATTGCGCTTGCGCGGCCCGTTTGCGCAATGCGCATGCACGGCTTACGCTGTGCTTTTTTTGCATGTGCAGGGCCGTAGCACAATGTGCAGCTTATGCCGCGATATGCTCATGCGTGTCCCGTTGCGCAATGCGCATGCGTGTCTCGTTGTGCAGCGAGGCTTACGCGGCGCTATGCGGATTTGCGTCCCGCTGTAACTGCTTGTGAAGTGCCGTAAAGGCTCCACCTGACGTGGGAGCCTCCACCTCCGCAAATGTAATGCACATGCGCGTAATGCGCATGAGCGGGCTTGTGCACAATGCGCATGCGCGGCTTGTGCAGCATAATGAGCATGCGCGGCCCATTGCACGATGGGCAGTTGTCAAACTGCGATTTGTTGCAAACGTGACAACGAATCGCAGTTTGACAAGTATTATATGTAAAATATATATATATATATCCCCTTTTGGATCGCTACCTTGTCATGGTGAAGGGGCTTGTGTAATTCGATGAAGCTATGAGCTATACCATGTAGGGTCAGCCAAGATGGGCAGGTCATGACAGAGAGGTCAGACAAATTGAGATCCACTGGAGAAGGAACTGGCAACCTACTCCAGTAACGTTGCTATGAAAACTTTATGGATAGGCACAACCAGAGACATAACGATATGGCACCGAAAGATGAGCCCCTCAGGTCAGATGGTGCCCTCAGGTCACATTACTGAGGAAGAGCAGAGGGCAAATACAAGTAGCACCCGATCTAATGAAGTGGTTGGTCCCAAGCCGAAAGGACACAAAGCTGCAGATGTGTCTGGAGGAAAATCAGCTGCTGCAAAGATAGGATAGGAACCTGGAATGTAAGAACTATGAGCCAAGGCAAACTAGATGTGGTCAAGAATGAGATGACAAGATTAAACATTTCTATCCTGGGCATTGGTGAACTTAAATGGACTGGAATGGGACATTTCACATCAGACAATCACTAGATCTTCCACTGTGGTCAAGAATTCCACAGAAGAAATGCAGTAGTCCTCATAGTCAATCAAAGAATAGCCAAAGCAGTGCTTGGTTACAACCCAATACATGACAGAATGATTTAAATTAGAATTCAAAGCAAACCATTTAATATCACAGTGATCCAAGTCTATGCTCCAACCATGGCTGCTGAAGAGGCCGAAGGTCTCTAGTTCTATGAAGACTTTCAACACGTGATAGATATAACACCAAGAAAATATGTTACTATCATCATAGGAGATTGGAATGCTAAAGTAGGGAACCAAAAGGTACATGGAATAACCATCAAATTTGGCCTTGGAGTACAAAATGAAGCAGGTCAGAGATTCATAGAATTTTTGTCAAGATTATTCTCTGGTCGTAGCAAACACCCTCTTCCAACAGCCTCCGAGATGACTCTACACATGGACATCACCAGATGGACAATATAGAAATCATACGGACTATATACTTTGCAGCCAAAGATGGAGGAGCTTTATACAATCAACAAAAACAAGACCGGAAGCTGACTGCGGCTCAGACCATGAGCTTCTTATTACAAAGTTTAAAATTAAACTGAAAAAAGAGAGAAACCCATCAGACCAAGTAGATACAAAAAAAATAATACCCCTTGTGAATATGCAGTGGAAGTAAAAACTAGATTTAAAGGACTAGACATGGAAGATAGAATGCCTGAAGAACTTTGGACCAAAGTTTGCAACATTATCCAGGAAACAGCAACAAAGACTATCCCTAAAAGAGAGAAAAGTAAGAACTAAGAACTGACTATCTGGTGAGGCTTTGAAAGTAGCTCAGGAACGAAGGAAAGTGAAAAGTAGTGGAGACAGGAAAAGATTTGTCCAACTGAATGCAGAATTGCAGAGACAAGGAGACATTCTACAATGAGCGATGTAAAGAGATCGAAGAAGATAACTGAATGGGTAAATCAAGAGATCTCTTCAAGAAAATTGGGAACCTAAAAGCCAGCTTTCTTGCCAAAGTGGACATGATAAAAGACAAAAATGGTAGGAACTTAACAGAAGAAGATCAGATAAAGAAGAGGTGGCAGGAATACACTGAAGATCTATACAGGAAGAATCTTTTTAGCAGTAATGACTTCAATAGTTTGTCCAATAAGCTGGAGCCAGACATCTTGGAGAGCGAAGTGAGATGGGCCCTAGGATGCCTTGCTGATAAGGCTGCAGGAGGTGATGGAATCTCAACTGAACTTTTCAAAATTCTACAGGATGATGCTGTGTAAGTGTTACTTGCCTTATGCAAACACATTTGGAAATGTCAGCAATGGCCAATAGACTGGAAAATGTCAGTCTACATCCTAATCCCCAAAAAAGGCAGTACCAAAGAATGCTCCAATTATCAAACAATTGCATTCAATTCACATTCCAGGAAGTTAATGCTTAAGATTCTACAAGCTCGACTCCAACAATATATGGACCAGGAACTACCAGATGTGCAAGATCCTCAGAGGAAGAGGCACAAGAGACCAAATTGCCAATGTCCGCTGGATGATAGAGAAAGCAAGATAGTTCCAGAAAAGCATTTACTTCTGCTTCATAGACTATTCTAAAGCCTTTGACTGAGTGGATCACAACAAAATGTGGCATGTTCTTAAAGAGATGGGAGTATCAGATCATCTCATCCTCCTCCTAAAGAATCTGCATGTGGACCAAGAAGCCATGGTCAAAACCAAACATGGGACAACAGAATGGTTCAAGATCGGGAAAGGAGTGAGACAAGGTTGTATATTGTCAACTTATTTATTTAAATTATATGCAGAGTACATCATGCGTAAGGCCAGGCTGGATGAATCCAAAACCGGAATCAATATTACTGGAAGAAATATATAACCTCAGATATGCCGATGATACTACTCTAATGGCTCAAAGTGAGGAGGAACTAAAGGATCTATTGATGAGGATAAAAGAAGAGAGTGCAAACATTGGCCTGCTGCTCAACATTAAAAAGACGAAGATCATGGCAAGCGGCAATCTCAGTTCCTGGCAAATTGATGGGGAAGAAGTGGAGGCAGTGACAGGTTTTATTTTCCTGGGATCCAAGTTCTCTGCAGATGGTGACTGTAGTCATGAAATTAAAAGACGTTTGCTTCTAGAGAGGAAAGCTATGGCAAGCTTGGACAAGCTAGTAAAAAGTAAAGATATTAAACTATCAACAAAGGTCCGCATAGTTAGAACTATGGTATTCGCAGTAGTAACATACTGATGCGAGAGCAGGACCATAAAGAAGTCTGAGCGCTGTTGAATTAACGCCATCGAATTGTGGTGTTGGAGAAGACGGCTAAGAGACCCTTGGACTGCAAGAAGTTCCAATAAATCAGTACTTCAGGAAATCAAGACAAATTGTTTGCTAGAAGGAATGATCATGAGGCTGAAGACTCTGGTGCTGGAAACGATTGAAGGCATAAGAAGAAGAGGGCAACAGAGGCAGAGATGGATAGATGTGATCACTGAAGCAATGAACATGAACTTGATGGAGCTCAGAGGGGCAGTGACTGGCGTGCTGCGGTCCATAGAGTCACGGAGAGTGGGACGCGACTGAATAATGATACAACAACATATTTACAGTATATATATATATATATATATATATATATATATACATGCATACTTGAAAACTTTGCGTCTAAGAGCATAATTAAGCAGGACAACGTCATAAAGTTGTTTTTTTATAAGAAAAATATAAAATAAGCAATGCCTCTGCTGGACCCCTGATGCATCCATGATACGTAGGTGGGAGTTGTTTGTGAGAGAGGGGTGTTTACATTTCTGCAGTGAGGCCAGTGGGGGTGAAGGGTGTGAATATCAGTCTTATCCAATTATCGTATCAAAGGCTCCCTCTTATCTCCTTTCTTACTCTTCTCTCCACTGTTATCCAAAAAAAACATCCTTATGATTCAGCTCTGAGGAAGTGATGTAACACAAAATGGATTCCTACACGCATAAACAAAGTCTACTAAAATTCAAATTTTCCCCCCCAAAATGTTTTTCTTTTTGTGAATGGCTTACACAGCTGTTAATGTTGTTAATTTGGTCTATGCATGATAATCCGGACCATTTTAGTTCTTTAACAAAAAATATATTATGTGCACTAGGAAGAGGAAAGCAGACGGAAAAATCTTCTAAAATCCCTACGATCCTGTACGACCTCCAAAGGCGCTCACTGTGCTGGTGGAGATGAGCGCTCATCCCTACGACCCCGCACAACTTAGGCAGTGAGTGCCAAAGGCCATAGGCGCTCATCCCTACAACCCTCGGAACTACATATCAACAGAAATCTCAATTACACCATTAACAATGCGAGAACCGTAGCAGTTTGGAAAAAAAAATTACGACCTGTAACCTTTGGAAAAAGAAAAGAGGGACTTAGAGAAAAAAAATACGACCCGCGGCACTTAGCAAAAAAATAGGGGGTCAAAAAAATACGAACTTAACGGCAGAACCGCGCACATACAAAAACAACAAAAACAATAAGCAATTACAAAAAAACATCACACACAGCACGGGGGGACAGCCAGGATGACTGGGAGTGAGGTTGCATGACAATTTATAAACAATTTGCTGACTTTAGCCACTCGAAAATTGACTAAGCATGAAGAAAAATGGTGTCCGAAAAAAACGAAAATGCTACACGACCCTTACCCACACAAAACATAGGCCTGCAAAGCGTGACTTAGAAAAAAACAAATACGAGCCGAGGGACTTAGAAAAAAAATCAGAGAATAAAATACGAACCGCGCACATACAAAATAAAAAAAACACAAAGAAAATAAATAAATAAATATCACACACAGCGCCAGGACGTCTGGGAGTGAGGTTGCACAACAATTTAAACACAATTTGCCCAGTTTCGGAAATCGAAAATCGCTTAAGCATCAACAAAAAATGGCGGACGAAAAATATCGAAAAGAGGTTACACGACCCCTAACCACGGAAAACACCACCAAGCACATAAGGCTTTTACCCAGGAACGTACAAGGTACAAAATACACTATTAGGAAGTACGGAAAATGCTCCAGACCCTCGTAACACATAGACAATTGCAGCAATTTTACAACAATAACTTGCAACTAATAACATTACCATTCTAAAATGGCGATTTACACAACTAAACAAATGCTTTGCCCTCACGCACACAGCCTATCTACACTGCACACTTGCCACATGGCTGACACTTACACCTCAGGTCAGCAACAGTCCAAATGTGCATTGTATGCAGCAGGAAAATACAAACAGATTGTTAGCTCTTCAGGATATTGATTGCTGCTTATATTAATTAGAAAAAGGTAAAGTATATTAATTTATTATTTCATTAATTTAATATTATTAAAATGTATATATATATCACATATAATAGTTGTCAAACTGCGAATTGTCTTCACGCTTTGCAAGCTCGCAAAGCAAGGGACGCAGTTCTGGCTGCAAATGCGGACTCTCGCAAAGCGAGGGGCCGCATTTGCGGAGGCTCTATGCCGCCTCACTCCTGGGACAAATAAACCCCAGAAAAGCACTACTTTGTAAAAAAAAACAGGAGGTCACAAAATACGAGGTCACAAAAATAGAAACTTAACGTCCGAAATGGGTACAGCAAAAAAACACAAAAAACAATAAAAATTAAAATTAAAAAAAAACATCACACACAGCACAGGGGGACAGCCAGGACCTCTGGGGGTGAGGTTGCACGCAAATTAAAGTCGATTTTATCCAGTTTTGCCACTTCAAAATCGTCTAAACGAGAAAAATAATGGCGGCGGAAAAAAATTAAAATTAGGCTCAAGGACCCCAAAGCTCATAAAACACTGACAAGGACGTCCGACTTTTAAATACCTGCGGAACTAATAATATACTATAATAATACGAGGTTGCAAAAATATGAGGTAACGGACAAAATGCGTACATTCAAATACAACACAAAACAATACAAAATACAAAAAAAAAAAAAAACACACAGAGCATGGGGGGACAGCCATGACATCTGCCACTAAGGTTGCACGCTAATTAAAGTACAATTTCAGGAGTTTTAAAACGCCTAAGCGAGGAAAAAAATGGCGGACGAAAAATATGTAAAAAAAGGATACACGGCCCCCGAAATGTGCAAAAAAACGCCACACACGTCCAACTTTTGCCAGGGATGTACAAGGTACTAAAATACACACTTAGGCAGCGCGGAAAATGGTCGAGACCCGCGTAGCACATAGACAAACCACGCCATTTTACAGCACTAGCACTACGAATCTAAAATGGAGATTTGCACAACTAAAGCCACGGTTTACCCTCGCGCACCCAGCATATTTCTAATGCACAGCTGGGACATTGATGACACTTACTCCTCACAGCAGCAACAGGCCAAATGTACATTGTATGCTGCAGGAAAATACAAATAGATACTGAGCTCTTCAGGCTATTCATTGCTGCATATATCAATTACAAATAGGTAAAGTATATTATTTTATTAAGTAAATAATTAATTAATTACTATACAACAAAAATGTACATATATATCTGTAATTCTCATGAGAGCACAAGGCGCTCATAGGAACAAAAGTAAACGAGAGGAGCGGATCGCTCAGCGCAAGGTTTGCAATGAACGCTGAAGGTCCTCAGAGTATAAAAAGCTTTCCATTGTGTGTCAAACAGCATTGCCATAGCTTCAAATTGAGCGGCTCGAAGGCGCTCATTGCGAGCCAAGCGATGAGCGCCGGAGGTCCTCAGAGTAGAAAAAGCTTTACATTGTGTGTCAAACAGCATTGCCATGGCTTAAATTTTTTTTGCCCTGTCATTTTTGAGGGGCAATTCGCTAGTATATATATATATATATATATATATATATATATATATATAAAGAGCAGGTGAGAGGCTTGCAAAGAGCGCCGAAGGTGCTTAGCGCAGGGCTCACAATGAGCGCTCAGGGTGCTCAGAGGAGCAAAAGTAAACGAGGTGAGAGGCTCGCAATGATCGCAGAAGGTACTCAGAGGACCAAAACACTTAAATTGTGTGGCAAACAGCATTACCTGCCTTACAATTTTACGACAAATTTCAATTGGCTAGTCTCTAAATAAAACGCAATTCGCTAGTCTCTAAATAATAGGGGGTGGGGAGTAGAATGTCTAAAAGAATGTATAAAACACTAAAGTTAAAATGTAAGTTTTAAAATCTACACAGATTTTTTTGTCTACAAATACTGATTTTCTTGCTAATCCGTTACTACATAAACACAGGAGCCATGTTGTATGAGCACCACACCAGAAAGTTTTAGAACATTTAAACAGCCCCTACTTATTTTTTTCAGGCAAACACTTTAACAGAATTAATTTCCAAACTCTCATCACTTTAATCCATGAAACTGATGTTATGGGGAGAGGACTGAATGCACCCCTGTACACAGACACAGAAAAAGTATACTTATGACATTGTTAAACCTTCATTTTATTGGTTACTGACCTGGGGCCTCATTCTATTACCGGCCGTAAATCGGCCGTAAGGCTGCGATTCCTTGCGGGGGTTCTGTTAACTCGCGATTCTATTATACGGCCCCGCAAGGATCTCCTCTTACGGCCGGCCGCATATCTTGGAACCGGCCGTAAGCTCAGAAATCTAAAAACGCAAAAATAAATTCAAGCCTGCACTGTACAGCTCTGTAAATGCTAGGGATCATATTGGGGGACATGAGGAATAAAAGTAACCCCCTCTCAAGCTTGCACATCTGCCCAAACCCGAGTTCAAATTAACTGTTTATTTTCCGGCTGCGGCGTGGGCGTGTCTGAGGTGCTCCAAGCCCTATGGACTTTTTACATGGATATTTTACGGATATTAAAAAATATATATTTTACGGATTTGAGTATAGGGGAATTATGTGCTATTTTTGCTAACACCGAATATCACTTTATAGTCTTCTCAAAGTGCAGGATGGCTTTATTTGAGCTATTTTATGTGCTTAATTGGTGCTAGCAGGACCTCTTTCCTGCAAGTAAGCTGCCGCTCGGTTTTAGCCTTGCAGAGAGGTTTCCTGGAGCAATTGAATTGCAAATAGGAATTTCTTACGGCCGATTTCCTTGCGGCCGTTTAAGATCAAAGGATTTCCTCCGGCGCGAGCGTCCGCAAGAGATAGCAAGGCACCGGCCGCAAGCCTGCCGGAATCCCCGGCCGGAGGGGAATAGAATAGCCGAATAGCTTGCTTTCGGTCCTTGTGGCCCCGCAGCGGCTGCGGCCGCTAATAGAATGAGGCCCCTTGAGCTTAAGTTAATTTTTCAAGTTCCCCTTCATTGTGGCACAATTTTGGCCTCCTCTCTTTGTCACATAATGTCTCTGAGAGATCAAAGATATTATAAGATATCTACTGTGATTAGCTGAAGCTCCAGCCATGGGAGTCAGATCTGAGGTGACCAGTCAGGGGAGGAGGCAAAGCTGTCATAACATCTAATGAAGAAGGCAAATTGTAGGTTCTATAAATTCAAGAGGATATAAAAAACGTATATGAGTATATATATATATATATATATATATATATATATATATATATATACATATATATATATACAGTATATACATATTTATATATATATATATATATGTATATACATACCGGTGTATATATATATATATATATATATATACACACACACATTTATAAAATATTGCCAAAACAGTAGAATCAAATATCAAACTGTATTTAATATATCATATAATACTCTAGGCCTATATATATATATATATATATATATATATATATCACTCATAAGGGCAGCCAAGAAGATAGCTATGATACTATTATTTAGACTGCAATATGTTAACTAAAAGATATGTTTATTTTTAATGTTTAGCAATGCAAGTCATTTTGATGGTATTTATTTATTAGATGTATTCTAGGAAATGATTTGTCATATGCGAATTATAAGGAAGCAGCATTTAATATTTTTTTCCCTAGATTACCAAGAAACTGGTATACTTGAAATTAATATTTATCATAACTTTATGAAAGACACACGATCATAAGAATTGCTTTGCTGCAGCTGCGTATGGATTATTGTTGAGTTTTTCTAACAAAGTAATCTTTCTTAATTTAAATTCCAAACTTCTCTCTTTTTACTTACAATTTTTTTTATCTCTAAATTGGCTGAAAAATTATTTTCACTTCAAGATGACATTTACTACCCAATAAATAATTGTTTTTATCTGTATCTTTCAGCAATAAATCTGTCTCTTGATGATCCCCCTCTTTAATTACAGCAACATCAAGAAAATTAATTTGATTAAAGCTACAAGTCAAGGTGAATTTAATTGCATCATGTTTATTATTAGTAGACTATATAATTAACATCAGCTCTTTAATATACCCATCCTATAACATGATAACACAGTAGCATATATTTCCCTCAATTTCATTTGGTGTAGAATAATTCTGTACTTGTTAATGGGGTACTTCAATTTAAGATCAAAATTATATAATGTCAGTAATATAATTAATAAGATACATCTCTCTGATTAATTGTAAGACAAAACAACAGTTTTAAACAGTTAAAACTTGATCAGAAAATGTTCTTCTTTTTTAAAGGGATTCTTCAAACTATTTTTTATTTTATATAAATGACCTAACAAGGTTTATTTACATCTGTTTTGCCTTCTCAGTATAGTCTACACTTTAGATAAAATTACACTTTATCTACAAGCCAATAAACTTGCTTCTGGAACCAACCTCTTGCTCCCTGTACACTCTCCTGCATGCTGCCATCTTTCACATCTGTCCCCTAGTATACTACATTGTTAGGCTAAACCAGTTGGGGACATGTTCAGTCCTGGAGGGCCACACACAAGCCTGGATTTGAGGATATCCCTGCTGCGCACAGGTAAGTCACAGATTGACTCACCTGTGCACAAAAAGGATATTTTCAAATCCAGGCTTGTGTGTGGCCCTCTACGACCGAACTTGCCCACACCTAGGCTAAGCTATAGCCACACACACATTAGTGTCTCATGCTGCAAAGACAGTTTATGCTGACCATAACTTGTGAATTACATAAGCAGAGCCTGTAAATGTATGCAGTTTTAGTATTTCAACATATTATGCATGTTGTCTTATATCAAAGTATTTATTTTTGGTTAACATATAGACCCAGTTCACAGATTGGTGCTCACCAATTTGAAGCTGCTTATTGTATGATGCATTACAGAGCGCACATCAAATGGCATCAACAATTTTCATGAAACTCAATGTGCTCTTTGTGGGGGAACACATTCCCCATATGTAACTCGCTAGTAACTTGATCCATATTGTGCATCATCATCATCCATATTGTGTATCATTTTAAATATTTAAACCCAGCCATAGTGGCCATAGTGCTTTGTTGAATTATTGGGTTGTGATCAGTTAAGCTCTTCTGAGTATATTTTAATCTAACTTCCTTGCAACCGAATTTTTGTTCAGGTTTTCTGGGCCTGATTCCTGATTGACCCATTAACCTTATGTATCATTTATGACTCTTTCCAGACATCTCTTGGCTAAGTACTATCTGGCCATGATTTTACTTCTAGCCGTTCTGATTTTGTGTTTTGGTTTTACTTTGATATTGCTCCTCTAACCAGAGCTTGTACATATTCCATTGTACAGAGATAAAGCAGCATTAATGTACCACCAGGAGGAATATCAAGTTAGTTGGAACCCGAGTAGTGGTCCTGTGCAAAATAATGAGCAAGATAAATGTTTTGTGGATTGTGCTACTTCTTCCAGATTTCTCATTGATGACAATGATTTTACTGATTGCTGCAAGTCATATGAAGGCTGAAAACATGGAAAAGTCAAAACTTAGGTGTACATAAATAAAACCAGATAGCAGAGTGTATTGAAGAAGAACGTGTTGCCTGCTTAAAATGGCTAGAGATGGGCTGGTGATTGAAAACACAGTAATATTACTCCGAGTCAACCTCTGCATGATGAGGCTTATCTGGGAATCTTTTGTGAAAGATGAACATCTTGAACTTTTTTTTATATGATCTGGATTGTGTAAATTCAAATGCATGAGGTACTTAAGAGATGTGGTCAACATCAGCCAAAGCTGAACAAAGGCAGCTAACAAAGGCTGAGAGGCTGAAACAAAACAATCTGCATGGGATATTGGATCTGGCATGCCCTATAGTGTACTTTGGTCTGCAATGATGTGAGAGTGAAATGTGAGAGTTGCTATTATCCAACAGGGTACGCAGTTAGGCGTAGTCAGCTGTTAGGTTTGTATCTTTACTTTGTGTTTTGTTCTTGTTTAGTCGTTCAGTTGTGTCTGACTCTCCATGACACCAACACACCAGGCACATCTGTCAGCCACTGTACCTCTGAGCTCCTTCAAGCTTTAAGTTTTACTTATGACAGCAAGTGTATCAAGCCTTTAAGTCCCCAGCAATTGTACTAATCTAGTAAAGTCCTACCATAAGACATACTACAAATTAGGAATCTGAGTTTTGAATGACTAGGAGTAATCAAAGATTAGTTGTGTCAGGAACTGGTGCATTGTTACAACATCAGCTAACCCTATGAATTCACCTACCGTATGTACCTGGAAGTAGTTTTCCACAACTGCAGCCAATCCTACATATACCAGAATGTAATAACTGTATTTCTCGGAATTCTGAGAAGGAAAAAAGTTTTTTACTTGTTTTAGACATTCTAATGTGAACATAAATGTACTCTTTATTTACTGTACTACTGTACGGTGGAGGGCTTCTATTGCTCTTTTGCCCACCATATATCAAATTATTGTTGTGGTGAACTACTGTATATACTCGAGTATAAGCCGAGTTTTTCAGCCCTTTTTTTAAGGCAAAAAAGGGCCCCCTCGGCTTATACTCGAGGGAGGTTGAGGAAGGGGTTGAGGATGGGGAGTTTGAGGATGAGGAGGAGGGGTTGAGGAGGGGGGTAGAGGTTGAGGATGGGGGGTTGAGGATGGGGGGTTGAGGATGGGGGGTTGAGGAGAGAGGATGAGGATGGGGGGGTTGAGGAGGGGGGTTGAGGATGGGGGGGTTGAGGAGGGAGGTTGAGGAGGGGGTTGAGAATGAGGAGGGAGGTTGAGGAGGGGGTTGAGGATGAGGATGAGGGGTTGAGGAGGGGGGTTGAGGTTGAGGAGGGGGGTTGAGGATGGGGAGTTGAGGATGGGGAGTGAGGAGAGAGGATGAGGATGGGGGGGTTGAGGAGGGGGGTTGAGGATGGGGGGTTGAGGAAGGAGGTTGAGGAGGGGGTTGAGGATGAGGAGGGAGGTTTAAGAGGGGGTTGAGGGTGAGGAGGGAGGTTGAGGATAAGGAGGGAGGATGAGGAGGAAGGATGAGGAGGGAGGTTGAGGAGGGAGGTTGAGGTTGAGGAGAGAGGTTGAGGTTGAGAAGGGAGGTTGAGGATGAGGAGGGAGGTTGAGGATGAGGAGGGAGGTTGAGGATGAGGAGGGAGGTTGAGGAGTGGGGTTGAGGAGGGTGATAAGGGAGGGGGTAAGAGACACAGGTAAGGGAGAGGGGAGAAGAGACACGGAGAGAGGGGGACACAGAGGGCACAAGAGGGACACAGGGGGCAGCACATTTACCACCCTCAGCTTATACTGGAGTCACTCATTTTACCCAGTATTTTGTGGTAAAATGGGTGCCTCGGCTTATACTCGGGTCGGCTTATACACGAGTATATACGGTACTTGCTATCTAGCCTATAATGAGGACTAAATATGTGAACTTCCCCGCCTTTCCTCCTGTTTTATAAAGCTGAACCTATACAGTTTATCTGATCTTTCCCTGTTTTCATAGGATTATTAGTTACCCTAGACCCAAATTACTGTTTTTGATATTGATCTTAAACTCTCTACTTCAGCCTAAAAGGATAATTTCCTGAACAACAATGTAAAGGTAACCATAGGTACATCACTGAAGGTCAGTGAAGACAGCAAATCCAAACAGAGTGTGAAAATGGACAGGTCAAAATACTGGTAATGGTCAACAGGATTCCCAGTATGTTCCTTGGATACCTTCCATTTAGACCATGATTTCCCCTTATGACAATAACAGTATATATACCAGTTTAACACTACAAACTCATTATCGTATACAAATCAATCAATTCCCTTCTATCAAAGCTCAATTTCACCTTTACTCACTATTCCATACACATATCTGATTCCCCAGTTTTTAGTGTTTGTCCCTGGGTAGGTTTCCTGGCTTGTGCATAATTCACCCTGGGCTTTGCAGCAGGCATATGCTTAAAAAGAGCCATGTTTGAAATGGTATTTGGATTAAAGAGCTGAACCTTTGTGGGTACATATGCATGTCCCTGCCCATGAACCCAGAATGCAGTGCAATAACTGTATTTCTCAAAATTCTGAGCAGGAAACAAGTTTTTTTTAACTTGTTTTAGACATTCAGGTGTGAACACAAGTGTACTATTTATTTACTATCCTACTGTACGGTGGAGGGCTTCTATCCCTCTTTTGCCCACCTTAAATGAAATGATTGTTGTGGTAAACTACCTCCCCACAAAATCTACTACCCAAGCTAGAAACCGTCTCCACGCTGATGAAAGGCAGTAACCTCAAAACAGCTGTCCCTGGGTAGGTTTCCTGGCTTGTGCATAATCCATCCTAGGCTTTGCTTAAAGCTATGTAATACAGCGGGGCATATGCTTAAAAGGAGCCATGTTTGAAATAGTATTTGAAGTAAAGAGCGAAGCCTTTGTGGCCACATTTGCATGTCCCTGCCCAGGATCCCAGAATGCAGTGCAATAACTGTATTTCTCGGAATTCTAAACTGGAAACAAGGAGCTTGATTATATTGAAAACCTGCATCTTGCGGCATTGTGGCCGTATGTCCTTGGGTGTTCTGTGGGCTCCTGTTTGTCTTCGATTACGGTACTATTCAATTAAATGAGCCCGCAAGTTACGAGTGTAAACCATGTGCTTGTCCATAGCAGTTCAGGTCGGGAATATGATCAATTAAGCAAGACCGTAACCTCCCATTTCGAAACAGCCAATAGAAAATGAGACCGCCATCATTACGTCAGGAAAATATGGAAATTATATGTCAATCAATTAGGTTCGGGGGTCCGATATGCGTTGGGACTCGCAAACCCTCAAAATAAAAAATAATATAAATGAATGCCAATACTGTTCTTGTCCGTATGGGTGGCCTGATATGTATTAACCCATTGATTCCGGAGACTGATATAACCCCAGAATGAAACATAAAAATAAATTTTCTTTTACTGCTGATTTACGAGCTTGAGACTGTTGTGCAATTAATTCTAATGTCTATCCTCGCTTTCCCCGTCATTTACAGTGCGGTATTGATTTCTTATTGCAGTTATAGTAATACGGATAGGTGTTTAACCCCCTTGCGGGTCCTCCTAGTTCTTGTAGGATTTTCTCCTACATTTGCCGTTCACAGGTGTAAAAACATTTGCGGGCTTGGGGAACTGAAGCAATTGAATAGCGATTTGCGATTTTATCGATCATAACTCTTGCGGAAGTTAAAGATCAAAGGCTTCGGGAGGCTGTAAGTTCTGGGTTTAGTCATCACAGAGATTTCAAGCCCGTAACCCGTAAATCCCTTGGAGCCGGCAAAAAGACGCCAATTGAATAGCAAATTAACTCACGGCCTCCCTTACGGGCTACAGTAACTTACCAATTGCTCAATTGAATGAGGCTCAAGGTTTTTAACTTATTTTAGATGTTCAAATGTGAATCCAAATATACTATTTATTTACTCCAAAATATACCGTGGACCCCCATATGCAGATCTCCAATCAGGCTGGATTTACAATCCAGGACCAGCTGAATGTATATGCAGACTGCATGCAGAAAAGGCTATACATTTCCTTATCCAGCCTCTAACTAGCCACACAAGACAGCTATGTTTTTAATACACAGAAAGTGAGGCAAACAGGTTATATATACAGATCTTAGTCTGTTTTCTGATAATCCCATGTGGTAAAATAAACTGAAGCAGCAAAGTAATCTGGGCAATGAAAATTAACCTTTCCAAATTATTATTATTATTATTATTATTATTATTATTATTAATAATAATAATAATCTTTATTTATGAAGTACCAATATTTGAAGCAGCTCTACATTCAAGGAATGTTTTTATAAATATATATTTAACAAGAAGAGATTCTTTATAATTATATAAACTGTTGTAGTAGCCTATAATTTTTCTCCACTAAATGATTTTACATAACTAATTCTCAAAAATTATATTCTTATGAAAAAAAAATACATTTTCTAATGCTTTTTCCAATGCATAATCTAATCAGCAGTAGCTTGAGGGGCGAGCACATCTAATAAACGGAACATTTTAACATACAAAACCTCAATAAAACTAATAGTTGGAGATAAAATTGCTGAGTGCACTTTTACCCCAATATAAAACTAAAGGTGTGAATGAGATTTATCATCCACTCTTCCTCCTTCTATGTGGGTCAAAGGATAGAACCAGGCATAATACAGCACATTTTTTATAGCTGTTTGCAACACCGTTGGTGGCTATGGAGTCTCAGAATGACATACGGTTGGGTCTACAAACCAGACTGCCCTTTATAGGCAGTCCCATTCTGGATGACAGCATATGCCTCGGGCTGACCAATAATGTGTGTCCACTTTACCTAGTGGGAATACAACCCATGCTACCAATTAAGATTTTTACATGCTGCAGGGGCAGGCCTGTCATATTCTTTTTATGAGGTTCTGTTTCATTGTACAGTATCTTGCAATTTGTTTCTCCTCTTAGTCCCATAGGTTTAAATCATGTATTCATGCTTTCATATTTCCCATTTGCACACAAGGTAATGTTTCTGGACAGGAAGGCCCTTAAAAGACCATTTATAAATCAGAAGACACAATGTTCCCATGTGTGTAATTGATTCACAAAATGTGCCATCTGGAACGTTGGCTACCATAGGGAGATGACACAATGAGTATAAGAAAAAAATAATATTTAGGTAGATTTGATATCAGTGACAAATAGTACAGACCCCATGAACATACCATTACAATTAAAAATACAACAAATGCATTGGTTTTAAAAGTAATGAGTTACTGGCAGCGGGAAAAAAAAAATCTTTTTACTTATATTAAATGGATTCGGAGTCCCAAAGCCCCATCGCTGTATGTCTTACTGAAAGCTCTTTCTGATTTCTATGCGCCTCCGAAGGACATTGCTTCACAAGAATTTAAATGAATTAGAATGCATCAGGGAGAGCTATTGATTACATTTTGGTAGGGTAAAAGTTACTAAAATAGATCCTCTCCACAAACACCTAATACCCCTTAGGTCATCGGGAGAATACAAGTCACAATCAGTTAAATTGGTGTTGTGAAATATTAGTTGATTTGTTGGTCGCGGGCCCCGTTCCAGCTTCAATCACTTTAGATGTCTCTGTATGATTTTAGGGAAAGCTTTATTACTTAGTTGTGATTGGTTTATAAAAATACTGTTGCTGTGCCGCTGTTGCTGTACAAGTCTATATAATGTCAGGCAAGGACTGCATTGCTTAAAAGAGACATTATGTTCTCTATGTTGTACGAGACAGAATAACTTAGCTAAATGCCTAATAAATAAATGTAGCAATGGAATGAACCAAGCTCCGAGACTATACGGAGACAAATCTCACCAGTTTGCATGGAAACACATATAAAATAGGAAATGTTTTCAACAGAACTAGAATTGATAATTGGTCATATATTTTTATAAGTAACAAAATAAATAAGCACCGCCTTTTATGTATTGCCTGTTATTTTTAATCGTTCTGTAGCGGGACTGTACGTTTTTTGTTTTGTTTTGTTTATCTACCATCATCGGTGGGAGTTGACCTTGTATGTAGAAAAACATCTAGCGCCATCGTTTGAAATGTGTCCAACCTATGTGCCAGTGATTCCAATAGAACTAACGTGAAAAGACTGTCTCTTTGAGGAAACCAGCTCAGTCAGTCAACACAAACAAATCCATGTGAAGAATAATTGCATTTAATAACTATAGTTAATGGCTGCATTTAATTTTTTTTTTTACTGTCTAAAAACATGTTGCCCACTATCAAGTCTAGTTCTTCAAAAGAGAATGTCAGATAAGAATCCATAGATCCATATTGTCCATTCTTTCTCTTCTCTACCTAAATTGTGTAGTATACAGAGACCCTTTGATGTATATACTAAAAAGTAAAGTGACAGTGATCTCAGATTGTAGATGCCCATATGTTAATATTATTATTATCCTTTATTTGTGACGCTCCAACATATTCTGTATAGAGGTTATGTGCACAGCAACGTACAATATTACACCCATGGCAAATGTCAATGCACCTTACAAGATTGAAAACTCACAATTAGAGATGTCGCGAATAGTTCGCCGGCGGACTGTTCCCGGAGAACATAGCATGTTCGCGTTCGCAGCGAACTGCGAACATATGCGATATTCGACCCGCCCCCTATACTTTATCATTGAGCAAACTTTGACCCTACATGTCACAGTCAGCAGACACATTCCAGCCAATCAGCAGCATACACTCCCTTCCAGAACCTTCTACCTCATGGACAGCAGCCATTTTGGAATCATAACTAACTTGCAGTCTTACTGAGAGGAGGCTGAGTGTAGGTGATACTGCATCAATAGGGAAAACCATAGCTAGGCTACTGTACACAGTGTGCAATACAGTCCTGAAGGACTCTTTTGATCTCTGCTGCAAGGACACCCCTGTGTCTCTTCCCCCCCTTATCATCATCCTCCCCTCACCTTAGCACCCAACCCTAACACCCCTCAAACTTATCCATAACACCCATCAACCTAACGCCTAACCCTAACACCCCTCACACTTATCCCTAAGACCTAACACCCCTCACACTTATTCCTAACATGCCTCACCCTAACACCCCTTACACTTATCCTTAACACCCCTAACCCTAACACCCCTCACACTTATCCCTAACACCCCTCAACCTAACCCTAACACCCCTCACACTTATCCCTAACACCCCTTACCCTAACCCTAACACCCCTCACACTTATCCCTAACACCCCTCACCCTAACCCTAACACCCCTCACACTTATCCCTAACACCCCTTACCCTAACCCTAACACCCCTCACACTTATCCCTAACACCCCTTACCCTAACCCTTCACCCCTCACACTTATCCCTCACACCCCTTACCCTAACCCTAACACCCCTCACACTTATCCATAACACCCCTTACCCTAACCCTTACACCCCTCACACTTATCCCTCACACCCCTTACCCTAACCCTAACACCCCTCACACTTATCCATAACACCCCTCACCCTAACCCTAACACCCCTCACACTTATCCCTAACACCCCTCACCCTAACACCTAACCCTAACACCCCTCACACTTATCCCTAACACCCCTCACCCTAACCCTAAATCCCCTCACACTTATCCCTAACACCCCTCACCCTAACCCTAACACCCCTCACACTTATCCCTAACACCCCTAACACCTAACCCTAACACCCCTCACACTTATCCCTAACACCCTTCACCCTAACACCTAACCCTAACACCCCTCACACGTATCCCTAACACCCCTCACCCTAACCCTAACACCCCTCACACTTATCCCTAACACCCCTTATCCTTACCCTAACACCCCTCACACTTATTCCTAACACCCCTCACCCTAACACCTAATCCTAACACCCCTCATACTTATCCCTAACACCCCTCACCCTAACCCTAACACCCCTCACACTTAGCCCTAGTACCCCTCACCCTAACACCTAACCCCCTCACCCTTAGCCCTAACACCCCTTACCCTAACACCCCTCACACTTATCCCTGTGTCTCTTCCCCCCCTGATCATCAAGGGAGGGGGGGATGATGAGGGAGGGGGGAAAGAGACACAGGGGAGGATGATGAGGGAGGGGGGGAAGAGACACAGGGGAAGATGATGAGGGAGGGGGAAAAGAGACACAGGGGAGGATGATGAGGGAGGGGGGAAAGAGACACAGGAGAGGATTATGATGGAGGGAGGAAGAGACACAGGGGAGGATGATGAGGGAGGGGGTAAAGAGATACAGGGGAGGATGATGAGGGAGGTGGGAGGATGATGAGGGAGGGGGTAAAGAGATACAGGGGAGGATGATGATGGAGGGGGATGTTAGGTTATTTATGCCCTTTATGGATTAAAACCAGACTCTGCATCAACTATGTAATTTTCTGTGGGAGTTTTGACATGGATCCCCCTCCGGCATGCCACAGTCCAGGTGTTAGTCCCCTTAAAACAACTTTTCCATCACTATTGTGGCTAGAAAGAATCCCTGTGGGTTTTAAAATCCGCCTGCCCATTGAAGTCTATGGCGTTTTGCCAGTTCGCAAACATTTGCGGCGGTCCGCGAACCGAAAATTTTATGTTCGCGACATCACTACTCACAATATTACATATGTGATAATGTATGATATTGTTTACATTCATTATCATGCAGATTCTAGGAAAACTGTTTTTACTCACTAAGCGCTAATAATCCTTAGTAAAAATGTATACTTTGCCATTACAGCTCCTCTGCTGAAACTGATTCTACCAATGCCACTTGAAGGCTATTCCACAAATCTGCCAGCATTTTTGTGACGTAATGCTTTTGCATTTAAAAGTTATTAAGTATTTCTTCCTATGTGGGTAATGCTGCCGATTAACAGAGGTTATACTTTTTAGGGTAGATTACATGATAAAATAAAGTTGATATTATGACATGACCATGGGTTACTATATGTTTTATGCATCTTGATACAGTAAACTCCTCGTTGTCCGGCACCTATGGGGACTCCCTATTGCCGGATAACTGTAGTTGTCGGTTAATCGTGAGTCCACGAATTTAAGGGTCAAAACAACCCCTAAACCCCTCAAAATGCCTTTAAAAAGGCATTAACTTCTTTTTTTTTTTTTGCAGTCTTGAACTGCCGGATAGTGCCGGTTATGCCGGTTTAGCGGGAGTTTTATGAAAATGGGGAATTGTTGCCGGTACCAATTGCTTGACAGTGCCGGATGGTTAGGTGCGGATAACCAGGAGTTTACTGTATATTGATGTGATAAACAACTCCATTGGTGGAGCTTCCTCCAGTGCAAAGCACCAGGGCCCTTGAGTGGAGGGGCCCCAGTCTCATCAGCCCCCTCTTACTACTTACATTGATCAGTGAGTTGCTTTCTCCTCCTTCATGTCTCCCTTGCCTGCGTTTTTCTGCAGAGGCAGGGACTTCCTGAATGAGGTTCGCACACAAGTGATGTCATTCAGGAAGTCCCTGCCTTCGCAGAAAAATCCAGGCAGGTAAAACATGAAGGAAGAGAAAGCAACTCGCTGATCAATGTAAGTAGTAAGAGGGGGCTGATGAGGCTGGGGGGCCATAAAGCATAGGCTGAGGGGGGAGAGGCTCGCAATGAGCGCTGAAGGCGAACATTGCGGTGCTTGCGATGAGCGCCAAAGGCTCTTCTTGCAAGGCACAAAAGTTGCGGGTTGGCTCCGCCACTGAACAACCCCCTTAAGTTTATTTAAGGAAATCATATGTTGTTTACTTAACCTATTAAGAAAAGTAAAAAAAATGATATTAAAGATGCTTGTCTTACTGAAAACACTGACCAATAAAGCTACTTTCTGCACATAAAAGCGTAAACAAAAATACTGGCTCACACTTACAGGGACATGGAAAGTTTCCCGTTTTAAATATTTTAATAAACTACATAAATGTTTGGTTGCATATCTAATTTTATTAACATGAGATTAAGCTCTATTTTTACTCTCTGAATCATTCCAAATAGTCCCAACAAAGGTCCATCCTTTGTAACTCATGCATACAGTATTTCTTTTAGTGCCAGATGTACTAACGCATCACATATTGCCTCTCAGCAACATTTCAACGACATGCGATTGACAAACAGTCTGTGATTGGCTAGTACATCTAGTACCAATAGAAACACTGTGTGTCCCTGGACATTTGCAGGGATTTTTGGACGGTTTTGATGAGTAAAGCACTTGTTAATAAAATTATATTTAAATATCTAGACAAACACGTAGTTTATTTTTATATTACAAATAGGGAATCTTCCATATCCCTTTAAGTATAATTGATGAATATTTTTATTTTTATTTCTTTTTAAAGCTTGTTACCAAATTTACTATTTTAAAACAGTATATTGGATTGTAATAATGTCTCTGATGTCTTAAACGTGATAAAATTGGAATATAACCCCTTTAAGAAAAGTAGAAATAATTTGTAGAATTGCATCCCATGTATAAGATGAAAATCTCAAGCTCAGACATTTTAATATAAATATAATATATAATACAAACAATATTATCACATTTATGACATATCTGCAAATATCTTCAAAGTCACATTCCAATAATGGGAAGCTGATATTATAATTATGCAGCAGTTGGAAAATAATGTGAACTTAACATGACAGCATAATTCTGTGTTTTAAATCATTGTGCAATCTTGATGCTCAAATTCAATTTCATAATCACCCAAGTTTGTTTTTATAATTATCTCTTTGTAATGTACCATGCCTTCAGTTAATATACTTCTCATTTACAGTAATTAGGTGGAAAATTGTATTGCACGTAGTGGCTTACCATAATAACATATTTAATGTCAAATATCCATATCTCTGATTTTGTATTAATGTATATTATGCTGTACCATTTCACTGGAACTGGTTTTTAACTATTTAAAAGTATATTAATAATTATAAATGTATTATTATTACTCATTTTTTTCTACAGAACCGACAAAATGCCAACATTATGGTTTTCACACATATATATATATATATATATATATCACCTTCACCTTTTTTACTTATATATATCATAGCCTTTTTAATTTAAATCAAGTAATCTGGATTTAATGTAATGCATTGACTTACTCGGAATTTGATTTTATGAATTTTTGAGATACAGCTCCCTCTTTCAAGTAAAAAGTAAATTGCATCTCTTAACGTGTTCTTTTGAAGTGAAAGTTTATACAGTAAAGTAGATATCACTATATATATACTACAATGTACTCTTTTGTACTTGTATTAATACACTTTCACAGTTACTCCAAAATCCTAATTACTGAACTATATTAAAAAAAAATTAATAGTTTTAAAACAACCCAACACTAACTGAACGATTCCTTTAAAATGCTTTTCAATATACTTCAGTGCCATTACTTTTTATTTTTATATGTCTAGGGCTGTATCCATGATTATGACACTTGTTGCATGCATCAATAACAACTAATAACTGCTATTATGCTGACCACCCGGGTCTTGGGTTCGTAATTTAGAAATATCAAGCTCGTTTTACAACTTAATCCCTGGAATCTAGTTGATGAGTGTCTTCAAAAACTATTAAAGATCTATTTTGGCACCAGTTTGCAGGATTAAGCTTTCTCTAAACAACTGCGCCACCAAGTTCATAAAAAAAGAATAAATTAATTAAACACATAAAAACAAACATACAAATCACTGCATGTTTGTTTGTTTGTTTTTTTGGTTAAATAATTGGCTGTACATTGTCATTATTTTCTTCAAAATAAAATATTTCCGAGATATCATGCATCCATTCTTTATGTGGAACACATTTCTAATTGAGTGAACAGTGTGCTCTAGTAGTGTGAAAAAAAACGGAAAAGGGAATGTGAACTGTAAGGTGATGATGGGATAGCTCACAGAGATTCATTAACTAAGTATACTGCTAATTAGCACTTAGTGCTGCTAATTAGCACAGTATGACACTCACAAAAGGTTTTACTTATTTATTTTGAGTAAAAATAGCAACTGATCCGAATTTTGGCAAATAGTTTTGTTTAGGCTTCATTTCTACAGTTATGGGATCTATCCTGTTAGGGATACGGCACAGGCCTGCAATTGCAGTGCGCGACCAAACGCTAGATGTCGCTGCCGGTATTTTGCAGCGCTGCTAGAGAAGTTCAAAGCTTAGAATGATAGCATAACCCTTAAACTAACAGTAACCCTCATCCTAACCCTAACAGTTTACCTAAGACTTGACTCTATGATATGGCACTGGAATATTGGCAGCGCCTTCTAGCGGTTGGTTACTGCACTGCAGTGGTGGACTGGTTCCTTAACGATAACAGGATAGGACCCTGTTATGAGTTATTCCATGAGAAAGGTATATTTAAAAAAATATAAAATATTTAAAAATATATACAGCCTCTAGTTTATTAATTGCTATATGTATTTATGCTACTGTGGGATCTACCATTTTGGTCTCCACTCACATTGATTTCATAAGGTTGGACGAGTCTTTGAATGCATAGAAAGCTTCTACCTCTCCCAAAAAAATGCAGCAGTTCAAACTACCAGCACTTTCAACAGGACTAATGGAAAGCTCAACAGTTTACGAGGACACACCCTCCTAAGAAACTAGCAGACTCAATTCAGAAAATAAAATGGAGCCCTGCAGTAAAGAATAATTGCATATAAAAGTTAAAAAACATAAAGGTTTTTTTTTACTTTGTAAAACATTTGCCTTTTGTCAAGTTTAGTTATGCAAAATACCATATAGAAAAAAAAAATAAGCACAGTGGTTCTTTAATTAAATGTGCTTCTTTTTCCAAGTTTACTCTGTTTTATATTCAATCATCTCCCAGATGTGGCCCTCTTCCTGATTTAATGTTTCAGTGGCTCTCAAAGACTCTTGACGTACAAAGGTTGTGTAATTTAGGGCCTATTTTGTCAAAGAGCAAATAATTAGAGTAATTTACAAAGGTCTTATAGTTAGTCTGATTTTCTTTTTTCACTAATGGTTTTTAAAATTGTAATTTTAAATTATTGTGCAGAGAAAGCTGTGATTACTTGTTATAAAATTGGAACTAATTGGTACTTGGAAAAGTTAACTGCTTAATTATATTTGTATGACATAATGAATACTGCACATCAGTTTAAAATTCCATTGCTGAAAAAACTGTGAAGTATTTTAAAGATGGTATTTTCGCAGCTTTAAACCGTAGGATAAAGTGGTATAAAATCCTGCAACTGATAATAAAAATAAGGAATTGGAAATTAACTAATATTTAAATGAAAGACTATCATACTTAAAATTTCTACTGACTAGAATATTAGTTCTGGGTTACATTAGCCTTTTAGTGTATAAAAATCCCACATAAATAAAAAATATTGGTGTTATCGCATTGAACTCGTTATATAGAGGGGTGCGATTTTGGAATTATCCTTTTTTGCAGCCCAAAGAGAGGATCAGGAATCTCCAATCAAGATAGATCTGGCCCTTTCAATGGCCGAAAGAGAGGATTCAATAACTTCAATGAAGATATCAACCAACACAAATGTGTCCACTTTCCAGGGCTGAAGAGAAGATCCAGGGGTCCTATTAGCTATGTTGGATCTAGGAAAATATTAATTAATCATTTATTTTATTCTACAGATTTAAGTCTTGTGGAGGTCCCCATAAGAGAGTCAGCTAGCATAAAGGTTACATACATGGTGAGAGTTGATGGCCCTTATGGGTTCGGGTGTGTCTAGGTAAGTGGTTATCATAAGGTTTGAAGAGAAAGGGTAACAAATCCCCCCTACCCAGTTATTGAGGCAATCCAAACATAGTTTTATTAATTATTTTGGAGTGGGTACGTGTAGGAGGTCATAAATCTCCTCTTCATTCATCTTTTATAACATGAATTCCTTGCCTGGTAAGGAATGATCGGAAGAAGTTAGAGCTAGTATTATGGTTATGTTAGTTGAATGTGTTCATGTTAGTTTTTTCTGTGTTTCAGTTAATTTAGCTCGTAAGCAATGTCGTTGTTTGGTAGTGAGATGCTTTATTGTGACGTCGCGACATTAGTGAATATTACACTTAGCAAGCCAGGTGTAATGTGACAAGGTAGGTAATTAGCTTGAATTAATGATCACTAAGCGTTTTAACGAAGCTAATCTGATAGAGGCCTTAATTACTTAACCAGTATTAATGGGGCCTTATTGCTAAACGCGTTAGCTGTCCTCCATACTAGTGTTATCATAATTAGCAGAGAGAGTTTTAATCCATGATTGGAGGTGCAGCATACAAATTATTGGATTTGACAAAGTATCATTGTTGCAATTTTTTTTTTTTAAATATTAAATAGGTGTATCAGGATACAATTCACTATTATATCTGTATTCCAAGACTTCTGTAGAGGGAGATATTCAGGATTATTAAGTGAAGTAATTAAATGATGTATGAAGGAATATGTGAAAATATTCTCTCATTACAAATTAACTGATTTCAATACCATTTTAGTCAGATATTTGTTTCTATTAGATTATTGGTTGTGAGATTTGTTGAAGAGTCACTCCCTGAGTAATTGGATATTTGTACAATATTGTACCAAAAAATAATACAAGTGTATGTGAGTTGGAAAAACGTATTCTCCTGATTACCTATAGATTTACAGATTTTATTTAAAATTAATAAGAATTACATTTTTATATTGTTGTACTAATGTATCTACAATAGTATGTAATGTAAATAGGCATTATTGAGATATATTAATCTGAATAATAGCTCCAAACTTTGGATGCTTCCCTATTATTTGCACAAATGTAAAAACTTTTCATTCATGAGCCCTGTTGTACAAATAGAGATGTACAGCAGATAAGTTATCTGTTTTTATATTCTATTTGTGATTGTGAATGTGATCTGGCTGCAGCCTGTCTGGTCTGGCTGTGGGTGTGTGTTGTGTGTCAGCTGACCTGCAGGTAGACTATATAAACCAGGAGAGCACTTTTAGACTCTGCTGAGTCGTAGACTTGTCCACAGCCGTTCAGTTGGTTGACATGTCTTTTTTGCACGCTGGAGACCAGCGCACCGCCATCAGGACGCTGAGAACTGCGCCCTGATGACGCCCTGCGCTCCAGCCTGCAGTTCTAAGTAGAATATATAGAAAGCCAGCCTGCATCCCATCTGCTACAGAGGCCCCCATCTTATATTTACTGGAGGCTGCCAAGGCTAAAGTAAGGATGTTACACATGCCAGTCCCACTGCCCCACAAATATATAGCCGCTTACCTTAGTCTTGGCGCCCTCTCGGTTCCTCATTTTGTCTTCTGGAATCTACACTTTTGCGTTCTGCTTTTGATTGCTTTCTGGGCTGAACCATTGGTTTGTTATACAACTTTTGACCCTGTGCCACCTGGTCCTGACCACAGACCAGTTGACCTTGATTCTACCTGAGTTCTGTGCTGATGCATAATGTATTTGCTTAATGCACCCACTACAGATCCTAAGAAAAATTCACTTGCTCTATTAATGAATGAACTATTACGGACCTGGAACTGCTCAAGGCAGTCACATGATTTGCTGTTTATATAATGTTTCTAAATACAAAAGATTGCCATGCACCAGATTAATTATAAGTTAAAACTGTTGTGCACAGCACACAAACAGTCTATTTGTATACATTTATATTGTTTGGATTAAATACAAAATGCTGTGTTTAGGATATATTGAAAATCTGGGATTTTCATGTGGAATGTGCACAGCAGTATACATGTTTGTGCTAATTTAAAGGTATATAGATGTTTCCTGGGTTTCAAATGTTTGGTAATAAACAGGCAGTGATTATCATCAAAATATGTGTTATATAGATAAGTTCAGTGTACTTACAAAGTTAAATGCAGAAGAGTAAAATCTAACTTTGGGAGCACAGGGAGCTTACATAACCAAGTACTCTGAGGAAAGCAGCCAGGTGCAGATTTTGGTCTGAAATCACAGCTGTATCAGAGTACAAGGATATAGAGACAAAGAGACTGCATATCCCTGGCTGCTTTGCAACACAGGAACCCCAGAGTTTGATGCAAATGTATCAGCTAATCTCTGCTTTCTCCTGATTGGCCAAACAAATTATGAATTTTATGCTAATCTTAGCAGGAGTGTCAACTCACAAAATCTGCAGCTTGCAAACTGAAGGAATTTAACAAACACCAGGGTGTGTTTATACATGTTTCATAATCCAGGAAACATAAATATGCCTTTAATAATAGGACAAGGTCAGATAATTTTTTATTATTTATTTGTTTTTCACAGTGTATTTGTTTTTCATGTTTTTAGCTCATTTTATAAGTGTCTTTGTGAGTGACAGTGACAGTGAACATATTTGCTGAATACTGTTGGTGCTAGTGTTTTAACATTTTAGATTTTTTGTTTATTTGGTAAATTATTTGCTGTAACGACTGGGAGGAAAGTAGCATCACCACCTTACAGTGTCTAAATTATTATAGAATAATAAAAATATGTGGACCATTTTTCCGTAGACTCCTTATTTCATTGTGTCCTAATCAAGCAAGTCAATACTTTGAATAATAAAGCCCTTTGTCAAGTCCTTTGCTCATAAACTTGCTCTTCTTGTTACTGACATAATAAATTCAAATAACTCATAGTCAGATCCATTGTATAGTACTGATTTTCTCTTGGCTGTAAACCCATCTACGTCTTGATCAGCCTCCCTATTGGGTTTAGAAGCAACAGTGAATTAGGGTCAGCAAATACATTGACTACCAGATAATACATTAAAACATGAGCTAAGTTGACATCTTATGTTTGTTCATTGCTAGTCTTGTCCCTAAATCTAGAGAAAGCTATTTACTACATCCATGTTTCAGTTATATTTTATTTATTTGACTTCTTGGTGATTTAAAAATTAAGCTCATGTTTGTTTTTAAATACCATACTATATGTTTTTCTTTAATTTCTCTCTTTTTCTTAGAATTCTTCACAATGTGCAAGTTGGTAGGCTGTTATCTGCCAGTCCATATCATGCTAGAAGAGTCTGCACCTAAGGGAGGCCCATATATAAATCCAACTACGTAAACTATCCCCATCCTCAAATAACTAGAACTATTTAGGTCAATACTCAAAAAGTATGAAAGCTGGCTGGACTTTAGACTTTTAAAGTAATAACTACCAGTATAATTTATTGCGTTAAAAGATAGATGTTTTGTGAGAAAATGTACACTGAAAATAGTTGGTTTCCGATGTATTTACTTCAACTTGGTAAAGTGTTACGCCTTCATTTCCCTTGCATATTCTCCAAATATCCTTGTACATTTGTGTATCCTCCCATATATCATTCATCACTACCATCTTTTATCACCCACAACAGCATTGTATTCTATGATTTGTGAGCTGTGGGAGCGCAGAGAGAAAATAAACCCAGGTCACTAGTAATTAAAGTATGTCAGTGGTCAAGTAGCAATATTCAGTTCAAAACAATATGAAGTATTTAGATACTTTACTGCTGCATCCTTTTAGTCCACTCTCAGCTTATAAATATTAATTTAAAGACTACCAACAAGGACAGTAAACGGATTTAGGCATAAAACTTCCTGTCAGGAATGATTTATTCCCAATAAAAGGAGAGCTGAACATAGAAAGCCTACTTCACTAAATTTATGAGAAATAATGAAATAGTGCCATCAGTATAAAAGGCTCTCACTGTATGTCCTCCACGCTTCTGCATGGTGGTCCCCATTATAAATATTCAACTGCATTGTTTTCCAGCATATTTATAGGACAGGAAGCTGTGATGGGAGCTAGCTTGGAACTGAAGATCTCTAATGTGTGTGTAATTGCTTTTGACCATTTATACCTTATGCAGTACACTTATAGCTGATAGATTTAAGCTGCTATTCCTTGATGGCATTGTCACATATCAAGTCAGAATAAATATTTAATACTTGCTTAAATACAACTTGCTTAAAGGTAGCATATGGCATGCAATTTGAATTTGGTTAAGTGCATTGATAGTTGGTGTTGATGAATAGACCAAAACCATTTTGTCTTTTTTACATGTCTCCGGGAGAGCTGGACCCAAGGCCCTATCTAGCTTTTTGGAGCCCTTAGGCAGTGTAGTGGAGGAGCCCTCTGCGGACCCATGTTTGCCTTTTCTGTAGTAAGTGTCTTGTTCTAGGTGATTACCTCCTAGTAGCCAGTCTATGAACTGCAACATTTCATTTTTTTTAAAGCCAGGAACCATTTTTTTAAGAAGTGGCACCCCTCACATTAAAGTGCCTCTGGGGGGCTGCCTAGTTGGCCTAAGGGGTAATCCGGCCATGGCTGGACCATGAGGGTGTGTTTTTTTTTTTATCAGTGGAAGGAATGGTAAGGAAGGAGAAAACATGGAGAAATCAGAGGACTTGTTAATGACTGGAATTGAGACCACTCCCCTTATCTCTCACATGCCCCGAAGCAGGCAGCTTGCAACAGGTAATGCTATCATTACTTTCCAGAAATATAAATAACCCTTTCACAAAGCTTCCACCACCATATCATGGAACCTCAATGTTCCAGCAGAGACATGAAAGTATTTTTTTTTATAACTAAAATTTGTGTAAGGCCTATTCAACTGACTCATTTTGCTTTTAGTCATGCTCAAAATTGTCAAACATATATATTTTTCATTGTACTGTGGTCCTTTAAAAGGACCACTGGGGTAAATTTTTTCTACATGGTCTTTCAAATAACTAAGCATAGTAAAGTACAAAAAAGTTTTCGAAAAAATAACAATTACTGTATATACTCGAGTATTAGCCGAGTTTTTCAGCCCTTTTTTTAAGGCTAAAAAGGGCCCCCTCGGCTTATACTCGAGTCACTCCCCCTAGTGTCTCTCTAACCCCCCCCCCCGTGTCTCTCTATCCCCCCGTGTCTCTCTAACCCCCCAGTGTCTCTCTAACCCCCCCGTGTCTCTCTACCCCCTGTGTCTCTTTCCCTCCCCCCTCCTCATCCTTAACCCCCCTCCTCCTCAACAACCCCCCTCCTCCTCATCAACCCCCTCCTCACTGTCTCCCCTCTAAATACCTCCCCCTCACTTACCTGCTTCTTCTCCGGCCTCTGCTCCGTCTTGACCCCGGCGCCGGCGCGTATGTGACGTCACATGCGCGCTGCGACATTAGCATATACCAGGTGCCGGTGCCGGGGTCAAGACAGAGCAGAGGCCGGAGAAGAAGCAGGTAAGTGAGGGGGAGGTATTTAGAGGGGAGGCAGTGAGGAGGGGGTTGATGAGGAGGAGGGGGTTGAGGTGGAGGGGGTTGATGAGGAGGAGGGAGGTTGAGGAGGGGGGTTGAGGTTGGGGGGGTGAGGAAGGGGGTTGAGGAGGGGGTTGATGAGGAGGTTGATGAGAAGGAGGGGGGTTGAGGTGGAGGGGGTTGATGAGGAGGAGGGAAGTTGAGGAGGGGGGTTGAGGTTGGGGGGTGAGGAGGGGGATGAGGATGGGGGGTTGAGGATGAGGATGGGGGGGTTGAGGATGGGGGCTTGAGGCGGGGGTTGATGAGGAGGAGGGAGGTTGAGGTTGAGGAGGGGGGATGAGGTTGAGGGGGGGTGAGGAGGGGGTTGATGAGGAGGAGGGAGGTTGAGGTTGAAGAGAGGGGTTGAGGTTGAGGGGGGGTGAGGAGGGGATGAGGATGAGGGGGATGAGGATGGGGGTTGAGGATGATGATGGGGGGTTTAGGATGGGGGGTTGAGGAAGGGGTTGATGAGAAGGGTGGGTGAGGAGGGGGTTGATGAGGAGGAGGGAGGTTGAGGTTGAGGGGGGGTGAGGAGGGGAGTTGAGGATGAGGATGGGGGGTTGAGGGGGGATGAGGATGGGGGGTTGAGAAGGGAGGATGAGGAGGGGGGTTGATGGGGGAGGATGAGGAGGGGGGTTGTGGAGGGGGGTTGAGGATGAGTATGGGGGGTTGAGGGGGGAGGATGAGGATGGGGGTTGAGGGGGAAGGATGAGGATGGGGGGTTGAGGAGTGAGGTTGGGGGGGTTGAGGAGGGAGGATGAGGAGGGGGTTGAGTATGAGGAGGGAGGTTGAGGATGAGGAGGGAGGTTGAGGATGAGGAGAAAGGTTGAGGTTGAGGATGAGGAGGGAGGTTGAGGATGAGGAGGGAGGTTGAGGTTATGGAGGGAGGTTGAGGAGGGGGTTGAGAAGGGGGGGTTGAGGATGAGGGGGTTGAGGATGAGGGGGGAGGTTGAGGTTATGGAGGGGGGTTGAGGTTGAGGAGGGGGTTGAGGATGGGGGGTTGAGGATGAGGGGGTTGAGGATGAGGGGGTTGAGGATGAGGGGGGAGGTTGAGGATGAGGAGGGAGGTTGAGGATGAGGAGGAAGGTTGAGGATGAGGAGAAAGGTTGAGGAGGGGGGTGAGGATGAGGAGGGAGGTTGAGGATGAGGAGGGAAGTTCAGGATGAGGAGGGAGGTTCAGGATGAGGAGGGATGTTGAGGATGAGGAGGGAGGTTGAGGTTATGGAGGGGGGTTGAGGTTGAGGAGGGAGTTGAGGATGGGGGGGTTGAGGATGAGGGGTTGAGGATTAGGGGGGAGGTTGAGGTTATGGAGGGGGGTTGAGGTTGAGGAGGGGGTTGAGGATGGGGGGTTGAGGATGAGGGGGGAGGTTGAGGATGAGGAGGGAGGTTGAGGATGAGGAGTGGGGTTGAGGAGGGAGGTTTAGAATGAGGAGGGGGGTTGAGGAGGGTGATAAGGGAGGGGGAAGAGACACAGGGAAGGGAGAGGGGAGAAGAGACACGGGTGATAGAGTGGGGACACAGGGGGCAGCACATTTCCCACCCTCGGCTTATACTCGAGTCACTCATTTTACCCAGTATTTTGTGGTAAAATAGGTGCCTCGGCTTATACTCGGGTCGGCTTATACTCGAGTATATACGGTATTTTATTCTTTACTGGAAGGATTAATTTTTTTCTTATGACCTTATTCTGCCTGCTGCTTTCTCAGGAGGGTATGACCTTGTAATCTAATGAGCTTCTAATTAGCCTTTTTGCAGCATATGCCACGTTCCCCATTGTGCAGATAGAATCTTCCTCTGCATTCAATGTTTTCTCTCTCTCAAGACAAACCAAAATGGTAGATTCCAGAGCAACAACTATGCTTATAAAATATATTAAATTACAGTCTTTATTATTTTTACATTCTTAAAACATGTTGCCTTTTTTCCAGTGCAGTTATTCAAAAGAATATATAGAAAAACAAAAGTGACCTCAATGGTCCTTTTATAAACCAATGAGTTGTTCCAATCTCCCGTACCTATAACTTACCATATTTGGGAGTTTTGCCCATGGCGCCGAATAAAGCTGAGCCGACCCTGCTCACAGGCTCAATATCTGTGTTTAAAGCAAAATGCAAAGCAAGGCGAGCTGTTGAGACATTGAAAGACGCGGGACTTAGCCTCCAAGCACTTAGGAATCGCGGGATCGCCTTAGGCTGCAAGCAGTTGAGGAAAGCAGGACTTAGAAAAAAAAATTACTAGACGTGGGACGAGGTCAGAAAAATTAACGGCAGAAAGTCAACGGCCGAACCCCGCAAATCGAAAAACACAAAAAACTTAAAATAATCTACAAGCCAGGACGTCTGGGAGTGAGGTTGCATGCAAATTTAAGCCAAATTTTCAGAGTTTCATCACTCGAAAATCGGCTAAGCGACAAAAAAAAATGGCGTCCGAATAAAATGAAAACGAGGCTACAATACCTCGAACTGCGCAAAACACAGCCAGCCATGTACAACTTTTAACCAGGAACGTACGAGGTACAAAATACACTATTACAAAGGACAGAAAATGCTTGCGAGCCGCGTAACATAGACAATACACGGCATTTTACAACACTAACTTGCAACTAATAACATTACGAATCTAAAATGGCGCTTTTCACAACTAAACCAACGGTTTGCCCTCGCGCATGTTCCCTTTCTCTATTGCACAATTGGCACATTGATGACACTTTCTCCTCAGGGCAGCAACAGTCCAACGTATTGGATGCTGCAGGAAAATAAAAAGAGATTGTTAGCTCTTCAGGCTATTAATTGCTGGATATATTAAATAGAAATAGGTAAAGTAAGGCTCGCAATGAGCGCCGAAGGCCCTCAAAGTAGAAAAAGCTTTACATTTTGTGGCAAACATTATTGCCATGGCTTCACATTTTATTGCCCCATCATTTTTGACGGGCAAGTCGCTAGTTATATTATAACTAGAATCCAAGAAAAAGATGCTTTTTGTATTATAAAAAAATAAACATCTGCATACACTCTTCAAATAACAGTTGTATTTTATCTCATAATCAGATTCATAAAGAAACCAACTCCCAGTAAAGCGCTGCAATATTTATTAAAAAGTTGCATTAGAAAAGACAGAAACATTAGCAAAAGTACAATCGAGAATGAAGCCCATGGAATTTTTTATGTCTATTATTAGTTATGAAAAACATAATATATTATGTTTAACGCTGTCAGGCTCTTAACAAATGCAGTGGTGGAGCTACTTCTGGGGCAGTAGGTGCAAAGCACCGGGGCCGACGGCAGAATAGGGACCATCTGCAGTCACCTGGAGTAATGGTGTATTCTTCATTTATTAAAGCAGAGGGACAAATAATTATTTTTATAGAGGCGTGACCTGACCACCTACATATATTTTTGGGCTTTTAATTGAACTCACCTACAAGTTGCAAAATGTGTCCTGTAAATTATTTTGCATCATTCACTAAAAAGAAAATTGTATTAATAAAAAAAGATTATTGCAAATTGTTTTATCTTACTGTAGACTACATTGTGATGTAGAATATTAGAGCATTACAGTGCCCCTTTATCTGCTGAAGTGGTGTATAAAACTATTGAATTATTTAATTCCCAAGGCACATTTTGTATAAAAAAAAAAATCTATTTTATGACACTGAATACAGGGGGATTTCTACTGCTGTTGTGGGCAAGCACCTTTATTTTATGATTAGAGCAGATGCCAATATGCCCAGATTGTTTCCCATTTTACAAAGTAATAGAACAGATTTTTATGAGATCTCAAAGACAGTAGTTTCATATAAAATAAGAATTCACATAGCAAAAGAAACCTCAGGGTATGATATTTCTCTAACGCAAAAGACAAGAAGACGGCTCTTACAGAGAACAAATGAGAAATACATAAAACTTTGTTTAATTTATGGGATTTCTGTGTTGCTGACCAGTAAGTATAAAGTTGTATTCCCTCAGCTCTCACTATCTCTCATGTATTACTTGTCAGTAAATGCATTGCACTCAGAACATAACAGCTACGGTAATATTTCTGTTCCCACTGCAGCTTTACTACACCCATGAAACTCTGTAATCTTTAAATTCCCTCACTGTTAACATCTGTTGAAACATTATTGGTCCCAGCATAGCCAAGCTGCTCTGAAATCACATTTAACAGAGTAGTTAACGCCAACAGTATCATTTCTGGAAGCAGCCATGTTTAAAAAAAAAAAAGCTTTATCACTAGCGAATATTTTACCTCACTTCTGTTCTTTTTTTTTTTTGCTATCCAATTTAAATGTAACCAGCTTTCAAGACAATTTATCCTATCGTTTATGTGCCGCCGTTCAAAGATAAATACACATTATGTGTTACATGTCAATGTCACATCTTTGCATCATTTTCAGTCAAACATTTACTTTACTAGTTAACTGTCACTTCCAGCTCTTCACAATCATTTTTCGTTGGGTAAATATGAAGAGCAGAGCTGCCATCAGTGGGGTACAAGGTATATTGGTTTGTGGGGCCCATAAAAAGAAGGCAATGAGGTCTTCTGAGTTGTTTCACGAATACGTAAACATGGTACCTAATATTAACCCCTTTACCATAGAGGTTCCTTTAGATTCCCACGGTAACCTAACACCTACCATAGGGGTTCTTATTGGCCCCCATGGACCATACCCCTCATGGTGTCCATAAGGAACCCCACAGTCCCTAACACTAACCCCCTAATCTACCTACATTAAACTAAAGATATACAATAAAAAATAATAATTACTTTTAAGCTAATAAAATTATATTATAGTAAACCTAAAGCCTATATGTAAAAAAACATCCAGCAGCACAAAGAAACCCTTATTGAGAGCTGTTTCTGTACAAGTAACCACTCTCACTACATTTAAAACTATACTCAAAGGAAACCCTATGGTTATACCATGGGGATAATAGGGACTTCCATGTTAGTATTAGATGTCAAGGATGTCTATAAGGAAACTTATGGAGACAGGCAGAGGGCCCATATGGACATCCATGAGGTAGATTACGCATTGCGAGCATGGGTGTTTATGTTGACTGCCATGGTAGATAGCGACAGGGCCCTTGGGGGTTCATAGGCAAAGGGACTATGGTGGCCTATTGGTACACTCATGGGGTACTTAAAGTTTATTTAATGACTGGGGGCTAGTTAAAGGGGGTTAGTGAGGGGTTAATAGGCCCCCAACCTAAAGCACAAAGAGGTGGAGAGAAGGCAGCCAAATATAGATGGGTAGATGGGTGGAAGGCTGTTAGGACTAGAATAGTGTGTTGACGTCAGGTATGTAGGGTTGCTATGTAATCAATCCCTTAGTCTGGGTTGCATGATTCCAAATAATTTTAAGGCAAGAAGGAGAGGCAATAAAAGCATTTTTAGGGTTAGAAAGGGGTCCCATTATCCCAAAAAATCTGGCTACACCGGTTAAGGGTTTGAAATGGCTGCAGTTGTTACAACCGTAACTTACACACCATCTAAGCTTTTGATCTTTCATGTCCGCAAGAGTTACGATCGCTAAAATCGCAAATCGCTATTCAATTGCTTCAATTGCTTCAATTACTCAAGCCTGCAAATGTTTTTAACCAGATGTTACCCGCAATGGGGTTAAAGACAGGTTCGTAGCACTGTAAATGCAAATAAAAAATCAATACTGCAGTGTAAATGACGGGGAAAGCGATGAAAGACATTGGACATATCGGACCTCTAAACGCTAATTGATTGACATGTAACCTCCATGTTTTACTGACATAATGATGACGGCCTCATTTACTATTGGCTGTTTCTAAATTGGTAGTTACAGCCTTGCTTAACTGATCAAGTTCACGCATACGATTGCATGATTTACCGTTTTGGCTTTCGTCCTGTAACTTGCGGGCTTGATCGATTGAATCGCTCTGTAAGTGTAGCAGTATTCAAGCCCGCAGCAAGCCTGCAGACATACGGCCTGTATACCGCGAGTTGCGGCGTTGCAATTGAATGAGGCCCTTGGTCAAAATTTGTTTTTCTACGTTAAAGGGACTTGGAGGGTTCCCTGTTTTTAGAAATAAAATAACTACCTAAGTTTGCATATATAAATATAATTGAATTAATAAGTGCTTAAAAGCTCTGTTTTTACTCACTGAAACCTTTTAAACAGTCCCTGCAAAGCTCCGCCCCATGTAGCTAATGCATACAATGTTTCTGTAGTACTCAATGTACTACTAGCCAGTGGCAGACTGTATTACCAGCATTTTAGTATCATGCTGCTAAGACACAGTATGTGATTGGCACATCTATTACTTTTAAGCACTTGCTAAAAAAATGGGGGCTCATTCAATTGCGATTTGGCCAGTTGAATATGGCTCTATATAAGTACACAGCATATTTTTTTACAGACGTTTTTAGTTAGTGAACTTGTATCCAACAGCAAGGACTTCACTAACTAAAAACTTCTGCAAAAAAATATGCTATGTGCTTATATAGAGCCCTATTCAACTGGCCAAATTGCAATTGAATGAGGCCCATGATGTTTAAATATGCAAATAAACACTTATGCCATTTATTTTAATATTAAAAAGGGGAACACTCCATATCCATTTTTAAAGCACAAATATTTGTTTATAAATTAATAACATATTCAAGTTCTCCGTTTCACAGGAATGTTGTGGTTGGACGGGTAGATCACCTGTCACCTCCAAATGCAGCCTACTACACTTACTATATTCACCTGTATGATTAAGTGCACAAACTTTAAGGTAACAAAGATTTGGATTTACATGAGAAAAAAATCAAAACATAAAATGAAAATCCCTACAAAAGCTCAATCTCACCAGAAACCAGCTTCCTCTTGGTGGAATGTTCAGCAAAGAACTTTGCCCAAGGGTTTGATGTAACATATGTATTGGAGCATGAATGTGTCTGGCCCCTTTTATATGCACATTAGGAAAAAATACATATTAGCTGCAGTTATTTTGAGTGGGCTACTGATTTAATAAAAAATATTTCACAGTGCAGTAAATTATATGTTATTGTGTATATTAATTAAATAGTATACATTTATCTGTTTATACATTGTAAGTGCATTATATATCTATATATATGGTATATACTGTATATTAATATATAATCCGATAGCATTTTATGATTTATATATATATATATCACATATATAGTTGTGAGCATGCGGGCTGTTGCTCACGCTTGCGGACTCGCACAGCGATCCGCGGCCCTCGCGTAGCGAGGGCAGCGGACGAGGGCCTCAGTTGCTGGCATGGAGCGCCTTCGAGGGCCTCAGTTGCTGGCATGGAGCGCCGAAGGCGCTTCATGCCAGCAACTGCGACCCTCGCAAACTTTACGTCGCAACGCAAACAACACGACACACCAATTACGACCCTCGCAAACTTTACCTCGCAACGCAAACAACATACGACACACGTTAACACATATTACGACCTCGCAACACTCGGACGCAACTCGCGAACATTACAAAATTCAAAACACATACATAAAAAATTTACCAGCAACAGGGAGCATCCAGGACCCCAAAAAAACAACTTACACCTTGATTTCACTAAAAATAAAAGAGTTTGCACATTAAAAAATTTGATAAGCAACAGAAAAAATGGCCGCCGAACAAAACTAAAACGAGGCTACACACGCAAACACCATACGAGACACTTTAGCACACATTACGACCTCACAAAAATCAGACGGAACACGCGAACATAAAAACATTTAAAACACAATAAATACACACAACACACACATAAAAAGCTTACCTACAGCAAGAGGAACCATCCAGGACCTCTAAAAAGCAAGTTACACCTTCATTTAAATAAAAATAAAAGACTTTTAAGGGCCGCAGGTGCTGGCAAGGAGCGCCAAAAGCGCTATTTGGGCTGGTGGAGATGAGCACCATAGGCTCTCATCCTTACAACCCCCTAAGACTTTCGGACCGCAAATGCGGACCTTTGCAAAGTGAGGGGCCGCATTTGCGGAGATGGAGGCTCCCACAGAGGCTTATTGCAGGCCGCAAATGAGGAGGTGGAGGCTCCCACGAAGGCTTATTGCAGGCTGCAAATGCGGCCCCTCGTCGCTTGCGGAGGTGGAGGCTCTACGGCGCCTCACAAGCGGTTACAAATACCCACAGAAGCGCGACTTTGAAAAAAAAACACCAAACATGCAATGACTAACTACGGACTTACACAAAAAAATATGAGCCGGGGACTTAGAAAAAAAAAATTGCGGACTTACACAAAAAAAAAATAATACCTGCAGGTCTTTAACGGACAAGCCGCGCACAGCGGAAAACATTAAAAGACACCAAAATACAAACAAAAAAGGTTGCAAGACAGATTAAACGTTGACTTCAGTCAAATGTACAAAGTTTAGACACTCGAAAATACCATAAGCAAAAGAAAAAATGGGCGCCGATAAAAACGAAAACGAGGCTACACGACCCCTAAAGCCGAAAAACACTGCCAAGCACATACGACTTTTACAAAAATCTGTACGACCTACAACATACACCATTAGCAAGGACGCAAAATCATACAAACCCGCCTACCACATACACATTTGTCCGCCATTTTACAACACTAACTTACAGAATGCGGAAGTACCCAGCTACACAAATGGCTTCCCCTCTCGCACGCAGCCTATTTACACTACACACTGCACACATTGCTGACACTTACACATCAGATCAACAACAGTGCAAACCGACATTGTATGCTGCAGGAACATCAAAACAGACTGTTAGCTCTTCAGCACATTCCTTGCTGCATATATTAATTACAAATAGGTAAAGTATATTAATTTATGATTTCATTCATTAATTAATTAGCATAAAAAAATATACACAAATAAAAAAAAAAAACACCACAGTATCACAAACAACCACAAAGGCCTTCACTGCGCGACCCACAAGGAGCGCCAACGGTGCTCATAGGACACAAAGTACACCAGGGGAGAGCCTCGCAATGAGCGCCAAAGGATCTCACACCACCAAAACACTTACTCTCTGTGTCAAACAGCATTACCTGCCTTACAATTTTATTGCCGTCATTTTTTGACGGGCAAATCGGTAGTATATATAATTGAACTACTTAAAATTTTTGTTTCTAAGTCTGTCCAACATATTGTGTGTGGGACAGATTTTTTTTGGTTGATGAGCCACATTTAAATGAAAAATGTAAACAATTATCAATGATTTTAGAATTCACATGATGTCCCAATTGCTCCAAGTGTTTTCTGGAGCTTGTGGGCTGTGACCAGTTGTGGACCAGTTGGACAGGGCTAACCTAAATGACTGTACTGCATATGTATATAAAAAATATGTGTGGGCCGGTCTACCAGTAGTGCAAGTGCTACAAAGTGGCAGCAAAGTACAGTGGGATGGGTTCTGTGAGGTACTATGTGAGGTGGGTGCGTAGAGGGATTGGGTGCTGTGCGGGTATGGATCCTGACAGGGGATGGCTGCTGAAAAGAACTGGGTGCTATGTAGGGATGGATGGTAAAAAGGTTGGCTGCTGAGTGGGGGTGATGTTTACATATGTTTATATATGTGTATATATATATGTGTGTACATGTATCCGTAGAGGATGTCGCAGGAAAGTGTAGCGCGCGCACCCTGGAGCTTTGCTGCAAGCAGAGGAGCTTCGCACAAGCCATAGCACTGAGTGATCCCCCCTGAGAGAGGCCCAACATTTTGTTTTACACCATGGCCCTCCATTCTCAAGCTCACCACTAAAGATTGAGGTGGCCGTGACTGTCCAGTAATCCAGTTGAATAATCAGAGTATTGCAGTAAATAGTGATACCTTTTTTGTTGGACAAACTTATTCATAATAAAGCGATGAGCTTTCGAGAGAAGATCCTCTCTTTATCAAGTCAAAAAGCAAATATATATACATATACTGTATATTTCAATAATAATAATTGTGCATCTAAATCAATGGACTAGCATAAATATATGTATATACTGTATAGTAAATAAAAAAAAATATATATATTATATTTATATATACTATATATATATATATATTTTTTATTTTTTATTATTTTTTTTTTTTTTACTCTTTTACTATATTTACATATATATATGCACACACACAAGAATCTGTTATATTTAGCAGCTAACAGGAGCTAATAGACTGGTCTCCGTATTTATTTACCTTTCTGTATCCGAGACATTCACTGGAGAGGAATATTTATTGTGTGCCTATTGAAAATGAAAGGCTTTTACATTTTAATGAGCACTAAATAGGCATGAGGAAATATTGTTCATTAGCTGTAATCTGTGGAATTGCTTGAGTGAACTTCCTTTGGAGGTTCCTTTAAACGGTTCACTCAAGTAAAGCAGTTTGTATGGTAATTAAGGGACCGTTCCTCTGTCAACATCTGTGCTACTATTTATAATGCTGAAGGTATGACTTAAAGCTTCTGACATTGCAGAAATAGGGAGAGAGAAAAAGAACGGATACTGTTGATGGTTAGTATTTACGTTTTTTTTATTCATTTTTGTTACTATTGTTTTTCTAAAAAGGTTTTGTTTCGTTCTTCATATGAAAGAGCCATAACCGAGCTATGAACTATTTTGTGCTGGGAAGAATTATTGTCCTGACATCCATTCATTAATCATTTCTCTGGCTCAGTGGCCAAGCAGGTATCTCATGCTGCTTAGCAGATGTGAGCAGACTGCTGGTTTGGCAGAATAACACACCTTTTCACACCCTAGCTCTACGTAGTCATCGAATGGACTACACCTCCCTGTTTGAAGGGCACCTTTGGGGACAGTTAGTATGGAGACTAAACAAAGGAGATATACCTGGGTCAGCAGTTGAACAAAGCAACTAAAAGCTTATTTAGAATCATGTATTCACTTCCATGTGTGATGCTTTTACATTTTGTACCAAATAAGGTATTATCATTTATGTGGCTGATTTAAAGGACCACTGTATTGCAGTTACTAGTAGTTTTTGATATGAATAATAATAATAATAATAAAATTCCAGTTTAAAAATGTATTATAGATGTGATCATCACTTTCAAAAATTTGCATTTCAGCCTCCAGTTGCGCTTATTATCTCCACCCTGATAAAGTCATCGAGGGGGAAAGGGAGAACCTTTGTGGAAAGACAATCTAATTAGGTTAGAGACAAAACAATAATTCATAGGCTTCCCTTATAGCACAAGCATTTTGATAATGGAAAACCGTTTTAACACAGCAAGTGTTGACCACTGTGTTGATATAATCTTGTGTCTGAAAATGTAGCAGTTGTATTCCAGATAAACCTGCCTCACTCTTTGACCTAATAATGGGCAGATGCCAGCAGCAGCTGATTCTGAAATCTAAGGATGTTGAATATTATTTTTGTTTTTTAAATATTTGAAAATTAATTTTATCAATGGTTAATGAAAAGATCTAGCTCTTATTTTTTATTTATTCACTTATACAAAGGGGCAGTAACAAAGATAGAGAATGGAGGGCCCCAATGCAAAAAATCTTTTTGGGCCCCCTCGGCCAAGGGGACTTGTAAAAATGTTATTTGTGCTGCCCCCCACTTTACTAACTAACTCAGAGCCCTCCCCAAGACCCCTTCACATAACAGCTTCCCTCCCTAAGTCCACTTTCCATAACAGCACTCATCCCCAAAACCCTTTGCCATAGCTTCTCCCCCAAGACTCCTTTTCACAGCTGATGTGCTTCCCTTACCGCCTGCCTGTGTGAAGTACACATATATACATATACTATCTCTATATGGCAGCCTAGTCCTGGTCAGTAGCCATCCTCTTTCAGGACAGATCTCACAGAACCCGACCCCTGTACTTTGCTGTCCTCCAGCCCTTTCTCTCTCTCTCTCACCTCTTCCCTGATACACATCCCAAGCATGCTGAACTGCTCCACACTTCCACCACTTGGAGCTTCAGTAGAAATGCTCTACAGAAAGAAAAATTAAATGCAAAAAAAAAAAAAATACACAACAATAGGCCCTCTGCAGAGGAGGGCCCTGGTGCATTGCACCATCAGCATCACTAGTAGTTCCGCCATTGCATAGGGGCATGATAATGTGGGATGTGGTGTCAAATGTAATTTCACAACTGCAACTCTTCAAGCATCACTAACAGGCCAGATTTTTAGACTATCTCTATGTGAGCATCCCTAGAAAAGACTGACTGGTGCCCTTGCTCAATAGTTCCTTCTGAAAGGTATTATTTGAAGACTCAATCTGTGAAAATATGCTGCCCTTTAGCACTTTGGCCCTTTTTACTGTATTGTAAGTTGTCGTATATGTTGTACGCAATGTCAACATGTCAACATGTGTTTTGTTTTTTCAAATATTACTCAATAATTAAAAAAATTATACTTTCTGGCTATATTTGAAGTTTATAAATATAAATGTCATTTTCATAGAACAATTGATTTCTTACATCATACTTATTTTTAGTACAGTTGTTACTTCATGGGGTAACTGTGTGTTTTTTAGTTATTTCAAAGCACAGATAAAATCCTTTGTTTCCTCTTACAAAGAAACTCTGTACATCGGGGGGAAGTCCCTCAATCTTCCACAACTTTGCTCCAAACATATGATGTGAATAAAGGCAAAAGTTTACCTGCAATATAACATTATTGATGCTTTCAGCACGCAGCATTTGGCTTTTATCTAAGGTCATTTAAAATGGCGTAGAACACCCATCTCATTTGCTTTTCACGCTTACCAAATTAGTGTTGTATTCAAAGTGATTAATTAGTTTGTGATGAAGGTTTATTAGGTAATCTTTCTGTCAATCAAATATCATTGAATTTTCACTGTAATATGGCAGCAATTTAATGGAAAAAACTCTGAATCTGGTGCCATTATCATTTTTTACTGACTCAAATGTTGTATAATACATTTCTGGGCACGAAATATTCATAAGGATGCAGTCTACAGTGTCCTACATTTAATTTCCTCAATACCAAAGTTCTTCATAAATGTTGCACATACATTTTTAAAAAGAATCAAACTATTTCTTTTTTACAAATTCTATGAATTGTAACCTGTTACTATATTTATAGGATATTTCTACAATTTCAGGACAAAGTACAAGAGAAAGTGTCTTTGGTTAAAATTTTACATTTTGCTTACTATATTCTACCAATACTTATGCCTTGTTCAACTTATCATTAAGAAAATGATCATCTTCCACTTAGGTGAGATCTGTAAGAATGAGAGATATGTCCTTATCCGGCACCCCGATCTTCGCGCGCTGCAGAGCAGCATGCGCCATTAGGGTGCCGAGAACTGCACCCTGATGATGCTCTGCGCTCCAGCCTGCATCCCATCTGCCACAGAGGCTTCTCATGCGCGAACGCACCATCTCATATTTACTGGACCTGCTTGGCAAGGTAAGGGTCTGACAGTGTGCCATATGGGCCAGGCATTGTTTCATGTGTCACTAGGAGCATGTAAACAATGACAGTGACATGTAGCGATAAACATGCAATGCAATATGCTCCTAGCGACACATGCCAGTCCCACATGGCACACTGTCAGCCCCCTTACCTTGGCAGCCACCATCAACCTGGTCTAGTAAATATGAGATGGGTGCGCGCACATGAGAAGCCTGATGGGATTGGATGCAGGCTGGAGCGCAGAGCGTCATCAGAGCACAGTTGTGATTTTGAAATATATGTATGGTGCTTATAATTTTGGGCAAATAGTTTAGAAATGGAATCCGTCAAGTTTCTGTTTTTATGGACCTTTTTAGAAGATCTGGATTCCAATCAAATACTTATCAAGGAAAATGCAATTTGTGCCAGTTGGCCAGAGGAAACTATTTCTGCCTTCAAGAAGCTATGAAAGCAGTTTGTTTTGATACCAATTGTACTACCCTTCTAATTGTTTCCTACTTATAGATCAGTGCCTGTGTTATTGAAGCTGACCTCTCCCACATTAAGGAGTTCTTTGAAAACATCCATCTACCGGTGTGCCTAGTTTTCTAAGAAATTCTCAGCAACTATTATGTAGACAGCAGAGTACTAACCATCCAATAAGGGAGAAACCATCTGGAATAAAAATTAGCTTTAAATAAATCAAGTCAGATACTCATTCTTGCAGAAGAAAATTTGCTTTGTTGCAGAAATTGTACAACATACTATAGACTGAATCACATTCATGCCTGTGCCAGGGCACAGACATGTGTATATGGGTATTGGTATGTGAGTTTATAGTTATTTATAGTCTTTATATTTTATCAAGGTGTGAAAGGAATAGAAGACAGGTCCTCAGGGAGGTGCAGAATATTTGAAGGTTTGGGGCCTGGTGAATGTCTAATGGGAGTTTGTTTCCGTGAAATGGGACAAGGAAGGAGAAGGGGTTCAAGCAACACTGGGCACAATATGAAAATGGCAGAGTTAAAAGGGAGTATGTGTGAAGTGAGTGTCGCTGCACATGGATAAACAAGACAGGGCATTGCAAGGTCCTAAATAAGTTTGTATTTAAGGGTTAAAAACCTTAAGATATAGCACTAGAGTATAGAAAGTAATTAGAACTGAAAAAGAGTAGAGTATAAATGTGACTAGTGCAAATAATATTGAATGATACGCGAGAGACATTTTTTATTTGTTGGAGAAGAGTGAATAGGTGGGTAGGGAGACACAGTTAATATTGGGGATGAATAAACAGTTTTGTCTTGTGCGTAATGAAATGAAAGAGGAGATAGAAAGGTACTATGTAACAAGTGATAGTACAATGGAGAGAGGAGGAAAAGAGGTTGTGAGTGTGGAAGTCAGGTGATACAGGTAGATAAATATATATTTCTATTGTAGATGAGATTTGGTGGTCTGGAAAGCATATTTTCAGAGGTCTTCATCAGGGAATGAAGAGATATAATAATTAAATATTTTCTGAGATTGTATCGGGCCCTTAGCTATGGCCAAACTTTGAATGGGTTTCTACAAGCAACTTTCGTTTGACTTTAATTTTCCCCCCGTAACAATCCTCAGTCTGTTTGTTAAATTGAACAAAGCAATAAGGACCAAAAAATATGTAGGTCCTTTAGCCTTTAAATTGAATATGGTTCATAAAATATATTAAATAATACAGATCAATAGATTTACACAAAATAATGTTATGTTTTAAGTGTAGCACTTTATTATTACCCAACACCATGAACATTAAGGATCTAAGTATTGATAGACTGGTGACATTTGTTTAGCATCTTGATAACATCAGGCAGCCTTATTACTGAAACAAAATGTCTTATGCCAGATGCATATGGTATCAAATAAAGTGCTTTGAGCATCTTCTCCATGTTAATATGGAATAGTTCAAATTATGGGGATCCATAATCAAAATGACCTTAGTTTGAGCAAGAGAATCTCAAGTCTCCATACAATACAGAGTAAAAAAGCATGTGAGCTTTGACCAATGTGTCATATTTAAAACGAACAAGACTGAGATGTAACAGTATGTCAATTCCAAAATGGCCCCGGTAACATTTGTCAAATCTAGAGATTGTTCACTGTGAGATATTACCAAATAAATGATCTGGCTCTTGCAATGCATAATGTAAGTTGGATCAATCCTTGAGAAGGAGTTTTCACAACCAATTTTCAACTTTAAACTTGTAACCTAGTGTTGAAGGCTATTAACAGATAATGTAACACTGAAGGAAGATTTGATTACATTTTCAAGTTCTTATCTAGATTATAATGACAAAGGGATTTATTACTATTACAAATAATTAATAGGTATTTTACAATAACATTATTTAGAGTTCATATCTGAATATTATGTTTGCAGAGTGGATAATTATGAAAATGATTTCTAATATACTATGAAACCCTGGTGTAATCCATTCTGTAGGTTATAATTTGTTCATAGTGATAAAGATGGATGTGTGTTTTTCTTTTATGGTTTGTTATGTTCCCATAGACTTTAATTAAATTGAGAAACAAATCAGACAGAGTAGAGGTGACGTCAGTGTGTACCAGAGCATAACATGTAGAAAGAGAAAATATTCAGTCAGATATAACATTCTGAACTGATATAGAATAAAAATACTGTGAAGCAGAGAGAAAGACGGGTTGGGTGACGCTATTTTCATTTTCAAGACAGAACTATCTGTAAAAAATATTGTAATAAAAATAACTGACAATAATCAATTGCATAAAAGTGATTTATAATGTACTTCTGTAAGTTTATTTGTAGCGTCTGGTGGTTGCTAATAATTGCTTATTACTCTCAGTCATACATATCGACATTAAGAAGCTAATCATGTGTATGAGTAATTACCATAAGTAATATCAGTTGGCTTTAGACTGAAAACAGGACCCCAGAGAGTAATTAGCAATTATTAACAACCAGCACTCAGAAAATGATATAACAGCCATGCAATGTGTGTGGATCACATAGGCTGATCGAGAAGTTAACATGACAACAGTCAATGTAAGTTTACTATAAGAAAACACAATTTCCCTTTTCCTCTTTCTCTGACCACCATCTCCTAACTTACACTCCCATAACTACACCCACACAATCCCCTATCACCTCATTCTTAAAGCACCAACAGATCTTACTTAAACTGATCGTCATCAACTCATTGACTCCCAAAAGCCACTCCTCTACAACATAACCACACTCCCCTGAATGAACATTGCTGCTTCACTATATAACCTGTCCTCTGCACTTGACATAACAGCTCCCAGCACGCTATGCCATCCCAACCATATTCGGGTACAACCATGCCACTCAAACCAAACACATTACCTTCAAAAGTGCTTCAACACCGCTGAACGCAACCGGAGGAAATCACACACTCATGCAGGACTTCCTCCACTACATATTTGCTCTACAACCATGCTACCCTTTACCTCTCCAAAGAAGCATACTTTTTAGTCCCCATATTCAACCCTAAAAGCCTAATCTCAACATTCAACTTTCTCCTCTGCCCTGCTTCACTCCTTCCCACGACCACCTTATCAGCCCAAGACATTACAGCATATGTCAATAATAAAACTAATTACATTTGACATCTTTCTGCACCACATGATAAGCTCTCCACTTTTGACAGCCTCCAGTTCTATGGCCTCACTCAGCCTCTTCACCCTTGCCACAGAGAATGAGATGCCCCATTCCTCTTAGCTTTCCATCTGACATGTCCACTTGACCCTATCCACTAACAACTCATTCCTTTCCTCTCTTCTACATTACCATAAGCCACTCGATTTACACACATTCCTAAAGAAACCCTTTATTGATCCATCTATGCTCTGTAACCACTGCGCTATTTATTTTCTTCTTGCTTCCAGTTGCCTCCAAACTTCTAGAAAGACTGGTCCATAACTAGCTAACCCATTTTCTATCATCAAACTCCTTACTTGGTCCTCTGCAATCTGGTTTCCGTGTACAACGCTCTACTGAGACAGCATTTACTATAGTAGCTAACAACCTTCAAAGCAAAAGGGCTCTCTGCTTATACTCATAGACCTCTCCACTGCCTTTGACACAATTGTCCACTCACTTCTGTTCCAGAATCTCTGCTCCCTTGGCTTCTGTGACACTTAACTCTCCTGGTTGCAATCTTATTTAAATGCTCATTTAGTGTATTGCTCTGTTTTGGATCCCTTGCTTTTCTCAATCTACACTGCCTCCTAGAGCTTCATAGTTTGTCAAGGGAGGCAGTGTAGATTGACAAACTAAGACGTTCTCATGGTTTCCAGCATTATCTCTATGCATATAATATTCAAATGTATATCTCCTCCCCTGATCTATCTCCTTCCTTACCAGCTCATGTAACCACCTGTCTATCCAACATCTCCCCACAACCTAAAAATAAACATGTCAAAGATAGAGCTCTAAATAATCCCAACCTCTACCATCTCCCCAGTTACAGACATCTGCTCCATCGAACCCAGACCACTGCCTTGGAATTTCTCTTGAATCAACACTTTCTTTCTCTCCCTACATCACACCGACTACATCAACAAAATCTACTATTTTTCTCACACAAGAAATTCATACTAATTCACTGATCATTTCCCACATGGACTATTGCAACTCACTACTGATAGGCATCCCCCTTACTAGACACTTCTCACTCCAATTCACCTTCAATTCCTCTGCTAGCCTCATATTTCTAACCAGACATTTGTCATCTGCAGTCCCACTTTGCCAATCTCTAGAATTAAATTCAAAATTCATCTACAAAACCATCAGGAATACTGCACCCTCCTATATATGTGTTTTAATATAAAGATACTAACCTATCCGTTACATTCATTCTTCCCACAACATACGGCTCTTGTCACCTGTTATCACCATCTTTCACTCTCATCTCCAAGACTTTTCTAGTGGATCTCCCACACTGTTTAATTCTCTCTGTCAGACACTCCTCAATGCTTCACAGTTTTAAACAATCCCTCAAATCCCACCTATTCAGAGAAGCCTGCTAGCTTGTTCCCTAACATTGGGGATTCAACCAAGACACAGCAGGCCCAGTGCTTCCCTCTCCAATATATTCTTTGGCAGTAAGTCAAGTAGGGAATTATTTAAAAACAAAAGAAAATAGTCAAAATAGGCATCTTTTTAACTACTCTAAAATGTTACTCTACAAACTGAGTAACACCCATCCTCCTGAATACCAAGAGGGTCGGGTTAAGGAGCAGCTATTCTACACAAACTTAAACAATACAATATAACCAAATACCTGTACCTTCTTCATACTTTTATTCTTCCAGTAGCAACCAAACAATGCCTGGAGCGCCTGTTCATTGGGTCGGATATATGTGCCTGTCTTGAAGCCAGAAATGTCTCCCCCCTTGTGGGTCATCTAAATAAGCGGTGGATATATAAGTGTTTCTATGATATTGATATAGAACTGCCCGATTTGCACCAGTCTTCCCATATCTTTAAAAATTTAGGTATTGTGCTAGTCAATGTATGTGTCATTTTTTCATAAATCATAATAAAATTAAGTTTATTTACCACCTCATGAATGTCTAGAGTTGATTTCTTCCAACTTTTAGCCAGGTGGCTTTTTGCAGCTAGCATGACAAATTGAAGACACCTGTTCTGATATTTGTTAATATGTGTAGCCGGCAGCCCCAGCAAACATAATTCTATAGAAGGAAGTATGGTTGTTTCTAGTACCACTGATGCAAGCTTAGTTATTTCGAGCCACATATTTTGTGCTATTGGACAGTCCCACCAAATATGGTGAAATGTACCCTTTTCTCTACAGTTTCTAAAACACTACGGGAGAGATGATAGGTTTAGCTTGTTTAATCTATCCGATGTGAGGTTCACTCTGTGCAAAACTTTAGTTGCCATTTCACGATAGCTAAAAAAGATAGCACATTTAGTTAATTCCAAGTTAATTATTTCCCATTTCTGGGTGTCCCAGGATACTCCCATGTCCTGCTCCCATTGCTTGATGTACCTGGGTTTCGGACCCCTTGGCATCTCATTCGCCAAGGAAAACCCTGTATCCTGTGGCAACCCCCAAACCCGAATCAGGAAAGTGACAATATGGCGTATTTTAATATCCATATTATGGAGTAACAGGCTGAGGAGGTTTGGGAAGACTTCAGAAGTCAGACATGGAGGAATCAGGAAATTTTGTTCAGGGAAGGGTGAGCAAGATCTAATTAGCCATTATGGTCCCCTGGACAGCTAGCTTCCTGACATGGGAAACTTAAAGTGGGAATTTCCCTACCCAGAACAAAAGGTCCCATTTAGTTATTCAGCCTCATAGGCTCCAGCGCCACAGGGGGAGGGTAGAAAACCAATCATTGATTGACATATGGATCCCATGGCTAGAAGAAGAAGGGTTGAGGATTGGTTAAAAGGACTGTTGCTAGGAGGTGTAACTTGGTAATAAGTGGTGGCCTACATTTCTAAAATGTTGAATGGATAACAAATAAAGAGTGCTCAGGTGATCATATATAATTAAAGTGTATGCTCGTTATTGAGGCAAGGGATAACTCTGATCATAGGGGTTATTAATTCTCCATCTGCCTAAAAGAAGAGTTACAGCAGGTAACTCTGCTGCTCTGCCTGATAAATCCCCTGTCCCAGTGATTGTCCTGATGGTCCAATAATGGTCTGGTTCTATCTCTGCAAACAGGAAATTTAACAAGAACCATCACATATCACTGGGTGGGTCAGAACTAGGTTCTGGGTGAGCCCAATTGAAGAAGCAGTCATGACAGCAATGCTTTTGGGATTCTTAAAAACAGGCTACCAATATGTGGTCTGTGGACAACCAATAGTCCATGAGCTCCATTCAGGAGATCCACCATACAACTGGGATTACAAAAGAATATGAAACTTAAGATAGTGAAGGAACATGCATAAAAAGTGTAGGTGCTCATACTATTTTACATTAGTGTAGCATGCATTATAATTGTCAAGAGCAAGCAGATAAATTAAAATCGTCACCAGAAAGAAAGTGGTCCAACAAGACGCTAGTCGTTCAAATTAATTTTGCAAACTACTGCTCTTTAGTATTCCCCAATCCTTCTGCTACTTTTATTTTGTCTACAAACAGTGCTTGAAAATCTGTATTTAAATTAGTTTTCAAAAGAGTTTAATAGAACCAAATCTATGAGCTCTACAAAACATCTCAACATCTGTAATAGGAATTTTAGACAGGGGTGAGGGTGTACACGTTGTTTCTTTTTGCACGGCTGTATTAAATGTGTGATACTGATGGCAATCTAGCGGGAACATCCTGCCTGAATATGAACAACAGATTTGTCAGTGTGTGACAGGCTGACAGCCCAGCTCCCAGCTGCTTGTCCACTGTTGTTAAATCAGTACCTTGTCTAAGTGTTCAGCAAAGAGGCAATCTGGTTCCTCCATTTGTAGAGGCAGGTTGCCAGTTAAAAAACAAGTATTGGCTTTAGGCTGCAGTGCCATAATGCATTGAAAAGATGCAATCTAAACCTTTGTGTGCCCTTTAGGCAACACATAGCAGGACTTGCAAGTTCAAATTTCATTCTGAGTTTTTTAGACAACAAAGAAAACTAAGCAGAGTCAATAAAAGCGCAGAGCACGATGTTCAATTACGCGTCAACCCATTCAAGCTTGCAAAATGTATACCCCGATAAATCCTTAGATTAGTACTCTCATGAACAATCTTCCTTCTTTTTAAATTATTGCATTTTGTTGTTATTTTTTAGAGCAAAAGCAGGATAACTTGCAATTAAATGTGACAAATATGCTATTGGGTAATTTGTAGTAAATTGAGTTTGATGGTTCAACTATAAGTCTGTTATTTAGTAAGTATTGGATGCTGGATAAATAGTTATTTAAGGCACAATTTATTTTACTTTTGATTGTTGATTGGATATGCTCATGAATATTATGATTAGTGCATAACACAAAAGTCAGATTTCTTATCTGAAAGGGCATGTTTATTGCAATAGGGGCACAAAGCGATATGAAGCCTGCGTTGCTTATTCATACTGCACATATAAATATTTTAGAATGTTACAGGTACCTCAATAAATACTGTCATAAACTCAGCGCATGAGAAATTATTCTGAGTGGGAATAAGCAGATATATGAAATAAGAATCCAAAATGTAGCAATTTGCATGAATCACTGAGTAATAAAGTGTTGGAAATTTAACCGACGTTCATAGCTGTGTTGTGCAAAACCAAAACCAATGGCTGGTAAGTTATACTTTTTCATTAGAGTGTCATTGTTTTGCATTTGATGCTTTATAGCCCACCTGTACAGAACGATTAACTTATCCACTAGTGAATTCTATATATTAGTCTTATGTATGACAGCTTAATATAAGATGAGTATTTGGAATAATATTTATGTTGGGTTTTGTCAATATAATAACATGAAGGATTTGTGAAGTAGTTTCGCATGGTGCCATATTTACTGCTTGCAAGGATACCCTCTGGCTTAGAGACCGACCTGACAACTGGAGCCTGAGTGAGATTGTTAAGGGGTTCCAGGATCTGGATATCAGGCACAGCAGAGTGTACAGTGTACAATAAAATATGATCAGGACTGATAGTTTATTATATGGTCAGGCAAGGAATTTATCAAAAGAAACAACAGGTAAGGATAGTCAGACCAGCCAACGAAGGTCCAAGATAGGTAAAGACTGGTCAGACTTGCAAATGTCCAAGATAGTCAAAGGATGGAACGACTGGCATAGATAGAATATAGGCAAATATTGGTACGGCTGGCAGAGGTCCAAGATAGGCAAAGGCTGGAACGATTGGCAGAGATAGAATATAGGCAAATATTGGTACAGTTGGAAGAGGTCCAAGATAGGCCCCCTTTTATAGCGCTTACTGTGCAAAGTAACTGAGTTCGACATTGCAAACATACCACGATAGCAGAAGCATGTAGTAAACAAAGGCATGATTAAATTGAGCAATGGTAAGTTACTGGAGCCCGTAAGTGAGGCCATAAGTTAATTTGCTATCCAATTGGCGTTTTATGCGGGCACCGAACGGGTTACAGATTACTGGCTTGAAATGCTTGTGATTGTTAAACCCAAAACGTCCAGCCTCCCGAAGCCTTTGATCTTTCACGTCCGCAAGACTTCCAATCAATAAAAATAGCTAATCGCTATTCACAAGGTTTGCATGCCAAAGATACTGGAATGGGTTGCCAGTTCCTTCTCTAGTGGACTGTGATTTGTCTGACCTCTCTGCTATGAGCTTCAAACCTACAGTGGTCCTACATGGTATAGCTCACAGCTTCATGAAGGTACACAAGCCCCTTCACCAACAGCATTTAGGAATTCTGAAGGGGACATGGGGAACTAAGGGCCTCAAAAACAAATAGAGGCCAAACAGAGGCACGTGTAGCAACTGCCAACTCACCTCCATCCCCGCAACTCCCATCGTGGAAAGTCCCAAGCCATTGCTGGTGGCCATGTTCCAAATTGTATACACATTATCATTTGGTGACCTCCCATTAAGTGTTTTGCTATCAATCAATTCACATTATCACCTGTCATATTGTTATCAGGCCTTCATTGCAATGTTGATACTCCACATTATCACAAATTGTTCTTTGCCAGTGTATTAACCCTTTATTATTATATATTATATATATTATTATAAGATATCTCATGATATTATTACTATTATTATTGTTATCATATTTATTAACCAATTGCACAGTAACGGGGGCTCATTAGTTTACTGATATAGGAATGTGACACAAATGGGATGTATGTGGATGTTCCAAAACCCCAAACATTGAAAAAACACTGACGCGGTCAGAATGGTTAGTAATGCTTGCAGATGGGAATCAGGTGAGTTGGTATATGTTTACAATTACAGTATTTAGCACTTTACTGTACATGCATGTTTTTGTACAGGAAATGGAGGCTGGGTCCTGCTGGGCCACCAGCCCTGAAACGCCAGCAGCGGGCACCTGGCTCAGAAGTTCCTTGGCCACCCTCTCCCACTCATTGTAGCACACAGTAACTTTGGGGCCACCACATGGTGCTGCAGCTTGCTTGGCCTCCATAGCCATCATCATCCTCACCTTGGCCCTGATGTAATCAAAACGGTGTTTGACGGACCTGACACCCCTTTGAGCTGTGCCCACTGCTGGATCCCGGGAGAGCAAGAGGCTATTGTTGGGAAAAAGGGGATACCTTAAGGGGGTAATTTAATAGTCTAAAATAAGCATGATGCATAGCACCTCCCATGGTCACATATGATCACTACACCACTGCAACCAGAATCTGATGAAAAAAAGGATCATCAGAAATCACTCCATTTAATTGAAGAAAATATTAATGTGCATAGCACTTACAACTTGCCGATATTTGCTCAATGAAACAGATGCAAAACTTCTGGACTGTGTAATGAATCCAGTTTCACACACACACAGTGTGTTTCCAAACCAAAAATCTGAAAAAAAAGAGGTAAAAAAAAAAAAAGGTTAGGAGTATAAAAAAAAAAAAAACATGCATGTACAGTACAGTGTTAAATACTGTAACAATATACAAACTCACCTGATTCCCATCTGCAAGCATTGCTAACTATTAGCTAGTTCTCAGGAGAACTCACTGGCCATGACCATTAATAAGGATGTGTCATCTCACAATAAATGCTTAACTATGACCAGCGTCAGTGTTCAAGGTGTACTATCATTTTTTCCATATGATATTGTTCATTAAGACTGATATCACATCCATCAGCTACACAGTTTCTTGCACATGTTAAAGGATAACCATGATATCAGCAATAGTGGAAAATACCCATTAATACGGAGAGGACACAAAGGTCAGCAGCTATATTCACTGTTACTCACATCAGACACAAGGATCTGTTCTCAGACTGATATTGAGGTCAGGATCACATGCTTCACTAGAGCATATATTAATGCTGGCTGTCATTAACATGCCATTGTGAGACTCTGCAAGTCCACCGCCATAGCAGTATTAGTCTACATTTAAACTAACAACAATCATGTCTTAGATATCTGGCTATATGATAGCCGGGGGAGGCATCCCCCCAGGAGGCAGTGGCACCTTCAGTGGCACCGGTGGAGGCATGGGGGGAGGAGAGGAGTAGCCCAGACAGCGGCTGGACATGGGATGCCTCCGGGGTGGAGGAGGCGGGGCTTGGGACTAGAACGCGTCTGCAGTCACTTGCTGGATTGCGCTCTAGTCCGCCCCCATCCTGAACAGCCTGGTAAGGTGAGATTCAGTCATCAGATGATGCCTCCTCTCCTCCCTATTGCGTCTGGCCAGGCTGCGCATGCAGAGATGCTGGATCTCCTCAAGACACTCCAACTGCTGCTACATGATGGCCAGCATCTCCGCCTGCGCAGCCTAGCTTGGTGGTGGGGATGGAGGTCTCTGGGCCCTTGCCTGGTGAGGAGGTGGTGGTGGCACAGTGGGCACGACTGGAGACTGGCTCAATAAGGGCAGTGGTGTTGGTGGGCCAGGTGGTAGTGGTGGTGGCGGCCAGTCAGACGCACTGCTGAGGGGAGGATGAGGTGGGGTCAAGTCCAGCTGGTCCCTCCAGTAGGAGGGCTCTGGCGAGATGCTGAGTCTCTGGAGAAGGGGGATGGTGGGGTCAAATCCCAACGGTGTGGCCGATGGTCCTGCTGGTGACCCCACTAGCCAGATGACATCCTCCTCCTCTAAACCAGGGCCCTCGGCTCCTCTTTTTTCCTCCTCCCCATGCGCCGGTTCATGCTGGGCGGGGGCTTGCTCCTCCACTTCCTGCTCCGATGGAGCCGACGCCCCGGCCTCTAGCTCACCACCGGACCCAGACCTTGCATGCTGAAAGAGAGAAAAGAAAGGTATATGTTATTAATATGATGAATAATATATTGTTTTGTGTTCATTCCTATTTATCTGACATCTAGGCTTGAACCTGGATGATACTTCTAATTGCAATCCAGATTAGCTATCATTTGTTAGATGTGATCTATTCTTTGGTTCTTGATCTATATTGTTCTTGGCTCCTAAAGCTATCTTGATTCCGGCTGCGGTCTGTAACTGCATACACTGCAGTAAGCACACCAATACATGGACTTTCTATTGGTTGATTACTGTTGTTGTGCCCACGAATGACAGTGATTTGTCATCTTCATGGATTTAATGACGCATCCATCTATCCTTTGTTAATTCCATAGAGCTGACATGTCAGTGTCCTTCTTGGTCATCATGTACATGTGTAGTGTGTGTGATGTACATGTGGTGGCATGTTGGTGTATGTCATATTCCCCTGACATGGTGGCTGGGTCCTGCTGGGCAACCAGGCCTGAAGCTCGAGCGGCGGGCACCTGGCTCAGAAGGTCCTTGGCCACCCTCTCCCACTCATTGTAGCGCACAGTCACTTTGGGGCCACCACTTGGTGCTGTAGCTTGCTTGGCCTTCTTTGCCATCATCCTCCTCAACTTGGCCCTGATGTCATCAAAACGGTGTTTTGACGGACCTGACATCCCTTTGCGCTGTGCCCACTGCTGTTTCCTCGGCTGCTTCCTCCTTCCATGCCCCGTGATCCCCCCGCAAGGATCACTGGGAGGCCACGGATGGCACTAAGGAGGACCACATTCTCCCAGTGAGTGTCATTGTGGCAATTTTGCTTGCCCTAAGCCTCTTGCCCTCCCGACTGTGGACAGAGATCCTGAGCTCCCTCATCTGTCCCTGAGGCCTGTGTCTCCCCTAAATTACCACCCCCCTTGGTTCAGGCCTCCCCCTCTCAGTCCCTGGTCTAAATGTGCCTTTTGCTAGGGCCTCCCTGCCACCACCCACCTCCTCCTCTCCACTCTGCGGCTAGACCTGTTTCTATTGGCTGAGAGGCCTGTGTCGCATTACATTATACCGTAATTGGATCGTAACAGCGGATTGCTTCTTGGCCAACCCATTAACAGTTTGTGGCCGTGGGAGGTGTTTACGGTCTTGATGCCTCGGCCTGTAACTTGCGCCCTTGCTTTAATGAATAGCGCCAGAATCGGAGACGAACGGGAGCCCGCAGCACACCCTGCAGACATAAGGCCTGTATCACGCGAGATGCAGGCTTGCAATTGAATGGGGCTCCAAGTCTTTTATTGACTTCACTATATATGCAGGGTTCAAATATATGCAATGCCAGGCACTACCACAGTCCTCTTGTGCACCATAACTTTTTTGCTATATAATAAAGCCCTAAAATTTTACACAGGGCAGAAATCTTGGGGCCCAGTAAAATTATAGTAGTCAGGTCCCCTTCAAAACATACATATATATTTTAACACCAAATCTTATCTCTCACCATATCATATACATTGAATACTAAAACCTTTTACCTCACTGCAAGACTTAAAACAGAATACAAGCTGCTAAGGGTAAACAAGGTCTAGATTGTACGTTCTTACCTACACTGCAGTAAATGTAATTAAATAAAACTATATCTAGATTGTACATTTTGTTTACACAGTGCAAGGTTCCAAACAAATTGAAATCTCTTTCACCACATTGTAAGGCCTAATTTCAACTCTGCAAGATGTCTATATAGCACCAGTGTATTAGTTTGTTATATCTATAATAAAACTATACACAGTATTAGTGATGTCGCAAACATCAAATTTTGGGTTCGCGAACAGCAAACGTGAACTTTACCAAATGTTCGCGAACAGGCGAACATCGGCGAACCGCCATAGACTTCAATGGGCAGGCGAATTTCAAAACCCACAGGGACTCATTCTGGCCACAATAGTGAAGGGAAAGTTGTTTCAAGGGGACTAACACCATGCCGGAGGGGGATCCATGGCAAAACTCCCACGGAAAATTACATAGTTGATGCAGAGTCTGGTTTTAAGCCATAAAGGGCATAAATCACCTAACATTCCTAAATTGTTTGGAATAACATGCTTTAAAACATCAGGTATGATGTTGTATCGATCAGGTAGTGTAAGGGTTACACCTGATTCACAGTAACAGATCACCCCGTTGAATGCACCGCAAACAACAGCAAACAGTCCCTTTGCACAACCGCAAACTCCCCATTTGCACAAGGTTGGATACCAAGCTAGCCATGTCCCGTTCCTTGTCCTCACTGATGTCATTGAAAGTCTCTTCCTCCACCCAGCCATCAAGGGTCCCCGAAAGGTGACAACAAGCCCCCTGGGACGCCTGCTGTGTTTGGTCTTCCACCTCCTCAAAGCCACCTTCCTCCTCTGACTCCTCTTCTTCAGACTCCCAGAGTCTGGGGGCTTCCACTGCCCAGCATGGAAGATTATACACAGGTCAGAGTCTGGGGGCTTCTACTACCCAGCATGGAAGATTATACACAGGTCAGAGTCTGGGTGCTTCCACTGCCCAGCATGGAAGATTATACACAGGTCAGAGTCTGGGGGCTTCCACTGCCCAGCATGAAAGATTATACACAGGTCAGAGTCTGGGGGCTTCCACTGCCCAGCATGGAAGATTATACACAGGTCAGAGTCTGGGGGCTTCCACTGCCCAGCATGGAAGATTATACACAGTTCAGAGTCTGGGGGCTTCCACTGCCCAGCATGGAAGATTATACACAGGTCAGAGTCTGAGGGCTTCCACTGCCCAGCATGGAAGATTATACACAGGTCAGAGTCTGGGGGCTTCCACTGCCCAGCATGGAAGATTATACACAGGTCAGAGTCTGGGGGCTTCCACTGCCCAGCATGGAAGATTATACAGGTCAGAGTCTGGGGGCTTCCACTGCACAGCATGGAAGATTATACACAGGTCAGAGTGTCGGGGCTTCCACTGCCCAGCATGGAAGATTATACACAGGTCAGAGTCTGAGGGCTTCCACTGCCCAGCATGGAAGATTATACACAGGTCAGAGTCTGGGGGCTTCCACTGCCCAGCATGGAAGATTATACACAGGTCAGAGTCTGGGGGCTTCCACTGCCCAGCATGGAAGATTATACACAGGTCAGAGTCTGGGGGCTTCCACTGCCCAGCATGGAAGATTATACACAGATCAGAGTCTGGGGGCTTCCACTGCCCAGCATGGAAGATTATACACAGGTCAGAGTCTGAGGGCTTCCACTGCCCAGCATGGAAGATTATACACAGGTCAGAGTCTGGGGGCTTCCACTGCCCAGCATGGAAGATTATACACAGGTCAGAGTCTGGGGGCTTCCACTGCCCAGCATGGAAGATTATACAGGTCAGAGTTTGGGGGCTTCCACTGCACAGCATGGAAGATTATACACAGGTCAGAGTCTCGGGGCTTCCATTGCCCAGCATGGAAGATTATACACAGGTCAGAGTCTGGGGGCTTCCACTGCCCAGCATGGAAGATTATACGTGTTGCCTCTGCGTTATTATAAGGTGTGTACTGTTAACTAGTACTATTCCTATCGGTTTAATCCCTGTTATGCCCACTATCAGGGGACGTGTATATGGCATGGATTTTTGGAAGCGGGAGATGGAAAAAGATGCTTGGTCGGTCCTCCCACTTCAAATTTGGGGCACTGCGCGTGCAATCTAAGGTGCCACCAGATATGAGTGTCACTGTGCACTGGCAAAAGTTGGCAGAGTAGATGCAATAGGCTTCACACACATGCCTGTAGGCAGGCAATTGCTATTCAATCTATTACAGTCAAAAAAGTGTTGTTTTATGTCACTGTACACTACGGTTGCACGAGATATGACGTGTAACTGTGCACTGGCAAAAGTTGGCAGAGTAGATGCAATAGGCTTCACACACATGCCTGTAGGCAGGCAATTGCTATTCAATCTATTACAGTCAAAAAAAGTGTTGTTTTATGTCACTGAGCACAATATAAGCTGTGAGCCTGACACAGGCAGGCAACTGAAATTACAGTAGATTACAGGAAAAAAAATGATTGTTTTCAATGTATGTTACACCACCAGGTATGAGTAGTGAAAATAAGCACAATATAAGCTATTAGGTGTTAGCCTGTCACACACACACGCTGGCAGGCAAGCATAGATTACACACAAAAAATTATAAAATAAAATAAATGATGTTCAAAGTTTCCTCAATGATAAAGTATAGGGGGCGAACCGAAAAGCGCATGTGTTCGCCATTCGTGGCGGACGCGAACATGCGAAAATCGCCGCGAATAGTTCTCCGGCGAACTGTTCAGGACATCACTATACAGTATGTATATATATATATATATATATATATATATATATATATATATATATACACAGCTGTGCTCAAAAGTTTGCATACCTTTGGCAAATTGGTAACATATGTCCCATTTTTAAAGAAAACATGAGTGAGCAGGCAAAACACAATTATTTTATTTCTTATGGGATGCATATTCAACTGTAGGTTATAACAGAATAGCACAATCATAAAAAAAAACATGGCAACAAAGAAACAAATGAAATTACCCTGATCATAAGCTTGCATACCTTTCGTTCTTAATACTATGTATTGCGCCCTTTAGCATCAATGACAGTGTGCAGTCTTTTGTAATAGTTGTCTATGCGGCCCCTAATTCTTGCAGGTGGTATAGCTGCCCATTCGTATTGGCAAAATGCCTCCAGGTCATGCAAAGTCTTTGGTCGTCTTGCATGAACCGCACGTTTGAGATCTCCCCAGAGTGGCTCTATGATACAGTATTAAGTTCAGCAAACTGTGATGGCCACTCCACAACCATAACCTTTTTCTGCTGTAACCACTGGAGGGTCAACTTGGCCTTGTGATTAAGGTCATTGTCATGCTAAAAAGTTCAAGAGCATCCCATTCACATCCAATCTCCATATGGATACGTGAAGGGACCTGATAAAGAAGGTAATCTCGAGAAGGAAGATAAGTAGGTTGAGTTATTGCGAGGACCCGCAGAAGAGGAAAACAGTGTCTTCTTTGCAGGAATAGAATGACGGCAACTGCCTCTGCTTTGACACATAGGATCTTTGCAATACCGTGAAGATAAGCGCACAATGAGGAAAGACATTTATTAAATTAAAACCCCAGGCTAAAGAAAAGTGTCTTAGATATGGGGGACCGATTAGTCGTGGGCAAATATGAAGGTTTCCCCTGGGGTCTTAGGCAGGATGGGTAGTAAATGTATACCCACTTAAAGTCACTCTTAAATTTGCCACATATTATATTAATTACTCGCAACCCAAGTACGAGTTACTCGCCAACAATCACTATTGTCCTTCAAACTCCATTGCTTTTAGCACAGCTCAAATATTACGTGTGCTAATTAAAGTTACCTAAAATGTATATTCTATTAGACGTGTAGCTCTAGCTCGAAAATAAAGTCTAAGCCGCAATTGAAAAAAGTATCACGCTTCTGTCAAAAATATCACGAGTACTAAATAGGACTTGCAACAGCTTTTTCAAACTCTTATTAGAGCTGTAGCAGCTATTAACCCCACAAATATGCAATTTTTAACTGTAATTTCTGAGTAATATCTATCCCCGGACTCAAGGGGTTAATACATATCATGAAACCCACATGGACTAAAACAGATGATCTAATGCATTTTATAGAGTGCTAGATTGCTTGATTGAGAGCCTGATTGGCAAATATTACTTATTGTGATTGGCACTAATTAATTCTTAGCTTACGATTGAAGAATACGTCTAACTTCCATGATGACGGTCTCAGTTACTATTGACTGTGTCTAAGAATTAAATTACTTGCTGAAAGAGAGGAACTAGTAGAAAGGAGAGCCATGAAAGGGGAGGCTGAAGTACAGGACAAGGAGATATGGGAATCATCAAGGAACACACACCAAGCACAGACTTAGAAAGCGATCTGAGGTTTGCAAGAAAGAGTCAGGCCGGGAGAAGGACCCTCCCACAACTTAGAGGTAACACTTGACATTTATGCTCAAATATGAATATACCCCTTTCCCTCAGTCTCATAAAGTGGGACCCCTAATATATACCAGCAAGGATTTGACATAGTATGAGTATACTTTAGTATAGCAATAGATTAATGAAATAATATGTAATATATACAGTATATTCATATTTGGGCCATATATTTAATCCAATATTAAAATCCATGCACTGTAGTCTTTAAGCTCCTCTTTTCTAGCTAGAGAGTATCTGCAAGATTAATTTCTGTAAAATATTGTCAACATCCCAACTACTTACTCTTTTGCCTTCTGTAACTCTGTCCTTTTATGTTGTGCTCCCTGCAGTGTAGGACAGTTCTCCTGGGCTTGGTCGCTACTCAGAGATGTGAGCAGGCTGGATGTGTGCTGAGTTTCCTCACAGAAGACTGCTCCTCTAGCAATATTACCTCCATCCTCCTCCACTGCTTACCTGGAGAGGCAGGATAACACGTGTATGAAGAGCTCCACAAGAGTCCCTAATGTACTATAATGGTATAAATCAATATGGTGCAAATGTGAAGAGAAAGACCTATGTCCCAAAAGGAGGTTGACAAAATGTAATAAATCTACCCCAAACCAAAAGTTTTACATATTTATCAGTTACCAAACCTTAGATAAAGTCCAGCAAGTAGCAAATTTCACTATGTCCCATAGGGTGCGAACAAGAATTCAAGACCAGATACTGTAAACCAGTGGCGGGTAACAGTGGGCCATGGCCGCATTTTGCCCTCTGGGATTTCCCATCTAATATTTGGAGTTGGAGAGCATGCTGAACTTCAACAATATACAGCCCATTATATCTCTCTAAAACAAGCAAATAATACCCAATTGTACCCCTGAATATATCTCATTATTTGAGCCTCTATTGTCATTTAATTTCTATAGCAATTTTGCTTTTAGCAAAATAAAAAGGTTTAAAGCAATGTGTTAATGACTCATGGTCTGCATAAGTGGCCCTTCAGGTGAAATATGTTGCCCATCATAGCTGTAAATTGTTCAAACATATGCAGCCATGTAGAAACCCCATATGTGATTATTTATTCCTGTGTACACTAACATTGAGGGAGATATAAACCTGTAGAATGTCTACTACCACGTCATGTCCATACGATGGGAAAATTTGATTTAGCAATAACGGGTCTAGAGAGACTAAAGCTATTACCACCAAAATGTACTCAACTTAAATCCCCTAAATACAATAAAAAAAAGAAAATTTGACTTTAAAATCTAGCATGCCCTTGGGTTAGAGGGCATAGGTTGCTGCTTGACTGTCAAATACAAATACCCGCCTGTCTCTGATTTGTATAAGATAATTTAGGAAGGTGGAATACCAGTTAGCTTGACTATTTTTGTTGAAATAGCCTAAATTTTTAAGATGGTTTCTAGTGAGCTCAGTATTATGTATCCTATTTATGTATGCTAAAGATCTCTCATTTAGAGCTAAGTGGAAGAAGAAAAGGCAAAATTGGCTTTGCAGATGTTGAGAAGAAATTCATTGCAGGCAATCATCATTTAATATCTACTGGTGACTTTTTGAACAAGTGCTTTCTGTAAATGATAAATCAAATGAGTTGGCACTAACAATAATCTTTCAGACTTTGAATGAGGAAAGCAGTGATATTAAAATAATAGAAACATTAACATAGAATATGGACTTACCTTGAATTTCTGATTAGCTAAGCCTGGTTCTTATATTAAGAAGCAATATATCACTATATAAAATGGTTAGTTATCTACAGGATCTAATTAAAAGGAAAGTGGTGAAAAAGGTAAGTCATTCTGAAATGTGTAACTGATATGTTTTAATTTTTGTTTTATTTAAAACAGAAAAATATAACCACAATTTTAAGATAAAATAAATCTTCAAATATATTAAGAAATGTAATAGTTCAAGAGAAAAGCATTTTTCAGAAAAATAGAATTATTAGAGGAAATTGAAATTGAAAGATAAAATATTCAAGAGTACTACTTTATGGAAAGGAAGATATATAATATATATAATATAATATAAGTGGATCAGGCTTCCAATGGAAGTACTAATTCAACACACATTTAATGAACTTCAAGAATATACAACAAAACACACAAACTGCTGTCAAGATACCGTAAGCAATGTATCCTTTGCTGCCTAGTTTCCTATGAATGTGTGAGTGTGTTTGAGTCATTCAGTTGTGTCTGACTCTCCATGACCTCATGGACACAACACACCATGCTGATCCACTTGGTATTCATGGCAGAGATACTGGAGTGGGTTGCCAGTTCTTTCTCAAGTGGGCCACAACATACAGCTCCTGGTATTCCTAGATGGTCTCCCATCCAAGTACTGGCCAGTCCCACCCTGCTTGGCTTTAGGGTTGTGTGACCTCTTGGTTCCCTGATTGGAATCAAACCCAGGTCGCAGCAGAATCCTAACCACCGGACCACCAGGGAATCTGTTTCCCATGAATGTCCATAGTCAAAGAAAGTAACATTTAGTAACAACTTTATTATTAAATTATTTGCCACTATATGCCATTATAAACAGATTTGAGTTTGATGATACATATTATCTCCAAATTACTATGAGCTACAAACCAGTGGGAAATGATGACACTAAACACTTATGAGTATCAAGTTCTAGAAATGAGAGAGACTATAAAAATGTAAAATTAAATAAAGTTATATAGCACAGTAAAAGATTACATGATGTTGTATTGATATATATTGATTTGTTTTTTGTTCTAAAGAATGCACTGCTTGTATATCAATTGAAAATCAATATTTAACAAAATACTGAGCAGCAGTGTTCACGTTTTTGGCATTATGATTTTACTTTCTAGTTCATATTAAATAATTAGGCCATTCTCAGCGTTTCAGGAATATATAGAAAAGGTTTGTCTTCCAAAGCAACTCTTTCTAAACATTAGGTCCATATAGAAGTGTATGAAGTATAGCAGAAATATTGAAAACAGTTATACATTATACTATAATTGTACAGTATGCATGTTCTGCACATCTTTTTATTCTTTCTAACCCTCCTTTACTTATTTACAATGCAGCATTTAAATATACTGAAATAAACGATGAAATATCTTGTTTCTGGGATAGTCACATTGTCTCTAAAAAAATTGTCCCTAAAAAAAAATCAAACTTCCCATAAATGCTATTTGCTTTTTACCTTGTTATCTGCTATTGGCTGGTGCTAGAAGTGTATTAGTTGCAAATTAGACATTATTATATTGCTGGTAGTAATGTGTGGCCATTCAGCCAAGTTGTTTCATAGACCATAATTTCATACATCCATGCTGACAAAAGTTTCTTAGTTAAATAATAGGAAATAAAATATTCTGCAGATTTTTCTTGAAATGACTTGAAAAAAATATGCATCAAATGGTTATTGGATCTCTTTCTCTAATCTTCTTTGTGTTTATCCTGGCTTCTAACATCATTACAGGTCAAGACATGGCTCTCCATATTTTTCCCATTTGTTAATACTGTATTTGTACTTAATCCCTGTATAGCTCAATGGAATATGTTGGCACATTACAAATAAAGCATAATATCATTATTATTATTAATAATAATAATAATTAGTTCTTCTCCTCACCTTGGTTTTCCTCTGTAGGTGGACCATTCATCCTCAAGTACTCCTTCCCACTATTCTACAACTGTATCATTGAGATGTTGACCTACACATAAATATGTCTACAACAATTAGGTGACCCTCATTATACTGTTATTTGTGACAACCTCCTATGGATGCAAGCACTGCAGTATATTAGAGTATACATGTGAGTTATTTGTCCTCCAGAACATCTATACCCAAAAGGCATGCAGCCCTGGAAAAGTAAAAACTAGTATAGTATGAAAAACAATACATTAACACAAACGGGTAAATATTCCTATATACAACATGACAATAAGTGTTTGGTGGCATCTGCTTCTAATTCACAAAAAAATCACATTATTTAAACTGGAATCTAATTCCCTCCAAAGAATTTACCAAATTAGTAAATATTTACCATATATACTTTTTAGTTCAACTTAAGTTTGTTTGAAAGTCCACATCTGTCCAACACTATTGTGATTCAACATTATATATTACATTACATTTGAAATTAATTCATTTACCCGTTTGTTGAAAATAGTACATAATAGTAAATAACAAACTTTATTATTTAACCTTCCTAGCGGTAATCCCGATTGTGACTCAGGGTTAATCTTCCCTTCCTAAATCGGTAACCCTGAGCCACACAGCGCGCAGGCTCGCAGCGCGTCTTATGCATGGAACTGGCATATACGAATGACGTCACAAGCGCGTCACATCATTAGCATATGCCGGTACAAGAAACAGGCATAAGACGTGCTGCAAGGCTCCGATCAGCAGGAGGAGCTGATTGGAGGCTAAGAAGAAGAGAGAAGAGAGGGGGGAAGGAGGGAGGGAATAGGAGAGGATAAGGGGGATGAGGGGGAAGAGGAGGATGAGTGGGGAAGAGAAGGTGAGGAGGAAAGAGGAGTGTGAGGGGGAAGAGGAGGGTGAGGGGGGAAAAGGAGGGTTAGTGGGAAAGGGGGAAAGAGGGGGGATGAGGGGAAGAGGAGGATAAGGGGGGAAGAGGAGGATGAGTGATGAAGAGGAGGATGAGGGGGAATAGGAGGATGAGGGGGGAAAGGAGGAGGAAGGGTGGAAGAGGAGGAAGAGGAGGATGAGGAGGATGAGGGGAGAAAGGAGGAGGATGAGAGGGAAGAGGAGGATGAGGGGGAAAGGATGAGGGGGTAAAGGAGGAGGGTGAGGGGGTAAAGGAGGATGAGGGTGAGGAGGATGAGGGGGGAGGATGAGGAGAATAAGGCGGAGGATCAGGAGAATAAGAGGGGAGGATCAGGAGGATAAGGGGGAGAGGGGGGAAATGGAGGAGGAGAAAGAGAAGAAGGGGAAAGGGAGGAGGAGAGGGGGAAGGGGTAATGGTATGATTATGTCAGTATTTTAGAATGTACCGCTTTAACATTCTAAATACTGAAATAATCATACCGCCAGGAAGGTTAAAACCACTTGAAATAAAGTATAGAAGGAAAGAAATATAATAATATTTAGATATATAGATATATTTTTAATTCACATGATTAAAAGTTTCATGACCAATGAGCTGGAGGGGCTTCTAGGCCATTCATTGAATGTTGCCAGATAAGTATATCAGAAAACACCAATATATCTCAGAGAATAAACAAGCATTGCTTAGAAGCTGTAATATCATTAAGATCATCAAGGTCATAAATCTACTGTTAGTCACACAAAATATGTGATGTTTTTATGGCTACTGAAGCTATGTTGGCCTTGTATCCCCTCTCCCCCAAGGGTTTAAATGGTAGTAGAGAGGTGGGATGTATATAAACACATTACTATACTGGGAAGCAAAAAATGGGATTTCATAAGGAGAAATATATTTTACAGATAAGCAATATCTTAGGTTTTCAAAATTCCAACTCCTTGAAGGCCATTATCAAATAGGAATTTAAAGGGCCACTTGATTTAGCACAATTTGGACCACAAAGATCTTCTAAAAGCATTTTGAATGTTTTAATTTTTTTTCAATATGTGCATTTTTTAAAGGAAACTCTGTCCACAGACTGCTTCAATGCTGCTTTATTACTGCAAAGTCAGGTTGCAGGAGTGCTTCCCCCATTCAAGTGAGTGGTAAGGTTTCTTACATTTCCAGTTTTAAGGGAACAGATCATGAAGATAGATCTATTTTTTTCTTAAAGAGCAGAAAATTCATGTTTCTGCTGTCATGCCTCTACGGAATTAGAGCAATGCAGACCAATGTAGGGGGTTAGTGCCTTGTGATGCATTCTATGGTGCTCCTTGCAGTGATTGAAGAAACAAAAATGTAATCTTTACCACATCTATCTGTGCAGGCATGGAACGCTGGTCAGTGAAGTGTAGTCTCAGACCATGGGATGCTCTGCTGTCAATCAGAGCCTTTCCCCATAGAGCACCACACATCATAGACCAGTTGGCAGGATAGTCTTTATGTAAACAGAAGATTTAAAACTTAAGATTTTTAAGCGTAAGTAAAAAACTATATAGATCACTTTAACATACAATCTTGTGCTATTTCACAACATGAAGAGCACTTACAATGAGTTCAGTGGCCCTACAGAATGGGAGTGTAATAACTCCCTTCTTTTTTCCAGGGAACGAGCTGGAGAGGACAAGAAGATGGATGGGGACATGCTGGAAAGGTGAGTTTAATACTCTATTTAGAATGTGTATTTATTCTATGTAGTGTTTAATTTTGTACTAATTTGATGTTGCTTTTTTCCTGCGATCTGAAGGGACATCTGCAAAGGTAAGTCTTATTTATTCTATTTCAGCTTAGATTTAGGGTTTAATGTATTATAGATAGGGGGAAATGTATTATAGATAGGGGTTATGTTATGCAGATAGGGGTATTGTTTAATAGATGGGGTAATGTATTATAGATGGGGTTATGTGTTATAGATAGGGGTTATGTGTTATAGATAGGGGGTAATGTTATGTACAGTGCTTTGCAAACATATTCACCCCCCTTGACATTTTACCTATTTTCTTACATAAGAGCCTTAAGTTCAATGTTTTATTAATCTGGATTTTATGTGATGGATCAGAACACAATAGTCTAAGTTGGTGAAGTGAAAAGAGAAAAATATATACATAAAACTATTTTTTAGAAATAGAAAATAGAATATTGGCATGTGCGTATGTATTCACCCTCTTTGTTATGAAGCCCATAAAAAGCTCTGGTGCAACCACTTACCCTCAGAAGTCACATAATTCGTGAAATTATGTCCACCTGTGTGCAATCTAAGTGTCACATGATCTGTCATTACATATACACACCTTTTTTGAAAGGCCCCAGAGGCTGCAACACCTAAGCAAGAGGCACCACTAACCAAACACTGTCATGAAGACCAAGGAACTCTCCAAACAAGTAAGGGACAATGTTGTTGAGAAGTACAAGTCAGGGTTAGGTTATAAAAAAAATATCCAAATCTTTGATGAGCCCCTGGAGCACCATCCAATCTATCAGAACCAAATGGAAAGAACATGGCATAACAGCAACCCTGCCAAGAGACGGCCACCCAGTGGTAAGATGTGGTAAGCTCATAGAGACTTATCCAAAGCGATTTGGAGCTATGATTGCCGCAAAAGGTGGCTCTACAAGTATTGACTTTAGGGGGGTGAATAGTTATGCACATTGACTTTTTCTGTTATTTTGTCCTATTTGTTATTTACTTCACAATAAAAAAAAACATCTTCAAAGTTATGGGCCTGTTCTGTAAATGAAATGATGCAAATCCTCAAACAATCCATGTTAATTCCAGGTTGTGAGGCAACAAAACACAAAAAAATGCCAAGGGGGTGAATACTTTTGCAAGGCACTGTAGATAGGGTTAATGTTTTATAGATAGGTGGTAATGTTATGTAGATAGAGGTCATGTTTTATAGATAGGGGGTAATGTTATGTAGATAGGGGGTAATATTTTGTAGTCAGGGGGATATGCAATGTAGATAGGGGGAAATGTATTGGCGTTAGTGGGTTAATAGTATATATTTGTAATGTATATATTGCTGTACTGTAATGTTATGAATATATGTGTATGTATTTTCTTTGCAGGTGTGTAATTCTTTTTTTTTGTAGTGGGGGGTTGTATTGTTTTTTTAAATGTTTTTGTAGTGGGGGGTTGTATTGTTCTTTTTTAATTTTTTTGTAGTGGGGGGTTTGTAATGTTCTTTTATTATTTTTTGTAGTGGAGGGTTGAAATGTCCTTTTTAATTTTTTGTAGTGGGGGGTTTGTAATAAAAAAATGTTTTTGTAACTTTGCTTTTTTTTATTTTGTGTAATTAGTGGGTGGGGGTTAATAGGGGGTAGGTAGGTAGTGTAGGGTTAATTGGTTGGGGTTTAGTGGTTTATTGGGGGAATAGTGAAGTGTAGTGTTTGGAGGACCCTCATGGCACTTATAGGGTTAATATTAGGGTTCTAATTGTCCCATAGACCCTTATGGGACTGATTGGGTTAAAGTGAGGCTTACAGGGGGTCTGTATGGACCCCCATAAGTGAAGGGGTTAGATGGAGGCTTATGGGGGTCTGTATAGACCCCCATATGTGATGGGGTTAGATGGAAGCTTATGGGGGTCAAGTGATGGGGTTAGATGAATGCTTATGAGGGTCTTTATGACCCCCATAAATGATGGGGTTAGATGGAGGCTTATCCAGTTAGGGTTAATAGTTGTTAGGTCCAGTCTGGGTTAAATAGGCCCAGTTAGGGTCAGATAGGCCTAGTTAGGGTTAAAAAGATTTAGAGGGGTTAAATAGACCAAGTTAGGTTTAAATAGGTACAGTTAGGGTTAAATAGGCCCAGTTATGACTAGATAGGCCCAGTTAGTGTTAAATAGGTCTAGAGGGATTTAAATAGGCCCTGTTAGGTTTAAATAGGTACAGTTATGGTTGAATAGGCCCAGTTGGAGTTAAATAGGGTTTAGTATGGGTTAATGGGGTAAAGTTAGGGTTAATTGTGTAGTGTAGTGCTTATACTTTGTCATGAGGGTCCTGGAGGACCCTCATGGCACTTGTAGGGTTATCCTAGGGGTTAATATTGTCCTATAAGGTGTGTATATAGATCCCTATTGGACTGAGGGGGTTAATTTTAGTGGTTAATTTTAGGTGCCGGGGGAGGTACTTATAGTACATTAACCACTAAGGACCAGCGGCGGAAATTCAAACCCAGCAATTCCCCGAGTTTGAATTTTGAATTCAAGCCTGCAGCGGGAAATTTGAAATCCCATAGATGCTGCGGGGGTCGCTATCGGTGACGATCAGGACCCTCTGCAGCAAGGCAAGGGGTTAATGTGGGGAGCCTGCAGGGGTCCCTATTGGGACCCTTGCAGCAAGGGGTTAATGTGGGGAGCCTGCAGGGGTCCCAATCGGACCCCTGCAGCAAAGGTTAATGTGTGCACGTTGCAGGGGTCCCAATGGGGACCCCTGCATGATTGGGTTAATGTGTGCATCCAGCATGTCCTGTTTGGGACCACTGCATTATAGAGGTGATGTAGGGACACTGTAGGGACACTGCAGGGGTCCCAGTCGGTAACAATTGGGTCCCCTACAGCCAGTGGGGGGCTTAATTGGAGCAGTTGCAAGGGCTTCACAGCCTTTGCGACGGCTCCAGGGTGTACGTAAGCTGCAGCCATTTTTGGCCATTTTGCGGGCTTGGCGGGGAGGTGGCCGGAGCATTTTTAATAGGGTCGTAGGGTTTCAAGCGGCTGAATCTCTTGTGGCCGCGTGGGATCAAAGGTTTTCCCTGCAGTAAGCTGCGGCAGGGGTGGCCGCAAGGGAAAACAGGGCGTCAGCCGCAAGCCGGACCGAGCCCTCGGCCGAAGGGAATAGAATAGGGAAGTAGCTTGCAGCCATCCTTTGCACCCATGCAGTTCCTACGGCCATTAATAGAAGGAGTGAGCTAAAAGAGGTTGCTCTCTGAGTAGGTAACCAGACCTATAGAAAAAAACCACTGAGGAATTTTTCGTTCTCAGATGAGCGCCTCTACTCTTTTTGTTTACATTTTCCTCACCTTATGGGTGATAGGGGGAACCAGACGTGGACTCCTTGCTCACGGTGCCTTACTGAGTATAGCTGCACCTCACTGACGAGGCCCATAGAGGCCGAAACGCATCTTTGGTTTGCTGTGTTTCCTGTTCAGGGTAGAATTGCCTGGTATTTCTGGACTGGGTCACTCTTTTTTTTTTTTCATAAAGTTTTTATTAAGGGTAATCAATAATTACTTGTACAAAAATAAGCACAGTTTATAAAACATAACTTCACATTTCAAGAAAGGAAAATTACTTTGCTAAACATCTGCTCCGCTTTGTTGAGTTACTCTTTAATATAATTTTTAACTTTTTCAGTGCACATATTGGTATAATTAAAAAATAGTGTTTCAATCAGAATATTATTCGAATGTATATGAAAGAAAAAAAGGAGAAATAGAGAAAGAAGAAGAAATAAAGAAAAGAAGAGAAGAAGAAACAAAAAACAAAGAAATGAAGAAGTATAAGGAAAAGAGCACATAATAGACAATTGCTTCCCATCAGCTCTTCTAATTCAGAGGGTCAGGTTTTGACTTTAACATGACTTTTCCAATTCCCGTACAACCCAATCTTAATTTTACTCTCGTTACCTTCCGTCTGATGAAGCCTCCAGTATCCTCTCCCGCTCCGCCTGTTCCAGTCCGCCCCCCGCTATACTCCTCTTAGCTAAGATTCCACTCAGCCCCCCACTACCTATGATATGCAGTCAGGGGAAGAGATCCAGGGTCCCCAAATTTCCAAAAATATTTGATATGTGTCCAATGTGTTGTATGAGTCATTTTCTCATTTATAAATAGGAAGTTTATTTTGTTTTTAATTTCCTGAAAGTTAATGGAGTTGTCCTTCCACCTTCTAGCTATGATGTTTTTTACTGCCAGGTATATCAGTTGTGTCAATTTATTGCCCTCCCCTCCTAATTCAGTATATTTCATGCCTAAGAGGCATGTCGCTATGGATGGTTTAAGTGGGGTTCTAAATAATCCTGAGATTAGATTAGTCGCTTTAGCCCAGATTTCAGAGACTAAAGGACATTTCCACCACGTGTGAATGAAGTCCCCTCGTTCCTGACATCCCCTAAAGCATTTATCCGAGTTCGTAGGCAAAATTCTATTTAGTCTAGCGGGGGTCATATATGCCCTATGTAGGATTTTCAGCGAGGTTTCCAGCAGGCTATAATTAAGGGAGCCTTTTGAAAGGCTAGAGAAAGCTTTAGACCAGGAGGTCTCATCCCAGTTCTGTTCCAAGTCCAACTCCCACTTCAGCATATATTGCCCCCAATGTACCCCTAGTAAGGGCTGAATTTTTGCATACTATGGTGAGCCAGGAGTCTTAAGGCGGGCCATATTCCCTGTATACCTCTTCCACCCAATACCTGATTTTAATATAGTTAAATATTTCCGTGTCAGGAAACTCCCTCCCTCTGCTTACTGTTTCTAGAGAGATAATTTTCCCTCCTACCAACCATGAGCCTAATTTATCTAATTTTTGCAAAGTCCAAAAATGTTTAGAGTTAGAAGAGAGGGTAGCCGAGAGAGTGGGAGAAGTGAATATTGAGGTGAGAGGTGTTACCGGGTATGCTAGATTATGGGTTTTCTTGGCCCAGTTCCAGATTTTTAAGGTAAATTTAGTGATTGGGTTACTTATGTAAGAATTAAGAGTATTCGAATTTGGTGCCCAGAGGATAATACCCCACGTGAGGGGGGGGCATTTGTGCCTCCTCTATGAACACCCAATTAGGCTGGGGGGGAGTGGAGTGTGCCAGCGGTATGAAGGCCAGTTGTGCCGCTCTGAAATAGCTAGAGAAATTCGGGCATGAGAGGCCTCCCTTAGATTTATGTCTATACATGACCTTCCTCACTATTTTCGGGGGTCTATTCCTCCAGATGAACTTGAACACCAGGGACTGAAAGCGAGCTAATTCTGAGTTATTTATTTGGACAGGAAAGGTTCTGGCTAGATACAGGAGCCTCGGAAGGATATTCATCTTAACCGAGGTTATCCGACCCGTCCAAGAAATATGCTTCCTCATCCAAATGTTCAAGTCCCTCTGGAGATCCCTGAAGAGGGGGGGGAAATTGGCCTTATAAATTCCCGCTAAAGAACTAGTGATATTTATCCCCAAATAGTGAATATGAGTGACCGGCCAAATAAACGTGTGGCATGTTTTCAACTGGGACAAAGTATCTGAGGGTATGCCTATGCTTAGTGCCTCCGTCTTGTCCTGGTTTAATCTAAGTCCAGAAAGAGTGCTAAATAAACCAATTGTGTCCAAAAGAGCTTCAATGGAGGGGCCAGGATTAGTTAGAGTGCACAATATGTTGTCAGCAAATAAAGAGCACTTCAAATGCTGGTTTCCCACTCGCAGCCCCTCTATAAAGGGATTTGCCCTAATCGCTTGAGCCAGCGGCTCTATTGCTAGCGCAAAAAGGAGAGGGGATAGTGGGCATCCTTGTCTTGTTCCACCCCCTATCTCTATTACAGCCTTCTGGGAGCCCGGAAGTTTTAAGTTAGCTTTGGGAAGAGTGTAGTAGGTGCGAAGCAAATTTAAAAATTGGCCTTTGAACCCAAATTTACCCAGAGCGGCATACAAGTAAGGCCATTCCAGGGTATCAAATGCCTTCTCTATGTCCAATGCAAGCAGGCAAACCGGGATATTTCTATGTCTAGCCAAATGGATGATGTTTAGGGTCCTTCTTATATTATCGCTTGTCTGCCTGTAAGGGATAAAGCCAGATTGGTCCTTGTGAATTAGGGAGGGCAGAAAGACGGAAATCCGTTGTGAGAATATTTTTGCTAGGAGTTTAAAGCGAGATCGCATTTAGAAGCGAGATTGGTCTGTAATTTTTTGCCTCCTTTGGGTCCCTACCTTCCTTGGGGAAAAGGATCAGATCCGCGAAATTAAGTTCTTGGGGAGTTGGTTCCCCTTTCAAGATCATGTTGAAAAGGCTGCATAAGTGTGGGGCCAAAATATCCGAGAACTTTTTATAGTAAATGTTAGTGAAGCCATCAGGGCCAGGAGACTTCCCCATTTTTAAGTCTCTAATTGTCTTCCTAACCTCCTCCACCGATACCTCTTTGTTTAGGTTTAGTAGGTCTGACGCAGATATTTTAGGCAGATCTAAGGAATTCAAGTAGGAATTAATAGAGTTCCCTGGAGGGGAATTATGGGAGGAATAAATGTGCTGGTAGAATTCCCTAAAAGTTTTTTGTATCTCATTTTGGCTGAACGTAAGTATTCCCTCTTTGGTTCTAATTTGGGAGATTTTGGACTGTGAGTATCTTTCCCTCAGACTTTTTGCCAATAATTTGTCTGGTTTATTCGCCTTAGCGTAGAAGAGGTGCTGTGTTCTTCTCAGAGCTTTATCCGTTCTTATAGATAGAATACCATCTATCTCCAATCTAGCTTTGTCAATTTGGTCCCTTAACGAGGAAGAAGGGGAAATTTGATTCTGTTTCTATAATTGAGCTAATTTTTTAACAAGATTTTTCTCAGTATGTCGAATTGATTTCTTATGTTGTGAAGCCAACTTAATGCATGTACCCCTAATATAAGCATATGGGCCATCCAGACCCATCCTGGTGAAGTTTCCCCACCTTTCCCCATTGGACTCAAAGTAGGCTGCCAATTCAGAAGCAATTTGTTCCTGGTATGTGGGAATTGAGAGCAAATATTCATTTAGCTTCCAAGAGACAGGTAATCTGGATTGGGATCCCAGATCCACCTCTAAAGAGACTGCAGCGTGGTCCGACCACGTGCAGGGAACTATATCCGCCTTATACGAGCTGTCGAAAAGCGAGGCACTAATAAGAAGGGCGTCAATACGGGAGTAAGACTTATGGGTGGGGGAGAAGAAGGTGTACTCTCTTCCCTTCGGGTGGTGGCCCCTCCAAGCATCTACTAGGTCCAAAGAATGGATCAGTTTTTTGATTTGTTTAACCTTATTAGAAAAGCGGATTTGGGTCTCCCCCTATTATCAATTTCCCCCACTCCCCCACCTCCAGTGTCCTTAAAAGTCTAATCAACGCTTTCATAAAAAGAGTCAAGCGAAGTAGGGATACCCAGAACCTTCCCTTTCAAGATAATATAATAGCCTTCCCGGTCTATAATTTTGGAGTCTAGTTGAAACTGGAAATCCTTGTGCAATAGGATCGCTACTCCCTCTTTTTTGGAAGTCTGGGTGGTGCAGAAGAATTGGGGATAATCTTTGTTCAGGTAGGCAGGAGTTTTATTCCTAGCAAAGTGGGTTTCCTGGAGGAAGATAATGTTTGGTTTGTGGGTTTTATAATACAAAAAAGCCATCCTTCGCTTGAAGGGAGAGTTAAACCCTTTTACATTGTGGGTAAGTATCCTTGTGGGAGATGTCATGGGTGTGCTGTTGGCGTAAGCATGTGAATAGCTAATAGCCACGTACCTTTAGTAGCGACTGCCCAGGAGGAAGCGAGGAGCGGCTTTCCCAGGCCAGGGCGAGGAGGAGGTGGAGGGTCGTGTCGGATCTCCTTGGACAGATTTGGTCTGATGGTGACGAGAGTGGGAACAAAAAGGCATATATTAGTTGGGTTTAGCAGTGGTAACCACCAAATTCTAAAGCCATTACTCAAGGGAAATTCCGCCCTTACAAGTCTGCTCTGTAGAAGTCCCATATGACCTAGCCATCCGCCCAGCGGACATGGAGCTGACTTTACCATAGATTGGAAAAGAAAATACCTCTCCAGGCCTGCTTTCACAGGGTGAATGGAGAAGCAAGAGAGAGGGTGTAGAAAGGGAAGTAGCCTATGGGACCAAGGCTTTGTGGGGACCAGAGAATAAAGATAAGTAGCAATTAGCCTGCCCAAGTCTATCAGAGAAAAGAAAAAGAAAATAGGAGCAGTACAACAAAGAGAGAAAATACAATTTACCATCGTAATATTCCTAGCTTAACGAACTAGTCTAGCCCGGCCTAGTTCTATCCGTTTTCCTCAAATCTAATCTATATCAGTCTAAATTCTAGCCGGTAGGGACTTAAAAAAAAAAAGGCTAGAAAACAATATGGGATGAACCTTGCTGAGCACGGAAACTCTATAATTACAAATTAGGGGAAAAAAGCCCTTAACCTAAAGAGAGCAGCCACTACAAACAGGGGAGCCTCTTCCCTTCCCCCCCCCCCCTTCTTATATCTTTTGTTCTCTTCAAAGCCCTGAATCTATAACCGTAACCTAGAGTAACTAGACCTTCTCAGAGGGGAGGGAAAAAAAAACATGGAAAAGGCACAAAAAAGACAATCAGCATAGTTATAAAACATGATAACCAATACGAGAATCCTGCGGTATAGTCTCTGTCAGAAAAGGGATTATGTGCATCGATAGGCCGGTCGGTCCTCCCGGCACCCTGCCCGGCTCTTTGAATCATGTAGACACGGCCTCCAGTTCCTGCCTCGGTCTCCGTTTGGAGGAAGGAGTCCATTGTCTCTGGGGGAGATAGATAGGCAAAGGGGTCACCTGTGTCTGGACTTTTTCTCCAGTGGCCAGGTTCAGTCTCTGTAGAAGATCCAGACATTCCTCCAAGGAACGCACGGTGTGGGATGCGCCATTATAAGAGAACAAAAGGGCAAAAGGAAAGCCCATCTGTACCTGATGCCATGCTGAATAAGAATCTCCAGAGCAGGCTTCATCAGTGTCCGTTTTTGTAAGGTTGGAGGAGAAAGGTCTGCAAAGAACTGCAAAGAGGATCCATCAGGACCCTGGATGGTTGTCATTTTACGGGTGGTGGCAAGAATCAAGTCTCTGGATTGCTGACGGAGTAGTCTCACTATTATGTCCTTTGGCAAATCATGGTTTTTATTTCCACCCATGGCAATGTCGGCTCGCTCCACTTCCCATATATGGTCCGGAAAGCCTACCAGGATCTGGTCTGTAGTGGCTTTGAGATATCGGGGCAGATCAATTATTGCTGTTGGCACCCCCCTTATCCGGATATTGAATCTTCGGGAGCGGTTCTCCAAGTCTTCCAGTTTGTCTTCAAGGGAAGTGATACGAGAGGTATTCTCCCCAATGGCACTCCTATCTTTTTCTTGGGCCTCCACCACTTGATCCATTGTCTCCTCCAGAAGATTGGTCCGCTGCCCAATGTCATGTAGTTCTTTTTGTAGAGCCGTGACTGCCCTATTGATATGGGACTCTAGAAGGGCCTCCAACTTCGCCATAGAGTTGTCAGCTATGTTGACCTCCGGGTGTAAGGCCTCTGATACTGATTCGGAGTCAGATTTATCCGAATGTTCCGGACAGGAAGCTTGCGTTGATGCCTGCGGGGCCCCGGCTATCCTGAAGTGCTCCTCAATTTTTTTTTTGGAAGGCAGGGCTTTCTTGTTTTTTCCCATCTTGCCTGTGAGCTTGACTCGCCATATATTGGCGGTGGTGGTGTTGCAAAGTACTGGTTAAGAAATAAGGCAGGGACTCCAGTAGCACCCCTCACAAGGCCCGAGCAGGCTGTTCTCAAAGAATTGCATAAAAGGATTCAGTTCATATTCAGGAGCACGCTTAGCCCCTACCGGCCAGCTCTATTCACTGCATTAGCATACCCCTTTCAGGTTGCAGGACGGCAGAGAGGAAATTTTGGAGAAATTCAGCTCGCAATGTAGCAGAGGCGCCACTAGATGGCAGTGTCGCTCTCTAGACTGGAGATAAGGTTGTTGTTTTGCTGAAGACACTCCTGGGGTGCGGCAGGAAATATAAAAACTGTAGTACAGCTTTGGCATATGAGAAAGTTCTGCACAAAATTCACCCAGCTCCAAAGAACCTTATCAAGCATTCAGTCTCTCCTCTTTTATTTGTCTCTCCTTTTCCTCTCTACCCTTCTCCCCCCTGTTGTGGGTTTCTGGAGAGTGAGACAGGGTATAAACTAGGGAGATAAGTCCTCTGCCTTAAAGCTGCAGGGGATTAAGGCCCCAGTGTGAGGGTTATGTCAATCCTCTGCCCTGCACACCATCTGCTGTAGCCTGCTTCTCTTTCTCCCCTCTTGCTGTCTCTGGGGTTCTTGCCCCAGCTATCCTTAGGGGCTCTCACAGCTGCTGCTGTCTATGACAAGTCAGCCAAAATACCCCTGGAGGGCTTTGGGGTACAGTGTCTCTGTTCTTCCTCCTCCTCCCCTCACACCTTCTCCCAGCCCTTTACAGGGGGCCCCAGGCACAGGGCCAGGTTCCCCTCTTACCCCCTGACGATCTTCGGGGTTCCCGGCACCTGTCCCGGTCCTCTGAGGTGGCTGGGGGGGAGAAGCAGCCTCCTGGCGCCCTTCTGATCCCTGGCGCGCTTCCAAGCGCCGGCTCCTGGCTTCTGATGGCGGCCTTCACTTCCGCCACCAAGTCCTTTGCCGCAGCCTCTCTGGGTGCCCCCAATCCGGTGCTGCTCCGGTGCCCAATCTTCTTGGGAGTCCTGCCGCCTCTCCTGCTCAGCCCCCTACGCTTGTAGACGGGGGAGAGCTGGAAGGAGTCCGGGGGGGTCTGTGCTGCAAGGCCCCGACAGGCCTCGTTAGCGGGTCTTCCCGACGGGGTCCTCGAAGGCAGGGGGAACGCACCCAGTGAGTCTCTGGAGGTGGGGAGCCTCCACTGAGCAAAGGTGCAGCTCTAGCTGCCAGCAAAGGCCAGTTTTCAAGCCTTTTCCTCGATGCAGACACAGAGCTCCAGCTCAACGCATCCTCTCACTTCGGCTACTTAGCCACGCCCCTGGATCACTCTTTTGAGTGAGACCAGACTGATATACTACAGGATATTTCTCCCTGTGAAGGGCACAAGTGAGCTAAAAGTGGCTGCTCTCTGAGTAGGTAACAAGACCTAGAAAAAAAAAACACCAAGGTATTTTTCGTTCTCAGATGAGCAGCAACATGCCAAATTGATTTTAAAAAATGATATTAAACAATATGCAAAGTACTTTTATTTATACATAATACATATGGTTTCTGCAGCCATACAATAAGTTTGTTTAGTTTTTGTTAGTATAGAAATGGAAGAAGTATCCAGTAATCTGATTGTGATGTCATGTTACAGACATTTCTGTGGTATGTTATAGGTCAGAGCCAAACATGGAACAACAGAATATTTAAAGACTTGGGAAGGAGTGTGACAAGGTTGTATATTGTAACCATATTTATTCAATTATTCATGGAATACATCATGCATAAGGGCGGACTGGACAAATCCAAAGCAGGAATTAATATTGCTGGGAGAAATATAAAAAAACACACATACGAGGATGATACTACTTTAATGGCTGAAAGTGAGGAGGAACTAAAGGACCTGCTGATGAAGGTGAGAGGAGAATGCAAAAGCTGGCTTGCTGCTCAATGTTAAAAAGATGAAGACCATGGCAAGCAGCAATTTCCTCGCGAGTAGATGGGAAAAAAGGGGAGGCAGTGACAGATTTTTCTTCCTGTGTTCTAAAAGCATGTTGAAATATATATTTTTCTAAATACAAGCATTTTCACTGAGAAATTAAATAAATGTAATCTATGTTTACATTTGTCACTGATTGCCCTTTGCCAGACCACAGCTACTGCTACCTGTAGCAAGCAAAAGAAAACAAAAGGTTAACCCTCAACAAATCAATCAAATCAGAGTATGGAATGCTGGAATCACCTAAAAAGGTCAATTATGGGTTGACTGGTCAGTGTATTTCTGAGTGCAACAAAAAAATCAATCACTGTCTTCACTGCAAGGCTTGGCTATCTATTATTAATCATGTAATAGTCAGTAGGCACGATACACTTTGTTATGTAAACAGACTTAAAACTTTTTATTAGCTGTTATTAGTGTAAATAAAACAATTATAATGTTTGCTCTTTCACCTTTCACACAATGAAAAGCATTTACAGTGAGGAAATTTGCCCTTTAAACACATTTCCCCTAACGTAGCTTTATTTTGCACTACATCCCCCTAGACATGAGATTGCTCAGCAACACCCACCTAGCCAAGAGCCTTCTTGGACATGATGGACGTTATCAAGGCTCAGCTTCACACTCTCCTTCTTAACCTTTTTCTCTAGAAAAAAATAATTTTCAAAGATCTTAACTAAAATATTCGCAAACCACAAAAAAATGGGTTTGCTTGTGTTTTGTAGGCTTAGTGGGCCTTCTGAAACCAAAACTGGGTTACTGAAAAAGTTAAAAAAAAAAGAAAAACACAAATGGCAGCAAAATAAAGGATGGATCTTTGGCTCTTCCCTAGATATTCTCTATCTATTTTGTGAGTGGGTGGAAGGTGAAAAAATAGATGCAGGTGTGGGGCAGAGGAACGTGCACCTAACTAACGACCAATCGTGTAATAACAATAATGGTGACTCCCAGCTCTAATCCCAATTCCAATGGGAATCCCCCAAAAATCCCACTTTTGTTATTTTTCTTGACATACGTTTTGACAGAATTTGTTATTGAAATATCATTAAATTGTGATTATAAAAGAAATGTTAAAACATGTTATTTTGCTCCTCAGAATACTCTTGTGCTTTAAATGGTAAAAACATAAAAGAGAAACATGCATATAAACATATTTATATAAATATATTGAAATTCATATTCTAAAAACATTTTCCCATTATCAAGAGTAGTTCTTCGACAGAGGTTACTAGGAATATAGAATATTTGTGGTTCTTTAAATGACCCAGGCTTGCAGTGCTCCATATATTATTAGTACTTCATGGCGCTACTTGTTTTATACAGTCAATAATGAATACAATAATAAACTCTTATTGCAGTAGGATTGAGTCATTATATATATTTCTACAGAGCATAAATACTGGCAGAATTTTATTACCTACATACTCCATGGGGCCATTGGTATGTTGGATATATTTTCACTTGGTTATGTTGGCCAGGTAATTTTTATTGGCTCCATTTATAGTATCAGTTCTATGAGTCACTGGGGACCCATGGAAATCAATTGTTTAATCCACATACATTATAATTTTTATGGATTACAAGCCTCTGTGCGTTCTGTGATTTTGGTTGCCAACCATTTAAATCATTAGCAGAGCATCACCTGCCAGCACTTGCACCTAATCCCAGCTTTCTGCAGTGCAATGGTTAACTCACTAGCTCAGCAAGTGTAGAGTCAGGGGTTCAAATCCCAAATATCCCTCTCACAGATGTGTTTTTAGACAGGCAGCTCTCTGCATATAATTATCTTTTTTTTTGTTTTAAGTCAAACTGAGAGCCTCACCTCAAACAAAACAGGGATGTAATAGTCTGCCTCAGCTGCAGAACATTTAATATATTGCTCCTTTCATCTTCAAAGACATGGGGAATGGAAATTGCTGTGAGATACGTGGGGTTCTCCATCAGATATGTAAGCTGTTTTAAGGTATAATACCTTAGTATGATGATAATAATAAAAAAATATATATTAATTCAATCTAAAATATATTATTTATGATAACTACACTTATAGCACATTAACTGTTTCTAGAACATACAAAAATAAATAAATACCGCCTTTAATTTATTCACTGTAATTTGAAATTATTATTTACTTGTATTGATTTATATGCTTATACATATGTGAAAGAAAAGGCAGAGCGTCATTCAGCACAAGGGCTTTCAGTAGGACTAATGTAAATCTAATCAGTCACCCTGACCAGCAATCAGCTCAGTTAATCAACTCAAACAAGACACACCCATAGACACACATATGTTGTTTAGTCGTTCAGTCGTGTCTGACTCTCTGTGACCCTATTGACTGCAGCATGCCAGGTACATCTCTCAGTCACTGTCCCTCTGAGCTCCATCAAGTTAATGTTCATTGCTTCAGTGATATCATCTATCCATCTCCGCCTCTGTCGTCCATTTCTTTGTATGGCTTCAACCTTTTCCAACATCAGAGCCTTCTCTAGAGATTCCTGCCATCTCATGATATGGCCAAAATATCTGAGCTTCAGCCTCATGATCATACCTTCCAGTGAACAGTTTGTCTTGGTTTTCTGTAATGTTGATTTATTGGATCTTCTTGCAGTCTAAGGGACTCAAAGTAGTTTTCTGCAACACCATAATTCAAAGGCATCAATTCTACGCCGATCAGACTTCTTTATGGTCCAGCTCTCACATCCATATGTTACTACTGGGAATATCATAGTTCTAACTATGCAGACTTTTGATTATAGTGTAATATCTTTACTTTTTACTAGCTTGATCTAGCTTAAATGATCACAATGTGCAATTAATTGTTAGAAAATTATTTTACAATATAATTTGAGGTAAAAATATAAGTAAACTTAATCACGGAAAAAAAAAAATATTGTGATGTGGTGACTTTTTTTCTTTTGTGAATAGATGTTTTTGGACATTGTACTTTATTGAAAGGGTTGCAGAATATCCTTCCAGGTGAAGTGGTAGAAAAAAACTCAATAAGTAAATTCAAGGCTGTCCTTAATTTATTTGTAGTCAGAACTTTTAATTTAGCTAGAAGGGAAGACTAGAGAGGTATTTTCGTAAATATTTATATGTTTTGCCTTTGATCAGAATTAAAATTACATATAATATTATAAGGAATTAAGTTAAAATTACTCTGTCATCCCAATATCATGTTGTTTTCATCTTAAAGAGCATACAAATCTGGCTATAGACTGTGCTAGCCATTTGTGTCTACAGTATAGATAGCATTGGGTGTCTCTTTCATGCTAATGTGCAGTTCCTTAAGTAAGCTAAGTAGTTGCTATTTATATATAAAAGCAGCTAATTCATATCAAGGACCCACTCATTTGTGTGTTAATGTTACACGAACAATGCTGCATATCTCATGAATGCTTAACATATAAAAAAAGTGGCTAACCTATTTTTGGGGTTACAGAGTCCTTTTAAACTTCGAGCAGATTGCTGTGTATGGTTTTATATATAAAAAGAATGCATGCCCTTGGCAAATTGGTAATATATGTACCATTTTTAAAGAAAACATTAGTGAGCTGGCAAAAGACATTTCTTTTATTTATTATGGGATTTATATTCAACTATAGGTTATAACAGAATGGCACAATCATAAAACAAAACATGGCAACACAGAAAAAAATTTAATATCTCTGTTCAAAAGTTTGCATACCCTTTAGCATCAATGACAGTGGGCAGTCTTTTGTAATAGTTGTCGATGTAATAGTTGGTATAGCTGCCCATTTTTCTTGGCAAAATGCCTCCAGGTCATGCAAAGTCTTTGGTTGCCTTGCATGAACCGCATGTTTGAGTTCTCCCCAGAGTGGCTCGATGATATTATGGTCAGGAGTCTGTGATGGCCACTCCACAACCTTCACCTTTTTCTGCTGTAACCACTGGAAGGTCAACTTGGCCTTGGGCTTACGGTCATTGTCATGCTGGAAAGTTCAACAGCATCCCATGCGCAGCCTTCGTGCAGAAGAATGCAAATTGTCTGCCAGTATTTTCCGATAACATGCTGCATTCATCTTGCCATCAATTTTCACAAGATTCCCTGTGCCTTTAGAGCTCACCCCCCCCCCCCCCCCAAAACATCAGTGAGCCACCACTATGCCTCACAATGGGGATGATATTCTTTTCACTATAGGCCTTGTGGATCCTTCTCCAAACATAGCGCTTATGGTTGAGACCATAAAGCACTATTATGGTCTTGTCACTCCAAATTACAGTGTGCCAGAAGCCGTGAGGCGTGACAAAGTGTTGTTGGGCGTGTTGTAACCAGGCTTTTTTGTGGCATTGGCACAGTAAAGGCTTTTTTCTGGCAACTCGACCATGCAGCTCATTTTTGTTCAAGTATCGTTGTATTGTGCTCCTTGAAACAACCACACTGTCTTTTTCCAGAGCAGCCTGTATTTCTCCTGAGGTTACCTGTGGGGTTTCTTTGTATTCTGAACAATTCTTCTGCCAGTTGTTGCTGAAATATGAAGAGATCCCCAAATTTCCACTTCTTAATAAGTGACTGAACAGTACTGGCATTTTCAAGGATTTCCATCTTTACAAAGTTCCATTACCTTGTTACGCAGGTCTTTTGACAGTTCTTTTCTGCTCCCCATGGCTCAGTGTCTAGCCTGCTCAGTGCATTCATGTGAGAGCTAACAAGCTCATTGACTATTTATACTCAGACACTAATTGCAATCTAAGAAGCCACAAGTGTACGAAATTAACCTTTAATTGTCATTTTAACCTGCGTGTGTCACCTAGTGTGTCTGTAACATAGCCAAACATTCAAGGGTATGTACACTTTTGATTTGGGTGATTTCTGTTATCATTAGGATTTATAAAGGAGCCAAACAACTATGTGATAATAAATGGCTTCATATGATCACTATCCTTCAATAAAATAAAACATTTTTGCATGATCAGTCATATTTTCAAAATAAATACCAAAATTTCACAATTTCTGCCAGAGTATGCAAACTTTTGAGCACAACTGTATACATCAACCTCAAAATGGGACAGTCTGTGACTGGGTTCTTGGTTTGTGCAAAATCCAATACTGTGTTGTGCTTAAAGCTGTGTTATACAGCAAGCATATGCCTTAAAGTAGCTGGATTTAAGAGTAAGATGCATTGCCATCTCATTTGCATGTCCCAGCCCACTTGCTTCAGAGTGCAGTACAATGTCTATTTCTGGTTTCTTAACTTATTTTTAGACTTGCAAATGGGTTAACCAATGTGCTATTTGTGTTTATATATATATATACACACACACACACACACACACATACTAGATATTGTGTGAATAAAAAATGCCACATTCCTAAAATTGAATAGAATAATTAAAATACTTAAGATAATATAGAAGCATCTTTATTAAATTATATTGACTAAATGTACCTCAAGGCAAAATTATTTCATATTAAAACAGCAAGCACTTTTTGAATCCTCAGTGTTACTAAATTGCAAAGAAAAGTCTTATTTCAGTTCGAGGTAATCGGATTGTGACGGATTTAATCCTATATTCTATTTATGACTCTGCTTGCTGTTCAAAATTAAAATGAGCCTTCCATCCATGTAGATCATAAATGGGTATTTATCAGGATTATATGACTTTTTTTTTTCCAATCCATCTGAATATGTAACCAGAATTTGTTTTCTTTCCATCTCTCTATGTAATTACCGCGCAACAATAACAAAAGTGACATGTTTGAAGAACAGATAAAATGCTGTAAATTGTCCAGTAATGGTGATATTTCCTCATCTTTTGAAAAACCCATTTATTCTCTCTCTCAACAAATCAAGGCATTGTCAGCCCCTACTCATCTTGTGGCCAGAGGGGCCCTGCCAATTTCTCTATGGAAGTGAATCCTGGAATGCAGATGAGGGCTACTAACTAAGGCTTTCAACTCATGCAGCGGATCTTAGCTTGCTTCAATTTCTAAATCATCCATAATGGGGCCAGGACCTTCAAAGCACTAAAAAGAGCGAGCTGACATGCTGGACAAACTGTTAATTTTTTCCTGAAGAAATGGCTATATTGCACATCTGTCACTGCTGTTCAGACAATTACTCACCAGGTTAAAAAAAAATCTGTGCTTGTTTCTACTGAGGATGTTAACAAAATGCATGATGGAAATATAAAGGTTATTTAACAAAAAAATATAACGATTTGAAATATATCCACTTTTGCTTCTGCTGCTATGTGTATCTACCACAGTATAATAGGAGGAAATGTGTTACAGGTTATTGTATAATTTTATATAACAATTCAGTCAAATGGTTAACTGGTATTTAAAAGCATATGGAATTCACATTATATTATATAATGTATATATTATTGTTAATTTATTTTTTGTTGTTACTTATATAAAAAAATAAAAAAAACAGGACTATTTATAAAAAGAAATCTGACAGTTGGTAATTATTATGGTATCTACTGATAATCAAAGGCGTAGAGCGCAAAAAGTCTGGGGGGGGGATAACTCAACTCTACTCCTAGAAAAGGAAGCTGGGGCGGATCTAGCGCCAGTGCACCCTGGGCAAGGCATCGGGGCCCTTGCCCGGGAAAGGGGGGGGGGGCATTGCTGCAGTGTCCCTCAAAACCTTTTTTTTTTTATTTCGTTGTTTAAATTCTCAATGTCCCCCAATATAATAAAAAATCATATTTACATATGTTTGCCACAGACAGTAAGGGCCTCATTCTATTATCGGCCGTAGGAGATGCTGGGCCGCAAGGACCGGCCGCAAGCTATTCTGCTATTCTATTCCCCTCCGGCCGGGGATTCCGGCAGGCTTGCGGCCGGCGCCTTGCTATCTCTTGCGGCCGCTCGCGCCGGAGGAAATCCTTTCATCTAAAACGGCCGCAAGGAAATCGGCCGTAAGAAAATCCTATTTGCAATTCAATTGCTCCGGGAACCCTCTCTGCAAGGCTAAAACAGAGCCGCAGCTTACTTGCAGGAAAGAGGTCCCGCTAGCACCAATTAAGCACGAAATATAGCCCAAATAAAGCCATCCTGCACTTTGAGAAGACTATAAAGTGATTTTCGGTGTTATCAAAAATAGCACAAAATTCCCCTATACTCAAATCCGTAAATTATTATTTTTTTAATATATGTCAAATATCCATGTAAAAAGTCCAGAGGGCTTGGAGCACCTCAGACCCGCCCACGCTGCGGCAGGAAAATAAACAGTTAATTTAAACTCGGGTTTGGGCTGATGTGCAAGCTTGAGAGTGGGTTACTATTAATCCTCATGTACCCCAATATGATCCCTAGCATTTACAGAGCTGTGCAGTGCAGGCTTGAATTTATTTTTGAGTTTTAAGTTTTCAGAGCTTACGGCCGGTAGCAAGATTTACGGCCGGCCGTAAGAGGAGATCCTTGCGGGGCCGTTTAATTGAATTGCAAGGTAACGGGACCCCCGCAAGGAATCGCAGCCTTACGGCCGGTTTACAGCCGATAATAGAATGAGGCCCTAAGTGTTTTGGTCGTCTGAGATCCTTCAGTGCTCATTGCGAGCCTCTCGGTTGGTGTATTTTTTGTGCTTTCATTGTAAGGTCAGCGCTGATCTCCTTTTTGGGCTTATTGCAAGTCTCCCCCCTGGTGTAGTTTGTGTCCTATGAGCACCGTTGGCACTCCTTGTGAGGCGCGCGGTGAAGGGCTTTGTCATTTACTGCGATACAGTGGTGTTTTTTTTTTGGGGGGGTATATGTATTAGTTCATGATAATTAATGAAATCACAAATGAATATACTTTACCTATTTGTTATTAATATATGCAGCAAGCAATGTGCTGAAGAGCTAACAAATCTGTTTTGATGTTCCTGCAGCATACAATGCAGATTTGCAGTGTTGTTGAGCTGAGGTGTAAGTGTCAGCAATGTGTGCAGTGTGCAGTGTGCAGTGTAAATAGGCTGCATGCGCAAGGGAAAGCCGTTAGTGTAGCTGTGTAGTTCCGCATTCTGTAAGTTAGTGTTGTAAAATGGTGGCGAATGTGTATGTGGCACGCGGGTGTGTATGATTTAGCGTCCTTGCTAATAGTGTATGTTGTACCGCCTACAGGTTTTTGTAAAAGTCGTATGTGCATGGCGGGGTTTTGCGGCTTTAGGGGTTGTGTATCCTCGTTTTCTATTTTCCGGCGGCCAATTTTTCTCTTGCTTAGGGGATTTTCGAGTGTCTAAACTCTGTAAATTGGACTTAAATGTGCGTGCAAACTGACTCCCAGACGTCCTGGCTGTCCCGCCTTGCTGTGTGTAATTTTTTTTTTTTGTGTGTGTATTTTGTGTTTTTTTTTATGTTTTTCGGTGTGTGCGGGTCGGTCGGATTTTTGCGAGTTCGTAATTATTTTTTTTCTTAGCACTCGCGGACCTCCCCGACGCTAGTGAGCCTCCCGGAGCCTTTTCTGGAAGAAAATAGGCAATAGCGCCTTCTGATTGGTTGAAAACGCTGTCAATCTTTTTTTACACCAATCACAAGGAGCAGATGCCTTCAGCCAATCACAATGGAATACACCCCCACAGGGTGATTGGCTGGAGGCATCAGCGCATTCTGATTGGTTGCACTGACAAAAGCCAATCACAATGGGATACACCCCCATGTACTGATTGGCTGAAGGCATTTGCGCCTTCTCATTGGCTGTTGTTAATGTCAATCAGTATTACAGCCAATGGGAAGGCGCAGATGTCTTCAGACAATCACCCGTGGGGGTGTATCGCATTGTGATTCGCTGTTGGCATTAAAAACTTCTGATTGGTTCAAATAAAGATTGACAGGTGCGTTATCCAACCAAAGTGGGATTTTGGGGTGTATCCCTTTCTCATTGGCTCACAATTGGCATCTTCTGATTTTGATAGACAGCGTTTTCATCCAGTCAGCAGCCGCCATTGCCAATTTTATTCGGGAACACTCCGTAGGAGGCTCATTCGCGTCAGGCAGGTTCGCAATTGCGGACCTCCGTTCGTTTTTTAACCATTTTTTTTTTTAGAGCGCAGATTGTTCCAGGGCCCAGCTGGGGCAGAAGAGGAGGAGTCCGGGGACATCGCGAGGAGGTAAGTACAATGTATATTATGTTTATTTTACTTAGTTTTATGTTTATGTATGTGTACTAATGTAATGTTTTTTTTTTTAACAGGGGCCGCGCCGGAGAAGAAGAAAAGAAGAAGGACGGGACATGCTGGAAAGGTGAGTAGAATATTTAGAATATGTACTATGTTTATTTATTTTATGTAATTGTTGTACAATTTTTTTTAATTTTTTTTCCCTAGGTGGCTGATCTGAAGGGACATCTGCAAAGGTAAGTGGTCTTAATTATTTTTATTTAGCTTAGAATTAAGGTTTCTATTGGATCACGAAGGCTTAACAGGCTAAGAAGGACAGGATGCTTAGATTTTTGTATATCTCAGATCTGTTCTTCACTCTTTTTGTGCTTATGTTTTTTTATTTGTATGATAGACTTTTCTATACTATGTTATACTAAACTGTTGTATAAAATTGACTTGTCCTAAATAAAATATTAATTATAAAAAAAAAGAATTAAGGTTTCTATATAGAGATAGCATGTACTGTATATTACATTGTGGGATGTATATTAAATACATAGGATGTATTGTATATTAGATAGATTGGGTGATGTATATGTAACGGAGTTGGAACACGAATCCAATATCTCCGCTGGTATACGGTAAAATACCCAAGAGGCACTACAGTTTCACCATTCCCGACCTCCCATATTGGACGACACACAATTTGGGAGTCAAATGAATACTGACTTTATTTTGTTGTACAGAAATATTTATACACATCTCTTCCCACAGGCAATACACATGCCCATATTTGGCCACACAATATACATAAAGAGAACAATAGGTGTGTTCACACCTCCCCTAGGCTACCTGGCTACTTTGATGCAATCAGACTTGGATCAGATTATACTCTTTGTTCTCTGTCTCATAATAAAACACTTTATACAATAGAGTTCCTTATCTTATAAAGGAGTCTCTGTAATAGGATTATCTATTAGCCTATTAGCTGTAATATTCTGAGCCAATATATTCTGTAGAACATAAAACAACATATCTACAGTACAGCAATGTGATCATATTTTAACCAAGAATTAAATAACCATAAAACAGGGTAAAACAGTGATGGGTTCCGTTACACACCTCCCCCGTGACCATAAGCCGGCATACACGGTCTGATCCTAACGGATCGGCCTGGGGATGTCCGGACAAAAGTATTTGTTGGTCAATTCTCTAGTTTGACAACCCATCAGCATTACTGCAATTCACATTTACTCACATTTCACATATCCCCAGATAGCTGGGATCTGAGCGCACAAAACTACCAAATAGCGCTCAGATCCTCTTCACACAGTTCAATTGCCATGTAGCTAAAGTCTTTCCCATAGTCTTTCATTATATGAATGGGCTCCATGGCATAGCTATCTGGGGTATTACCGCTCCCAAAGGGCAAGTACCGAATGACCCCCCTGTATGTGAAGGGCCAGAATGAGTGACATACACTCTGGTATGGCCGAATACTGTGTTTAAAGGGCAATATGTCCCAGGGCCATAGTCGCAGGGCAGGAGGCTGGCAATAAGTCCTCTCCAGGACAAAGTGGCGATGGGCACTTCGCCACCCATCTCCCCTTTGGGGGGAAGTCTAACCAGGCACCTGGATATTTCGCTGTGGTGATGGGGCAACATGCTGAGGGGACTTGAGGGGCAGAGGCCAGCGGCACTCTGCCCTGATGCCAGCTCTTCTGCTGGTATAACCTGCAGGACATGCTGCTCTGTACAAGGGACAAAGGGAGGGCAGAGGCCGACTGCCCTCTGCCCCGCTGTCAGCTCTTCTGCTGGGGTACTTGGGACATATTCCGGCTCAGTAGCCAGGGAAAGGTGGGGGTCAGTGGGGGTTAACATTTCTCCTGTTAACCCTGGGGCCACATTAGGAGTTAGCTGGGGAGGGGAATTTGTACTTACCCCCTCCTCCGGTTGTCCCAGTGAGGGTAGTTGGGGATCTGGACAGGCTGTCCAGCATCCCGGTAGGTCAGGCACAGAGACCATGGTCACATCTGCGCCGGCTGGGAGATTGGTGTCTCCCCTTGTTAGGGTAAGCTGTCGCTGGGGGGAGAGGGCGACACCTTCAGCTCCCTGGGGTTCACACTGCCGCTGGGGGGGAAGGACGACCCCTTCGGCCCCCTGGGGTACACACTGCCGCTGGGGAGGAAGGATGGCACCTTCTGCTCCCTGGGGTACACACTGTCGCTGGGGAGGAAGGACGACACCTTCAGCTCCCTGGGGTACACACTGCCGCTAGGGAGGAAGGACGACACCTTCAGCTCCCTGGGGTACACACTGCCGCTGGGGGAAAGGACGACACCTTCGGCCCCCTGGGGTACACACTGCCGCTGGGGAGGAAGGACGGCCCCTTCTGCTCCCTGGGGTACACACTGCCGCTGGGGGGGAAGGACGACACCTTCAGCCCCCTGGGGTACACACTGCCGCTGGGGGGGAAGGACAACACCTTCGGCCCCCTGGGGTACACAATGCCGCTGGGGAGGAAGGACGGCACCTTCTGCTCCCTGGGGTACACACTGTCGCTGGGGAGGAAGGACGACACCTTCAGCTCCCTGGGGTACACACTGCCGCTGGGGAGGAAGGACGACACCTTCAGCTCCCTGGGGTACACACTGCCGCTGGGGGGGAAGGACGACACCTTCGTGCCCCTGGGGTACACACTGCCGCTGGGGAGGAAGGACGGCCCCTTCTGCTCCCTGGGGTACACACTGTCGCTGGGGAGGAAGAACGGCACCTTCGGCCCCCTGGGGTACACACTGTACACACTGTCGCTGGGGAGGAAGGACGACACCTTCAGCTCCCTGGGGTACACACTGCCGCTGGGGAGGATGGACGGCCCCTTCTGCTCCCTGGGGTACACACTGCCGCTGGAGGGGAAGGACGACACCTTCGGCCCCCTGGGGTACACACTGCCGCTGGGGAGGAAGGACGTCACCTTCTGCTCCCAGGGGTACACACTGTCGCTTAGGGGGAAGAACGGCACCTTCTGCTCCCTGGGGTACACACTGCCGCTGGGGGAGAAGGACGACACCTTCAGCCCCCTGGGGTACACACTGTCGCTGGGGAGGAAGGACGTCACCTTCTGCTCCCTGGGGTACACACTGTCGCTGGGGAGGAAGGTCAACACCTTCTGCTCCCTGAGGTACACCCTGTCGCTGGGGAGGGGAATTAGTTGGAGTATTCCACGTGGAGCGGTTTCTGTTTCTGGGACAGTCTCTCTGCATGTGGCCCTGCTGGTTACATGTGTGGCACCTGATGTACCGTGGAGGGGTTTGGTAGTTCCCACCACCCGGACGCAGTGCTGGGGGGGGGGGGGTTAATGGTGGGAGGTGGGTTAGCAGCTCCCAAGATGGACCGCTTCTGTGCCCGCTGCTTTTCCATTATGTATTTGTGGACATCTGTCATTAACCATTCCATGGTTTTTATGGGAAGCGTACCTGGGAAAAAGGCCAGTCTGCTTTGGAGTTCTCTTCCAAACTCAGTTTGTGTGGCATTAAGAGGTACTGTAACCGCTGCCCGGTCTCCCTCCATGAGTTCCTTTCTGTCTGCATCCCTGTAGTCCGCGGCCACCTCCTCCTCATCATGGAACGCTGTCCGAAAACTAGCCGGTTCCATCCTGCTGTAGCCAGGGGCGCTGTACGGATACTAGCGTTGCCCTCAATTTGTACTCCACGGAATGGTGTCTCCTGTAGCTGTCCTTCTGACCGTGGGAACAATTCCGCCACTTGCCACCAAATGTAACGGAGTTGGAACACGAATCTAATATCTCCGCTGGTATACGGTAAAATACCCAAGAGGCACTACAGTTTCACCATTCCCGACCTCCCATATTGGACGACACACAATTTGGGAGTCAAATGAATACTGACTTTATGTTGTTGTACAGAAATATTTATACACATCTCTTCCCACAGGCAATACACATGCCCATATTTGGCCACACATAAAGAGAACAATAGGTGTGGTCACACCTCCCCTAGGCTACCTGGCTACTTTGATGCAATCAGACATGGATCAGATTATACTTTTTGTTCTCTGTCTCATAATAAAACACTTTATACAATAGAGTTCCTTATCTTATAAAGGAGTCTCTGTAATAGGATTATCTATTAGCCTAGTAGCTGTAATATTCTGAGCCAATATATTCTGTAGAACATAAAACAGTACAGTATCTACAGTACAGCAATGTGATCATATTTTAACCAAGAATTAAATAACCATAAAACAGGGTAAAACAGTGATGGGTTCCGTTACAGTATATTACATAGATAGGATGTATTGTATATTAGATAGGGGTGTATTGTATTGTATTTCATTTTATTTGTATTGTATGTATTGTATGTCTTTCCTTTTCAGGTGTGTAATTTTTTTTCTGTAGTGGGGGGGGGGGGGGTTGTAATGTATTTTGTTATTTTCTGTAATGTTCCTTTTTTAATTTTTTGGGATTTAGTTTTTTTTCTTTTATTTAATGTAGATTTTTGATTTTTGGTGACTTTAGTTTTTTTGTTTTCTGTAATTAGAGTGGTGGGGGGTTATTAGGGGGTAGGTAGGTAGTGTAGGTAGGTAGTGTAGGTGTTAATAGGTTAGTGTAGAGGGGGGTTAGTTGATATTTAATGTTTTATTGGGGGGGGTATAGTGCAGTGGAGCGTTTAGACTTAGTGTCATGATGGTCCTTGAGGACCGTCATGGCACTTGTGTGGTTAATATTGGGTTGTAGCAGGCCCATAATGGTCATAATATACCCTTATGGGACTGTTGGGGTTAAATAGAGGCTAATGAGGGTCTGGATAGACCCCCATAAGTGACCGTTTTGCTTACACTTTGGGTCATGAGGGTCCTGGATGACCCTCATGGCACTTATAGTGTTATTACATGCGTTCATTACTGTGTTAGAGGGGTCTATATAGTTGAGGTACACAGTACACTCACATTGTGTGACAAACAGCATTGCAACACTTTCTTTTATTGACCATCATTTTTTGTCGGGCAAGTTGCTAGTAATTAATAGTACATATCAATTGAATGCTGTTAAAAATTGCATTTTCCTAATGTAAATATACAATGAAGTCTGTTATTTTTGCCAGACTTTCTTACCCACCCAGACACAAACACTCATATTTTTTGTTAGCTTGCCCCTTACAGCTCTGAAAATTGTTTTCATCGTAACCCATTGCTGTTCAATGTTAAAAGGATGATGATCATGGCAATTAGCATTTTTGACGTTTTATTTTCCTGGGCTCCAAGATCTCTTCAGTCTTCTGTGACTGCAGCCATAAAATTAAAAGACATTTACTTCTGGGCAGGAAAGTTATGGCAAGTCTGGACAAGCTGTTAAAAGCAAAGACATTAAAATATCAACAAAGGTCTGCATTATTAAATCCATGGTATTACAAGTAGTAACATACAGATGTGAGATCTGGACCATAAAGAAGGCTGAGCGTCAGAGAATTGACTTATTTGATTTGTGGTGTTGGAGAAAACTGCTTAGAATCCTTTGGACTGCAAGAAGATCCAATCAATCAATACTACAGGAAGCCAAGCCAAACTGTTCACTGGAAGGTTTGATTATGAGGCTAAAGCTCAAATATTTTGGCCATATCATGAGAAAACAGAATTCCCTAAAGACTCTGATGTTGGGTAATATTAAAGCGCATGAAGAATGGGGCGGCGGTGGCGTTGATAGATCAATTAGATCATTGAAGTAATGAGCATGAGTTTGATGTGTTCAGAGGGGCAGTGGATGATATATGTGCCTGCAGTGCTGCGATCTATAGGTCACGGAGAGTCGGACACAACGGAGCGACTAAACAACAACAACACTACTGGCAGAAATGGAATTAAAGCTCAGTCTGTATCATGTAAATACCTAATTGAGTCTCTGTTGCTGGACCAAATACTCTCCATTTTCCACAGTCCTCATACCAGCCCTTGTCATGCACAATCAGTGCTGCTCCCCATATGTAGCTAGGAATATTCTCTGACCTTCCCCAGAACAAGCTGAATGGCTGACCTTGGACTGATGTCAGATTCCTAGTATTTTACTTTATTTTGTGTATAGTTTCTATCATGTATCACAACACAAAGTACAACTCCCAATGTATGGTATAGATTAAAAGCCCACACAGCCAATCAGAGAGGAGCTCTGCAATGTCTGCCCTCAAAGCAGAAAACACCTCCCCGAGGGAACTCTATGTAAGCAAAACACACCACTAGCTTTCTTTTTTGAGTGGGGGTGACTTTTAATGCTGGAATATGGTGTCCCCATAGCAGCTACTTACTCTGCTTAATTGGAAGTTCAACTGAAGCCACAAGATAACACAAAGTGGAGAGATCCTCAAAACATCATCTTAGTATATTTGGTTCATAGTCTAAAAGAGTGAATAACACATCATGTGACTGTATTATGGTAATATAGTCACTTTTTACAATAAATAAAGTGCATAATGTGCTGCAGATCAGGCAATACAAAGTTAAACTGTTGAAGACATGCGGAGACCACTCGCTTTCACCCTGGTAACAGGAAGCATCTTCATTTTTGCTGTCACTGAGTGAAATATATCACTGTGAGGCATGAGAGCAGTAACATATTATTGCTGCCAGAGTGACCTGCTATGAATTTTAAAACAATACTTATCCAGATTTTGTGGTGGCTGCTGAAGGGTTAAGTGATTTTTGTAAGTGTATCATGTCATGAATCACCCAGGGGCCATATTGGATTTGGTGTGAACTATGCTGGGGCCATTTTGAGACTGGTAGCAGTGGCCTATATTGGGACTGGACTGTTATATACCAATAGCCGCCATCTTGGGGCTGGTATATCATCCACAGTTGGTGCCATATGGAGAGTAAGAGTTCTGGGTTTAGGAGACCCACTGTATATTGTGTTATGGGTTATAATATGTTAGTATTATATTGTATATTGTATTATGGAGTGATAGCTATGTTTTAATTAGTCAACCCTCCCCCATTGTGTAAACTCTCAGTCAGGAGTTGGCCATATGGTCCTTAGTGTAAACAAAGGAGATAACTTAAACAAAGAGATTTGGCAGACTGCCAGGCACCGCAGGACAATGGTATAGTATGGGGTTTCCCAACCACAAGCCCAGGGGCAAAGTCCAAGAGCTAATACAGGATGTTTCCAGTCTGAGACCCAGACCAAAATGAACTAGTAGCCACGCCTGGGGGAGGCCCTGGGGGAGGAGAATAATAAGTTCCCACAAATTACTTCTGTGAGAATGGCCAGAGGGGAATGAGGGTTTGACTAAGAGTAGCCACTCCCTCTACTGTGTGTGTGTGAAATGTTTTAAATATGTGGTTCCAAAATAAAATGTGGTTCATAATTTTCATCAAGACGTAGTGTGTAGATGTATTATTTACCCGGGGACATATGCTTGCAGTAAGATTCGTCAGACTTACTGTCAATATTGCTCAGTCCAAACCAAGGGCTGAGACATGATGTTCCTGTACTCAAAGCTACTCCAAGGTCCAGAGTAACCCAAATCCGGTCAGCAGACCCCAGCCAGAGAGTGGGTCGTGACAATTGGTGGCACAGTGGTGGGGTACTCTGAGAAGGACCAGAAAATGGAGCAGCAGTATGAGGACATGTCCAAGGAGGCAAGACGCAGGTTCAGTATAGCCAGGGAGTTTTGCCCCGGGGAGATAACGCTGGAAGAGGCAATTAAAGGACTGAACCTAATAAAGCAGCAAATACAGGAAGAACGTACAGGGGTGAGTGTCCAAGCTCAGCAAAGGTTTGGGGTCATCCCTGCAGAGATGCCAGTAAGATTCAAACTGGCAAATCAGAATTTTAAACAGTCCCAGGATGATAAAGACAGCATTGACGGATTTATCCAAGAGGACTACAGAGGAAGGGTCCTGCTAAATCAATGGATGGCATTCCTGCAATTATGGCATGGCCATGAGCTGGCAAGCTGGTTGGAGGAACTGGTAGAGAAAGAGATGGACTTGGAGGAACAGTATCTTGCCAGGGTAGAGTCCTTTGGTGGCCGGAGAGAGGATCTCTATTTTCGTTTGGATCTACAATATGGGGTTGAGGAGATTCTGAATGGTGATCCGGAATGTGGCATGGGAACTGCAAGGAGACATAATAACTTGTTTGTTGAACGCTGCCGGGGTCTGGGACTGGAACCATGGTTCCCGGAGGCTCCTTTGCTAGAACCCCTGGTTCGGCAAGAGCAGCAACTGGAGGCTGAATATGTTCAATTGTGGGATGCGATACCCAAGAAGTATTTTGGCCCATCCGGATGGGAGGACGGCTCACCAGACCCTTACAACTCAGACGGTATGTACCAGAGTGAGTATGCTCACTGGAACTGGGGAGAGGCTTTTCTAGACGGTAAACAAAGTGAGGAGTGGGAAGGGGTAAACACTGTTCCTTTGCCAACTCCTGGGGATGGAGAATGTTTGCCCCTAGAACGTGCAGCAACTGTGTCAGGGCCTAGTCACCAGCCCAAAGAGCCAGAGACCCAGTGGAATGTTCACTGGGTGGGGTCAGATAATCCATGTCTGCCCCCTGAGACCCCAAGAGACTTAATCCCGGAGGGAGTGGGAACTGCTCACAAGCTAGGGCCAGATAAATTAAGTCTGCCCTCAGAAGTTCTAGGCAAAGTGTGTTGGCCAGAACTGTTAATGGAGCCAGAGGCTTGTGATGATTATGTGATGGACGGTGGGAAGGGAGCCTTAGAGGCCAGGCTGGGTGGGAATGATGAGATTCCCCAGCCTGCATCAGATAACCACTGTCTGTACCCTGACACCCCAGGGGAGTTGTTCCCAGAAGTGCTAGTGAAGCACAGAGCCCAGGAGGGTTGTTTAAGAGACTGTGGGGAGGGAAAGGAATTGGTTTCTGGCTACAGGGAACCTGACCTCACACAGCAAGAGTGTGCCAGGGGCACAAAGAGCCAGGCCGGGGCAGCAAGCCTGCCAGCCTTGGCAAAAGCATTATGGGTGCAGAGTGGCACCATGAAAGAGGGTGTACCAAGTGGGGAGATACCCTGGATAACCATTGTCCAGGGGCCCACTGGAACAGACACCACTCCAAAGACCCAGTTCAACAGAAAGGACTGGGATAAAGTTGCTCAACCCCGGGCAATGGAGGAGTCCGGCACTTCAGCTGGATGGGAGCAGCATAGCCCCCCAGCCAAGTCAGAGGAGTGTAAGCACAGCTTGGGTGGGAGCAGCGTAGCTCCCCAAGCTGCAACGGAAACAGCTGGACCAGAGGAAGAAAGCCAAGAGGAGCTGTCCCTTTGTAGTCCCATAGGCCCAGAGACTGTTTTAGAGATCCCAGCCCAGCTGTGGGGACTGGCTGGAGGGAAAGGGGTTGCTACGGGACAGGGATTGTATGGGGTTCCAAAAAATACTGTGTTGCCTCAGAAGAGTGTATGGGTGCAACCCACTGTGTCCCCAGAGACTTCCATGCTGCTGCCAAAAAGAGAGAGATGGGATTCTGAAATATTTGGGTGGGGGTTGCATGGGAAGAGCAATTTGCTCTATACAGTGGGAGCAAGGCCAAGGGCTGGGGGAGGTTGTTACTCTACACTTTGGGACTGTTTTCTAAAGGACTTGAACGTGGAGAGAGTGCAGAGGGCCTAGCCAATCCAGAAGAGTCATGACTATCAGCGTAGCTGGGAAAATCCTAGGGGCATGGATGTTTCCTGCCACGCTTGGGGAGGTGTTGTCATGAATCACCCAGGGGCCATATTGGATTTGGTGTGAAGTATGCTGGGGCCATTTTGAGACTGGCAGCAGTGGCCTATATTGGGACTGGACTGTTATATACCAATAGCCGCCATCTTGGGGCTGGTATATCATCCACAGTTGGTGCCATATGGAGAGTAAGAGTTCTGGGTTTAGGGGACCCACTGTATATTGTGTTATGGGTTATAATATGTTAGTATTATATTGTATATTGTATTATGGAGTGATAGCTATGTTTTAATTAGTCAACCCTCCCCCATTGTGTAAACTCTCAGTCAGGAGTTGGCCATATGGTCCTTAGTGTAAACAAAGGAGATAACTTAAACAAAGAGATTTGGCAGACTGCCAGGCACCGCAGGACAATGGTATAGTATGGGGTTTCCCAACCACAAGCCCAGGGGCATAGTCCAAGAGCTAATACAGGATGTTTCCAGTCTGAGACCCAGACCAAAATGAACTAGTAGCCACGCCTGGGGGAGGCCCTGGGGGAGGAGACTAATAAGTTCCCACAAATTACATCTGTGAGAATGGCCAGAGGGGAATGAGGGTTTGACTAAGAGTAGCCACTCCCTCCACTGTGTGTGTGTGAAATGTTTTAAATATGTGGTTCCAAAATAAAACGTAGTTCATAATTTTCATCAAGACGTGGTGTGTAGATGTATTATTTACCCGGGGACATATGCTTGCAGTAAGATTCGTCAGACTTACTGTCAATATTGCTCAGTCCAAACCAAGGGCTGAGACATGATGTTCCTGTACTCAAAGCTACTCCAAGGTCCAGAGTAACCCAAATCCGGTCAGCAGACCCCAGCCAGAGAGTGGGTCGTGACAATTGGTGGCACAGTGGTGGGGTACTCAGAGAAGGACCAGAAAATGGAGCAGCAGTATGAGGACATGTCCAAGGAGGCAAGACGCAGGTTCAGTATAGCCAGGGAGTTTTGCCCCGGGGAGATAACGCTGGAAGAGGCAATTAAAGGACTGAACCTAATAAAGCAGCAAATACAGGAAGAACGTACAGGGGTGAGTGTCCAAGCTCAGCAAAGGTTTGGGGTCATCCCTGCAGAGATGCTAGTAAGAGTCCTCCATTTCTACCACCCTTACCCCGGTCCTCACTCTCTTTTCATTTTTCTCTCCCACTACTAGCACATTTCCATCCTCCTTCAAGCAGGCCCTCATCACACTCATTCTAAAAATGCACTCTCTGGATCTTTCATCCCTTTCCATCACCCATCTCTCTACTCTCACTAGCCTCTACATTCACTTTACTTCTTTCAAACCATTCCTTACTACAATCTGGCTGCTGTACCCAACACTTAATGAAGGTAACAAATAACTTAGTGACTACCAAGACCAGGGGACTGTTCTCCCTGCTAATACTCCTTAATCTCTTTGCTGCCTTTGGCACAGTTGACCATCCACTCCTACTGCACACACTCTATTCCAATGGCACAACCTTGTCATGGTTTGAGTATTTTCTCAACTCATTCCTTCACCATCTCCTACTTTGACACTTCCTCCCTTCTACTACCATGTTCTGTTGGGGTTTCCCTAGGCTCAGTGTTAGGTCCATTGCTTTTCTCTTTCTACGCTTTCTCTCTTGGTAAACCCATTAGCTTCTATAGATGTTACCACCATCTCTCTCCCGACCTATCCCGCCATACTAACCCGTGTCAAAACATGTCTTTCCCATTTATCCTCCTGGATGGCATCACACCATCTAAAAATCAACCTCTCCAAGACTGAGCTGTTACTAATTCCCCTTCCTCTGTCTCTATGCCTGAAATATATCTTACTGAAGAGAAGGCAAAAATCACCCCAACATCTCCAGTCAGATGTCTTGGTGTCACATTTGACACCAATCTATCTTTCATCCCCCACATTCAATCACTAACTAAAACCAAAAGCCATCACCTTCAGCCATTCCTCACCAAAGACACTAAGACAATAATCCACACTCTCATGTCACGCATTGACTGTTGCTACTCAATCCTAATTGCCTTCCATTAAACTGCCTATCCCCATTCCAGTACATCCAGAATGCTTCTGTCAAAATCATCCACCTTACACAGTGCACATAATCTGCTGCCCTCCTCTGCCAGTCTCTACACTGGCTCCCCAATTACTCAATAATCATTTTCAAAATCCCTAGCCTCACTTACAAAGCCCTCAACAACACAGCACCTTTCTACATTTCAACTCGTTTCCAGATTTAGTCCAAATTGCCCTCTCCGCTCTTCCCTAGATTTGCACCTCTCATGCTCTACCATTACCTCCTCACATGCTCGCCTACAGGACTTCTCAGGATCAGCCCCAATACATTTAAATTCTCTACCTCGCTCTGTAAGACTGTCGCCTATTCAAATGTTCTCTGAAAACCCACCTATTCAGAAAAACTTACCTCCTTCTTCCTTAACTAAATCATCCACAACTTTATACTAGGTTACCATTTTCTGTGTTTGCATACCTGGCCCTCATCATTAATCCATCCAGCAGTCCTCTTACTTCATGTTTCTATCCCTTCATCTCCTTATTTAACACTGGATATGTACAAATGTGCTGTCTTAATTTATCTGTGCAAAAAGAGTAGAGGTGCTCATCTGAGAACGAAAAATACCTCAGTGGATTTTTTCTATAGGTCTGGTTACCTACTCAGAAAGCAGCCTCTTTTAGCCACTTGTGCCCTTCACAGGGAGAAATATCCTGTAGTATATCAGTCAGGTTTCTCTCAGAAGAGTGATCCAGTCCCGAAATACCAGGCAATTCTCCCTGAACAGGAGAAACAGCAAACCCCAGATGTACGTTTCGGCATCTGTGGGCCTCGTCAGTGAGGTGCAACTACACTCCCTAAGGCACTGTGAGCAAGGAGTCCACGTCTGGTTCCCCCTATCACCCATAAGGTAAGGAAAATGTATACAAAAAGAGTAGAGGTGCTCATCTGAGTACAAAAAAAACCTCAGTGGGTTTTTTCTATAGGTCTAGTTACCCACTCTGAGAGCAGCCTCTTTTAGCTCACTTGTGCCCCTCACAGGGAGAAATATCCTATAGTATTTCAGTCTGGTCTCGTTCAGAAGAGCAATACAGTCCCGAAATACCAGGCAATTCTCCCTGAACAGGAGAAACAGCAAACACCAGATGGACGTTTCAGCCTCTGTGGTCCTTGTCTGTGAGGTGCAGCTATACTCCCTAAGGCTTGATTTATCTGTCTTCTAATGTTCCCCCAAAGCACCTCACAAGATTGAAAGCTTGCAAATTTACAATCTATAATGTGTTACTAAATACTGCACTCTCTTTGTTTAGTACATCTAACATTATAGAAACATTGTATGTATGAGCTACAGGGGGTAGACCTTTGCAGGAACTGTTTGGAAAGTTTCAGTGAGTAAAAACAGAAATGTTAAGCACGTGCTAATAAAATGATGTTTAAATATGCAAACATACACTTAGGTAGTTTAGTATTAAAAACCGGGACCCATCCGTGTCCCTTTTATGGAGTAGCATTTGCTGGTTATATTACCTGGTTATCAGTATAGACAGTCTGATAAATAGTTTAGCAGAACAGTCATTATTTTAACCCTTTGACTGTCAGTCCCACTCTGTTGTTTGCAGTGAGAGCTATAGTGTTAATGGCAATTCATATTGTAAATATCCTTCCACGTTGTCTGTGGATTTCTCTATAAACTTCCCTATTCAGCTCCTAGCTGCTCGTCACATGCAGTTTCAGAATGTCACCACCAAACATGGAAAATATTAAATCCCTGCCCACCGAAATTCTGGTTGTGGTTCTTATACCTGAACACAAGACTACATTGCCCATCATGCTTTGCAAACAATAGAGGAAGTGCATAGAATGGCAGCTAGATTCTGCCAATTAAACTCTGCCTAATGGTAAATCTGGCCCTTGTTAGATATCTCACAAGCTCTTGTCATGTATCTACCAATGAGTTGATGCTATACATTCCCTTTCTATAGTGAGATCTGCAGAAGCACAATAAGAAATTAGATCTGTCATAATGAGTAAAAACTATCTCCGTTCTAAGAAAATCTTAATTTTGTAAGTATGTGCCATTTTTATTGATTGTTTGGCTGGATGAATGTAATTAGAAACTTGAAAGATACATAACTGATGTGTAAAGCAAATGGTTAAAGCAAAATCAATGTTAGCAATTGTGATGCCCAATTAAGTGACCACTGTAATGTCCTAATAAGAGGAGCTAGTTTTAATTATGCATTGATCAATAATAATATTATAAAACTCACTTTCAAGATTAGAGAATCTGCCTGTAAATTTAGTTGTTTGTTGCCACCCTGATAAAGCCATCAAGGGGTGAGGGGGTTTGGCTGAAAAACAGGTCTAAATGGTTTTACAAACAATCTGATTAGATAAGAGGTCAAACAATAATTCATAGGTGGACCACACTGGAAAAGCTCATTTCCAAGGGGAGCCACTTTAACACAGCATTGCTCTAGTGAAAGACCATTGTATTAATAAAATATTTAAGATTAATATTAAATATTGTTTTTTTAAATCAATGAATATGAACTTTACTAATGATTAATGCCTAATTAAAACATCTAAAGGAAGAACCTAAACAACACACAAAAAAATAAATGTAGAGGAATACTTAAACAATCAGAAATCCAAAAAAGGATAATCCATGTAACGTTCTTATGTATATGTCTTCTTGATCTTTATATAGATGTGAAAGGTTCATAAAGTACACCATGAAGTACTCGTGCTTTAATTCTCAGGATCCAGGCAATCCGCAGAAAAAATCTTTAGGGAATAAAGCCCATTAGTGCATAACACTCTAAATATATATAACAAAAAAAGTGGGCAATAGTAAAATGTAAACTTTATTGGTTGGAAAAACCGACGATTAAAACTTTAAAAAGGGAAAGAATAAAAACTATACAAATACCTTTGAACAGAAAAACTGCAAACCTAATGACCACTGGACAACTGTCACTCATTAAGTGGGGTTTGAGCAGTATTATAAATGAGACACAGAGAGTCTCTTTGTATAGGCTTGTAGTACTATGCAACAAAAGGTGTAAATCATTAGAATAGTGGGCCAAACCTTCCTAAATTACCTTGTGCTATAACTATATATCTCTCCCCAGTAACGGTTGTGAAACCTAGTATAACAACATAAGGAAAATATAGGTAGCTTGGTAGTATGCTTCTAAACAACAGATTTATTTGCATACAAAAAATCCTCAGTTTGGCTCTTAGATCACCAGGTACTTCATTGCCTCTTATTAGGGTACAATGCCCCTATTATTTGAATGATATAGGTATAAATCAACCATTCAAACAATATGGCTCTTAAATGTCCAGATATTGCATTACCTCTTGTTAGAGTATCACACCACACCTATTTTGGTGGTGTAAGCATAATTTGGGCCATTCTGAACAAGCTCACTCTCTGTATACTCGCATATAGTATAACAGCGTCTCCCTGTGCTGGGGAGATTCGCGCTGCCTAGTTGCGTCGTGCGTAATAACCTCACGTTACGCTAGCCTACATCCTAACATGTTTCTACGTGTTCAACGTCTTTTTCAAAGGATTAAGGCGTGTGTAGGGACAGGAAGCTATTTAAAGCATATGGTAGCCATGGTAACCTGGACTACCTGATTGCTACACCTAAATTAACCCTATGAGTGAAAGTATGTATGGCAGGAAAGGACTGAAAAAAGAAAGAAATGGGCCATATATATTATTAGCATAGTGGATGTAGCAACATCAGTTGGAAGGGGGAACCTTAATGAATAAGTGTGTATCTGGATACAGGATACTGAAAAGAGAATATATATAAGTATCATGATGTGCAAAGAGAAAAAGTGCATATTGTGCATGAAAATAACTAGATGAATTAAAACCCCTGTATAAGGGCATAAAATAGCCAGGGTATAAAGACCCTGTATGTAAACCATAATTAGGTCAAAATTGACATATTGAGACCATAGTGAAAAGTGACTAAGTGCATGAATGAATAAATGGCAAGAAAAATCTAGTATTGCCATATATATTATAACTAGGAATGTGAAGGTGAGTGGTGTTGACCACTAAAATAAAAATGATGGTCACGTGAGACCAAAAGTGAAAAGAATAATTCTATTTCAGGTAAGATGTGACACATGAGTGGGCCACATCTACCTGAAAAAGATTATAAATAAAGCAAAAATTATATTATGCAAAGATGAGACATATATGAAGTAAAATTAAAGTGCATATATCATGATCCTGATTCAGGAATTACTAGGTGGTATTTCTCATATAGTTAGAGGGTCCAAATCTAGGGCCCAGAAAAAGGCCTGTATAGACAACTTATGTAAGATAAAATTACACAAGACTATATGAAGGCCGTATAGGAAAAGCCTTCATTCAGGCCATCAGGTACCTGTGCTCTTAATTTATAAATCCATTGCGATTCACGCTGTAGTAATTTATTTTGAAAATCACCCCTTCTAGGTCCAGTTTTCACAGAATCAATAATACAAAATTTTAGTACTTCCGGATTGTTGTTGTGACAGTATTTCACATGTCTTGCTATGGGAGTGTCATATTCATTTTTAATAGAATATATATGTTCCCCCAATCTTCGACGGAATTCCCTGCAGGTTTTCCAATCTGGATTTTACATAATTACAAATAGAGGCAGAGGCTACTTTTCTGCCCTCTACACAACCCAGAATAGAAAATAAAGATGTTAATTCAGCATTTTATGAACTTCAAAAAAATATGAGAAAACAAATTAAATCCATTTGGGAAATATCCAGTTTACAAAATTACATAAAAAATAAATTGATCCCTAGAGGCCTTAGAACTAACATCACACCAGCCTTAAATATACATGATGAAATTTTCATGTCCTAGTGGAAGGATATCCTTTTTAAATGTTCTATGGAACTTATGTCATTAATTATTGAAACCCACCAAAGTAATCTTGAAGACATCAAAAAAACTGTGGTACTTAACCAAGTGGAAGTTGACAAATTTAGAGATATCTCTGACTTTGAGAATTTATGCACTAAATTGAACTCAAATATAGAAAAGTTCAAAAAGGACATTAAAGATAGAAAACATAGGAAATTCCTAAGAGATCAAAATGATTTCAAAATAGGAAGAATATACAAAAGATTACCATCTAATCCTCAATATCTAACAGGATCTGAGTTAAGTTCGTCTGATTATGACACCTCAGATATAGAAGATCATACTACCAGAAAGAATGTTAGGGGTGCAAGAACCTATCCAAAAAGAGGAATGTATAAAGATAGGAATCCCAACTGGAAGCGAGAACAATATGAACTACGCTCCAGAAGAAACCAATATGATTCTGATAGACAGACAGGATTACATCTTATGTATGATAATGAAACTCCCTCATATCCTTTTTTAGTGAGAGGACGATCTCGAACAAGGAGATCAATACAGATCAATACCAATCAGTTCCTTTAGATACTGACAAGTCAGAGGATACTCTGAGAATTATAAACCTATCCCACTTTGTTTTACATAAAGACCATATCACAGTTTTAAGTAAAGGCCTTACATTTGTACCAACATCTATGGTAAATATCTTTACTCACATCAAAGATTTAAATCTTTTCTCTAGGAAACTAGCTCTTCACAAATTTTATAAGAGGAAACGAGATAGAGAAATTATGAGCCTGGGAGTCCCACAAGATGACATAGAAATAGTACAAGGCCTTATAGAGCTTTTGGAGGAAAATTGCACTCCAATCATAGAACCAAAGAAATGGAAGATTAAAAGCACTTTTACTCCTCCACTTAAAGACTATGCAAATATTTGGGTTTTCCTACAGCAAGTCTCTAAGGACATAGAGGAAATTGATTACAGGAGTTACAAAAAATAATATAACCTCACTAAGCCGGAATATCAAGCTCTTATAGAACTTAGGGATGATGTGTCACTACACATCAAGCCAGCAGACAAGGGAGGCAATATAGTCCTCATGGATAATGATGACTATAAGGAGATGTGTATGAGAATTTTAAAGGATAAAACTACTTACAACATCATTACAAAAGATCCGACTCCTGAATTCAATTTGAGACTTAAAAACATCCTAGTAGATGTAAAAAATAAGGCAATAATTGATGAGCAGACTTTTCAATTTCTATTTCCCAAATTCCCTATGGTCTCAGTGTTCTATTCTCTCCCTAAAGTTCACAAGAAAACCCATCCTATCCCAGGTAGACCTATAGTCTCTGGGACTAATAATCTTTCCCACAACTGCAGTATATTTGTGGATTATCATCTTAGGGAATTTGTGATGGGCTTACCATCCTATGTCAGGGACACTCCTGATATTCTCAGGCAATTAGAAGATCTATCTGTACCTCCTGAATCATGGCTGGTGTGTATTGATGTTGAGGCCTTATACAGCAGCATTCCACATAACTTTGGAATCAATGCAGTAAAGTACTTTTTACAGATGAAAGGTTCTCCTTTTGATGAACTAAACATGTTGCTAATAGCACTATTGGAATATGTTTTAAAACACAACTTCTTCCTATTCAACCAAAAATGGTACCACCAACAACAGGGAACAGCTATGGGTACACCATGTGCCCCTAGCTATGCGAACTTGTTTCTGGGGTGGTGGGAAGACAAATACATATATGATGACAACGCACATCCCTTTGGAGCAAATATACTTGTCTGGAGGAGATTTATAGATGATATTATCCTGGTCTGGACTGGTAACAGACAGGAATTGAGTTCATTTATACAATTTCTGAACACTAATGAATTAGGCCTCAAATTTACCTTTGAGACCAGTCAGAGTGAGATCTCTTTTTTGGATCTAATAATTAAAAAGGATGAAAGAGGGAAAATATGTACATCTACATTTAGAAAAGAAACAGCATCTAATACTCTGCTGAAATGGGAGAGCCAACACTTTGAGCCACTTAAGAGAGGAATTCCTAAGGGACAATACCTCAGGATCCAGAGGAATTGCAGTTCAGAGGAAGAATTTAAAATTGAAGCGAACAAACTTAGGGAACGTTTTAAAGCAAGAGGTTACCCTAATAGAAGCCTTAAGTTGGCTTATAAACATGCTATGAACTGCAATAGAACCGATCTTCTAAATGTAAATAGAAAAGCTCAAGGTAAAATGGATACCCCCACTAACAGGACTATATCTAATGAATCTAAGATTACTAGATGTATAATGACATTTGGTCATGACTCTGAAATAATCAGAAACATCCTTTCTAAACACTGGCATCTCCTCACAAGTGATAAAGATCTTAAAGACACCCTCACGTCCAAAGCAAGTATTACGTATAGAAGAGGAAAGAACATTAAAGATATGCTTGTACATAGTGTATATACAGATAAGATATCTGAACCTAAAACTTGGCTCCAACCACTGAAGGGAATGTATAAGTGTGGGAACTGTAAATTTTGCAAATTTGTGAGACCATGCAAACATTATATACATCCGACAAATGGTGCTATTTTTGATATTGATAATTTTTTCAACTGTAAATCATCAGGAGTTATATATATATAGCTACTTGTTTATGTAACAAGATCTATGTAGGGAAAACCTGCAGGGAATTCCGTCGAAGATTGGGGGAACATATATATTCTATTAAAATGAATATGACACTCCCATAGCAAGACATGTGAAATACTGTCACAACAACAATCCGGAAGTACTAAAATTTTGTATTATTGATTCTGTGAAAACTGGACCTAGAAGGGGTGATTTTCAAAATAAATTACTACAGCGTGAATCGCAATGGATTTATAAATTAAGAGCACAGGTACCTGATGGCCTGAATGAAGGCTTTTCCTATACGGCCTTCATATAGTCTTGTGTAATTTTATCTTACATAAGTTGTCTATACAGGCCTTTTTCTGGGCCCTAGATTTGGACCCTCTAACTATATGAGAAATACCACCTAGTAATTCCTGAATCAGGATCATGATATATGCACTTTAATTTTACTTCATATATGTCTCATCTTTGCATAATATAATTTTTGCTTTATTTATAATCTTTTTCAGGTAGATGTGGCCCACTCATGTGTCACATCTTACCTGAAATAGAATTATTCTTTTCACTTTTGGTCTCACGTGACCATCATTTTTATTTTAGTGGTGAACACCACTCACCCTCACATTCCTAGTTATAATATATATGGCAATACTAGATTTTTCTTGCCATTTATTCATTCATGCACTTAGTCACTTTTCACTATGGTCTCAATATGTCAATTTTGACCTAATTATGGTTTACATACAGGGTCTTTATACCCTGGCTATTTTATGCCCTTATACAGGGGTTTTAATTCATCTAGTTATTTTCATGCACAATATGCACTTTTTCTCTTTGCACATCATGATACTTATATATATTCTCTTTTCAGTATCCTGTATCCAGATACACACTTATTCATTAAGGTTCCCCCTTCCAACTGATGTTGCTCCATCCACTATGCTAATAATATATATGGCCCATTTCTTTCTTTTTTCAGTCCTTTCCTGCCATACATACTTTCACTCATAGGGTTAATTTAGGTGTAGCAATCAGGTAGTCCAGGTTACCATGGCTACCATATGCTTTAAATAGCTTCCTGTCCCTACACACGCCTTAATCCTTTGAAAAAGACGTTGAACGCGTAGAAACATGTTAGGATGTAGGCTAGCGTAACGTGAGGTTATTACGCACGACGCAACTAGGCAGCGCGAATCTCCCCAGCACAGGGAGACGCTGTTATACTATATGCGAGTATAAAGAGAGTGAGCTTGTTCAGAATGGCCCAAATTATGCTTACACCACCAAAATAGGTGTGGTGTGATACTCTAACAAGAGGTAATGCAATATCTGGACATTTAAGAGCCATATTGTTTGAATGGTTGATTTATACCTATATCATTCAAATAATAGGGGCATTGTACCCTAATAAGAGGCAATGAAGTACCTGGTGATCTAAGAGCCAAACTGAGGATTTTTTGTATGCAAAGAAATCTGTTGTTTAGAAGCATACTACCAAGCTACCTATATCTTCCTTATGTTGTTATACTAGGTTTCACAACCGTTACTGGGGAGAGATATATAGTTATAGCACAAGGTAATTTAGGAAGGTTTGGCCCACTATTCTAATGATTTACACCTTTTGTTGCATAGTACTACAAGCTTATACATAGACACTCTCTGTGTCTCATTTATAATACTGCTCAAACCCCACTTAATGAGTGACAGTTGTCCAGTGGTCATTAGGTTTGCAGTTTTTCTGTTCAAAGGTATTTGTACAGTTTTTATTCTTTCCCTTTTTAAAGTTTTAATCGTCGATTTTTCCAACCAATAAAGTTTACATTTTACTATTGCCCACTTTTTTTGTTATATCCAGGCAATCCCACATATGAAAGTCATATAAGAAAAAAACGCTTGGAAGACAGTATAATGTTGAATTTGCCTCCTAAGTCAAAGATTTTATATATGTATATATTTTTAATTATTGTTTAAATGTTAATAACTTCCTATTCATCCAAACACCCTCAATCTGGGACTACTATAATAAGTTTTCACTGTTAATATTGATCTTGGTTGAACAATTTTGAAAGCCGAATACAAGCCAGTGTCTCTATTTTTATATAAATATAATATTGATTAACCAATAAGTGTTATCTTAAATACTACACTATTAGTGTTTTTGGCACTCTTGCATACTCTTTTCTTATTAAAACATCCAACTTCTGTGATGTAACTAGAGTGGTTCTTCAATACTGGAGCATTACCTACCGTCTGACTAAATCCCTATCATGGCGGGTGTTTGAAATTGCTCTAGCAGCGCTTTCCTAAAAGTATCTGCTAAAGCACTCTCTATTTCCACTTCTCATTAAATAAATATATATATATATATATATATACATATATATATATATATATATATACATATATATATATATATACATATATATATATACATATATATACATATATATATATATATATATATATATATATATATATAGATATATATATATATATATATATATATATATATATATATATATATATATATATAGATAGATAGATAGATAGATAGATAGATAGATAGGCATTAAAGATGTGTAATAACCACAGGCATAACATTAAAGGAAGCCATGTTTGATAATGGCTATGGATTGAAGAGCAACAGCATTTGTGGGCACATTTGCATGTCCCAGCTCAGCTTCCCAGAATGCAGTGTAATAACTTTTTTTCTCTGAAATCTGAGCTGGAAACAGTTTTTAAACTTGTTTTAGACATTCAAATGTGAACACAGATGTACTATTTATTTACTCTATATATATATATATATATATATATATATATATATATATATATATATATATATATATATATATATATATATATATATATATATATATATATATATATATATATATAACATAGCCTCATAAATATTTATGTTCCTAGTGAGTGTAAGATTTTATATTTATACATTTTGGTACAAAAAAAAACAAACAAAGCAAAGAGCACTGGAAACCAGCACATAAAAATGTATTTAAACATCTTGTTTTTCTGCCCAACATGTATTGAGAAACTCATCAACCCCTTTTTCCTTTTTATTCTTGTTGAGAGCATATTGTTTAATGTCTTGGTAATAGCTGCAGTGGCAGCATTTAGTTTACCCGTTGAAAGATGTACAGAACAATTCATTTGTTAGTTACAGTTGAAGTCTATTTGTTCCCTTCATATACTCTCAATTCCATTGTCATTTTGGATTTGAATTTGCCACAGGGTAAATATTTTGATCTCAAGCAAGGAGAGAGAGAAAGAAAGAAAGAGAGAGAAAACTCTCAGTTATCTGGCACCTAGGGGGATTGGTAGATGCCGGATAAATGTAGTTTCTGGTTGCTTGAGTCACTATTAAAAGAGGCCTAGATTAGCTGCACATAGGATGCTCTGCTAAGTATATTTGTCAGTGAGGGCTTTTCTAGCAGCAGCAGCTTTCACTCCTCACACACTGGTACAATCATCTGAAGGGTGCACTGCTGACCCGGGGAATGTAACGCCAGCTCTGCCCTGGCTCAGTCACTCATGCCCGTCTGCTTCCAGATAAAATTGAATTGCTGAGACGTACAGTGGATGAAATCTAGGTGCCTGTAAGTATTTTGTGGCGTGAAAAACTGGCTCCTGGCATTTGTTGAGCTTTGTAAAATTATTTTTTTATTTAAAGTACAGTATTCAATTTATTTTCAGGTTGCTCGAGTTCTGGTTAACTGAGAGTCTACTGTGTGTATATATATATATATATATATATATATATATATATATATATATATGTGTGTGTGTGTAGATACATAGTATAATCTGCATTTTAGGGTGTGGCTATGTTATTGTTACTAATCTGATTATGAGACCAGAGACCATTAGGTCAGAGGAGCAAAGTCCCCTAAAAGAATTAAAAACAACCGAAAAGATGGAGGACAACAAAACAGAGCCACATTCACTGAAATAAATAATTCTTCTGCTACTGAAAAAAATTACGTACTAATATAAGGAGAAATGCAGGTGGAAAAATGCAGCAAACAGCAAAAAGAACTGGATAAAACAAGGAAAACAGATTAAGTGGAAGTAAGCCTTGTCTCCTCATTCCAATGGATTGCTTGCAATACACCCTCTCCTCCCATTATTTTTATAGTTAATTTCTTGTCTTTCCTTTGTGTCATTACACTTACCCACCTTACCTCCGTTCACTTCACATACCATCATGTTGCTTATATGGCCGCATTTTTAACTAGACTAACAAGACATGTGCCTAGGGGCGCCTCCCTGGGAGGGATGCCACATTTGCATAACAATATATTTAATTTTGAGCTTGTTTTATTTCACACATAGACCCTGTCTTCTCTAGCAAGGTGCCATGAGCATGTACTTTTGTGGGGGAGGAGGTGGCTGTGAAGTGCTAGGTTTACAGGGTTGTCTTATAGTGGTATGCTTGTAGTGTAACACAGAGCATGGGAACTCATGGACAAGTTCAGTGTCTGCACCACCCTGCTTGGGAACTCATGGACAAGTTCAGTGTCTGCACCACCCTGCTTGGGAACTCATGGACAAGTTCAGTGTCTGCACCACCCTGCTTGGGAACTCATGGACAAGTTCAGTGTCTGCACCACCCTGCTTGGGAACTCATGGACAAGTTCAGTGTCTGCACCACCCTGCTTGGGAACTCATGGACAAGTTCAGTGTCTGCACCACCCTGCTTGGGAACTCATGGACAAGTTCAGTGTCTGCACCACCATGCTTGGGAACTCATAAACAAGTTCAGTGTCTGCACCACCATGCTTGGGAACTCATAAACAAGTTCAGTGTCTGCACCACCCTGCTTGGGAACTCATGGACAAGTTCAGTGTCTGCACCTCACTGCTCCCCCATGCATACTGATAGGGCTTTACTCATTATACTAGCTACCCATCTCACTTCAAGCCTGCCAAACTTTCCTTCATTCTCTGATGAGCACCTCTGACTTAGTTGTTTTGTGGATCAAAATATGCTTGAACAAACAGCTTGCTACATGTTACTCTAGCCACCATCGTAAGGTAAATACATTGAAATAAATTATATACACACTACACACTAGATATACAGCGGCTGGTGGAGCATCATAGTGGTAGAGATGCACACGATCTTGTGGAGCATCATAGTGGTAGAGATGCACATGACTCTGTGCAGCAAGGGGTTGGCTAAGGAGTTTGTACCTTGAGACACTAGATATGTAAATCCCGCCCAGATTGTTTATAATATCCGGGATTATTTTTTTTTTGCAAACTAGACTCATGTATCATATATATTTAGAAACACAGAGACATACAAACATTAACAATCAAGTTTTATTTTTGTATAGTACCATTTAATACAATGCTTTATTAACATAGATCTGTTTTCTTTGCCTCCAGTGTAGGGACCGGAGAGTCACAACTTTACAAATAGGGGTCAGACGTTTATTGACAATATTCAGTACATTGAAATAAAAGGCAAAGGGACTCTCAAGTGCTCCATGAAGCACGCAACCTTTATATGTACATGCAATAATTACACTCGATTCATTATGTGAGTTGGCAAATCCAGTACTTCTGGAAACCCAGAATCGGAGGCTAATACATAGGACAATAATTACATCAAGCACCATTCTACTTCAAGGATCATTTGTTTGCTTTTTTTTAATTCTTTACAGCTACCACACTTTGGTATAAAGTGTAATGGGTGAAATTACACAGCAAACCCATGCTCTGTCACCCCAAACACAAGTATATTTTTTATTTAATTCTTCAGGAGCATGAAAAATTGGCTATAAATCATATTAAACATCATATATTATTTCTAAAGTGAACCATCCCATAGATATTCAGTATTGTTTGATCTATATTAACATGCAAATGAGTGACGCCTTGGATTCTAATTAGCTAATCTGATGTGCCAAGTAGTATCTTCCTCTATGGTGGCCTAACCAATGACCCCCCCCCCCCCCCCCCCCCCAATGATAATGCCTTCCTGCAATGATTTTTGCAAAGAAAGACAGATAAAAACACAAGCTTGTCGGTGAGCTGATAATGCGCCTTTAATTCTGTAATTCATTTAATCATTTATAGCATGTACAAAGAATACTTAAGTTTTGTAAGATTTTAATAAATCTATTTAATAGTCAATGCTAACCATAAATTTGGAATAACGTTTTCTAGATTCTATTTCAATTGATATATTTATAGTTTTCCTACAAAAAACACCATAATTGTTGTAGGAAAATTCATAATAAGCTCCTCCACAGCAACACAACCTAACCATTTGTTGGCAAATAAATGAGCTAGTGTGCAACGTATGAGGGCCTGAATATGCCACCCATATTGCCAAGCTTTTAGTTGACTAGAGAACGGCTTTAAATATAAAAAAAAAAACAACATCACAACTGTTATCTCATTTATTTTTCAAATCAATCCAATAGTTCCAAAAAAGTGTAATTCTGTTGATTTGAATACGTTTATGAATTGTTCTTGCACCAAAAACATTCAATTTTAACCAGCTCTGAATGTTAGTACTGTAGAACACATTCATTTTAACACAAAAGGGATTCAAATTAAAGCTTTTTATTGTTATTTTCAAATGGAAAACTAAACTGGCTTTTTATAAGCAATGTATCACACATGCTGATCCCCGTAATGTCATAATAATCTGTTTGCCGCTTTAACAGTAGGTATCTTCAACAGCAAGACGTTTTAGTATAATTGCAAATCTAAGCTCGAAAGCATACGTAATACCAGAAGAGGCCAAGTTGCTTAATATGCTGCATAACATAAGCAGGTACATATATATTGATATATATATTATGTTACTATTCACCTTCCATTGAAGCTCTATCTTTCATTTGTGTTTTTGCACTTTATCTCTCAATAAATGCTTAGATGGACTCTGCCCATTGGACTTCTTCTTGGTCTTCTCTACAAGTTATTCAAATAGAACTACTCAAATTAGAACAATAAAATTCTGACTGCAAAAAAGTCTAAAAAACACAGAGTACTGTGTCGGTGCTATCAATACCTAAAGATAATAAGAATTGCACACAAAAAAGGACTTTGACAAAGCTTGTAATGGTGAAATGTGTCTGTAGATATGGACAGAACCCCATTTTTTTCCAGGGGGTCATCTTTATATGTAGATTATTGTTATGTTTCAATAAGTAATTACTTGTGTTTAGAAGCAAAACATGTGAATAATGAGCTGTCAAAAATAAATTCAAATAATGTAAAAAAAAATACTTGTAATATAACAGTCAAAAAAGATATAGTCTTTACTTTTGATATAGCTATACTTTTACATTTGTCTAAATTATCCAAATTCACTTTTATTTTTCCCACTACTCATTGTAGTTTTAGAATGAAATAAACGCCAAAGTTAAGTCAAATGAATTATCGAATAATTCATAAAAAAGCAGAAGCATTCACAACCAGATTTATTTATTTGCCAGTTAGAAATACAAAGACATGATTGACAAGGTTTGTCCAACAACTATTTGTCTAAAATGGCAGTGCATTTGAACCAAAGTCAAGCATGAAAGAGAAACACCATCTTAAAAATGGAGTCTAATATTGAAATTTACACCATGCTTTGGGACTTATATACTGTAATTGCACAAAGACATACCAAAATGACATTAATACAAAGCATTCCATAGATACAGAATTTAACAAAATATATGGAATAATTTTGTATGTCTGCCACCAATAAAAATAAAACCTCAACTGTATTTTAGTATGCTCTGAATTGTAGGTACAGATACAGTACATCGTATATTGGTTTCATATAAAGCAACCAAATTATTATTAATAACATTAATTTATGATTACATGTCAGATGTAATATTTTCTTATTTGCAATTTTGCAAATTGTTATATTTTGTTTTGTTTGCCTTTATTCCTCCTCATCTATTCTGTACAACTTGATTGATGGACTGGTGAGAACTCATGGCTTCACCATCACACAATTGAAGACTCACTGTAATTGAACAAACTTCATAACTTTTAAAACAACTTTAAAATTAATCATAGACCTCAAGAAATAACCAGAATGATTAAGTTAATTACTCCATGGGCTCTACATTCTCTCCTTCTTGGCAACTGCATATGGCTTTAGACTGAAAACAATACAGCCAGTACACCAGGGAATAATTATTAATTATTGGCAATACTAACTCATAAGAATAGATGGCAGATATGCTTGCCAAGTGTACCAGAAGGGTTGGTTGACAGTAATTTCTTTTTAATAACGTTCAATTGATAAAGAATATGCTAATATTTTTGCTTTTAAATTATATCCTATTTGGAGCCTCCACAGAGTTCTTTTGAATGTTACTAAAGCCGGACTGTTACATTGACCTTTTATTTTATATTTAACTTATTAAAAAAAATAATCTAATTTTATGACATATATTCTGCCAACACAATGATACCTCTGAATTATGCATTGTTCTAAAAAGTCGTGATCATGTCGAATGGAGACTATTTACAAAACTTCAAACACTTTGTATATCATTTCAGAGTTGTCGATGCAAGTCTGATATCAAAATCTAGTAATCAATTTAATCTGCAGCCAACAGTAGGGAAGATGTGGATTAAATAAAAAGAAAAAAAAAAAGGAAATACAAAGCAAACTCAGGCAAATTAAATCACAAAGTATTCTTAACATGACATGAAAGAGGCTCTGCATGGAACCTGCTAACAAGACACGCATCAAATGGTTCATTCTCCATTTTTTATGAAAACATTAAGCAGAAATACAGAAAATCCAAGGGACAAAAACATTGCAATACATGACAAGCCTTTGTGGACGTACGGTTAAAACAAATTAAATAGTAAAATACTTTTTGTAAGAATAGATATAATCAAGTTGAATAACGAAGAGAATATTGATGTCATGAATAAATGTATCTGTGTTGATAAGTATTTCATACCACATGGATGTCTTCTATTTATCGGATATATTGTTAGACGACTTAGAGCCTGTGCAAGTCATTCAAATGCAACGTTTTTTTTACATTTTTAACAAAAGTGTTCAGTACCTGATTGAAGCATTTTCCAAAATATATCAGTCAACTCAAATGGACTTTTCTTCAAAACATATCTGTACTTTTATACAATGTTTGTCTAGAACAATACAACATGCATGATTTAGCAACAAAGCATTTTTTTTTTCTTAGAGAAAGATTTTTTTTTTGCGAATAATTTAGAATGTGACCGATAATGAACTAACATGACTCTCCAGCACTGGGAAATGTTCAGTATTACATAGAGTTGTCTAGTCTTTGTGGGCTGGTAATAGTGTCGTCGTGGTCTGTGGCACAGTGTAATATAGTAGCTCAACTAATTCAAAATGGAGGTTATAATTAAGCATTTTAATAAGGACAATGTAATCACTGTACCCACAACAATAAAGATATTGAAAAAATGTTCTCCCATTAAAGAGCTTTTTTTAAAAAAAAATGAGAATGAACGTAAACGTTGGTTATACTGTTAAAGGGCCACTGTGGGTACATTTTTACTACATGCTCTTTCATTTAACTAAAATTATAGTGGGTAAAATGTTATTATAAATCTTTTTAGAACTTTTTAATTATTTTTTATATCAGGCTTGCATTTTGTTTTCTTGCCTGTTGCTGTGTCATTGTAAATTAACAAGCTTCCAATTAGTACTGCTGGAAGCACTGACAGTAATTACTGACACTTCCCCACTGAGCAGCTACTGAAAGTAAAATGGCCGCTTCCACAGCATCATAAATGCATATAAAAAGTAATAATTATTTACATTCTAAAAATAAATTGCATATTTTCAAGTGTAGATTTTCAAAATAGTAAATTGTAAAAATATAACCACAGTGGGACTATAAAGCATCATGTTAAAAGAATGTGCTTAGGAAGAACCTGGTTTGGTCGTGTGAACAATTTGTTTTACTGTGTAAATATAAAATGTACAGGCTTTAATTTTTTACTATTTAATTTTGAATTAATGGGGAGAGTTATTTGCTTTTTTCCCCGAATCCAGATTAGTCACCTCAGAGAAATGTTCATCGTGGCAAGCTTTCTACAAAACTGAAGTCACTTTACAACCGATAGGATCAATCAACAGGTACCATGACAAAACAATGTCAGATACATTTAAGATTTTCTCTAAACTTGCTTTTATATCCAAGGAGCACAACACTGCTGCCGTTAGATTGATCCATACTTCAAAAATGCAAGGCTTTTTTCAAACTACAGTGGTCCTTAAGCACTGAAAGCTTCACTTTGCCGCATAGTCATGTTGGTCCTTTAACCCAAGAATCCATATTTTACTGGTAATTTATCATTTAGAAAAACTAGGATAATAAAATGATAGTTAAGAAAATTTGCCATTTTGATAAGTATAGAATATCTCTCTCTCCATCTCTCTCTCTCCATATCTCTCTCTCCATATCTCTCCATCTCTCTCAATATCTCTCTCCCCATATCTCTCTCTCTCTCTCTCCATCTCTCTCAATATCTCTCTCCCCATATCTCTCTCTCTCCCCATATCTCTCTCTCTCCCCATATCTCTCTCTCTCTCTCCATATCTCTCTCTCTCTCTCCATATCTCTCTCTCTCTCTCCATATCTCTCTCTCTCTCTCCATATCTCTCTCTCTCTCTCCATATCTCTCTCTCTCTCTCCATATCTCTCTCTCTCTCTCCATATCTCTCTCTCTCTCTCCATATCTCTCTCTCTCTCTCCATATCTCTCTCTCTCTCTCCATATCTCTCTCTCTCTCTCCATATCTCTCTCTCTCTCTCCATATCTCTCTCTCTCTCTCCATATCTCTCTCTCTCTCCATATCTCTCTCTCTCTCTCCATATCTCTCTCTCTCTCTCCATATCTCTCTCTCTCTCCATATCTCTCTCTCTCTCTCCATATCTCTCTCTCTCTCTCCATATCTCTCTCTCTCTCCATATCTCTCTCTCTCTCTCCATATCTCTCTCTCTCTCTCCATATCTCTCTCTCTCTCTCCATATCTCTCTCTCTCTCCATATCTCTCTCTCTCTCTCCATATCTCTCTCTCTCTCTCCATATCTCTCTCTCTCTCTCCATATCTCTCTCTCTCTCTCTCTTTCTCTCCATCTCTCTCTTTCTCTCCATCTCTCTCTTTCTCTCCATCTCTCTCTTTCTCTCCATCTCTCTCTTTCTCTCCATCTCTCTCTTTCTCTCCATCTCTCTCTTTCTCTCCATCTCTCTCTTTCTCTCCATCTCTCTCTTTCTCTCCATCTCTCTCTTTCTCTCCATCTCTCTCTTTCTCTCCATCTCTCTCTTTCTCTCCATCTCTCTCTTTCTCTCCATCTCTCTCTTTCTCTCCATCTCTCTCTTTCTCTCCATCTCTCTCTTTCTCTCCATCTATATATATATATATATATATATATATATATATATATATATATATATATATATAGTAAATAAAAAGTACATCTGTGTTCACATTTGAATGTCTAAAGCAAGTTAAAAAACCTGCTTCCAGCTCAGAGTTCCAAGAAAAACAGTTATTACACTGCATTCTGGGAAGTTGAGCTGGGACACACAAACATGGCCACAAATGCCTCACTCTTCATTCCTTAGCCATTATCAAACATGGCTTCCTTTAAGCTTATGCATGCTGTATTACACAGTTTTAATGCAAAGCCAAGGTTGGAATAAACACAGGCTGAGTATCCAATCCATGTACATGTTTCAAGCTTACTGGCTATCATCAGCATGGTTATATATATATAGTAATACCTTCACTAAATACTGAACATCAGATTCAGTTAAACAATTAAAATAAAATATTTTTCTATATCAGGACAACACAATGAAAGGCGTGTTTTCGCTCTATTCTCAGTTTCAATCAAAATTAGCCGAAATTAAGTACAATTACATGCAATCATCAATCCTTGTTGGTCAAAATACTGATCTTTTTAGCCACACAAACGATAAATATCCTTCATCTTTAAAAATGAAGATCAACAACAATTTGATTGCAAAGAAATGGCAAAAATAAAAGAAGTGTTGCAGGAAGGACGTGCCTATAATTACCTACTTGCCGGATGTGGGTTGCAGATTGAGAGCAAATGCAAAGCTCAGTGGATAACACAAATGCCAAAATATACAAGTAGTTTACAATGTATGTTCACGACATAAACTTTATAAGGCTTTAAAGAGATGGTAAATATATACTTTATACGCAGTCTATGAAACAAAGTACACTAGAAATAATAATATACAGCTCACTTAAAGTCAGACTAAGGCTCCCATCCAATATGTGAGAGGTTCTTAACTTATAGTTACACATGCTTAAACTTCAATTCAAAGCATGTATATTAACACTAGTTAAAGGGTCAATAAAGTCATAAATGTTATGTTGTACATTTAAAAGAGGTTTTAAACATTATAAAATAACTTATCTGCGCCAAAAACTACTGCAGTATTGGCTAAAAATGTTAATTTCATCATTGTACAAAGTCAGCTCCTCCTTCTCTTAATCTACAATTAGGGCGGGGCAGGGCACTGCACCAGCTGAGTTATGGAGCTCTACAGAAAAAGTTGTTTACTCCCTCTACTGGCTGAAACATATACAGCTAAAATATAGGAGGAGGTCCTGACTTTGTTGCAAAAGCAGTTTGTACGACAAAAGAATGAAATAAAGAAATTAAAATGCTTGCCGTACTCCTTTTTTCCATAAAGAAAAACTTTCAAATATTTAAAACCAACGCTTAAATGCATGATAGCAATACTTATGACATAATTGTGCGCCTTTAATGTCTTGAGCAGGGATGAGAGACGTTTTATCCTATTTGTGTATTTGCCTTCCAGTTAATACATATGGTCTGTGCTGACACATCTCAAATTTGAATATGGTGTCCGTTCTTTTCATTGGGCGCTAGAAAAAAATCATCTACATTCGGTACATTTCAATAATATAGTAGGAGCGAGTTACTAGAAACTGTATCTCAATACAGCAAAATACCACTATTTTACTGTATGATTTTCTAACAAATACCACCGTTTAGTTTTAATTGGATTGTAGCACAAAGTCAAAAAGTATCTAAAAAATTCATCTTGCCTGTATGTCAACAGTTGAATTTTTAAATTTGACTTTCTGCTATCTGGGAATGTATAGAGATATTAAAGGCCTGTAGTCATATCTTGAATTTCTGAAATATAAATGGGATTACATTAGAATCTTATCACTTCAATTTTCTCATAAGTACACACTGGGGCAGTATAAATGTTTACACTTAGCACCATGGCATCTAAAGACGCACAGAGCAGCTTTGACAGCATGGCTAGTTCTTGCAGGTTGATTGTTGGTGGTGACATTTTTTGGCCTTTAGGCATTTTTTCCAGTTGCAGAAAAACACTTTGCAGATAAAACATTTACTGACTAAAATATAAAATATGCATGTTTTGCTTTCCACAATCTGACAGGGGCCCTCTACATCAGCTAAAACCAAGCCCTAGTCCTTTCGGCCTCTGGAGTGCTCTTATAGGCTCAGAAATCCCTTTGCCGTCTGGTCCGAGTCCTGATCCAGGGGACCAGCCCATGCTTTGCAGCATCCGATTTCCAATATTGCTATCTGGGATAGGCTGGGCATTTTCACCGATAAATCCTGAAATAAAACAAAACAGGTTATAGTCAACACTTTTTAAAACCAAGTAACTGATATTATTTCAACGTAAAAAAGTGTTTTTATACAAACAAAATGGGCTATGCTGGGAATCAATGTCTATTTGGTGTTTCACCAAATGACACGCTGTAGGCAACGCCACATTAAGCACCAATAAACGGCTCCTATTTGAAGGGATATGGAAGTTTGCTGGATTTTACCTGGTATCTGCTTTTATGTACGTCATTTTATAAAGAAAAGAGCATAAGCTTAAACAAATAGGATGCAGACACAGACTCTGTAGCGTTGTATGTGCAAAGTAATGACCTAGCCTATCAGGGACCACGTCTCAGCAGGATGTTGCAAAATGTTGCTGAGAGATGATCACTGATTGGTTAGTATGAAACACAGCACAGCAAGTACTAAAGCGTAAGTGTCTTCATGAGCTGCAGTGGGCAGACCCAAGCAGGTAATATTTGTCTTATTTTAGGCAGTAAATACAAAGCTTATAATCACTTCTTAATAAACTAAATTACATAAAAGTAAATACCTTATTTTTCCGCCGTATAAGACACACTTTTTCTTCCCCAAAACTGGGGGTGGGGGGGTGGAGTTGGTGCGTCTTATACGACGAATACACATTTTGCCTGCATTAAAACTGCCTTTTTCTGCCCCTCTTGATCCTCTCCCCCTCCTGATTCTCCCCTTCGACCCCTCTGATCCTTACCTTGGCCCCCTTTAAATCACCACTCCTGATCCCCCCCCATTGGCGCTTCCTACAGAACCAGCAGCATGCCTCTGAACTGCATCTCATTTTAGTGACGTCACACACGCGACGCAAGGGAAGGCTGCAGTACAGGAGGAGTGCTGGTAGGAAGCGCTGCGCGATGGGGTGAGATCAAGATGGGCCAAGGGATGATCATGGATGGGCAGAGGGGAGAAGAAAGGTGAAGATCAGGAGGGGCAGGGGGGATCAGGAGGGTCAAGAGCTCCTGGAGGCTCCCAAATGCTCCAAATGTGTGTTTGTGGTGTATATGTATGTGTGTGTATATATATATATATATATATATATATATATATATATATATATATATATATATATATATTTGTGTGATGTAGGTGTGTATATATGTGTGAAGTGTATTTGTGTTTGATTCAGAATATTTTTTTCTTGTTTTCCTCCTCTAAACACTAGGTGCGTCTTATGGGCAGGTGCGTCTTATATGGCGAAAAATACGGTAGATACAGTGGGATATTATATACCTAATAAAATCCAGACAACTTTGATATCCCCTTTAAATAAATCAGAAATCATTATATTCTGGCCAATTAATAGTAAGTGAAAACCAAAGTTGACAGTACATAGATAAAATTACCAGCAGACTGAAAACGTTCTGAGGGCAAGTATTATACTGTTAAAAAAGTATATTATTGGTTGGGACTGGTGTATCCTAATGATATTTTCCTGTTTGCAAATAATGTTAATGTACCCAATACTATGATTATAAAATAATAATAGTAATAAATGTTCACAGCATCTAAAATCCACAAACTCCTAGATATTTTAATATTTTCATATTTAAAATGCTAAATGGATAATAAAACCAAGCAAATAAGGATGAATTTCAATAGCATTTCCCGTGCTTTAATCTCTTTGGAATTAAAAGGAAATTATTGACTGCAATATACACCGTAGGATCCCGGGCGCCTTCAATCCTACAAAGGAATGAATCAGGAGTCGTTTACGGAGTGGTTCAGATACCTCTTGTAATATACATTAAATTACCACTTCCATAACATGATTTTATACATAAACAAATACGAAAAATGAGTGAGTTAAAATAAAATAGTTCTGAATATAATAGTTGTAAATTATGGTGACAATGCACTTTAAAGAGCTGAGCATTAAAAATGATAAATAAGTTTCCCCCACTTTTTAAGACTGTGTTTATGATGGCATTAAAGGCTAGTTTACATGAAAATGAGAGATCATTTCGATTTGCGCAACAGCTGTCAGGACAGGTACGGTCTATTTAAACAGTACACTAGCATTCAATGCCATACCCTTGATTTTACAGGGATTGCCATGAATTAATTCAATTCCATCTGTAACCTAAAATCAGATCAGAGGTCTAATGCTGCTGGAGGGTACACATCTGTTTAATCATTTTTGAAGACAACAGCTTGCAAATATGCTGATTTCAAATGTTGCTTAATGCTTAAGAAACACTGCGTTTATACTATGTGAATCTCCGTACTAAATGATCGGATTAAAAAAATATCGTATTTTCTAGCCAGTTAACTGGCCAGATTGATGATGCTAGGACACCAGGAAGTAAGGTTGTTCAAATGGTCTTTGTATACCATGTTATTTCATTAGAATCTATACAGCACATGGAAATATAAAAATGATCGTCACACGATTCAATTTGGTTTTTCACCATATCCCAAGGTGAGTCTGAAAATTCCTTATTCTCGTTTTTAGATGGACCGGTTAATGTGAAACAAAATTAAAAAGAGCCAGTAAAATGTGTCCAATGCATAAACGGATCATCACACAAATGGAGGACAGAAATATAAAATATGGAGTGGACATTGTGGTCTAAATCTGTGATCCCCAAAGCCTTAGACGTATATCTAAGTGTCCCTGTTTTTAACTTATTCCAATCTATCACATACTGCATATATCAGAAACTCACATCATATTTTTTTTTTTTATAAAATAAATCTGTATATGTATAGAATGTAGTTTCCACACCCTCAGAGGTCCTACATAGGCACCTCGTACTAACCAAACCAAAATCAGTTACTTGGGTAAGTACAGTATACTCTCCAAACCAGACCTGATGTTAAGGATTGAGGACCAGTGTTGGGACAACTGGTTACAGTAAACTAGGAAGACCTTTTCATTATGAAAATATACAATTTAAGATTATTTATATATATTTTTTTAAATTAAAGGGTTTTAAATTAAATTAAAGTAAGCTTGAAACAGCTGTACATGGATTGGATACTAAGCTTGTGTTAAGCCAACCTTGTCTTTGCATTAAAGCTGTGTAATACAGCATGCATAAGCTTAAAGGAAGCCATGCTTGATAATGACTATGGATTGAAGAGCGAGGCATTTGTGGGCACATTTGTGTGTCCCAGCTCAGCTTCCCAGAATGCAGTGTAATTCGGAATTCTGAGCTGGAAGCTGTTTTTTAAACTTGTTTTAGACATTAAAATGTGAACACAGATGTACTATTTATTTACTATATATATATATATATATATATATATATATATATATATATATATATATATATATATATATATATATATATATATATATATATATAAAACTGTTCCTGATACCATTTCATAGCTGTACCTTAGCCACATCCTACATATGAGGCCGAAGGGCCAAAACTTTAGCTGCAGAATCATACATAAAGGACCTCTGCAGTTAAAAAAAAGTATGTAACAAACTAAAAGCATTAGCAGCTCTGTAAGCCGTGGACATATAAACATTTTTAGAGAAAACCTTGATTTTGAAGACATATTTTTCATTGTTTAATCTAGGAGTGGAGCGAAAGGTGGGGGAGGTTGGAACAGGGTAAGATCTGGAGACTTACTTATATAATTGGATCTCACGGATACTGACAACACACAGACCTTACGTCTCTCAGGCCAAGAAGCCAATAGATGCAATCACAGCTCTCTAGAAATATAAATGCCCCTCACACTTAAACAACTTCCACCAAAGTATGATGGATGCCTACAGGATCCAGTAGTGGCATCACAATTTATTTTTCTAATTAAAAACTAGTTTTATGACTTTTCTTTGCTTAATTATGCTCCTATGAGACTCAATGTTTTTAACCAGACTTATTTTGTAATTGCTCAATTGTCTTTAAAGTACCCTGCATTAATGAATAGGCAGCATGGAAAACATGGCAAGTGGAGGGGTGTCACAAACAATAACTCCCACCCAAGACGCTTGGATCAGAGGGGCACACCCTTTAAAAATATCTCACCTCAGAATGTGATTAGTGTAAGATTACGGTATTACTACTTTTGAACACTATAATCACTGCAACATTTGTAATTTCCACCTTCTCAACAGAAACAGTAACTGTTCAGTGGTCCTTTTAGAATTGGACACAATTTTACAAATTAATATAAAGTCTACTTGATAATGAATGCATCTGCAAGACTCATATACCACACTCAACCCCCAGTGTCTGCAGCACCTCCCTGTCTGCAGCACCTCCCTGTCTGCAGCACCTCCCAGCCTGCAGCACCTCCCAGCCTGCAGCACTCCTCTGTCTGCAGCACTCCTCTGTCTGCAGCACTCCTCTGTCTGCAGCACTCCTCTGTCTGCAGCACTCCTCTGTCTGCAGCACTCCTCTGTCTGCAGCACTCCTCTGTCTGCAGCACTCCTCTGTCTGCAGCACTCCTCTGTCTGCAGCACTCCTCTGTCTGCAGCACTCCTCTGTCTGCAGCACTCCTCTGTCTGCAGCACTCCTCTGTCTGCAGCACTCCTCTGTCTGCAGCACTCCTCTGTCTGTCTGCAGCACCTCTCTGTCAGTCACTCCAATGACTTCCCATAAACTCCAGAATAAAATTTAAAATCATAACCTTAACGTATAAAGCCCTCAACAACAGAGCACCCTCTTACATCTCTGCTCCGCTCTCAAAATACTCCCACAACTGCCCTCTTCACTCTAATAATGACCTTTTACTTCCCTCCTCTCTTATCACCTCCTCTCACTCCTGCCTTCAGGACTGTTCTCATGCTGCCCCTACTCTTTGGAACTCCTTGCCTCACTCCACTAGACTATGCTCCTCAGGTCTCAAAAACTTCAAAACCTCACTAAAAACACATCTGTTTAAAGAAGCTCATCACCTTCATCCCTTCTAAACCTCACCCGTACCCCTTGTATTTTAAGTTTGCAAGTTTTCAATCTTGTATCAGTGCTTTACAGAAGGCAATATATACTTGTGATTTTAAGGTTCAAAGACAGGGTCCTCCATTCTTCTGCAATGTGCTAAAATTGTATTTGTGATGTATTTAACCCCTATATAGCGCTACAGAATATGTTGGCGGGTTCCAAATAAAGTCTAATAATAATAATAATAATAATAATAATATATAAACTTATATATTATTATATATATTATTGTATAAGTTTATTATATAAACTTATACAATTTCAGTTCTGATAGAAGAAAGTTCTTTTTCTTCTAATCATTGAATTGTAACTTAAGAAGATAAAACTATATTCTTATGAATTGAACAGATCTGGGTAAAAAGGAAAAAAAAAAACATTTAAGGCAGCAAGTAAATTACATTTAAATATTTTCGGTCTGAGAGTTCAAGTTTCATGAAGAGGATTTCGGCAATAACATAATATAAAAATATATAATATATGAGAATAATGTGTTGCATTGTATTGTTTGTGAAAAAGAAACTATTCATATAACTAAGCGCTCAGTAGATAACTAGCGCAGTCCGTCCGATTGCGACCAATCTTCCAAGGAGCACAGTGAATGGTAAATTGCTTGCGTAATTGGCTCAAGAGATGAAAATCTTGTATCAGTCTCTCTTAGCGGCTAATCTATCCAGCTGACTGCGAGCCTAATTGGCAGCTTGTTTAGTAATTTGGCTCTTAAAGTGGTTCTATTGATGTTGGATAAACAGCCAATAGACGGGGAGGTAATACATGCTGTTTTTCTTTTACACATGCGTTTTAATTCGCTCTTAAAAGATTTTCCTTATTTTTCTAGTATTATTGTGGAAGGAGGTGAGCAAAATGGCTATAGCCTTCCTTCTCCTTGTGAGGACTACTCAATAAAGCAAACTGGAAAACACATAGTTAATGATTCATTAACGGAGATTCATTAAATAGAAATGTGCCGTTAACTAGAGGTGACACTGAGTGAAAGTGATACAGTCGAGTAATGTTACTTTTTACGGAGGCCACCCATGCACATCAATGCATTTTGGGGTAAAATTACCACCTATAGGACACCTAGAACATGTTACAGTATTTTGATATGACAGGTTAATAGGACAGGCATTTCCAAGCCATACAATGCTGTAAAAGATTTTTCTGCACTTAAAGGGGCATGGAAAGATTATTTGGTGTCGGTGTGTTTTCTTTATCAAATAAAGATCCCTGCCAGCCAATGAGACTAAAGTATGATCTCTGCACTTGGTTACTTCCAATTAAGTTTAAACAGGTTTTACTTTTTTATTAATTAATTAATTTACTTATTAACTAAATGTTTAAATGCAAGAAAAAAAAACAGTTGTGTTCCATGTCCCTTTAAAAGGACCACTGTGGTCATATATTTAAAACGTACTAAAATGAAGAACTACACTTGAACATGTCTTTAGAATAGAAAGTAAAATAATACAACTTGTAATGTATTACATTGTATATGTATTTATGCTGCTGTGGGATCTATTATTTTGGTTTCTGGTGATCAACTTTTTGAGGTGAGAGGAGACTTTGCACAGGAAGTTTCATCTGCACAGTGGGAATATGGCATTTAAAGCTGCCAGTAGCAGTAATGTAAAGTTCATTAGTCTACAAAGCCACACTTTCCTGAAACAGTGACAGACAGGATCAACTGAAAAAATGGGGTGTTGCAGTAGAGAATGATTTGGTATAAAAGATGAAAACGTTCATTATTTTTTTATTTTATTTTTTACTTTTAATGGGTAGTTTAGTAATTCAAGGGGCAATAGGGAAACGTGATCACAGCGCCCCTTTAAAGAGACTCTCACCCCCAAATCTTTTAAAAGATTGTATCCTTGAAGATCAAGAGAACTGGCTATACATTGTGTTAGCCATTGCTTTCAAATGTAAATAATTCCTGAGAAATGAAGTACTGTGTTTGCTGCATTATTGTGCAAACAAGCAGCTCCCAAATACTAATTACAAAAGCCAATTAGCAATACTTACTGGGATGGTAGACACAGGGCCTCATTCAATTGCGATTTCGCCAATTGAATAGGGCTCTTTAAAGGCACATACCATATTTTTTTACAGAAGTTTTTAGTTAGTGAACATCTATCCAAAAGCAAGGTCTTCACTAACTAAAAACTTCTGTAAACATATGCTCTGTGCTTATATTGGGCCTTATTCAATTGGCAAAATAAGGCCCGCATTGTGCCACAACGTTATCATGCAGTTAGACCCCCTCCATTATCAAGCTCTCAGAGCTACAAATTAGCATTCAGATTTACACAATAATAACAGCAGAAGGTAGACAAAAACTGCTAATGCAATACATATGCAAGCAAGCAATGTTATATATGATGGAAGCAATTTGTTGGGGTGGCAGTGTCCCTTTAGACATAAATATTTCACATTCAATATGATTACAGAAAGCGTTTGAAGATACAAGGCTCCCAGTGTAATATGTGCACTATATAATGGTTTGTCCTATTTACACTATGTCACAGGCACTTTATATGTTTGAAGCTCATTTAGTGCACAGGGTGCCTAGTTTCAATTTACAGCATTGTATAATCCACACATCATTAAGACTCACATGTTTTGGTATCAATTAAAATCCTGTATACTGATATTTTCAAACCTGTCCACAGGGACCACCAAAAGGCCAGATTTCAAGATATCCCTAAATAAAGCAACACTGTGGTCATATATTTCAAATATTCCCTTTTGGGCCTTAAAATAGGCAAAATGTTTTAAAATGTAAAAAAAAGTAGCAGTCTCTATTTTATTACCTTTTTTGTTGCTTTGCATGCAATGACCCTTGAGGCTTGGTCTCCCTAAAGGTGATAGGGGCTCCAGACATGGACTCCTTGCTCACTTTGCATTAGGGGAGTTCAGCTACCCCTCACTGAGGAGTTTCAAGAAACGCTGAAACGTAAATCTGGGGTATGCTGTTTATCCTGTTCTGGGTAGAATTGCCTGGTATTTCGGGGCTGGATCACTCTATTGCAGGATATCTCTTCCTGTAAAGGGCACAAGTGAGCTCAAAGAGGCTGCTCTCAGAGTGGGTTATAGTGTCTAAAGGATCATTCTCTGATGGAGTGTCTCTATTTTTGTTGTTGTTATACATGCAAATACACTGAGGCGGGAGGACACTTTAAATGCAGAGAAAAGCTCTATGTGCACTATGGGTGTGGCATTTAACACCACCAGTGCTTTTAACAGGACTAACAGAAGGCTCTTTAGTTCACAAGGATATAACCTCCGGAGAATGAAACTGGATGTGGTCAAGAATGAAATGACAAGGTTAAACATTTCTATCCTGGGAATTCGTGAACTTAAATGGACTGGAATGGGACATTTTGAATCCGACAACCACCAGATCTTCTTCTGTGGTCAAGAATCCTGCAGAAGAAATGGAGTAGCCCTCATAGTCAATCAAAGAGTGGCCAAAGCAATGCTCAGTTACAACCTAATAAATGACAGAATGATTTCACTTTGAATTCAAGGCAAGCCATTTAATATCACAGTGATCCAAGTCTATGCTCCAACCCTGGATGCTGAAGAGTCTGAAGTTGTCCAGTTCTATGAAGATATTCAATACATCACATATCTAACACCAAGAAAAGATGTTACTATCATCACAGAAGATTGAAATGCTAAAGTAGGGAACCAAAAGATAACTGGAATAACCGGCAAAAATGGTCTTGGAGTACAAAATTAAGCTGGTCCGAGATTAGTAAAATTCTGTAAAAATAATTCTCTGGTCATAGCAAACACCTTTTCCAACAGCCTCCGAGGCGACTCTACACATGGACATCACCAGATGGACAATATAGAAACCATATGGGCTATATACTTTGTAACCAAAGATGGAGGAGCTCTATACAGTCAGCAAAAACCAAGGCCTAGAGTTGACTGCGGCTCAGACCATGAGCTTCTTATTGCAAAGTTCAGAATTTAACTGAATAAAAGAGGGGAAATCCTCAGACCAAGCAGAAAAAAATAATAATATCCCTTGTGAATATGCAGTGGAGGTAAAGAATAAATCTAAGGGACTAGACATGGAAGATAGCGTGGTTGAAGAACTTTGGACCAAAATGTACATCATCATCCAGGAAATAGCAACAAAGAATATCTACCAAAATAAAGAAAACTAAGAAAGCAAACTGACTGTCTGATGAGGCTTTGAAAGTAGCACAGGAAAGAAGGAAAGCGGAAGGTAGTGGAGAAAGGAAAAGATTTGTCCAAATGAATGCAGAATTCCAGAGGACAACAAGAAGAGACAAGGAGACATTCTATAATGAGTGATGTAAAGAGATTGGAGAATATAACAGAGTGGGTAAGTCAAGAGATCTCTTCGAGAAAATTGGGGATCTCAAAGGCACCTTTCATGACAAAGTGGGTGTGATAAAAAAGACAAAAATGGTAGTGACTTAACAGAAGAAAGAAGAGGTGATAAAGAAGAGATGGCAGCAATACAATTGCAATGATTGTCTCAATAAATGTGTCCAAAGAGCTGGTGCCAGACATCTTGGAGAGCGAAGTGAGATTGCCCCTAGGATGCTTTGCTGATAACAAGGCTGCAAGAGTTGATGAAATCCCAATTGAACTAATCAAGATCTTACAAGATGATGCTGTGCAAGTGTTGCTTGCCTTATGCAAATACATTTGGAAAACTCAAAAATGGCCAATAGACTGGAAAAGGTCAGTCTACATCCCAGTGCCAAAAAGGCAGTGCCAAGGAGTGCTCCAATTATCAAACAATTTCACTCATTTCACATGCCAGCAAGGAAATACTAGATGTGCAAGCCGGGTTCTGCAGAGGAAGAGGCATAAGAGATCAAATTGCTAATATCCAATGGATAATAGAGAAAGCAAGAGAGTTCCAGAAAAACATTTACTTCTGCTTCATAGACTATTCTAAAGCCTTTGACTGTGTGGATCCCAACAAAATGTGGCAAGATCTTAAAGAACAGTACCAGATCATCTCATCAACCTCCTGAAGTACCTGTATGTGGACCAAGAGGCCACAGTCAGAACTGAACATGGGACAACAGAATGGTTCACGATCGGAAAAGGTGTGCGACAATGTTGTATATGGTCACCTTATTTATTTAACGTATATGCAGATGGCAAGCTTGGACAAGCTAATGAAATGTAGATATTACATTATCAGCAAAGGTCCGCATAGTAAAAAGTATGGTATTCCCAGTAGTAACATATGGATGTGAGAGCTGGACCATAAAGAAGGCTGAGCGCTGTAGAATTGATGCACTTGAATTTTGGCGTTGGAGAAGACTGCTTAGAGTCCCTTGGACTGCAAGAAGATCCAATAAATCAGTACTTCAGGAAATCACGACAAACCATTCACTGGAAGGTATGATCATGAGGCTGAAGCTCCAGTATTTTGGCCATATCATGAGAAGACAGGATTCCTTAGAGAAGACTCTGATGTTGGGTAAGATTGAAGACACTCTAACAGGGGAGGCAGAGGTGGAGATGGATACATAAGATAATTGAAGCAACGAACATGAGCTTGATGGAATTCAGAGAGGCAGTGGCTAACAGATGTGCCTGGCGTGCTGCGGTCCATAAGGTCACAGACAGTCTGAAACGACTGAATGACTAAACAACAACAAAAAACCTCATGAGAAAGTATCACACAGATTCAGTTCAGAAAAGAAAATTAAGCATCACAGTAAACAAATGCATTTAAAAGTTAAAATGTAAATATGGTGTTCATTTTAATATGTTAGTTTTTAATTTTACTACATTTTTAGGAAGTTTATTTAAAAGGAGATCAAGAAGGGGCATCCGTATATTATGACATGGCTATGGACCCTGATAACAGGTTTGGAAACCACTACTATAGATCTGCTACTTTGTAGAGCATCTATTAAACAAAAAAACTTAAATGTGTGATTGCAAATGTATAAGTACAATAAACTTTTTGTATAAAAAAAAAGCTCTGTTTTAAAACTCTGGAAATACAGTTAAAGGACAAAGAACTTCATTTAGGGACAAATTTATAGAGCGCTCTTTTATTCCATGTCAATATAAAGTGTATATTTAGGAGACAATCTGATTTGTAAATCACATAACATGAAATGCTATTTGCTATGTTGTGGCTCAGTTAGTTTATTTTCTTGTTAAATAGCGCCATCCACCATTTATATGCAGTAAAACAATAAAGAATAAACTCACTCTTAATAACTTATTGCGATTTACAACTAACAGCACTGCTATACAAACATTAAGGTTTAACAAATGTTTTGCTTCCTTTTCCTTCTTCATTTGGAAGCTTAAGGCAACATGTTATCCCCGGCCACCTCTAATACATAGTACATTCTTATCTCTAAACAGGCAATTTTTAATTAGCCTGTTTTATATACGCTCTACGCAGAGGCAGAGCAAGTGACTGGTGGGTCCTGGTGCAAAATAATTTTGGGGGGCACGTTCTATACAAGGAAGGTGCCAGAAATGATCAATAAATAGCTAAACATATAAGTACAATAGGTGTTCAGATCACGCTAAGGGTTATCAGATCATTTTTGAATAAAAATAGTTTGATGCCTTTTTCTCACAATCATTAAGGAGTACCACTTTACTCCAGGCTACTGGTAGCAGAGATCCCCTACCCTCTTGTTGCCCCAGTGTTTTGCACCGTCTACACCTGCAGTAGCTCCGCCATTGCCTTTACACCAGAAGACTATACCCAAATCTATAGTTCATAACCAAAGTTGTTACTTAAGCCCCTGGTTTCTTTTTTTAACCTGTTGGACACAAATCAATGAAGAGCCTTCTGCAGCAAAGGATGGTGGGTACATAGGTCTATATAAAAGGACTATTGTAGTAACATGTTTATAGCATACAGATAATAAGCTAATGGCTGCAAGACAAGTTTCAGAAAACTGTTATTAATACATTAAAGCAGGTAGACATTTAAGTGACAGACTACTCACCATGTTGGATATACAAGGGGACATTTAAATCTCTCTTGCTGTAGGACTTTAATCATGGGAGAAAGGGCAGTCATCCATATCCTAGAAGTTACAGCTCCTAACATTTTACTGCTGCCTAACTTTTTAGATATGATATACAGTGGTCCCTCAGTACTGGTCTACCTCGAAACTCGTCAAGTTCGGTATTCGACACACATCTTGATGAGTAAAAAATGCTTTGGCACACAACGCCACCTTGGTACTTGATGTGCTTGCTTAAACCAATTTACATTAATCCTTATGGGAGTTTGGTACTGGTCTTATACCAAGGATCCACTGTATATATTTCTATATATACACACCTGTCTCATTGCTAAACTGGCTGGCTCCTACATGTGAAGCCCTGGTGTAATATATTTGAATGCGATAGGTGTCACAGTGTCCATATTGTGGGAGATCTTGTTAGGACACTACCAAAAACTAGATCCCATGCAACTAAAATCTGCATTCATTTGTAAAGTGATCTCAACAACCTGAAAATTAGCTTTACCGAGCAACACCAGATCTGGAGGGATCTCCACTTGTGAGGGAGTGATTGATTGCCTTGTCCACAGCAGGAAAATCATGCCTGTGGGAAAATCCTGAAATTCTGACCCATCTCCAGGACTTAACGTTGCAGGCTGGTTACCTTCCAATCCTCATGGGGAAAATACCTAACAGAGATACTCAACATTTTCCTCTAGTTTTGCACCAATGTGAAGGCTACATTTGAACTGAAGTTAATCAATATTCTTTCTATAGCTATGACTAATGGTAGTAGTAGTAGTGTGTTTAAAGTGTCAGGCTCTCCTCCTTTTTTGTTTTTATCAGAGCCAGCAGACAAGGTCTCAGGGACTGGCGCTGGTTCTGGGGCCAGCTAATGAGAACCACTGCTGTAAGCCAGACATGGTAGGACTGGTGTCCTACGGTCATCAATTTATAGGTTTTATGATGATATAGGATTGGGATAGACAAATGTATTTGACATTAGACATGTTAGTGAGGAGCCAGACAAATATTTTTAGGATCTAGAAAATGGAGTATTAAAATAAAAATAAAAAAAGTAAAAAAAAAAAAAAAAAAACGGACGAGGCCCAACTAAGGCTGAAACATACATCTGGGGTTTGTGGTTACTCCTGTTCAGGGTGGAATTGCCTGGTGTTTCGGGACTGGGTCACTCTACTGAGTGAGACCAGACGGATACACTACAGGATATTTCACAGTGAAGGACACACTTGAGTGAAGAGAGGCTGCTTTCAGAGTGGGCTCTCTATATTTAACCTATTAGGGCGAGTTAGTTCTCGGATTATGGTTTTTGTTTAATAGAAATATAAGTAGACTAACAAAAACTGGGAGCCAGTAGTAACGATGAACAATTTTAAGATTCATGCACCCTGGCTCTTGGGATTTGTCTAGTCTTGATATAGGACACAAGTCCATATATTTGTGGTGCATTCATCTACAAAGCAAAAAAAAAAAAAACATGCCGCACATTTATTCACTGTTTAATAGATTTCTCAAACTATACAATGCAATTCACCAGCCCAATGTACTTGCTTCCCCTCCCTGTAATTGTACATCTCTATGCAGTGATACCAACATAACAAAATCCAGTTGGAATGTGACTTTGACTCAAGGCTGAAACTATAAATTTAGAAATCAATACCAAAGTCTATCAATATTCATTTTACTTTTTCAATACAAAATACAAAGGTGAAAGAGCAGTAAATAAGCTCGAGAGCTGAAATAAATTGGGTGTTCTTGTCACAATTAATAAATGTTTATCCAATAACATACCTGACTATTCTATGGCCGGTTATAATGCTGTAAGCTAGTTTTTAAACAGTAATTGGAATTGTAAATATGTATAGTGATATAGAGAGAGCGGGTTCTTGCGGCACACTTTAGTTTAACCTCTCCTGTGCACAAAGTTTTGAAGAATGACACTTAAAGGATCTCTGCAACACCTAACAAGGAGTTAGTTGTTTCAATTATGTACTGATCATTACTAAATCATTTAATGATGTGTAATAGCAATAATCAATATTAATTGACGTTCAGATTATAGTAACAGCCTACAGTGGAGCGGTTTATCTCAATCCTGATAAAATCATAAAGTGGTGGGGTTTTAAGAACAATCTGATTAGATAAGAGGCCACACAATCATTCATAGGCTGTCTGCACAGCTCAGTAATTGTACTTAAAAATGTAAAGGTTTTGTTGAAAAAAGTTTCTAACACTATTTTAGGAGCTGCAGAAGGAAGAGAGGAGGAGGAGAAGGAGGAAAACGAGGGTAATGAAGAGGAGAGGGAGAGGACGAAGAGGAGAGGGAGAGGACGAAGAGGAGAGGGAGAGGACGAAGAGGAGAGGGAGAGGACGAAGAGGAGAGGGAGAGGACGAAGAGGAGAGGGAGAGGACGAAGAGGAGAGGGAGAGGACGAAGAGGAGAGGGAGAGGACGAAGAGGAGAGGGAGAGGACGAAGAGGAGAGGGAGAGGACGAAGAGGAGAGGGAGAGGACGAAGAGGAGAGGGAGAGGACGAAGAGGAGAGGGAGAGGACGAAGAGGAGAGGGAGAAGAAGGGGAGAGGACGAAGAGGAGAGGGAGAAGAAGAGGAGAGGGAGGAGGAGGAGAGGAGAGGGAGGAGGAGGAGAGGAGAGGGAGGAGGAGGAGAGGAGAGGGAGGAGGAGAGGGAGAAGAAGAGGAGAGGGAGAAGAAGAGGAGAGGGAGGAGGAGAGGGAGAAGGAGGAGGAGAGGGAGAAGGGAGAAGGAGAGGGAGAAGGAGAGGGAGAAGGAGAGGGAGAAGGAGAGGGAGAAGGAGAGGGAGAAGGAGAGGGAGAAGGAGAGGGAGAAGGAGAGGGAGAAGGAGAGGGAGAGGAGAGGGAGAAAGAGAGGAGAGGGAGAAAGAGAGGAGAGGGAGAAAGAGAGGAGAGGGAGAAAGAGAGGAGAGGGAGAAAGAGAGGAGAGGGAGAAAGAGAGGAGAGGGAGAAAAAGAGGAGAGGGAGAAAGAGAGGAGAGGGAGAAAGAGAGGAGAGGGAGAAAGAGAGGAGAGGGAGAATGAGAGGAGAGGGAGAGGAGGAGGAAAAGGAGAAGGATGAGGATCTGGGGACATTTCTTTCAGAAATAGTGGACTAAAAAAAAAAAAAAAAAAAAGATCCTGATTTGAATTTATATAGGGGCTAAGATTTATAGGTAGTTTGCAGAAGTACCACTGGAAATAAATTGGGACTACGCAGTGAATAATAATTGCAAAGAAACAAAAAATTACAAAGTGTTTGCTGTATTTGACTTCTTAAGCAATTGGTCCATCAAATTTCAAAAGACAATGTAGGAAAAACAGTAGAGGTATTGGGAGGTCTGTGTCTCTTTAAATAATAAAATATATACAAAATGCAGAGTGATTTTTAACTGCCCTGTATAAGGCAGTCAGACATAAAGAAGCACTCCAACCTTTTATTTATTTATTTTAATTAATTGTGTGCCAATCGATACATGCTGCAGTGAATATCATTGTCTTTTAACAATGTACCAGTTAAGTTTACATCCTCCCCTTATGTAAAGTGGATCACAAACATTAGCTGATTGCTTTCTTCCTAACAAGTGGTAGGCGCTGTATTAATAGATTGATTTTATGGCCAGCACTGAGTGCTAACATGAAGCTTGGTAAAAATGGCAGGATGTTCTATAGACCCCTGTGAAGGTTTAATGTGTGGACCTTTTTATGGGGCAAGCTGCTTTAGTTTCTTACACAAATCATGTGATGTGTACAGAATAATATGGTCTTGTTGGCATTTATTGCAAATCCTGGAGCTGATCAGGAGCATTAAGAGATCCAACAACCTTCGTAGAAGTTAATTCCTGCACTTGACCATAGGACCAAGACCCATTTCTGGTAGAAACAGCTATGACAAATGATTATATATGTCCTCTAAAATAATCTATTAAAATAACTCAAAAAAACCTATTAAACTGTAGCTTGGGAAACACTTTATTATTATTATAGTTAATTTGTAACACGTCAACATATTCCCTAGCGCTATACAAGGGTTAAGAACAAGGCGAAAACTATTTTAAGACATTGTAAAAGAATGGAGGGCCCTGTCTTTGAACTTAAAATCAAACGCACATAGTTCTTCTACCCCAAGCACCTAACAAGACTGAAAACTCGCAAACTTACAACACTTGATATGTTTGTGAAGTATGATGAGCTTGAGGTGGTCAGAGGGGCAGTGGCTGACAGATGTGTGTGCTGTGTATCATAGGGTCATGGAGAGTCAGTCCGGACTGAACAACAACACGCCATAAGAAAACCTTACATTTAGCGGGGGCTTCCATCTTTTACTGCTTAACTGCCTATAGCCTGGGGCAGTTTAGCAGTATAAGCGCTCTTTTACTTCTACTAGTTCTATAGTCTTTAAGTAGTCCTTTCAGCAGAACTGAAGAAATATGCTACCTGCATCTACAGCTCCTCCCATTCCTCTTAAGTGTCTAACCCTGTTAGGAAAAAAAATCAAATGTATGTGCCAATAAAGCAACATTTTCCATTACCAAGTTCTTCAGAGGATAAAGCAGTAAACTTAGGACAACAGTCCTTAAGGGACCACTGTTATGTTTGTACTACAATATGCAACGTGTAACAGTAATATATAAGTAATACAGTAATTTTTATATGCAAATTTGCTGTTATGAAATCTGCCATTTTGGCTTCAGCAGATCAACTTCCTGAGGTGGGAGGAGACTTTAGGCAGGAAGTGCCCGTCTGCACAATGGAAAAGTGGCAGTAAAAACTACCAGGGCTCTCAGCAGGACCACAGGGAAAGACACACCTACCTGAGAAAGTAACCAGTAGCAGCAGGCAAGAAGGCAAAACAGAGCCATACACGAAGGAGTAATAGAAAAGTTGCAAAAATGCAAAGGCTGTATTTATTTTTTTCTAAAAACACTTAGCTAATTAAAATGTTTAGTTAAAGGCATAACTAAGTTTCCTGGATTATGAATGCATCTGATAGAGAAGAATCAGTAGAGTATGAAAACATTTTGTTACATGAAAAAATATAAAAATAAACATTAAGAATCTCACTTTGATGTTTGCTAAATCTTTTGGGTTTGCAAGCGGCAGCTTTTGTATGTTAACACCCCTGAAAATCCCTGCTAAAATTAGCATAAAATTAATAATTAGTTTTGGCCAATCACAGACAGCTAATGCATTTTAATACAATGTAACAATCAATGATGGCAGTTTGTGCATTAAGGAATGCGTGTAGTCTCCATGGAGAAGGAATTATGAGGAGTCAGACACTGATCTGTAGATGTTTGCATTGAGCTGCTGCTGGCTTGAAGGTTAGTAAAGGAGTAACATGTACCTACATGCAGTGTTTCTATTGGGAGGTACACTGTGCCTATGAAAGCAGCTCTGGGGTGTGGAAAACAAGTTTTATTTTTAAATTTAATAAATCTGTGTGCGTTTAGAATGACTAAAAGTAATGAGTGTGTCTGATATAAGCAGCAGGTGTTAGATTAGAGAAAGGTAAAAACAGGGAAATTTAGATATGCCTTTAATCAAAAGACCATATATAAGACCCTGACCACAGTTGTCCTTTAATGTTTGCATTACAACCTCTACTACAAAAATAACCAGAAATGCAAGATGTTAAAAGAGGTGATTCATTTAAGAAGTATCCAATTATATAGTGATTACAGGTCTTAAACCGTAAAAGACATTGCAATGTATGTCGCTCATAAATATACATCTTCAAGTGATCTGAGATTCTGTACTATTTTGTTTAATATTAACTCCTGGACATGAAAACTATTAAGTTCTTGGAAAAACAATTTACAGAAATGTCAACAAATCCCTACTTCTGTCATTTCTATTAAGGTAAAAGCACGGACAGTAGTTAAAGGTTCTTCCTTACTCCGTTATGGAACAAAAAGGACAAATAAATATAATTGTTGCTGCGATTTGATTTATTTTGTCCTTTGAGTTTAGCAAACTAGTCTAGATTATAATAAAGCAAAAAATAAAACCCATGTTATCTTTTATGTGGATATTCAGACCCCATAAAATATACTTACAAGTTAAAAGGTGTTAATCTTGCAATAAAACGGTTTAGATTTGTAAATTATTTAGTGTTCAGTTACTTATATCTTCTATTTTTATGCTGCAGAGTTGAGATTTCATTCTAAGTTTATCATTTGAAGGCGTCATGAATATTTAAGGAAGACTGTAGAACAATACTTACATCAGACTCTTTTGGTTTTGCTACCGTCATGTATACAATAGTGGGACCTACCATTTTGGTTTCTGTTGAATAGAGTGGACGCTTCTATCTGCATAATGTGAAAGTAGCATCTAATATGACTAGCGCTTTCAATAGACTAATGGAAAGCTGATTTGTTTAAACTCCGCCTGAAAGAAACAGCAGCGAGAATCGGCACCCCGATTTGAGAGCGTACGAAACGTGCGTGCCACAATGTGTGCGCCGAGGAATGCGTGCACCAACACCAGCGCGCTCCAAAACGGGAATGGGGATAGGGAGAGGTGGCATGGGATAGTCACCCAGTGACAGCTGTGTGAATGGGGATAGGGAGAGGTGGCATTTACCTCATCCACATCACTATGCCCTGCAGGAGGACTGGCAAGGCATAGTGATGTTAATGAGGTAAATGGCACCCAAAAACGGGTGAAAAGGGGAAATAGAGGAAGAGAGAGAAAGTGGAATGGGGAGACTGGGGATAGAGAGAAATGGGAAGGAAGATAGAGAGAAAGAGGAGGAGGAGAGAGAGGATAATGGGGAGAAAGAGATGAGTGGTGAAGGGAATGGTGTTGGTGTGCGCATTTGCCAGGCATTCTGGGCACGCACATGGCAGTGCGCCCGTCTCCTGCGTCCAGAAGTCGTGCCACCCATCTAATACGACCAGCGCTTTCAATAGACTAATAGAAAGCTGATTTTTTAAACTACACTCCCCCTGAAAGAAACATTTTTTGGGGGGCATCATGAAGATAATTTGACCATTAGCAAGTTTAGTTATTCAAAGGACCATATAGAAAAACACTGAATGTGGAATTCAATGGTGGCCATGTGGATTGGTATGCATGTACAGTTTAATCCAAGGAAGCCAATATGGGATATACTTGTTCAGTAGTTTTGTAACATGAACTACTAGCCTGGCCCTCCAAAGTCACATTTAGACAAGCATGCCCGCACCCTTGTCACACATCACTCTAAGATCTCTACAGCGAATGGGGTCCCTGTTCTCTCTGCACAGTAAGATTTAAATCTTTATACACATTGTATGGTCAGTGGCTCTCAGCAGCCAGTCCTAAGACCAGTGCAGGTCCCCAGTCTTCAGGGACAAAGAGGGACGAAGAGAGCCCAACACTTTTACCAGACAGATTATCGATCAATATATGTACGGTTAAAATGATAAAACCTACTGAAAATGTAGTGTGTCACAAGTAGTATTATCCTGTTAAACATGTTCTGGATCCCAAAGCCGTCCCTATAAGCATTGGAAAGTCAGCAGTCCATCCACAATCAAAAAGGTTGCGAGTCACTGGTACAGCCTGTCACCCAGGATCTACATGTCTTCACTGGGACATCTACTGGCAGATCCAGATCTACATTTGGCTCTGGTTTACTGGTTATACCAGTGGCTCCAAAACCTCTGGCCTTAAGAGCCCCAAACTCAGTTAAGGAGTACAAGTGACAAATAATCATGGGTGTCGTGCGGTTTCCCTTGTCCTTTGTACTTGTTATACTAGTCTTTATTGAATAAAAAAAAATGTCACATTGGTTATCTTTAAAGGATCACTGCAGTTCAAGAAAAAAAATACACTTTTTGTGAAGCATGTACCAAACTTAAAATATTATCAACTGTGTAAACCAGCGCTACGGAATATGTCGGCGCATTATAAATAAACAATAATAATAAACCAAGAATATTTTTATTTTTTTTAGAAAATAGTATAGGAACTCATTTTATAGTTATCACATCACTCCCTCAGAGCTGAATCATGAGTGTGTGTGTTGTGGCTATGGAGAGACAGAGATGGGGAAGGATGAAACAGAGAGTCTTTGTTAAGATAATTGGATAAGACTGAAATCCAACACTCCTCCTTCCTCACTGGCTGACTCCTTGCCACCAAATCGCTATAGAAATGCAAACAAACACTCTCACACATATACAGCCTTATTAAATTGTGATTCTGCCAATTGAATAGGGCTCTATATAAGTACAGAGCATATTTTTTTTACAGAAGTTTTTAGTTAGTGAAGACCTTGCTTTTGGATAGAAGTTCACTAACTAAAAACTTATGTAAAAAAAATATGCTCTGTGCTTATATAGAGCCCTATTCAATTGGCAGAATCACAATTTAATAAGGCTGATAATTTTCTCCTATGTATCATGGATTCCCCCAGGTCCCAACAAAAGCATCAACATTTTTTTTTTCTTATTAGAAACTAGCTGCATATCCTTTTTCCTGCTTAATTATGCTCCTTGTTAGACTCAAAGTCTTCACATTTATTATTTTTCATTGTGCAATGGTCATTTAAAAGGTATATTAATGTGAGGTGGGTTATTAAGGCATCTGATAGAGAATTTATAGTGTCTGAAAAAATGTTTTAAAGAATTCCAAAGTAAACAGTTAAACGTTAGCCTGAAGTTTGCTGATTTTCTTGCATTTGCAAAGAGTTTTCTCTCAATGATGACACCCCCTGAAATTCCCAGGGATAATTAGCATATCTTATACAATGTTTTTTTTTCGCCTGGGGATTGTGCCGACATGCTCATTTATCACCTGAAGTCTGCCCTACTGTGTCACATGATGTCAGACACTTTCCTTTCCTTTAGATTTCTGTCCATTCATTCATACATCCCAGGTGATACTCCCCCCAGCCCCAGAGAATTGCCCCACCACCTCCCCCAGCCAATTGCCCCAGCGAATGACCCCCTGACCTCCCCTAGCTCCAATGAATTACCCCCTGACCTCCCCAAGCCCTACATACTCACAGAGACACACAATTGCCCTCTAGCCCCAGTGAATTGCCCTGTCACCTCACACACACAGACATACACACTCACTCACTCACTCACACAGACACACTAACACAAACTGACTCACTCACACACATTTAGAAAATCACACGCAGACTCACAGACACACACTCAGACTCACTCTCACTCAGACAGACTCAGACACACACTCAGACACAGTCACACACACGCAGACACAGTCACACACACGCAGACACACAGTCACACTCAAACTCAGACATACAGATACACACACACACACACTCAGGCGCGTGCACACACACACTCAGGCGAGCGCACACACACTCAGGCCCACCTGCCCCAGTCCCAATGAATTACCCCCTGACCTCCCCTAGCTCCAATGAATTACCCCTTGACCTCCCCAAGCCCTACATACTCACAGAGATACACAATTGCACTCTAGCCCCAGTGAATTGCCCCGTCACCTCACACACACACACACAGACATACACACGAACACAAACTGACTCACTCACACACACTCAGAAAATCACTCTCAGACACAGACACACTCTCACTCAGACAGACTCAGGCACACACTCAGGCGTGCGCAGCGCGCACACAATCAGGCTCATGCGCGCGCACACAATCAGGCTCGCCTGAGTGTGTGCGCGCGCATGAGCCTGAGTGTGTGTGCGCGCGCGCGCGCCTGAGTGTGTGCGCGTGCGCACACACACACTCAGGCGTGCGCACACACACACTCAGGTGCAGGCACACACACACTCAGGTGCAGGCACACACACACTCAGGTGCAGGCACACACTCTCAGACACACAATCACCCTCAGACAAACAGACACACTCAGACAAACAGACACACTCAGACAAACAGACACACTCAGACAAACAGACACACTCACACATACACACTAACACTCACACATACACACTCGCTGGCACAAACACACTCGCTGGCACAAACACACTCGCTCGCACATGCACACTCGCTCGCACATGCACACTCGCTCGCACATGCACACTCGCTCGCACATGCACACTCGCTCGCACATGCACACTCGCTCGCACATGCACACTCGCTCGCACATGCACACTCGCTCGCACATGCACACTCGCTCTCACATGCACACTCGCTCACACATGCAGACGCGCTCACACATGCAGACGCGCTCACACATGCAGACGCGCTCACACATGCAGACGCGCTCACACATGCAGACGCGCTCACACATGCAGACGCGCTCACACATGCAGATGCGCTCACACGCAGACGCTTATATGCAGACGCGATCACACTTCTTGGGTGGATGGGTAATATATCTATTGTCTGGGCTGAGGAGGTAGATGGAGTGAGATCACTTGTTGAGTGTGGGGGTAATTTAGACGCTTTCCTCACAGAATGGGAGGTAATGGAGGAGTTGGACTATAGAGGGGTCGGGGTAGATCCTCCCAAATTTGCCACCTTTGCCCTCATTATCTACCCTATATAGTTCATGGTATTACGCTGCTTTCTCCCCATTATATGACTGTGCCTGGTATTGGTTCAATTCTTATGCCACATCTTAGTTTAATATATATTGTACTCCTAGGGGCTGCATCAAGCTGCGCTCGGTCCCTCCTCCCAAAACCTCTGAGCTATGCTCGGATGTGTTCGCCAGCAGTGCTGACGTCACTGCTGCTTGCTGATTGGCTCAAATGCAAATCAGCATGCGCATGTGCTGCATATTGGGCTCCTCATTAGAAATGTGGAGCCCAATATGCAAATCTCAGTTGCTGGGGGTGTCAATTACACCCCCCGCACATTTTTTATTATATTGCAAAACCGGTTTGCATGTTTTCATGCAAATGTTTTTGCTAGGTAGCTTATGATGAATTCTACTGGATGCATTCATAACCCACCTCACTTTAATATACCATTAAGGGATTTTCCAAGACACATTCAAGCCAGTCTGTGACACATCACGCAGGCTCACTTGTTTTTTTCTCTAACTGCCATGTTACTACTCTCTGGAAGCAGCTTCACATCACAGCTAATGCACCAGATGCCCAGTTAGCTGCTACTCATTGGATGACTGTGTTCTGAGCACATTTGAAAACATTTTAGTGGGCTGTCCCGGCTGATTATTGCTGAAAAAAGTAACAGTACATTACTTAAATGATTTTACTGGTTATTTTAGAGTGATAGTATCCCTTTAATGGAAAGGGAGGTTAAGATTAAGCATCAAGCACACATTTATAAGGGATTTCATGGTGGTCCAGTGGTTAGGATTCAGGGCTTTCACCACTGCAACGTGTGTCAGGCAACCAAGCGGTCACACCACCCAGAAGCCATGTACGTTTGGGCCTGGTCAGTACTTGGATGAGAGACCACCAAGAATACCAGGAGCTGTATGCTGTGGCCCACTGGAGAAAGAACTGGCAGCCCACTCGAGTATCTCATCCATGAATACCAAGTTGATCAGAATGGTGTGTTACTGTCTATGAGGTTACAGAAAATCGAACTCGACTGAACAACACAAACAGATCTATAACGTTCTAAGGGCACAGTCTAAAGGTACCACTAGTCTGCCATATTAACAGTGTGCTCTTTTGAAGAACTACACATGACAATGGGCAATTCTAAAATCTAAAAAATATACCTTTTAATGTATTACCAATCAAATCCAATTATTTTATATTGGGGCAAAGACTGCTTGTTATGTTCATGTCTTTTCTCAACGGAGGTGACCTTATAAACAGATAATATTTCCATTAGTGCCGCCATTAAATAGAATAAACCATATCATTACTGCACTGGGTTGTATTCATTGGAAACACTGTACTTTGCACTACAAAATATATTGGTGCCTAATAAATATTGATAATAATCATTATACAGGCACATCAATATATATAATATTCCACAAACTGTTACAAAGCAAATTAAATATTATATAACCCCAGAAATGTAAGAAAGGTAAAAATATAGTTTAAATCAGGGAACCAAACATAAGAAAACAATTTCATAAACTGTTGATTTAAAGTGTTTGCAATTAACACTACCATTTTTTTTCTTTGCCTCGTCTTTCAATCCCATTTAATGGACGAAACACTTAAAAGCATCTTCTGCTATTCCTACAGGGAAGGCTTTTGATTATCCACCACTGTGCCCTGGTTTGGGAGCATATTTAATAACGAAAGATGAAGGAGCAAGGGTGTGGAAGGGGTAGATATGGCTGAGATGAAAAAAAATAAAATTGGGACAGACACTTCTGGTTTCTAATTAAGTCATATATTTAATTATCATAAGTATCACCGAACCATGCCAGAGAATTATGTGTCAGAAGGGACTCTGCTTGGAAGCAAAATGAGTTAGATCAGCCTCTGGGGCAGAAACATGGGTGGATTCTACGGACGATGCACGCTGCACTGCAAAGTATAAATTAGAGCCATGAAATGTGTGAAATAAAATAGCAGACACTAAAAACTTGTGCTGTAAGTTCAATAAAAGTCACTTAAATGTGCTAAAAACTTTACAGCCACTTAGTACAGTAATAGTTTCTGATGTTTGTGAGCTGTAAAGGCAGGATTTCCTGTAAACCTAATTATATTCCCCTTCTGTCTCCAAGTGCCTTTACATTTCACATCTATCTTGAACTTCTTGTGATTTGCTTATCAAGATTATTTCTTCAAAATGTAGTAATACATCAGATGTACAGAGTTCACTTTTTATAATATGCAAACATCCCTATGGTAATATCAGTTTGAAATAAAATATGCGATTCTTCTGTAACCTCTTCTCTGGCTCCTAACCTGGGGCCTCATTCAATTGCTACTTTTCTGAGATCCGGGCCTGCAAGTGGAGAGGGCAAGTTAATTCGCTATTCAATTGCCTCCTACTTGGGTGCTACAACCGCGTTACTTGCTGCAATCCATTGCGATTCGTAAAATCGGAAATTACTTCCCTTGAAGCCTTTGATCTATCACGGCCGCAAGAGTTGCGGCTGCTAAAATCGCAAATCGATATATCCACAGGTTACTGGGACCAAGGAGGTCTTGCAAAGGGTTTACTGCCAAATCGGAGCACTTTAAAATCAAATAAAAAATCAATCCAGCACTGTAAATGATGGAAAACACAATGGGAGGCATTAGAATTAAAAGCACAACATTCTCAAGCTCACACATCGCCAAAATATAATACTTTATTTCATGTTATTTTTCCATCCAAAGTACTACAGGCTTCAACCTCCAAGACCATATGACTTTGGAATCCAACCTTCATATTTCATTGAAGTCCTACAGGCTTGAATAACAGGTTACAGGCTTGGAGGTCATTCAAGCCCGTAGGACTTTGGACGGAAATTAAACATGAAATAAAGTATTATATGTTGGTGATGTGCGTGCTTGTGAATGTTCTGCTTTTAATTCTAATGTCAACCATTGTGTTCCCCATAATTTACAGTGCTGGATTGATTTAATATTTGCATTTAAAGTGCTGTGATCTTATAGGCTTTAACCAGGAGTTATGGGCTTGCGTCCGCGATCATGTTCAAGCCCGCAAATGCTACTGCCGATAGCATGCTTTCCGATTCTCGCAAAGGAGGACTAACTTGCGGGCCTGGCCAATTGAATAGCAAAGTAAAAGGAGAGCTACTCGAGCACGCAGCTTAAAAGTAGTAAATCGGGTATTTACTATGAAGTAAAATATTCAAAATAGTTAAGAAGTACAAAAATCGAAGCTGTAGCCCAGTGGGTCTTTTGCCAGTGGGGAATTTGCCAACAGACAGAAAAACTAGGCCCAACATTTTTTGCTTGGTACCAACATGATGGTGCATGTTTTCTGGCAGGTCTTGGTGCAGGTTGTATGCTCTTCCCAATCCACTACACACATTTCCTGAGGTTATAACCCCTTTTTTGTAAAAGACAGTGAGCTCAATTCTATAAATGAGGTGGGAATTTATCTATTTTGAGTGCAAGTTTTCTTACAAAAGATCACCTTTTATGAACATTAATGGTGTACACCAGCGGTTCCCAGGTGAAGCAAATGTGATCAAATTTTTTTTCGGGTTTAATTACATTTTCACATGAATTCAGCCTGGACTAAGGTCCAAGTAAAAAAAAAAATAGCTGTAACTTCATGGGTATTGGGATTTGCTGAGTCCTTACAGACAGAACAACCTACAAACTACAGAAATCCCCAAAAATGTTAGCTTGAGTATCAATATGAAGGTGTATATTTTCTTACCTGAAGGTCCTGGCAGAGGAGCAGCTTTTCGTCTCCGTTTGATGTCCCCCATGAACAAAGATCCTAAATGGACACTTGTTTGTCTGAAAGTAATTAACAAAGAGAACGGTTAACAAAAAGGAAAAAAATGTCAGGAGAATATATGTCCCATATAATCTGAGCCTAAATCAAGAGCTTCTCAAGGAAGATGGGACTGCATAATAAAGCCACCAATCTTGTTTATATCGAAACATAATTATGTTTGTTGACAAGCGCTCAGCATATAAACTCACCATCATAAATTGTTACTGGAATGAATAATATAAAAGGAATGCTTTTTAATTTTCAAATCTGGCAATCTTCCTACCTCGATGTAAAAATCAAACACTGTGGCTTTTGACAGATAAATAGCCAAGATTAATTATCAAAGGAGATCACAATACTGTTTCTAGGTTATCAATTGGTTACTAATGCCTTGCTGTCAGATCGACATTTATTACAGGAACAGAACTATCCATTTATTTTAAGGTAATATGCAAAAGGAAATTATTTTCTATGGTAAGCAATATAAAATACAATTATGGCTAATTGCTATAAGCACCTTGTTCCATCACCCTCATTTTTTTATGTAAGCAGCAAACTGATTGTCTCCTCTTTGTGCTTCCAGAGCTGATAAAGTGGATTGGAAATGGGCAACTTGTGTCTGTGGTTACATATGCTATAAAATACTGATGTGTCCAAAAGTAGGATAACTATTATATTCTGCGATGATCTTCCCAACACAATGGTCCAAAGTATTATAGCCCGAACTTATATAGTATTATACAAAATGTATTAAAGGGACATGGAACACAATTTGTTTTAATGCATTTATAAGAGCAGTTTTAAACATTACCAAATTTGTGTTTTGCATAAAAAAATGTTAATTGAAACCTGTTTAACTTACTTAAAAATAATAGTAACTGCACAGTGCATACGTATGTCTGTAGACTTCATTATCAGACAATTATGAATCACTAGCGACTTGCCGGTCAAAAATGACGGCAATAACATTTGAAGCCTGGCAGTGCTGTTTGCCACAAAATGCGAGGCCCTCCCCCTCTGACTTGTGAGCCTCGCGATGAGTGCCTTCGGGGGCCCATTGCAAGCCTCTCCCACCCTCTACTTTACGGGTTAAAGGCGTTCATCGCGAACCCCGCAATAAGAGGCTTTGTCGCTCATTACAGAAGCCATCCAACTCGCCATTTTCGGTCCTCGCAATGAGCGCCTTTGGCGCTCATCGCGAGCCTCTCCCCGCTCTCTCACTCCTGTGTCTGTTTCTCAACTCTCCCTTCCCTGTGTCAGTTTCCCCCGTCTCTTTGCCCCTCTCCCTGCCCTGTGGGTTTGTTTCCCTTATCTCCCTCCCCTGTGTCGCTTCCCCCCCTCTTCCTCTCCTGTTTTTTTCTCCTCCTTCTCCCTCCTCTGTGCTCTACGGGTCTGAAAACATTTGCAGGCTTGGGAAATTAAATAATTTCCCAAAACCCAAACTGTGCTTCGGATTTACGGCGTTGAAAAAAAAATGATGGCTTTACGGCCGACAGTTTTCCCCCCCTCGCTTAGCCGTTTTGAGACTGCCCCAAAACGCCAATTGAATAGCATATTAGCTTACTGGCTCCCTGCCTCTCCCCCTGTGATGTGTGTGTGAGGTTGTAAGCTAATTTTGTAATCAATTGTAGTTTTTTGGCTGTCCCCAAACGTCTTCCGAGTTACGGGCTTGAAAAAAATGGCGGCTGTTAAAGCTGTAATTGTTTTCAAATTCCTGCACGCCTATGGCGTTCATTGAGAGCCTTTCCCCCTCATCTAAGTTGCGGGCCTTGCGATGAGTGCCTTAGGTATAACAGCTTTTCAGCACTTGTTAATAAAATTATGTCTCGATATGCAAACACTTGGGTAGTTTATTTTAATTAAAAAAACATGGAACGTTCCATATCTCTTTAGTATCCACTACCAGTCTTAAGTATAAGTCTCTAATTAGAGTGCTAAAGATGCAACATTGTCTAATGATGGGCTAAAGACGTGATTGTTTGTTGGCTTTGCATGCCTTTTTGTAGGTTCTTCTAATACACTTCTTTCTCATATAAGGATGAAGAAGAGCATGCCCAGTTGGATAAATCCGAAATAAAAGGAGCATGGTCTTATTTCTCACCACCCCACTGTGAGTGTTGATTATTAGCCTTAGATGTAGAATTGTACAGAGAATGATGATCTGCTAAGGCAATTTATGCTTAAGAAAACCTGACTTGCACTCAATTATCTAACACATCCGCTAAAACTTTTTTTTTTTTTTTAACGTCACCCAAATGTATTTCTGCAATAATTGGGACTTTTGTGATGTCACTTTAAAAGTAAGATGCAGGCAAGACATGGATTTCTCTCATAAATACAATTATTTAAGAAACACTTTGTATTTCTGTCATTTATCTCTTTAGTTGAGAAGTTCGGAACCCTTTCAAGCCAAGATAATATCAGCATCTAATACTCTATCCTTTCCTTCATGAGCCCGGCATGAATGCTTTTATATTTGTACCAGCAGGTTAGACCTGGCTGCAGTAACAGTGGTAAGGTAACATCCTACTGGACCCTGACCACTCTTTCACTTCTCATATACAATCAATAAATCGACCTTTTTATTTTCACCTAAAAAACATCTCCAAAACACGTCACTATCTTACACAAGACACAACTAAAATTCTAATACATTCTCTCATCATATCTCGCCTCAACTACTGCAATTCGCTCCTTGCTGGTCGCCCCATAACCTGTCTGTCCCCACTCCAATCTACAATGAACGCATCTGCTAGACTAATTTACCAAACTCAATGCTCAGTGTCTGCAGCGCCTCTCAACAACAGTGCACCCCCTTATATTTCTGCCCAAATTTCAAAATACTCCCCCAATTGCCCTCTTTGCTCTGTTAATAACCTTCTTCTTTCATCCTCTCTTATGACTTGCTCTCATTTGCCTCACCATGGATTTTTCTTGTGCTGCCCCCTATTGTATGGAACTCCTTGCCTCGCTCCACTAGACTATCCTCCTGCCTCAAAAATCACTAAAAATGCATCTGTTTAAAAAAAGTTTATTGCCTCCAGCCTTACTATGTACAAATGCTTACTCTACAGCATTATATTACTCACACCCACTATCTGCAGTGCAACACACAGCCACCTCCACTTGCTTGAGCCTATTGCCATCACAATGCCATATTCCATCTATCACCCTCCTGTAACGCACCCAAACACTTTAGACCAAGGGTGTCTAAGTTCGGTCCAGGTGCGCCGCACCCAGGCCTGGATTTGAGGATATTCCTGCTGCACCCAGGTGAGACCATTGCTCCTTTAGTCATTCTGACTGACACACCTCAAATCCAGGCATGTGTGCGGCCCACCAGAACCAAACTTGAATACCCCGACTTTAGACTGTAAGTTTGAGTGTTTTCAATCTTGTTAGATGCTTTGGAAACAAGCACTATATACATTTGATCCTAAGCTCAAGGATAGAGCTCCCCATTCTTTTGCAATGTGTTAATTTTGTTTTTGCCTTGTATATAACCCCTGTATTGTTCTACAGAATAATAATAATAATAATAATAACTTATAGTGTCCAGCAGCAATATTATATATATTTGGACTGCATTAGTTACCAGTAGGGTCAGATTGAGGTGTCTAACCAGGAGCCTCACACAATATCAGCTTCTACTGTAGAAACATTGCTGTGTGAGGCAGAGCTGGAAGCCACCCCGGTCACATCATATACAAAGTTATGAAGCAGCATTTTACATTTTGGGAAACCTCTACAGAACGCATTGCACTGCACTATGATGATGTTGTATGGCAGTTCTGCAGGTCCACACATTTTACATTCTGTTGGCTCAGTGTCCGATCTTGCTCTTAATGATGTTCCCTTTGTCTGGAAAAACTGGCACATACTCGCCTCATGTCTTTTGCCCTTCACCTAGGAGTTCACCTGAAACTGCTAATTGAGTGCATTATTTAAGGGTGCCAAATTATAAAACAGGGATATTGGATTTCTTCTCAATAATTTGTCTTATTTAATTTTCACCAACAATTATGTTGTGGCTGCTACAGCACAGGAACAGTTAAAGGGAGTCAGACTCTGGAAGCCCACTTTATATCTACATGTGCAGATAATGTAGGGTCATTCAAGATGGGCAGGTCATAGCAGAGAGGTCAGATAAATCATGGCCCACTGGAGGAGGAACTGGCCACTCACTCCAGCATTTTGCCAAGAATACCTCAAGGGTTACAGAGAGTCAGACATAAATGAACGACTGTGTCTAACTCTCTGTGTTGCATACCCTTGGTTGTTGAGTCCATTATGCTTTCTAGGGGGAACTCTCAGTCATTGCCAAAAAAGCACCGTATGCCCTATCAGTAGTGCTGGATAATATATTTAAAGGGCTGCTGCAGTTCAAAAAACAAACACTTTTTGCCATACTAACACCATTACCAGCTGTGTAAGCCCTGGGCATAAAATCTGAATTTTTAAGGACAATGTTTATGATTAAAGGAATCCATTTTGTGTTTGTTGCATCAAATTCTGAAAGTGGGATGATTGGTGACTATATTTGTAGCTATTAGTGTAGAGAGGGGTGAGGGAGGTGGGGGCAGTTAGAAGTTCAGAGGCTTTGTTTGATAAATGGATAAGACTGATATTGACACCAAACCCCTTCCCCCTCACTAACCTAGAAGCAGGATGGTGCATTGAATGCCAATATATAGTTGATTCCTCCAGGTCCCTGCAGAGGCATCAATATTTATTTTTTTCTAATTAAGAACTAGATGTATGACTTTTTTCCTGCCCCTAGTCAGACTCAAACCTCCTAAATATTTAAAATATCATGGATGCAAATACAGCACCATCAAAATGTATATTTTTCTAATCAAAACTTATTATGATATTTTCTCTGCCTAATTAATCCCATGAAAGAAACATTCCAATTTATTAGAGGAGGGATATAAGAACAAGAGGTCTTGATTTGAAGTTTGATGTGAGAAGATTTAAAGTACTATCTTCAAGAAAGGATTGTAGAAAAGTGGATGTGAAAGGACTCCAAGGCCATTCGGGTAGACAGAATGGGCAGACGGGTTCTCCACCATTATATTATATGTTTCTACTGAAATTAATCTTCCATACTATTTTGCAACTGGACTGTGAGTGAAGTGGATTGGCTCTTTACACATTTACTTAGAGGACCACCATATTTCATAACATTACATTTTCCCCAAACTACACTGGTTCTTTAATAAAAGAATTATAAGGACATGGAAGATTTCCGAGTTTCACTAGGACTATAATTCACCTTTATGTACTTTATTTTATTAAGAGGTGCTAATAAGCTGTTTTTTCTGCCTAAAATAATACAATTTGTAAACGTTTTGATCTGCCCTCTATAGCCCATGCAGCTCATGAATACAGACTGTGAAGTGCGGTTTCAAATTAGCCTGTCAGTGACCACTCAAGTAGCATGTTGCAGAATGTTGCCACTGATTGGTTACTATGATATAGTGCAACACCTGTACTTAGACTTACACTATATTCATGAGCTGCAGTGGGGACAAACGTGAAATAAAAATAACTTTTAAGCACTTCTTACTAAAATAATTGCACAAACGTAAAGAGATACATATATTATATTCCTAGTGAAATCCAGAAACCATTTACATTCCTTTAGATCCATCCACAACAAAGCCACTTGGGTTCAGAGGGAGAATAAAGTGTAAAGAGTCACCTGAAGTAAAATTGATTTGATTTTCTCCTGTTTACTCAGTAGCACACAGTTGCCCAAGCCGAACTTGCCATTTATACTACGTACACCATTGCTCCATTCCATACCTGCTCATTTAGCTGCACTTGCTATATATGCCACATGTACCATTGCCCCTTCCATACCTGCTCATTTAGCTGCACTTGCTATATATGCCACATGTACCATTGCTCCATTCCGTACCCGCTCATTTAGCTTCATTTTTTTATATATATATATATACTACATGTTCTATTGCTCCATCCCGTACCCGCTCATTTAGCCGCACTTGCTATATATGCTACATGCACCATTGCCCCTTCCATACCTGCTTATTTAGCTGCACTTTCTATATATGCTACATGCACCATTGCTCCATTCCGTACCCGCTCATTTAGCTTCATTTTTTTATATATATATGCTACATGCACCATTGCTCCATCCCGTACCCGCTCATTTAGCCGCACTTGCTATATATGCTACATGTACCATTGCTCCATCCCGTACCCGCTCATTTAGCTGCACTTGCTATATAGGTTACATGCACCATTGCTCCATCCCGTACCCGCTCATTTAGCTGCACTAGCTATATATGCTACATGCACCATTGCTCCATCCCGTACCCGCTCATTTAGCCGCACTTGCTATATAGGTTACATGCACCATTGCTCCATCCCGTACCCGCTCATTTAGCTGCACTTGCTATATAGGTTACATGCACCATTGCTCCATCCCGTACCCGCTCATTTAGCTGCACTTGCTATATATGCTACATGTACCATTGCTCCATCCCGTACCCGCTCATTTAGCCGCACTTGCTATATATGCTACATGTACCATTGCTCCATTCCGTACCCGCTCATTTAGCTGCACTTGCTATATATACTACATGTTCTATTGCTACATCCCATACCCGCTCATTTAGCCACACTTGCTATATATGCCACATGCGCCATTGCTCTATCCCGTACCCGCTCATTTAGCCGCACTTGCTATATAGGTTACATGCACCATTGCTCCATTCCGTACACGCTCATTTAGCTGCACTTGCTATATATGCTACATGCACCATTGCTCCATCCCGTACCTGCTCATTTAGCCGCACTTGCTATATAGGTTACATGCACCATTGCTCCATTCCGTACACGCTCATTTAGCTGCACTTGCTATATATGCTACATGTACAATTGCTCCATCCCGTACCCGCTCATTTAGCCGCACTTGCTATATATGCTACATGTACCATTGCTCCATTCCGTACACGCTCATTTAGCTGCACTTGCTATATATGCTACATGCACCATTGCTCCATCCCGTACCCGCTCATTTAGCCGCACTTGCTATATAGGTTACATGCACCATTGCTCCATCCCGTACCCGCTCATTTAGCTGCACTTGCTATATAGGTTACATGTACCATTGCTCCATCCCGTACCCGCTCATTTAGCTGCACTTGCTATATATGCTACATGTACCATTGCTCCATTCCGTACCCGCTCATTTAGCTGCACTTGCTATATATGCTACATGTACCATTGCTCCATTCCGTACCCGCTCATTTAGCTGCACTTGCTATATATGCTACATGCACCATTGCTCCATCCCATACCCGCTCATTTATCCGCACTTGCTATATATACTACATGTTCTATTGCTACATCCCGTACCCGCTCATTTAGCTGCACTTGCTATATATACTACATGTTCTATTGCTACATCCAGTACCCGCTCATTTAGCTGCACTTGCTATATATACTACATGTTCTATTGCTACATCCAGTACCCGCTCATTTAGCCACACTTGCTATATATGCTACATGTTCTATTGCTACATCCAGTACCCGCTCATTTAGCTGCACTTGCTATATATACTACATGTTCTATTGCTACATCCAGTACCCGCTCATTTAGCTGCACTTGCTATATATACTACATGTTCTATTGCTACATCCAGTACCCGCTCATTTAGCTGCACTTGCTATATATACTACATGTTCTATTGCTACATCCAGTACCCGCTCATTTAGCTGCACTTGCTATATATACTACATGTTCTATTGCTACATCCAGTACCCGCTCATTTAGCCACACTTGCTATATATGCTACATGCGCCATTGCTCCATCCCTTACCTGCTCATTTAGCCGCACTTGCTATATGTGCTACATGCACTATTGCTCCATTCCGTACACGCTCATTTAGCTGCACTTGCTATATATGCTACATGTACAATTGCTCCATCCCGTACCCGCTCATTTAGCCGCACTTGCTATATATGCTACATGTACCATTGCTCCATTCCGTACTCGCTCATTTAGCTGCACTTGCTATATATGCTACATGCACCATTGCTCCATCCCGTACCCGCTCATTTAGCCGCACTTGCTATATAGGTTACATGCACCATTGCTCCATCCCGTACCCGCTCATTTAGCTGCACTTGCTATATAGGTTACATGTACCATTGCTCCATCCCGTACCCGCTCATTTAGCTGCACTTGCTATATATGCTACATGTACCATTGCTCCATTCCGTACCCGCTCATTTAGCTGCACTTGCTATATATGCTACATGTACCATTGCTCCATTCCGTACCCGCTCATTTAGCTGCACTTGCTATATATGCTACATGCACCATTGCTCCATCCCATACCCGCTCATTTATCCGCACTTGCTATATATACTACATGTTCTATTGCTACATCCCGTACCCGCTCATTTAGCTGCACTTGCTATATATACTACATGTTCTATTGCTACATCCAGTACCCGCTCATTTAGCTGCACTTGCTATGTATACTACATGTTCTATTGCTACATCCAGTACCCGCTCATTTAGCCACACTTGCTATATATGCTACATGTTCTATTGCTACATCCAGTACCCGCTCATTTAGCTGCACTTGCTATATATACTACATGTTCTATTGCTACATCCAGTACCCGCTCATTTAGCTGCACTTGCTATATATACTACATGTTCTATTGCTACATCCAGTACCCGCTCATTTAGCTGCACTTGCTATATATACTACATGTTCTATTGCTACATCCAGTACCCGCTCATTTAGCTGCACTTGCTATATATACTACATGTTCTATTGCTACATCCAGTACCCGCTCATTTAGCCACACTTGCTATATATGCTACATGCGCCATTGCTCCATCCCTTACCTGCTCATTTAGCCGCACTTGCTATATGTGCTACATGCACTATTGCTCCATCCCGTACCCGCTCATTTAGCCATACTTGCTATATATGCTACATGTACCATTGCCCCTTCCATAGCTGAATGTATTCTTGCCTGTCTATGCACAATCACCATTCATCATGAAAAACAAACACGTGTGTAGGATAAAAAATAGAAATGAATAAAGTCAGCCAATTGAACCCAAAGACCTGGTTTACAAGAGTAACCGCTTGCCTTGCTTGAGTAATTCTACCAAGAATTGATTATCTGCTAGACAGCATTGAGATATCTAGATTATTGATCAGGCAGATTATAGTCCTCAGGCTCTCCTGAAACACCCCACTCCTTGAGGCACATGCAATAGAGTTGTAAGTAATAACATTAAGTAAGGACTACTTTGTTATTGTTGTCACCCCTCATGTAGAACATAGCAGTTACTTTTTAATTTAAAATCAATGTATGTCTGAAAGGCAGCCTTGTTCCTTCATAATAAATGAATCATTTATCTTTGCAAAGCACGACACTTTGATCAAGAGCCAAGGTGAGAGCGATGTTTTTGCTCGCTCTCCTTTCATACACAGATACAAATATTGTCTGTAACTGATAATTAAACTGAAGCCATTATGATAAAAGACTGACCAAATTATACTCCGTCATAATTCCATCTGGGTAAAAATATTGTTTTGTGAAATCACTGCAATAAAAGGATCCTCCAGATGTAAATATGTATAATTTTAGAATAAAATATATTTTGGTGATTGTGAAATTAAGATTTTGCCCATTACAAATTTGAATTTGTTTTTTTTAAATATAAAAAATATTTAAAGAAAATAGTAAAAATATGATAAAAAATATACACTATAAATAAATAAAAATGAATATATTTCAAATCGGGTATGGAAGATAAATGAAAAAAAAACAACCTTTTTTTATGAGATGAGTTATCACACAGTAATGTGTATGTAACATGGTTTGTTTGTGTTATAAAACTGTTTAGGGCAGATAAATAGAAGCAGAAAGCTATTCTCTGCCATGGTGATAATTACCGGTAATACAATTTAAAAGGTTTATTTCTATTTTTCCTTGATTTGCTTAATTGTTGTATTGACAGGTTTGATTTATTTTTGCTAAAACACGTATTTGGAAAATTTCCAAAAAAGTTAGGTATGATATGTGATGTTTGCATCTTAATTTAAACATTTAATAATATATATATATATATATATATATAGTAAATAAAAAGTACATGTGTGTTCACACTTGAATGTCTAAAGCAAGTTAAAAAACCTGCTTCCAGCTCAGAATTACAAGAAAAACACACTGCATTCTGGGAAGTTGAGCTGGGACACACAAATGTGCCCAAAGATGCCTCACTCTTCATTCCGTAGCCATTATCAAACATGGCTTCCTTTAAGCTTATGCATGCTGTATTACACAGCTTTAATGCAAAGCCAAGGTTGGAATAAGCACAGGCGGAGTATCCAATCCATGTACAGCTGTTTCAAGCTTACTGGCTATCATCAGCATGGAGCGGGATCTCAGCCTGTGTTGTGGACATTATGAGAAGTTAGTTCACCACAACAATCATTTATAATATGGTGGGCAAAAGAGCGATAGAAGCCCTCCACCATACAGTAGTACAGTAAATAAATAGTACATCTGTGTTCACATTTGAATGTCTAAATATATAAATAAATAAATACACACACATACATTTTGTATCTCCTTACCAGGGTTCAATGCAAGGCAAAATACAATATTAACACATTGCAAAATAATGGAGGGCCCTGTCTTTCAGCTAAAAATCTAACATACAAAGTGCTTTTTCACAAAGCAAATTACAATATTGAAAACTTTACAGGGTCGCAAACTTTAAATTACTATATATATATATATATATATATATATATATATATATATATATATATATATATATATATATATGAGGCATTTGTAGGCACATTTGCATGTCCCTGCTCAGCTTACAAGAATGTAGTGTAATAACGGTTTTTCTCGGAATTCTGTGAACACAGATGTACTATTTATTTACTAAATATACATATCAAATCATACACACACACACACATATATAAACACTAAACACATAACATAGTTATACTATAATATGCTACAAAGACTTGAGAAAGGTGTACATTTAATTATATGAATTGGTATTTTCACAACTACAAATTACAAGCAGTAATTAAAGTAAGTGAACCCAATACAATATATTGATGCATTGTTTCCCTTTTATATAGTGGAATGGCAATTATATGTTTTAGTAACAGGTCCAATGAGATGCTGCAGTATGTGTGGAAGTGTGTAGCACATACATACATACATACATACATACATACAAACATACATACATACAAACATACATAATGTACAGCCATAGGGAGCTCTGTTTAATGGTTCAGTAGTGTCCGACGCTCCGTGACCTTATGGACCACAGCACGCCAAGCACATCTTGTGTCTGATTGTGCTCATCCATAAGGTTTTCTTGGCATAGATACTGGAGTGGGTTGCCATTACTTTCTCCAGTGAATCGTGATTTGTCTGACCTCTCTGCTATAACCTGCCCACCTTGGGTGACCATACATAGTATAGCTCCCACAAGACCCTTCAGCACGACAAGGTAGCAGTCCAGAAGGGGACATGGAGCTGCCATCTTTATTTCAATGTCATAGTAACTCCACGCCTTCCTAAATGTTCCTACTTTATATTCTAAGGTAGGATAAAGCTGCTTCTGCATTCAAAAAATCCTCCCACCACAGGAAGTAGATTAGCAGAAAATAAAATATTACATTTTATATACTGCAATGAAATGTATTAAGCTAGACACTGTATTA